>CAMZMU010000111.1:16416854-17016854 GCA_947311845.1 Poa pratensis
TCAAGCCTGAAGGAACTGCCGTTGCTGACTTCAGTCGCGAGCAAATGGTAAGTGGGCTCAGACTACTTTTCTCATGTTGCTCGCGCACGAGTCGAGGCAGATTTAGACACAGCCACAAAGAAGTTTCCACGGGGTCCTGATGGCAAAACCGTCGGGCTCGGCACTTGGATGGAAGCCGCCAAAACATATGCCCAACAGCTGGTAACAACTGTTGAAGAAAGGGCAGCCAAGGTCCAGGCGAAGAAAACTTCCTCCAAGAAGTCGAGACTTAGGCCAGTTGACCCCTTTGTTTGACTAGGTCCAGGAATTGCGTCACTTTGCTTTTGCTAATAATAAATTACAGATATCGTATCTGACTTATTATGAAACATGAATTTCAGTGATCGGGAGCGCAGCCCCCGAGCCTTTTGTTTGAATTCTTTTATGCTTCCTTATGCGTTGAATTATTCTGACTGTAGAACCGAGCTTCTAACCATCGACTGGCCCTGTGTGGGCGGTTCTTCGAAGTCACGAAGTGTTAATGACCAGAAAATTATGACTTTTCTTCATCAAAAGCTTTCCGAAGTTACTCGCGAGCTGAAGGAAACGCAAAATGCGTATGCTGAGTTGCAGTCGAGGTCATCCTCAACTAACAGAGCGAGAAGCCTTTTTGCTTGAGGAGTTGGAGAGAATAAATCTGCAACTCGAAGTAAGACATTTTTGAATCATCGAGATCTCCTCTTAGCAAGGTGACTCGACTGGGCGATGAGCCCTTTGCTTTTGCGCAGGTGTTTGTTCTGACCCAATAAAGGAGGAGGCACGAATTCAGGATCGACCTCGACTGCTACCAGAAGGTGAGTATGCCCTTCATGGGAGGATTTTTTTGAGTGGCCCAACCATAACGAGCCCCAACTGGGCGAAGGCAGGCCAATGGTATTGTTTTCAACACCGATGCGGGTGCGTGCGACTTTGTGGCAAATTTTGCAGCCGATGCACCTTTTGACTATGTCCTCCGCGTCTTTGAGTGCTGTGGGCCAGTAAACCCTGCGCGAAAGGCTTTGCTACGAGATTGACTGCTGGCGTGATGCCCGCAAGTACCTGCATGAATTATCACGAAGGATGCTTGGCCATCTTCAAATGCTATGCAACGCTGGAACAATACCTGATATGCTGCGTTTGTAAATTCACCGTTGATGACAGTGTATGCTTTAGATCGTCGAGTGACGCGTCTTGACTCTGTGAAGTCTTCGGGTACCTCGCCGCGGAGTTATGTATGCGAGGAAAGGTGAGTCCAAGTTGGCTCGATGAGGATACCTCGACTGGTGGGTCCTCTGTGCTGGGTGCTTTGCTCTTGGCTGGTGCGGCTGTTGCTGGAGTTGCTCGCTTCTTTTTTGATTGATCTATACTCTATGCGCTCGAAAAAGACACCAGGTGGCACTGGAGCTTTGGTCGCGCCAATGTTGGCTAACTTATCCGCTTCTTCATTGCTTCACGCCCTATGTGCCGCAACTCGCAACCTTCGAAGCTACCCTCCATAATGTTGTACAGGTCACGGTAAGCGATCATGTTATCTGCGATTGCGTCACAAGCCTTCATTGTTTGCTGCACCACCAAATTTGAGTCGCCGTAGATCATCAGTCGAGTGCACCCAGGGCTTTGGCCATCCTCATGCCATGTATCAGAGCTTCGTATTCTGCCTCGTTATTGGATGGGAACTCGAATCCCATTTGCAGGATGTAGCGGAGCTTGTCGCCCTTTGGTGATATGAGATGACACCTGCGCCTGCGCCTTCGTTTTCTTCGAGCCATCGAAGTACATGGTCCAGGAATTGGACACATCTGGTGCTCCTGGGAGCTGAGCTTCAATCCACTCGGTGTGGAGTCGGGTAATACTTGTGCTTTGATGGCCTCGGGTAATCATACTTAATGTCCTCTTGGAGCTAGCTCGATGAGCCATTTTGCTACTCGCCCAGTTGTATTGGGGTTTGTGAGGATGTCCCCGATCCCTGAAGTGCTGATTACAGTGATCGGGTGCTCGGAGAAGTAATGTGTCAGCTTCCTTGAGGATATGAACACGGCGTATGCCAGTTTCTGATAATGCGGGTACCGCTGCTTTGACGTGGAGATACTTCACTCGAGTAATAGACTGGACGTTGTATGCTTTGGGCGTGTCCCTCCTCTCTTCGTTCGACCACCAGAACATGCTCACCACCCTATTAGTTGCAGAGACATATAGGTAGAGTGGCTCGCGTCCTTTGGTGCTACGAGGATTGGAGGGCTTGTGAGGACTCTTTTGAGGTCTGTGAAGGCTTCTTCGGCTTCTGGCGTCCACTCGAACTTATCTGCCTTCTTCATCAGTCGATAGAACGGAGTGCTTTTCACCTAGCTTGCTGATGAATCGACTGAGTGCTGCTACTCTACCCGCCAATTTTTGCACGTCATGGAGTTTTGAAGGCCTTTGCATCGTCAAGATGGCCTGTATTTTCTCCGGGTCCGCCTCAATTCCTCGAGCTGAGACCAGATACCCGAGTAGTTGCCCCTGGCACGCCGAACGTGCACTTCTTCGGGTTGAGCTTGATGTGGAAGCGTTTGAGGTTTGCGAATGTCTCCCGCAAGTCATCGAGTAGTGTGCTTTCTTCTCTCGTGTGATGACGATGTCATCTACATAGACCTGGACGTTTCGCCCAATGTGCTTCTTGAGGCAGTCTTGTATCATGCGCTGATAGGTTGCGCCTGCGTTTTTGAGCCCGAAAGGCATTGTGTGTAGCAGTAGACCCCGATGGGGTTATGAACGCCGTTTTTTCTTCATCCTCTTCCTTCATCCTTATCTGGTGGTAACCCGAGTAAGCATCCAGGAAGGATAAGCGACGCACCCGGCGGTGGAGTCGACGATCTGGTCGATTCGAGCAGTGGAAAGTGATCCTTTGGACAGCACTTATTGAGTGCTGTAAAATCAACACACATCCGCAGGATGTCTGTATGCTTCTTTTCTACAAGTACGGGGTTGGCCACCCATTGTGATTTCTTGATCCTCTGATGAATCCTGCTGCGAGTAGCCTGTCGACTTCGGCTTCGACTGCAGTTCTTTTTTGCCAGATATGCGGCGCATTGTTTGCTTGACTGGTTTAGCACCTGGAAGTAGCTGGAGAGAATGCTCGGCGAATTCCCTGGGAATACCTGGCATGTCTGCTGGACACCATGCAAATATGTCCCAGTTCTCACGGAGGAATTCGACGAGCGCGCTTTCCTATGCGATAGGTAGACTCGACGAGACATTGACTGTCTTGGTCGGGTCCGTCGGGTGCACCTGATGCATCTTGTGTCGTTGGTGGCACTGAATGCTCTGTCGACTGCCACCTTTTTCTGTTCTGGCATAAGTGTTCGATCGTTGGAGACCGCTAGATCGGCGAGTGTTGCTTCCATGCCAAACATTTCAGAGATTTTGCTGAATTCTCGGTCGCAAGAGTCAAACTTTTGGAAGTTCCCCTTGACTGTGATTACTCCTTTTGGTCCAGGCATTTTCAGCTGGAGATATGCGTAATGCGGCACCGCCATGAATCGAGCGAACGTCGGGCGTCCAAGTATAGCATGGTATTGTGATTTCCAGTCGACCACTTCGAACTCAATCGACTCTGTCCAGAAGTGGTGCTTGTCCCCGAACGTTTACGTCGAGTTGTATGGTGCCCTCTGGGCTTATTGCTTTCCCTGGAACGATACCGTGGAAGGTATTTGAGGACCTTGGCAGGTTTTCGACTGACCTGTTCATTTTTGCGGAGCGTATCTGCGAAGATGATGTTTATGCCGCTCCCACCATCCATGAAGACCTTGGACGTGGCGTAGCCTCCAATTTGCGCGTCGAGTACCAGAGCAGAGTGCCCTGGTCGAACAACCGACGGAGGGTGGTCCTCTTTGCTGAAGCTTATTGCAGTATCAGATCCCTTCAAGTACTCTGTCACCGCAGGCGGTGACATGACCGCCATGTTTACCTGTCGAGTGCGAAGCTTTTGCTCTCTGTTGGAAGGTCGACCTTTCTGTATCATGTACATCTGCCCTTGGGGCGGAGGGTACTGTGGTTCGTCCACCCGAGGCACGGGCTGTATGGCACCCGCGAGATTTCCGCCTGGGGCAGGCTGTGGTGGTGGAGGTGGTGCCATCAGAACAGGCACGTGTTTGGCTGAGGCACGGGTGCAGGTGCTTGTGCGGCTGCTGCCTTTCTGCGATTTACGTAATCAGTCGCCATCTGGTCGAACTCTCTGCAGTTTCTCATCGAGTGGTTGGACCGCAGTTTTCCATCGTCCCCCTTGTACAGGTGGAATCTGCAATCAGCGTCCATCTTTTCTTCGAATGATCGCTCAGATTGTGCCCGTGACTTGCGCCAATCCTTTCTCTTGTAGCTGTCACCGCGTTGGCCATGGCGACGATCATCTCGACTGTTTCGCCGATCATCTCGACTGTCTCGCCGGTCGTCTCGACTGTCTCGCTCTTCCAACCGTCGGTCGCTTCTGTCCTGATCATTGCGGGGTGTGGAGAACCCAGCCGCCATGAATTCGGGTCTGTCATCGTCGTAATGACGTTTTGAACGTTTGCGCCTTCGGTCGTCTCTGTACGAGTCTCTATGGCTTCGACTGTTATTCTCGTGTTTGTCACGGGGTGAGGACCCGCGTGTGGTGCGTGCCATATCCTCTCCATCTGCCCACTCAGTCGCGATCTGCAGGAGGTGGGCTACAGATTTTGGCTTTTGGCGGCCAAGTGCTTCTTTGAGGTCTCGCCTGGCGAGGCCCATGACGAAAACATCCATGGCCATATCTTCTGAAACCACTCCAACTGAGTTACGTATCTCAGTCCATCGTCTGATGTATGACCTCAACGCTTCGTCTGAACGCTGAACGCAGGCCCGCAGCTCCTCGAATGTTTTCGGGCGCTCACATAGAGGCTCGAAGTTTTTGATGAAATCCCTGCGGAAGTGATCCCACGAGTCGTATGTTGATGGAGGTAGGGCCTTGAGCCAGTCGCGAGCTGTGCCTTCGAGCATGAGTCGTATGTACTGCATGGCTGTAGTGTTGGTGCCCCGCTGGCACGCAACTGCCAGCCTGTAATCCTCCAGCCACCCGGAAGGTTCCTGTCGACCCGTGTACTTGGGCTGTTCGGATGTGAGTTTGAATCCTTTGGGCATCCGTGTCTCGCTGTCGGGGGGCTGCCCCCGGGTAGGGCAAAGATGGTGTGTTATGAAGAGTTAAGGTCTAACCGGATCAAGATTAGCCGGGTCACTTGGGCCGGATCTCAAGGGATTCGGTCAGTCCTTCTTCAAGCCAGAGTAAAAGGAAGGACCAAAGGGGATCCGGTGAGGCTTAACCGGATCCAAGGGAGAAGAGCCGGCTAAATTATCCGGATCCGTCAGGAAGGACCCGGGTAGGTCGACTCGGATGTTGCACAGGGGCCAAGTAATGTCAGTAAAAGTCACGGGCACTGTAATGTTACTGACCGAGGCTCAGAAGACAGCAAGGTACAGCCACAGGTTTTCCGGGTCACAAGCCCCTAGGCGCTGACTCGGCCAATTCGGGAAAGGGGCAGTGGCTAGGCTACTGTGGTCTACACTGCCTTAAGCTCAAAGAGGAAAGATAAGCCTGTGGTGGACAGAGGGTGAGCTGGGCTGAGTGACAGTGGCCAGTGTTTGTCCTGTTCTCCTTGTCCATGCCATTGTCCTCTGCGGCCAGGGGCAAAAGGGTAATTCGGTTACTGTATATATGCGCCACCACCTTCCCCGTGAGAGGATCGACCATTGTGAGCATCATTTCCCCCCAAGCTTCATCTTCTACTGGAGCTCTCTCCATTGTTCATCATACAGCTCGAGGAGCGCTTTGTACTTGTAAACACTTGAGATATAAGAGAGTAGGCTAGAGCTGCAGTAGGGGTGTTACCTCCACAAGAGGGCCCCGAAGCAGGGTACATCGTGGTGTTCTTGGCTGTTCTTGGTTTGCTTTGTTCTTGTTGTTTCCTGCGAGGTTCTTGTTTGATCTTCATGCGTGCTTCATAAGCGCGCAAACCCTCCCCGGTTCCCCCAACGCCCAAGCGAGCCCACACTTAAGCCATACCCATGGCATCTGCCGTGACACCACCACGACAGTTGGCGCCCACCGTGGGGCAAGCATTGGCGTTGGCTGGGGTTTCCATCCGGACGGGCTCCGTCACTGGTGCCGGCGAGCGGGTCCTCTCCGGGCTCGTGTGCAAGCTCGGCGAGTTCAACTTCATCAGCGACAACGCGGGGTGCTTCTCCAACAAGCCTTTCCCCGCGAATGGCTTCCTCATGACGCTGGGCAGCTTCGTCACCTACGTCGCCACCGAGCCAGTTCGCGAGTACCCGGCGCAGGTGCTCGTGGCTGCGGATCCTCCTTCTTTCCGCGCAGCTCGCGGAGGGCGTAGCGCTCGCCCTGGGAGCAGCGTGGAGGTCATGGTGGCTGCCGCAAACGCTGCTGCTGGCAAAGGAGGTGCCAGCGCGAGCGTGCCAGAGGAGCTGGCCACGCCGGTCGATCCGGCTGACAAGCCGACCCGGACAGCTAAGTTTCCTAAGGAGAAACCCGATCCGGTTGGTCCCCTTGGCATGTCAAGCAGGGATGCTTCCTTAGAGGGTATCTTGGAAAAGCTAGCTCGGCCAGTGGCTCCTGGAGCAAATGTTGATCTTACTGTAGCTCAGCTAGAGGCAGAGCGCCTGAGGTTGCAGAAAGAGGCTCGGTTAGTGATAGAGTCTAGGCAAGAGTTTGATAGAGATCTGAGAGAATACAATGCTGCCAATGGTATCACAGATGGCTTTACTCCTGTAGTGCACCGCTCGCGCAAGAAAGCCGAGTTGCGTAACAGAGGCAAGGACCTCAATGACGAGTTGGCTAGAGCTGCAGGTTCAAGCTCAAGTAAAGCCACTAGTCATAGGTCCGGAACAGGCAAGCCGGTTTATAGCTCCCCGGCTAAGAATCTTAGGGCTGCAGCAGCAGCACGAGCCGAGTTAAGTAACCTGACCGGGGACGCTTGGCGCAAGCAGGCGGAGAGAGTGAATGAGCTAGTGGATGTGTGCAACAGGCAGAATGAGGCCTACCGGAAAGCTAATCCGGATGCTGGTGGTTCCCGGGTAGTTGTCTCGGTTAGGGCTGCTAGCCAGAAATCTAAGGGGCAAGCGTCCTCTCCGCATGTTGTGATTGACCGAGCTCAAAGTGTGAACTCGGGTAAGAGCAAGCAGCTGCAAACTTATGATGCGGTATATGCGAGCAAGCAGCTTGCAGCCCAAGGAAAAGGTGGACAAGACAGAAACAGTGGTGGTCAAGGCAATCCGGGTACTGGAAGGGGAAATTCGGCTGGCCGAGGTCAACCACCTCGCCACCCGGACAGCAGGTGATGGCGCAGGTGCAGCAGCAAAGTGGTGGCCAGGTGGGCTACCGCTACGACGATGGCAATTCGGCTATGGCGCGAGCCGGATACCAGACGTATGACAATGCATTGGCGTCGAGACTGGGGCCTCGGATGTTGGATCCGGATGATCAGCGTCTCAGGTTGGACAGAATCTATCAGTCCGAGAAGTTGGAAGAGCAAGGCCCACCGGGTCCACCATGCTTTGGACCTCGGATAATGAATGAACCAAGTGTGCCGTTGTTCCAGCTCGGCCGCAACACGAAGCCGTATAATGGCAGCACCAAGCCACAGGATTGGCTGACGGACTATGTATCATCAGTGCACATTGCGGGGGGCAATCGCCGATGGGCGGTCCGGTATCTCCCGCATATGTTAGAAGGTCCAGCCCGAATTTGGCTGAATAACTTGCCACCGGGTAGTATCAATTGTTGGATGGATTTGGAACAGGCGTTTAACAGCAACTTCTCCAGCACCTACAAGAGGCCAAACCGACCTCAGCTCCTGGCTGCATGCAAGCAGGAAGAGAGGGAGACAGACCGAGAGTATTTGACTCGGTGGAGCAACATGCGCAATTCTTGCGAAGGTGTAGTGGAGGAGCAGGCCATTTCATGGTTTGCACAGGGATGCAGGCATGGTACACCACTTTGGCAGAAACTCCAAAGAGATATGCCGAAAACCCTGGCAGATATGATCCGGATAGCAGACACGTATGCGCTGGGTGATCCAACACAGCCCGCATTGGATGCAGTGGGAGCAAACAGGAGGCAACCGGTTAATAACCGAGTTGGGCCATTAAGGCCCAGTGACCGACATGAATTCGGTTACAAGAGAAGAGATCCGGATTACAGGTATGGTTCGGATCAAGTTGCTGCAGTAAACATGGATCAACCCGGTGGAGGAGATGCGCAGAGGCAGAAAACTGATGGTCCGGCTTGGAGGCCGAATCAAGGTGCCTGGCCGAAGAAAGTGTGGGAGGGACCAAGTCCACCTCTGACTTTTGAGTCCAGATTGGATGGGCCTTGCTGTTATCACACCACTGATCCGCGCAAACCGGCTAATCATTCGACCCGGAACTGTAGTTGGCATCACCGCATTCAGGCGGAAGGTCAAAGAGGACCACCTCAGAGAGGCGCTCCTAGACCGAATTTCAGGCCAAACATGCCGCTAACCGGAGCCAATGCGACCCCGGTCAACGCTGGAACTCCAAGGCCAGCAGCAACGAAGCCGGTTAACCTGGTGAACATGGGAGGCAGTGACAATGGTGATGGCCCAAGTAGGCAAGGTGGATACCCTGGGAATGATTACAAGGAAGCACATCAGAGTTATGTGGTTTTCGTGACCGAGCCAACTGACAAGAAAAGTCAGTTGAGACGAGCAAAGGAGGTGAATGCCGTGATGCCAGCAGTTCCAAAGTACTTGAACTGGTCTGAGCAGGAGATCACTTGGAGCAGGGCGGATAACCCAAGGATCATGCCAAGCCCAGGGAACTATGCACTGGTGGTGGATCCAACTTTGGTTGGACCCAAGCTGAACGTGAAATTTAGCCGAGTCTTGGTCGACAATGGCAGTGCCATAAACATCATGTATCGGGACACAATGGTCAAGTTGGGTATTTCGCCGAATCAGTTGCAACAGAGCAGCTGTACTTTCCATGGCATAGTACCCGGGGTATCTTGTTCCCCCATGGGTAAGATCTGGGTAGATGTGTTGTTCGGTACCAGGGACAATCACAGACTTGAGAGTCTCGAGTTCGAGGTGGTGGATTTGGAAAGCCCATACCATGCTCTGCTTGGCAGGCCAGCATTAGCCAAGTTCATGATATCTACTCATGTGGCCTACCTCAAGATGAAAATGCCTGGCCCGAATGGTGTTATCACCGTTGCGGGAGACTACAAGAAGGCCATACAGTGTGCTACAGTTGGTTCTAACTTAGCTGAATCACTGGTGATACAAGCTGAAAAGAGCAAGATGCACGAGGTGGTGGCAATGGCGAAGTCAGCTCAGCTCGGCGTGCTGGCCATGACTAATCCGGATGCGGGTGCAACATTTGAGGTGCCCAAGGAGACGAAGAAGATCCCCATTGACCCGGAGAACCCGGAGCGCATGGCCATCATTGGTGCCGGGCTGGGTGAGAAATAGGAAAGCGCGCTCTGTCACTTCCTCCGTGAGAATCGGGATATCTTTGCATGGTCAGCTAAGGACCTGCCTGGTGTTCCGAGGGAGTTGGCAGAGCATTCTTTGTTTGTCAGGCCGGATGTGAAACCGGTTAGGCAACCGACTCGGCGGCTTTCAGATGATCGAAGAAAGGTGGTGCTCGATGAGCTGGCTAAGCTGCTGGCAGCCGGATTCATTATGGAGGTGTTGCATCCGGACTGGATATCTAATCCAGTTCTAGTAGAGAAGAAGAAGGACGAACCAGCTGTGGTCAAGGTGTGGCGCATGTGCATCGATTTCACCAACCTAAACAAGGCGTGTCCAAAGGATCCATTTCCTTTGCCTCGGATTGATCAAGTGATCGATTCTACTGCTGGGTGTGAGTTGTTGTCTTTTATTGATGCGTACTCTGGTTTTCACCAGATACCACTGAACCCTAAAGATCAAATAAAGACTGCTTTTATTACCCCGTATGGGGCGTATTGCTATCGTGTCATGTGTTTCGGTTTGAGAAATGCTGGTGCAACTTATCAGAGATGTATGCAAAAGTGCTTGCATTCTCAAATGGGTAAAAATGTGCAGGTGTATGTGGATGACATTGTCATCAAAACAAAAGAAAAACGTACTCTCCTCGAGGATCTCGAGGAAACATTTGTGAACTTGAGAAAATATCGGTTAAAATTGAATCCGGACAAGTGCACCTTTGGTGTCCCAGCTGGAAAGTTGCTTGGTTTCCTTGTATCGAGCCGAGGTATTGAGGTGAATCCGGCTAAGATCCGAGCCATAGAAAGAATGAAATTGCCTAAATGTCTAAAAGATGTACAAAAATTCACCGGGTGTTTAGCCTCGTTGAGTCGGTTTGTGAGTCGGCTAGGAGAAAAAGCCTTGCCCTTGTATCAGTTAATGAAAAAGAGCACCGGGTTCACGTGGACCCCGCAAGCAGATTCGGCTTTCAACGAATTAAAAAAGATGTTGTCCACTGCTCCAGTTTTGGCATCACCTTTGCCGAATGAGCCAATGCTACTTTACATTGCGGCCACTAACCGGGTCGTAAGTGTGGTCATGGTGGTAGAGCGAGAAGAGGATGGTAAATCTGTGCAGAGGCCGGTGTACTATTTGAGTGAGGTGATCTCAACTTCGAAGCAAAATTATCCTCACTACCAAAAGATGACATATGGTGTGTACCTGGCGGTCAAGAAGTTGAAACACTACTTTCAAGAGCATCCGATTACAGTGGTATGTGAAGCTCCAATTGCGGAGATCATTGGGTGCAAAGATGCAACTGGCCGAGTTGCCAAATGGGCGATAGAAGTGTCTCCTTACACACCGCATTATGAGAGAAGAGATGCTATCAAGTCTCAGGCTTTGCCGGATTTCCTTTGTGACTGGGCTGAGATGCAATATGAACCACCTAAACCGGATTACAATTACTGGAGGTTGCACTTTGACGGTTCCAAATGCAAAATCGGGCTAGGTGCTGGGGTGGTGCTCACATCACCAAAACAGGATCAATTGCGATATGTATTGCAGATTCATTTCTCAGCGTCAAACAATGTAGCCGAGTATGAGGCACTGATCCATGGGCTTAATGTGGCTCGGGACATCGGCGTTCGCCGGATTGAGTGTTTCGGTGATTCGGATTTGGTCGTGCAGCAATCTTCTGGAAATTGGGATGCTCTTGACGCCAATATGGCACTGTATCGGTTTCATGTTCAGAAAATTTCGGGATTTTTTGAAGGCTGTGAGTACAAGCATATACCTCGGCTGGAAAACCAAGCTGCAGATGTTCTGTCAAAACTCGGGTCGTCTAGGGAGGCAATCCCACCCGGAATATCCTTGAATCATCTAAGGGTCCCTTCAATCAAACCTTCGCCTGATTCCGAGTCGATTTTTATTCCCAAGCAAGAATCCGAAGCTATTCCTATGAATGTTGATGTGGAGTATATCGAGGAAGACCCGGGGACGGCATGCCCGGACTCGGGGACTGCTCACACAGATTCGGAAACTGCTAACCGAGTCTTGGGAAAGAGGAGCAGAGATGAAGATGAGGATAACCGGATTGTGGGGAATGGGCAGAAGCTGATAGAAGAAATAATGGCGGCCAAACCTGTGGAAGAAAATGAGCACTTGTTCCCTTTGCATCCAGTACCAGAGTGGGCTGAAGAGATCATGAAGTTCATCGAGGAAGGAAGCTTGCCAAGCGATGAGACCAAGGCTAGGCGTGTCCAGAGGAGATCCAAGGCTTATACCATCATCAACAAGGAGTTATACAAAAGAAGTGTAACCGAGGTGTTGCAGCGCTGCGTGGAGCCAGCAGAGGGCAAGGAGATGCTCCTAGAGATACACCAAGGTGAATGTGGACATCATTGCAGTACAAGAGCCCTGGTGGCTAAAGTGTTCCGGCATGGATTTTATTGGCCCACTGCTCATGCAGATGCGGAGGACATAGTCCGCAGGTGCGAAGGATGCCAGAGATTTGCTAAGCAAACACACTTACCCGCATCGGCACTGAAGACAATTCCTATTACTTGGCCATTTGCGGTGTGGTGTTTGGATATGGTGGGAGATTTCAAGCCGGCTAGGGGCAACATGACACATATGCTGGTGATGGTGGATAAGTTCACCAAGTGGATAGAGGTGAAACCAATACGGAAAGTGGATGGCCGTTCGGCTGTAATCTTCTTGAAAGAAATCATTTTGAGATACGGATACCCTCATAGCATCATCTCGGATAACGGCACAAACTTTGCTGTCGGAGAGTTTGCCCGATTCTGCATGAATAAGGGGATCCGGTTAGACATAGCCTCAGTGGCACATCCAGAGTCCAATGGACAAGTGGAAAGATCAAATGCTCTAGTGTTAGCCGGCATCAAGGCTCGTCTCATTGAACCATTGTTGAAAACTCCGGGGTGCTGGATAGATGAAATCCCATCAGTTCTATGGGGTCTAAGGACTACACCGAATCGGTCAACAGGCTATACGCCATTCTTTCTGGTTTATGGGGCAGAAGCTGTCCTACCCACTGACATAGAATATGATGCACCAAGGGTGGCAATGTACACTGAAACCGAGGCAAAGGAGGCCCGGGAAGATGCAGTGGATCTGCTAGAGGAAGCAAGAGAATTGGCCCTGTCTCGGACAGCAATATACCAGCAAAATCTCAGGCGTTATCATAGCCGAAAGATCAGTCCTCGAGTGTTTCATGAGGGTGATCTAGTGCTGAGGCTGGTGCAGCGCAGCAAAGGCCGACACAAATTGTCACCTCCATGGGAGGGACCATTCATTGTGAGCAAGGCTATGCACAATGATTCGTACTACCTTGTAGATGCACAGGAATCAAGGGAGGATGGCTTGGACAGACCCGGACAGGAAACCAAGCGACCTTGGAATGTAGCTCTGCTTCGACCCTTCTACTCTTAAAGGGCGCAATGTATGTATTTCAATTTATCATGAATGAAATCGCGGTAATCCGAGTCTGGACTCGGGGACTGCTTCGTCCTTATGCATGTGTTGTTTATTACTGTTTTGTTTTTTGCCGTTCGTGTGCCGAATCGCTTTGAACCTTGTTCTAAGCTTCAAGTAATGTATGTTGTGTTGTTGATCTCGTGACTCGACTGACAAACACCAAAATGGTAGTCAAGAGCAGAGATGAGGAATATGGGAAACATGAAAATGGACACGGGGACTCGGTCCAAAACCGATTCGGCACATGTCGTTTACTAACCCCTGTTATTTCTTTTTTCGTTTATGTTGAATGATTCTAAACCACAACTCGTGCGTTTCAAGTATTGTATGCTATGATTCCTATCTTGTGACTCGACTGTCAAAACACCCAAAGAGGTAGACAAGAGCAAAGATTTGGCAAAAGTAGTAAACAAGAAAACAAACTCGGGGACTCGGTTTAAGATGATCCAACATAAACCTTGTCCGGATCGCGTTAAGCATGATAAGCATAGTCTCGAAAGAACTTAAAATAGTCTATTACATCTGCTCCCGGCATACCGGGGATTTAATGTTTTTGTTAAGTACTTCAGGGTGCAGCGGACTCGGTCGCGGCGGACTCGGTCATAGGAGTTTCGGTTGCAGGAACTCCTGTGGTAGGAGCTTCGGTTAGCGGAGCTTCGGGGGCACGGGCTTCAGCTACGGGTGCTTCGGTTGAAGTGGACGCGGTTACGGGAGGTTCTGTTGCTGGAGCAGACTCAGAAGATGGTGGCACTTCGGAAGTAATCTTGACTGGAGAGCTTGAAGGATGGGCGGATTCGGGAATATCCGGATCAGGTGAAGCCTGTTTAGTGATCACAGTCAAGTTAGTGGCTGGAATCACAGGAGACTCGGTTGGAGTTTGTTCGGTGAGCTTGGCCGAGTCGGAGGCTGGTACCTTGCTGGATTCTTCTTCTTCATCAGACCCGCCCTCAGAATCGGCGTATTCTTCAGCGGAGGCATCATCCGATTCCTCTTCTTCAGTGTCTTCTCCATCCGAGTAGACTGGAGCCTCCAGATCAAGATGCTTGGTGCGTGCAAATTCGGCCATAAAGTTGGCGGCTTCTTCACGGATCTTGATCCGGTTGGGATCTGAAGCCCATGAAGAACCCTCGCGAAAGGAGCGCACTTTGGCAAGATCAATCAGCTCATACCAAGACATGATGAATAACAAAGCTGCATCAGCACCAGCGCGGGCGGACGAAGACCTCCACTTCTGTAGCCGGGTCATGGCTTGGTCCAGGTCTCTGATCAGCTCCTCCACAGGCACAACTTGCCGCGCTTCAGGAAATAAGATCCGGTGAGCCTTGAGACTTGCATTGAGCAGACCAATATGGGAATCCTTCAAAGGAGCAATCCGAGCCTTGAGTGCTGTGATATGATCTTCGATGTCCCATGTCTCTGGTAGTGGAGCCTCGGTTAATTTAGCTCTCTCAGCTCGGGCGTCTCTCACAGCCCTGGCGGCTTGAAGCCGGATGCTGGTAAACTCTCCTACAAACAAATAAGCTAATACTGAGTTCAGCAAGAAGGAACACAAGCATATGTATCGGTTAAGGGCAGAAAGAAAAAAGGGATTCGGTGAACTTACGATCCATGTCATCATTAAGGCTAGCAAGTGCAGCAAGCCATTTCGCACTGGCCGCTTTGTGAGCACTCAGTTCTTCTTTAGCCGCTTTGACTTCGGCTTCAGATTCGGCTATGGTCGTTTGAATTTGCTGGTCCAGTTTGGCCCGCTTCTCAAGTCCGGCTTTGAAAGTATCCCGCTCCTTCTGGATAGTATCTTTTTCACGCTTCAGCGTATCCCGCTCTCCTTTAACCTTGTTCTTCACTTTTTCAACTCGGTCAAGCTCTCGCTGGAGCCGAGTCACTTCTGATTTTTCCTCGGATAAGGCGCGTTTGTGCTCTTCTTCTTTCTTGTCCATTTCAAGACAGAGCCCATCGAAGGAAGTTTGGAGCTTCTGGTGCTGATGGGCGAGCTGCTTAAAGAGCTTGCCGCGAGCGGTCATGGTTTCCTGAAAGAAAACAGGCAAACGGCGTCAGAAGAATCTCGGGGACTGGCCCGAGATTAACCGAATCAGTTGAAAAGGAGACTCGGGGACTGGAAGTCCCACGGTGTCCTCGGTTAAGGCAACATTCATCATAATTTTTTTTAGAGATTCAAGCCGAATGACTTTCTTACTCGGAGGAGTATCAGTCGTTCGACCCGAATCTCGGGGACTGGGTATAGTACTGTTTGATTATGTTGAAATAAAAGCAAGGTTCGGATAAATTTACCTCGAACACCCGGTTAGCTTCAGTGACCGAGGTCTGTACAGAGTGTAAGGATTGGAACATCCGACTAGGCCCAGCCGGGTGTGGCGCTGAAGTAGAGAAGCCTGTGGCAAAGTCAGCATCATTCCAAGCTTCAATGAATTGCTTGGCGGACTCGAGCTTATCGCTGCTCGGAGGGCGCGGATTCGACGCGGACTGGCCGAATCGAATCGCTGATGGGGCGGCAGAAACCTTCTTGCTAGCAACCACCTGCTTATCCGAGGTAGTCGGAGTTGTGCCAGAGGCACCCTGAGTCGGCTTGGGTTGCGGTGACGCACCAGAAGTCTGCTTCGGATGTGGCTCCTTGTGCTGCTTCTCGGAAACTTGCTGTTGCTGTTGCTGCTTCTGCTTCTTCTTCTTCTGCTGCTCTTGGTTCAGTGCAGTTTGAGCTGCAGGAGCAGGGCGGGAATCAGGCTTAGGCGAGGACGTAGCCGATGTCTTGGCCTTTTCCTTCTCCAGCTCCTTGAGAGGGCGTGGCCAACTTGAATCTCGGATTGGAGCCGAGGTTTCCTCACACTCCAAGTCGATAACCGGCTCTGAAATGGGAGTCGGCTGGGGAATATTGGTAGTGGTGACACGCGTTGGTGAGGTGGCAGTTCGGTCAGGAAATTGGGTTTCCATGGCCGTATCCAGTGGAGGGATAGGAGAAGAGATGGATGAATGAGTCTGCGCGGTGATGAGGACATCACTGCATAAAGTAAAGCAAACGGTTAACTCGGATAGATATGACTCGGTTAATAGAGGAAGAAAGCAAATAAAGTTCGCTCAATGTTACCCCTTGGTGGTGGGCATCGGTTTGACGCGATTTGGCTTGTCGCCGGACTTCTTCCTTCTTTTTGTCTGTGGGGCATCTGTTTCGGGCGCCTCAGCGCGTTTCCGAGAGGCCTCTCCAGTATCTTGTTTGGCTGGAACACAAGGAGGTGGTTTCCATGAAATCGGAATAGCGTCGATGGGTTCTAAGATGCAGCAATCTTCATCTTCCTCGTCGGAAAGGTGGTGAATGTCTGATTGCTTACCCTTGCGGACTGGCTTGGCACGGGGAATTGGCAAGTAGTCATCCGTATCCGGATCCTCTTCGCCCTCGCGCGGCGGGCTGAGATCCGGTGTCCATGCCTTGGTGGAAAGATCTCCGTCTTCAATAAGTTGACGATCAAACAGCTACAAAAAAGACAATGCGAATCCGGATCAGGCCAGGATTATTCGGATGAAGTAAGAGTGGATTCGGAAAGTGGTGAGCTAACCTGTGGAGGAAGTTTTTCCCGGTAGAATGGCTTTACACCCCACCGCCATTTATCCGACATCTCATTGGCAGCAATGGCGTTTACCCGTCTGAAGACGGAAGCTTTGTCAAGCTCGTGTTTGCTGATCCGGGTAGGATCTAGTGCGCCACGCGTGTGGCATATCTTGTGGTCACGCCTTTGAAGAGGGCTGACTCGGCGAGAGATGAAGGTCCGGAGGAGGTCGTCAGAGATCATACCATTCTTCAAAAAATCCTCCAGAGTGGTATGCACTGTCTGAAGTTCAGCAATTGTTTCAGCCGGATTGTAACCGAAGTTCAGTTCGGCTGTGGGCGGCTCCATCCTGAACTCGGGCAGATTGAGGGCATCATGGCCCTCAGCACTCTTCACATAAAGGAAGGTCCTTTGCCACTTCTTGACCGTGTCTAGGCCAGTGACACGGGGAAAGGTGGATCCCTGCCTTGGCGTGATGCTAACCGAACCGCAAGCAGTCAGTTGTTTCGGCTTGGTACCTGGAATGGTATGCTTGCGGAGGTGGAAGTATTTGGCCCATATATCCACACTCGGCCAGAGGCCGAGATAGCCTTCGCAGAAGGAAGTGAAAGCTGATAAAGAGACGAAGGCGTTCGCCGGGAGATGGTGAAGTTGTAGTCCGAAAAAGTCCAGAAAGGCCCGAAAGAAGTCACTAGCAGGCAATCCGAACCCGCGCTCGAAATGCGCTATGAATACCACGCGCTCACCGGGTTCGGGGGCCGGCGCGAGTTCTTTTCCGGGTCTGCGGCATATAACTTGCGGCGTTATACGCCGGGTGGCTCGTAGCCATTCCAAATCATTCCGGGTAACATCAGATCCTTCCCATCTGCCAGGGGGAAGTTTGGCCATAACCGAATCAGTCCTGCAGCAAAAAGACGGATAACCGGGTCAGGAAATTCGGAATCCATGGAACCAAAGGAGAATCGGATAACATTAAAGCCGAATCGGATCTAAGGTGACTCGGCTAATCCTATCCCGGGTAGGGTTAACCGGGTCCGGTGGAGAAGGTGATGCGGTTGGAGATCGCAAACATCTTTCCGCGAGTTTCTAGGGTTGGGAAGATCTACAGCAGTAGTAAAAAAGAAAGAAAATCACAGGCAAAAACATGGTTGAACTGCTCCTACGGAGACAAGTCTATCTAGGCTAGTCTGATACAAAACTTGGACAGAAAGTTTGCAGAGTATGCTACGGCAGGGACATGGGCTTAGATACGCATCAATCTAGCAAGAACAGGCGTGTGTATTTCAAAAAGTATGAACTCGTCACGGTGGCTATGGCGAGAGGAGGAAGAACTTACAGTGCTAGTTCCTCGAAGGAGAGATTCGACGGAGAAACGGCGGAGATGGGCGCGAGGCGCGGCTCCGGTGATCTTGCTCTGGTACGCTGTGCGTCCCTGGCGCGGCAACCTTGAATGGCGAGGTCGCGGCGGCGTCGATGGAGCGGGTCAGTGGGAGTCGAGAGGAAGAAGACGGGGAAAAACCACCGCGCCCTCTTTATAGCCTCCAGCGGTAACTGCCCCCCACTACCGCGCGGTTACCGGAGCACGGTTAGATCCCTTGCGTCGCGGAACTCTGTGGCAGCTGCTGTGGCCGTGTATTTCAAGCACACGTGGTCACGCCGCAGAATTGGAAGCGGTGGAACGGATCCTATGTGCCGGTCAACGGAGAAAACGAGGAGACGTGGTCTTCTGGTCAAATACACTCAAGTACCCGGTGGATCCGGATAACGAGCTGACAACCCGGGTTATACGGCTTTGCACAGGCTTTTCCTGCCAAATGTCCCGGAAAATTCGGTGACAACTAGAAGTGATCCGGTTAATGATGTTGGTTTTGAATCTGGAACGGCCCTTCAGCCGAGGCTGTAGGACCATACCAGCTTCGGGGACTACTGTCGGGGGGCTGCCCCCGGGTAGGGCAAAGATGGTGTGTTATGAAGAGTTAAGGTCTAACCGGATCAAGATTAGCCGGGTCACTTGGGCCGGATCTCAAGGGGATTCGGTCAGTCCTTCTTCAAGCCAGAGTAAAAGGAAGGACCAAAGGGGATCCGGTGAGGTTTAACCGGATCCAAGGGAGAAGAGCCGGCTAAATTATCCGGATCGTCAGGAAGGACCCGGGTAGGTCGACTCGGATGTTGCACAGGGGCCAAGTAATGTCAGTAAAAGTCACGGGCACTGTAATGTTACTGACCGAGGCTCAGAAGACAGCAAGGTACAGCCACAGGTTTTCCGGGTCACAAGCCCCTAGGCGCTGACTCGGCCAATTCGGGAAAGGGGCAGTGGCTAGGCTACTGTGGTCTACACTGCCTTAAGCTCAAAGAGGAAAGATAAGCCTGTGGTGGACAGAGGGTGAGCTGGACTGAGTGACAGTGGCCAGTGTTTGTCCTGTTCTCCTTGTCCATGCCATTGTCTTCTGCGGCCAGGGGCAAAAGGGTAATTCGGTTACTGTATATATGCGCCACCACCTTCCCCGGTGAGAGGGATCGACGATTGTGAGCATCATTTCCCCCCAAGCTTCATCTTCTACTTGGAGCTCTCTCCATTGTTCATCATACAGCTCGAGGAGCGCTTTGTACTTGTAAACACTTGAGATATAAGAGAGTAGGCTAGAGCTGCAGTAGGGGTGTTACCTCCACAAGAGGGCCCCGAAGCAGGGTACATCGTGGTGTTCTTGGCTGTTCTTGGTTTGCTTTGTTCTTGTTGTTTCCTGCGAGGTTCTTGTTTGATCTTCATGCGTGCTTCATAAGCGCGCAAACCCTCCCCGGTTCCCCCAACGCCCAAGCGAGCCCACACTTAAGCCATACCCATGGCATCTGCCGTGACACCACCACGACACTCGCGGATGCGTCGAGTGAAGCACAGAGCTCCATGTGGCTCAGGCTCTCGATCAGAGTATGAGTCACTACTGTATGATCTGCGTGATCTGCTCCTGGACCTGCGCCTTCGCGAGCCGCTTCTTTCTTTCGAGTGGTGGCGACGACCACTGTGATTATGCTCTTCCCGAGGTGCGTCGACTAGGGCACGGTCTCGACTCCCACCTGGAGTTCTTGGAACTTGGCGTATGGCCTTTGCAGCTAAGGCGAGTGATTTGATCTGTTGGCGGTGTAGTTTTGCGTTGGGGTCATCCGCTGGGGGCTTGATTGCCTCCAGTTATGCTGCAGCGGTGTAGAGAGCACCTGCTGCTGTTTTGGGCACCGGCAGTCCTTCCTCATCGTATGTCATGAAGGAGTTGCCTAAGTTGCGGGTGAGTGCCGCCTTCTCGCCTGGCGAGAGGTGTGACAACCTTGATCTGCGTCCTGTGTCTGCTCGCCCGGTGGAGCTCAGGGAGAGCTGTCTTCTGCGCACACTCGACAAGCTGGCTTGCTTTTTGCGTTCTTCGAGTGTGGCTCTTATCTGGTTCAGTCGAAGTGACTCCTGCCAGTTGAAGTACTGGAAGGTCAACATCTCTTCTTGTGTTGCGTCTGCTGGCATCATTGTGCACTCCTTGATAACTTTATCTGCTTTTGCTGCCATCTCAGCAGTGATTGTGAGGGTTGTGGCTCCGTCCGGCATAGTGACTGTGCACGGGAATTCTGTAGGCCTGCGACTGGCCGCAGTTTCTGATGTTTCTGCGGCGATGGCCACATAGACCTGCTGGGGTATGACCCGAGGGCATATGTATGTACTTTCGAGTCCCGTCATAGACTCGACATCTTCGTCGAGGCTCATGTCTGAGCCTGTATGTTCATCGGGTGGTTCATCTGGACGGATCACGCAGTCGACGTCTTCGTCGCCTATGCCCATCTCGGCGTCGGCGAGGTTGTCATGAGCCTCGGAGTCGAGGTTGTTGTTGGCGCAGATCTCGGAGTCGACGTGGTTGTCGATATGAGTCTCGAGGTCGTCGAAGTCGCTGAGGGAGATCCCGCAGTCGACACTATCCTCGAGTGGTTGATCTAGCTCGGGATCGTTTGTGCGGTATGCTGATTCGGCCTCCCCGCCCTGGATCTCTTCAATGAGCTAACGCATCTCTCGTGTGGACATGGTTGTTGCAGATGAACAGGCTTGAAGGGTTGATGATGGTATGGACGCAGCGGAAAGATCCGCAGTCGAAGGAGTCGCAGCCGATGGAGCCTCGGGTGCGAAAGTCGCGAGTTGGCGTGGATCCGTCAAGTCCTGCACACCAAGCTTGTTGACGAAAAAATTGAACGAACCAACGGTTAAACCCAAACCTGACTCGAGATCGGAGAAGGCCTCCTGGAATCCTGGCGAGTGTGGCTCGAAATCCATCAGAGGATCCGATGTGCTTTTTGCGGGTGAAGCTGGCGTGCTGCCGTTTGTCGAGTGAGCCGGCGAGTTGCCGTGTGCCGCCTGAGTCGGCGAGTTCTGGTTTGTCGATGCAGCCGGCGAGTTGCCGTTAGTAGATCCGATCGGCGAGTCGCCGTTTTCCGATGGAACCGAAGAAACCGCGAGTCCAGCACTATTCTTTCCCACAGACGGCGCCAATTGACGAGGTGTACCCTCATCAAATCCCATGGTTAAGGACCTAGGGTTGAGATTATGGGGAGAGAACGTGGTAGTACTGGTAGTTTCGTCGGCTGACAAACAGAGGCAAAGATTTACCCAGGTTCAGGCCCCTCGGGTGGAGGTAAAGACCCTACTTCCTGCTTGTCTGTTATTGATCGCTGGAGATTATGTGGTTACAAGGTGGCTCCGGCGAGATGACGATCTCGCAAGAGCTTTGGTGGTTCGAGTATGGCTTGGTCCTAGATCGGCACCCCTCCCAGCCTTTAAATGGTCTCGGGAGTTTGTAACCGACCTAGTTTACACATAAGGAAAGTATAAACCGACTATGTCTATTTCTAAACTTGGAAGTTAGTTCATCTTTTTGGGCCTCTCGTCTTGGTCTTCGAGTCGTATTTTCGCTAGTTGGGCTTTTAGTCATCACGTGCACCAGGTACCCTCACAATAGGGTACCCGAGATGTATATCCTTGTCAGGTGTACACAAAAATAAATAGTACAACTACACATAAATATGGTGTACAAGATGCACAAAATTAGTAGTACAAAAATACACAGAGGATGGTGTACAAACTACATAACAGAGTGTACAAACCTACATAGAAAGAAGACACAAGTTGTACAACTATAGAGACACAGGTTGTACAACTGCATAACACATGTTGTACAACTAGACAGAGACAGGTTGTATATACACAGGTTGTACAACTACACAAACACAAGTTGTACAACTAAACAGACACAGATTGTACAGACACAGATTGTACAACTAGACAGACATAACTTGTACAGACACATGTTGTACAATTATATAGGCACATGTTGTACAACTACTCAACACAGTTTGTACAATCACAGGTTGTACAACTACACAGACACATGTTGTACAACTACACATAATCGGTTGTACAAAAAAAAAGTTCGTCGAAACCTATCAACATGGGATCTAGTTTTGAAGATCTCGACGCGAGAAGATCAAAAGTGAAAACGGTTCGTAATTCGGATAAACGGTTATCAAGATATTTCGTTTTTAAAAAACGAATCTCAAAATAAATGCGGTACAAACCTGTGGGGGGAGAAGAGAAGAAAACCCACCAAAATTCTCTCATGCTGCCACTTGTCACACATGCAAGCACCCATAGAGTGCTGAGTGAAGGGAAAAACTGCCACTTGGCGCGACCACAATGCACGCATGTTTCCTTCGCAAAGGGAAGCGTTTTTTTATTTTTAGTGATTTCGCTCCGCGGTACGCGTGCTATAGGTTTTGCCCATCACGACGTCTGAAGAGCTGACACCCATCCGGCACCCACGGAGGGCCCGAGAGCGCGGCCCATTTCCACTCCCGGCGAAACAAACAAACCTCCACATGAGTAGCTCTTTTACGTCAGGAAACGCATGAGAAGCATGGGACCCACCACCAGCCAGTGCCCCACAAAACAGTGAGTCGCGTTCGTGGCACCTCGGTGGCCGTCGCCATCACCCGCCCCGCCTTGCACGGCGCGTCGCAACGCACGGCCCGTCCTCACCCGAACTGTCACCCACCCGCCTCAACACCACGCGGGATCCACCGACCCGGACAACCACGTCAGTGGCACATCAGCCAGCGCGCACGTACGGTTCGGACCACTCGGCCAGTCCACCCACCACGTCCACGTCATCTCCCGCGGGAACCGCTACGGCCACCCGCGCCTCGCCCACCGTGGGTCAACACCTGTCCCACCGCGCAGCGACCGACCTCCTCTCTCGAGACGCGACCGCGCGTAGCACGCAACAGGTGGCGTCGGGCTCGCCCGCGCGGCGGCCCGCACTGCACTGCACTGCACAGGGGATCTTCGTGCGGGCGGTGGAAATGTCGGGAATGCCCCCTGCCTCTCTCCTCTCGTGACGACGCCCCCCGCATCCTCTCCTCTCTTCCCCATCTCCGTCTCTGCCGTGCTCCATATAACCATCTCTCTCCAAATCTCGCCCCAAATCGCCATTTCTATTCCCCCCTGCCCCTCCACCACCGCGACCACCCCCCGCCATAGATCGAGCCCGACCCCGCGTACCCAGCCCCCCGTCTCTGGCCCGGCCCCCAAATTCCCGATCAAATCTCCCCGCCGCGCCGCGGCTGGAGCCCGATTCGACTTAATTCGAGCCCCGATCTGCGGTCCTCAGATAGGCGGCTCGTCGGAATCGGCCGCGCCCGGGTCGAATTCGGGCGATCCTCAGGCGCATGGAGCGAGCCCCAGCGGATCCGCGGCTCCCGAGCTAGGGTTACCGCCGGTGGCTGCAGCGGCGATCTGTGATGGTGCAGCGCGGCGCCGGGACTCGGCCAGGAGGGATCGGCGGCTGGGAAGATGCGAGGCTATGCATGGGGGCGGTGACGGCCGGCGGCGGCCTCTCGTCCCGCACATGTGGCCAGCAGCAACTCGCGTAGAGGCAGCTCCACCTCCACCGCCGAAGGGACCAGCCTCTCCCCGCTCCTCTGTTGCTCCGCTCCGGACGACGGCCTGTTGTCCACCCGCACCGACGACTCCCCCACCAGCAGCGGCACAAAGGCAGGACTGCCGCCTCCTGTCTCCCCGCCCGGCTTCGGCAGACTCCTTCCTAAAGGTGCCTACTGGTGGAAAATCAATCACTCTGGGATTTGCTAAGCTCCGTGTGTTTTAGACCAAATCGAATATGATGGATTCATTAAACGGTTGCCATGTTTCTGCTTCAAAAACGTTATCTATATATAGAGAGTAACTAGAAGGAATGAAGGATTGAGAGGTTGGAGGTTATACCGTAGTAGTCTGCCGTTGTAGGAAAGTTTCTGGCTGAGCAAACATATATGTACAGTTGTGAGCCATCGCTAACGCACTATTTTCCTTGTGTGATTTGATGGATTCTGCCTCACTGTGGAAATTTTCGCACCCCACGTGTAAGGCGTGTTCCGTTGTCGCGTGTATGTTGAGAATCGTTTGGATCGTATCGTCTGGCTATTGGATAGAGTGATGCTATACTATTCGAATTGAAGGTGTTTCTACAATTGGCGTGTGCTCGGTATCCAGTGGTAGTTTTGGACCACATAGCCCTACACGTGACGCAAGTCGTGTTCTATTGTTTTGCACTCATCAAGATAACACATTTTGCCCACAATTTTGATATCCTTGTTTTCCTTTTTCTTTTTGCTACTTCCTCCGTTCCTAATTATAAGATGGTTTAGCATTTTCTAGAATTGGACGTATGTAGACGCATTTTAGTGTGTAGATTCACCCATTTCGGTCTGTATGTAGTCAATATTGAAATATTTAAAACATCTTATATTATGGAAGGAGCGAATAATATACACGGATTGATCTTCCTTTCCAAACAAAGTAAATAGGAGACATGAAAACAAACCTAAGACTTGGTTGCAAGGCATTATGCATTACCTATATATCATGGTACATTTAGTTTTGGACCACATATTCTACGTGTAGTGCATGTTGTGTCTTTTTGTTATGTACGTCATCAAGATATTGCATTTCCCCACCATTTCTATATTCTTGGTATTTTGTTGTTGCAAATATAATAGGAGGAGGAGGTAAGGATTGATCTTCCATTCGAAATGAGGTAAATAGGAGAAACGGAAACATGACTTTGTTGTGAGGCATTACACATTGCCTATAAATCGAGGAAACATTAGATTTTGTGGTCTAAGTGTTGTATATATTCCAGTAGCCCAAATTTACAGCGTGACAACCGTTTTCGTTCTGCTGCAACTTGATTTTCAATGTTTACAGGCTTGACACACATAAAGTCAGTCGATTGGGTATCATATTATAAGTACAAATTGGAGTTTAACAGAAGAAACACGCCCCCATTTCGAATGTCTTATGAGTTGAAACGGCATTTTTTGGCAGCTGGCAGCTTAATGAAATACACGTTGTTGCACGGACATTTATTTTCTTTGCAACACGACAAAATGAGATATTACGCTTCTTATTTTTAGCTGATTGGATATCATAAGGAGACTTTTCTCTATTTATGGTTGCAGTTATGCTGAACTGTGCCTCTAGCTTTGACGTTAGTTCTCCTAATGTTAAGCTTTTCTCCTTCTTCGCTGTTATTTTTTTGGCGATGTGACCACGTTCTTGTTTCTTAAAGACTTAACGAAAGTATGTATCTATTTTGCAGGACGGACGTGAATTCCGAGTTGGAGATTGCGCACTTTTTCAGGCTGTTGATGTTCCTCCTTTCATCGGGTTGATACGTTGGATTGAGAAAAAGGAGGAAGGTTTTCCCAAGTTACGTGTAAGTTGGCTCTATCGATCTGCAGACGTCAAGCTTAACAAGGCAATACAGCTCAACGCCGCACCAAACGAGATCTTCTATTCTTTCCACCAGGACGAGACATCTGCCGTCTCTCTGCTACATCCTTGCAAAGTTGCCTTTTTACGGAAAGGTGTTGAGCTGCCTGCTGGATTTTCTTCATTTGTGTGTCGGCGTGTGTATGATATTGACAACAAGTGCTTATGGTGGCTTACTG
This sequence comes from Poa pratensis, assembly GCA_947311845.1. Taxonomy (NCBI): domain Eukaryota; kingdom Viridiplantae; phylum Streptophyta; class Magnoliopsida; order Poales; family Poaceae; genus Poa; species Poa pratensis. The sequence continues at coordinate 16,442,434 of CAMZMU010000111.1, forward strand.
ACAAGGATTATATTAATGTAAGTTTACAGATTCTTTCCGTATTTATTCTGTGTTATATTCTGTTCTTATGTCTCGACTTACAATCAGGAACGGCAGGAAGAAGTAAATCGACTTCTGCATAGAACAAGGTTAGAAATGCATGCCGCAGTACAATCAGGTGGACGTTCACCCAAGCGGCTAAACAGTCCATCGTCTACCCAGCAGAAGTCCGGTTCGGATGATGCACAAAATTGTGGTTTATCTAAAGGAAAGAAGAGGGAGAGAGTCGAGCAAGGAATTGATCCAGCTACGCGAGACCGTGATCGTCCCCTTAAGGTTGAGGACGGTGAACTGGGAAACTTCAAAGTAGACGGTATGAAGCATACAATCGCAAAGTTCATGGCAAAGTTTACAGAGAAAGGTGGACTTCCGAATGATGAAGCAGTCGAGAAGCTTGTTCAGTTAATGCAACTTGATCGAACTGAAAGGAAGATAGACCTTGGTGGTCGAGTACTGCTTGCACATATTATCACAGCTACAGAAAGTCCTGACTGCCTCAGGAGATTTGTGCAACTAAGGGGCCTTCCCGTTTTGAATGAGTGGCTTCAAGAGACTCACAAAGGGAAGTCTGGTGAAGGTGGTAGTCCTAAAGAAACTGATAAGCGTGTTGAAGAATTTCTGATTGCGTTGCTTCGTGCTCTCGCAAAATTGCCTATCAATTTGAATGCCTTGCAGAGTTGCAGTATCGGGAAATCTGTCAACCATCTGCGTAGCCATAAAAGTGTTGAGATACAGAAGAGGGCGAAATGTCTTGTTGAAAACTGGAAAAAGCGTGTTGATGCCGAAATGAAGTCAAATGAGGCGAAACCTGTAGTGTCAGGTCAAGCTGTTTCCTGGTCAGGGAAAGGGGGTGTCGCAGAAGTTACTAATGGTGGAAACAGACGAAGCGGCTCGAGTGAGTCCAGTCCCAAAAACCCAGCATCTCATCATTCTTCAAAGGTTCTGACTGCTAAACATGGTGCTTCTGATGCTGTTGGAAAATTAAGTCCTCTCACAGCTGTCTCCTCAAAGTCGCAACACATGCCAGCAAATGTTGCAACCAACTTGAAGGATCCACCCTGCAAGTCAACTGGTGGTCCTGAGTTGCCAACAGTGAGAGAGGAGAAAAGCAGCAGTTCAAGCCAATCTCTGAACAACAGTCACTCATGTTCAAGTGATCATGCAAAAGCATTTGGTTCTTCTTGGAAGGAGGACGCAAGAAGTTCTACTGCTGCATCTGGCAATGCTAGTAAAACTTCCGGGAGCTCTTCATGTGTCCTTCGAAGGGCAAAGAGTGCCCGTCTTGGTTCTGGGATACAGAAAGAAGCTACCGTGGGAAGATCTGCCTCACTCGATCGGTCCTTGTTCCAGGAAAAATCAGCACAATCTGGAATGGTGTCTGAGAAAGGAGGCGACACACCACCTGATAACGGTAATAGCCATAGATTGATAGTTCGCTTTCCAAATCCAAGCCGTAGTCCTGCTAGAAGTGTGAGTGGTGGCTCATTTGAGGACCCATCTGTCACTGGGAGTAGATCTTCATCTCCTGTGCCTGCCGATAAGCATGAACAGAATGGTCGGTGGGTGAAAATGAAGACTGAAAATTCCCGGCCTCAGTTAGCTTCTGATGCTAATGCTGAGTCTTGGCACAGCAATGAGATTAAAGGGGTTGCAGGTTCGGAGGAAGGTGATAAATCAGCATTCCTAACATTGGAGGGCAACAGGACAACTGAAGAAGCTGGTAAGGATGCATGTGCATTGCGTGCTGCAAGTTCATTGCAAGTGAATGAGAAAGGCGTCTGCTCAAGTGAAACCAGGGGAAACTCATTCAACCCTATGAATGCATTAATTGAAATAAAATACTCTGAAGCTGGTCCTTCTTTGCAAGCTGGAGATGATACTGCGATGAATCTTCTTGCTAGTGTGGCTGGAGAAATATCTAAATCTGAATCGATTTCTCCATCAGCTTCACCAAGAAATACATCTGTAAATCAAGTAGGCTGTGAAGGTGACAGCATTCAGAAGTTAAAAGTAGAATGTGACACAGTCCTGTCTCAGCGTCAAGCACCATCAGTTGTTGAGAAAGTCATTGTGGAGAAGCAAGAGACAGCTGATGCTTGTTTGATTGTAAAGGAGGAAGTGAATCAGAGGACCCACTTATCATTGCAAGACAACGATAAATGTACCACATCTACTGGCCTGTCACCTAAAAATGGTGCAGATTGTAATCCCGTTGAGTTGTCAGCAAAGACTGAAAACCAAGAACAGGAGTGCAAAAAAAATTGTTTTTCTGATCCTGGGGTTGATACACAAGGTGATGGTGATCAAAACTCAAATATATCAATTCTGCTTTTATTGAGATTTGTATAGAATCTAATATGCATTCGTCTGCAGGTGAAGATCACAATGCATGTGGAGCCGTGGAACAGTTGAAGATGGTCACATAAGCAGCCCTGATGTTGTCGGTACTACTTCAGGTGGCCAATGTAATTCAGTCGTTTCTAATCAGAAGTCAGAATTACGCCCTCCTGAGGAGTTGCAATTGTGTGCTCTCGATAAACACACCCATGACTTGTCGAAGTCAAGTGATCGAAAGCCACTTGCTGGTGGACCAGATCAGTCGGAAGCCACCGATACATGTGGTAAATTAGATTTGAAGACTTCAGTTTCTCCAGTGCCTGTTTCTCTGAAAAAAGGTGAAGAAGTTATTAGCACAGTGGTCAAAGGGGAAGAAAAGGAGGAGCTTTCTTCCACTTCAGCTGATGTTAAGAAACTAGTTGTATTCCCAGGTGATGTGGCAAATGGGATTAAAGAGTCAAAAGATAGTTCCAGTGAATCGAGTAGCCATGTAAAACTCCGAGCTATCATATCTCAGGATATTGAGCACTGTCCAAAGAAACTGAGCGATGATGTGGTTGGGAAAAAGGACCTTGTCTCATCAGATGAGGGTTCTATAACTGCCAAGGCCAAGTCAAATGGTACCGCTAAGCTTGATTTTGATTTGAATGAACTGGGGGATGAAGGGAATCATCCTGAGCCAGCTATCTCACCTGTTATATGTTCTTCTGTGACACATTTACCCTCTCTCTCCATTCATATCATCTGTTTTAAGTGGTCTGCCTGCCCCAATAACAGTCGCTGCTCCAGCTAAAGGACCTTTTGTTCCTCCTGAGAACCTACTAAGAGTGAAGCCTGAGGCTGGGTGGAAAGGCTCAGCAGCTACAAGTGCATTTCGCCCTGCGGAACCACGAAAGGGTTTTGGGACGTTTCTCACTGCACCTGGTATCGTCGCATCTGATGCTGCGGGTAAGCAGTCTCGCCCAGCATTTGACATCGATCTTAATGTAGCAGATGACCAGATTCTCGAGGAAGATATCTCACAGAGTTCTGCTCAGACAACTGGTTCTGAATCTGGCAACACTAGAAGTCGTGATGGTCCTGTACGGAGTGCTGGCATGGAACTTGACTTGAATAGGGCTGATGAATTTGCAGAGAATAATCAATTTATGTCAAACTCTTCTCACAGAGTTGAAGTCACATTGTTGCCAGCAAGACCATTGACAGGAGGTTTACCGAGGAATGATAGAAATAGCTCAAGGAACTTCTTTGATCTCAATAATGGACCTAGCCTTGATGAAGCTAGCACAGAGCCTGCACAGAGGAATCTATCATCTAAAGGTGCTAACAGCATACCATTCTTACCTCAAGTTGCTGGCCTTAGAATGAATGGTACTGAAATCAATAACATGTCACCTTGGTTTGCTTCTGCCAACCCATATGTTCCTGTATCTATGCAACCGTTCTTGCCAGCTAGAGGAGAACAGCCTTACCCAATAGATACGGCACCTGGAACCCAGAGAATCATTGCGTCTGTGGCAGACAGTAGCCAATTAGGAAGCGATTCCTGCAGGGCTCCGGTTATTTCAGCACCACCAACCATGGTGTTCCACCCTCCTGCATATCAATATGCAGGATTTGCATTCCCTCCCAGTGTTCACCTTCCGACAACAGCATTTCCAATTGGATCGACATCGTATCCCAGTGCTGCACCTGGAGGAGTTCAATACTTCCCAACCATCGCTCCGTCACTTGTTGGGTCAACAGGTGCATTACCTGCTCAACATGCGAGGCAATATGCAATAAACTGTCCTGAAGGCAGCAGCAGTGAGGGACATGACAATAATTGGAAATGGAGAAGACAAGGGTTTGATCTTAATTCTGGCCCTGGAGCTATAGATTTAGAAGGAAAAGATGAACGGGTACCTTTATCGGTTAGACAAAATTTGATCACGCCTCCACAAACTTTTGTGGAGGATCAAACGAGAATGTACCAGATGCCTGGTGTAGGAATAAAGAGGAAGGAACCTGAAGGCGGCTGGGATGCCGAAAGGTCATCATACAAGCAATTGTCATGGCAGTAAGAAAAAGAAAGATATATCGCGGCGACTTCAGTGTCTGGTAAGCTTGCTTGTACTACAGTTCGAGCTTAGAACTTATTCATATCATTTTCCTGTGAAATGAAGTAGTCGGCGCTCTTATTTGCAGAGGCAACTGCATGTGGAAGTCAGGCGTTGTACCGCACCTGTGTGACCCTGCTGGGATATACGACTCCACACATGGGATTCCATGTCTGTGATGACGTGAATCGTGGGAGGAAATGAAACTTCGCTGTAATTGCTGTAAATGTTAACCATATTGATACTTCCCTGGAAACAGTTTTCCTCAGCTTCAGCAGTTGCTTTGCTAGAGTTTTGTACCTGCCAGGCATGCTTCTGTTTTGCCCAGGAGGAGGGTACGGGTTTGGAGATGCGATGGTAATATGGTCCCTGGCATCTTCAAACACCTGGAGCCGCTGTAATTAGTTTTCGTTTTCTTTTTTGAAGTTTCTTATGATAAACCGTCTTGACATTGTGCTGAGCACATCTGCAGCTTAACATATGATTTAGCCTGTGACATGTGTTATGCGGGGAAGTGTTGTTACATGAGTAGGGCAGGAAGTAATAATTTGCTGTGACTAACCTCTCATTTCCATGTTGTGCTTCTTGGTCATGCAAGATCTTGGCTGTGCCGTTTGTAATCTCATAATTTTGCTCCATTCTGGAGGTTGATTGCACTGTCCGCTTGCAGGGACGGGCATCTGTTATATTTGCAGGTCTTGGCGTTATCAGTTGCATCTTGACCGCTGCTGCATCTGATGCACGATGGTGAGTGTTCCTGTGCCTTGATGCTGAGTTCCTTTCGTAGACTCCTCGGTGACGCAAACCATTTACACTTGCCATGTTTTGATGTTTCTGCAGTGTGCCAGTGTCAGACGGGTTGTGGAAGCGACCCGGCGTTGAAAGCCAGGAAAGTGGAAGCGGGGGGAAGCGGAGGAGAGGACATATCTCCAGCTGCTCGACGCGTTCACGGGCGTCTCCACTCCACCACCAGAGGAAGCAGGACGGGATGGCCCTTTAACCACGTAAACTACTGCAGCCACGAGGAGGCAGCGGTGGTGGGGAAAAAGGGAGGAAGTCGACAGGCCGACAGAGAGGGGGAGGGAGAGACAGTCGCGGTCAGTGGTGTGGCCCGTGACGCGACGCTGCCCTGTCCCTGTCTCTCTGCTTCCCCTCTTTCCCCACCCTCCTTTGCTTCTCCCGCGCGCCTCTCTTTCCCCGTCTCCATCTGTCCCCATCCGGCATTTTCTCCCCTCTGTCCTGTGAAGAGCGGTCCGTCCATCCAAACAAGCACCACGTAGTTGTGTGTGTGTCTCGTCTCCCGTCGCTTTCCTCAGCTGCCTGTCTTGTTAGACTTGGGCTCCATCACCTCTTCACTCAATTTAATACACGTCCTCTCCTGACAGCGGCTGCTGATTGCTAGAGTAGTTACCTCCCGGTCAAGAACAGCCAGCTTATAAACGTCGACCCAGTCTCCATCTACAATCATCCAGCCAGCCAGTTTGTATTTTTTTCTCGTGGCAGCTATAATTCCAATTTCCTTTTCAATTTCTACTTTGATACTCCCTCCGTTCACAAAAGGATGTCTCAATCATTCTCAAATATGAATGTATCACAAAAGGATGTCTCAATCATTCTCAAATTTGCATGTATGTAGACATGATTTAGTGTGTAGATACATTCATATTTGAGATAGGTTGAGACATCCTTTTGTGAACGGAGGGAGTAGAAAAAACGCCTACAGAGGCACGCTCCCATATGTTGGGGGCCATCAAAATTTTGTCCGGCACCTCCTAGCCCCCAAATTTTGAGCCCGCTCGGCGGTGCCCCACAACAGTCTAACACGGTCTCCGACAGGTGGGACTATATGTCATACACACGATGCTCCGACAGCTCACAACTGTAGTTAATGGCCCGGCGTAGGAGGTTGTTCCAGCGTAATTGCTACCGCTTCGCCGGGCAGTTCCCCAGCGGGACGTGACAACGGTGTGCCTTCTCGCACACGCATCACATTAACGCCGGTCTAGCGCTAGCCTATGCGCTCGCACTTTTAACGCCGGTGCATCGCACCTCGGCCTACACGCTCGGCGATATAAGGGGCCCTTCCTTCCTTCCTCGTCGCCCATCTTTCTGTCCCTTCCCTTTTGTCGCCAGCCACGCACGACGAAGCATGAAGGCCCATTGCGCTTCAACGCCAGTGCGCGTCACACTTGGTGGCAGACTAGCCACACGGTGGATTGTCTCTTGAAGGAGGAGTGGCTCTTGCCACCGCGCCGGGGAGGTGGAGGCCGCATCGTCATCCGTGACATGCAGGATCGTCGCATGCCACGAGGTGGCAAAGTGATCCGGGACTTCCTGGCACGGCGTTCCCCACTCCACGACCATCTATACCTTCGCTGACTGGAGCACGAGGTAAAGGAGCGTCCGCGGGCTACCGGGTGGCCTCGCCACTTCGCGACGACGCCCACGACGGTGAATTCTCCGATATTAGCTGACTCTCGTGGCGTTTGCCACCGAGATCGAAGAGGAGTCGCCGAACTTTATGAGGACCATCGAGCTTTTGGCTGCAGCAAGCTGCCTCTACCTCCTCCAGCGGCGAGCGCCTGTAGCTCCTCATGTGCTGCCTCCTCCACTGTCGTGACGGCGGCAACGAGAGCATTGACTGGGACTAGCTCGCAGGCGAGAACGAGGATTAGGGTTTATGTTTGTCGGCAACACCTATTTAAATTTCATTAAAAAATCTTGTAATAGATGATAAATGTGAATGAAAATTTCTTCCTTTTGCTAAATTTTGTCATCAAACATATATTATTTTATTTGGTTTGGAGGACGCCGCTGGGGCAACAACCCCTATTGTGTCGGACATGCATCTCGTACCCCCAAACCAGACACATTTTGGAGTGTGCTTGACAAAAAAGTAAAAAGATTGTAAAATCCGACCAAGTTTTTAGTCATCAACATCTACAATACCATCAATAGGGCTAGATATATCGTAACATTTATATGTTCTTATGATATATGTATAGTATTATGGTTGTCGATCTTTTGTTCCATAGGCTTAGTCAAAAACTTTGTAAGTGGTTCATTCGTACATGGTCATCTGTGTATCAAATTCCTAGGGTTCACGACGTACTTTATCAAACTAAGCCTTGTTATGAATGGAACTGCGCAGGTGGCCAAGTGGGTTTGTCATTCGGTGGTTTACCGTCAATCTTCTACTAGTACGACGTGCATATAGAACTGCATCGATGTGGAGCACGCTCGCATGCATGCACGACCAGAGTTTATGCCCCGCGCATGTCGTCTTCCTCCTCCCACATGGGCGTAAAGCGATGCTCGTTGGGCCCTTGGACCTTCGCCTCCTCAAATTAGAAAGGCAGGTTTTGTTTTCTCGGGGTTTGGTAGGTGGGGTGTAAGTCCAATCCCACTAGCATCACCACCAGCAGCTCGAGCTGATGTGAGATGGACGCTCGCCGTCGCCGACGAATTAAATCACGAAAGCTAGAGCAGATTACTCACATCAACGGCGCGCGTTTCTGGAAAGAGGCCATCTCCGGCACCGGGCCATGCGCGGGGACTATTGGACGGCACCCACCGGCGACGAGTACTGCAAATGAGCGTCCCACGACGGGCCTGTCCCCATGGAGCAGAGTCGGGGTACGAGATGGAGTACTGGTAGTACGATGATGAACCCCCACCCCACATGGCCGGCCAGGGGTAGGGCAGCGAGATCGATCGGGATCTACCCTGCGTCTGCCTGCTAGCGCGGGAATAATGCTGGTCGGTCCTCAATCGGAAGCGTAAGTTTCGTAAAGAGGAGCACGGAAAGGAGGCGAGAGGGAAACACGCGGAAAAGCAGAGTGGTCGCCTTCGTTCCTTTCTTCCTCCTAGGACCCTTTGGCCCATTACGACCATGATTTCCTCGCCTCAAAGTTCCGCTTTTCTTCCAAAAGGCACTGTCAATTTGACCAATTTGACCCTTTTCTAAAATATTCACACAAAATGGATCCAAATTTGAAATATTTCACGATCTGACCCTTTTACATGACGCCAGACGCCTCGGAGCCATGGTTCTATTGCACGACGCCGTGCTATTTTCTGACGTGGTGTTTGCCGAGCTTGCGCGAGTAAGTATGACGCCACGGCACACGACGACGAGCAGCAAACCAACCACGACGCCCTGGGCCTTGACGACATGGGCTTTTGCAATTTGCTAGGTTAAAAGCTCGTGGGCCACGGTGCCCTTTGCAATTTTGTCGATTTGGAGCCGCCGCCGCACTTCGGAATTGAGGGTGCCGCCTCCCCTTCGACGCATCCCCTCCCGTCTCCCCTCCAGACCGGTGTCGCCCCTTCCCACTCCCCTCCAGACCTAGTGCCGTCCCCCTCTCGCGGGCGTATCTAGTCGTCGTCTACGTCCAATGCTGGATGCTGCTGCCTTTAAGTTGGTTGCAGACTTGTAGGCACTAGGTACGATACAAGTGTTTTACAACTATGAAAGTGGTGCCTGAAAGATCAGTTAACTGCTTTTGTGGTGAAATGACATTTGCGACACTTTGTGAAAATAAATAAATCAATAGCCAAAATAGAATTTTTTTTTTATAGCACTGATTTTGTTTTGGTCGCCCCGGGTGACGACGCCTAGGGCTTGGTGATGTGGATTGCTAGTTTTTTTGACTCATATGGGAGTGAAGAAAGCTCAAAAAGCCGCAATAGAAAAACAATACCCGCTAATATCGGAAACAAACTAAACTAAGTCAATAAATTCAAGCAGCCCTAAACCCTAGATCGTCCTAGGGTCCAAGTGAGCCATGCCTCCCTACTTTACAGAAATCCTTGATCTTTAGGCCTAAATTTTAAAGAGTACTTAAAGTTTAAGAATAATTTCTTCATGACCTCCATAACCGTGGATGTCTCGCTTAAGGGCAACTCTAACGGATTGACACAAACAGACACGAAATCTGTCCACGTTTTGTCCGTTTGAGACGCCAAACGGACACGCGTCTGGCCCATGTCCGCCTTTCCCAGGGCAGTGAACCCAACTGGGCGACCCATTTGGTCTGTCCGACAGATTTCTGATCATTTTTTTACCACTTTTGATCACTTAACAAATTCGACCAAACAAAGATAGCAAATATGGCTAGCAATGAAGCAAACACCAAAAGAATACTGCCATGCCGGCATACAACATCAAACCCAAAAATTATCACACATAGTTTCGGCCATCTCGGCCATCTCAGACATAGTTCAATGCCGGTATACAACATTGTAAAAACGACCGAGATGTGTTCACTCTCGGTCCATATAGTACCCTTGCAGCGGCGACCTTGGCGGCGGCTTCGGCGAGCGCTCTCTCCTTCCTCCTACGGATGCCCCGCTTCAGGCTCTCGTTGGCCCTCTGCTCCGCGGTGAGCTCCTTTTTTTGGGCTTCTTGGGTGGGCCATGGGCGAGTCGGCCATAACTCCAGCGTCGTCGGCGGCGGCTGCATCGGTCATGGCTAGGGCAGGAGAAGGAGCTGGTTTTGAGAGAGGAAATGCCAGAGTGACGATTTTGCCTCTGTTGAGCGGGCCAGGGGCGGACAAGAGGAGAACACAAGAGCTGTCCGCGTGTGTCCGCGGCCGACGCAAACCTGGTCCAATTTGGACCGTGAATGGGTCACGACGGATAGAAAGATGAACAACGATACATTTACATCGCTATGTTGGGCTTGTCTTTCGGCCGTATGAATAGAAACGGATGCACGCGGACTCGATGCATCTTCACGAGGTGGTATATATTCGGCTGTCTCGTCAAGAAGCAGCTAACGTTGTCCGACCAGTGAAGTGCCGACTGTCCGTCCGGTAGTAGCCGGCCAACCAAACCGGGGACTGCCTGAACGGTACACAGAGCACGGGCGTCGGCACCATAGAAAAAATCACCACCCACCTGCGCGCGCGCCGCTCGAGGTCAAAACGCTGGCGGACCGCGATAACCAAGTGAGAGTGAGCCGCACCGAGCGAAGTCTCCCGTGCGCTGATGAGAAGAGCAGAGTGTGAACTGTCGGAAGTACCCCTGCTTTCCTCTCCTCCCTCCCACCACCGCATCCCCTCCCGACCTCGCGCGCCGTCTCTGCCGCGATCTCTCCCTCACTCCTCCCCAAATCCCCAATCCCTCTCTCTCCCCACCGCCTCGGATCGCGCCCAAACCCCTCACCCGCCCCTCTCCTCCGGCCCCACGCCCAAACCCCGAATTCCGCGCGCAATCGGAGCCGATTCGTCTCGAATTCCAGCTCAGTGGCCCGTGGCCCGTGGCCCGTGACCGGCCGTCCTCCGGCTTGGGTTTGATGCGAATTCGGGCGTCCTGGAGGAGGGAGCCCCCGCGGATCTAGGGTTTCGGAGCTAGGGTTTACCGCCGGCGATCTGGTGATGGTGCGGCGCGGCGCCGGCAGCCGCCGAGGAGGGACCGATGCAGGCTTATGCTTGGACGCGGCGGTGAGCGGTTCCTCGTTCGGCACATGTGGCCGGCGACTCGGGTAAAGGCAGCAGCTCCACCATCGGCTCCGCACGGACCAGCTACAGCGCCTCCTTCCGGCCCGTGTGCCCTTCCGCCGCTGACAGCCCCTCACCCTCCTCCCCCAGCAGCGCCGCAGGAGCAGCAACAGCTCGTCGATTCTCCACGCCCGGTGTCACCCGACTCCTTCGTAAAGGTGCCTCATCTGACGGGATTCGCTTTGGAAATTTGATAGTGTCCTAATTCCATTTCTGATCCTGCTTGATTTTTTTCATCTGTATACCGAAACTAGGATACTCTGTAAGCTTGGGAAATTAGAGATAGTGGTCTCAAACATTTAAGGAAACTATGTGGTGAGTAAACTTGAGTTGTATCTATTGAATTGCATCCGCACACCAAAGATGGTCAATATACTCTGGCACTCCCCTCAGGTTTAGCCTCTTTCAGACCTTAGACGTGCGATCACTGTAGGCCGCAACTATTTTATTCATCATGCGTTGCCGAGTCTTGCACTCTAGACCACTTGTCTATGTTGCCATATCGAGTTGCACGCACCGACCAGTTCACCAAAAAGCCCAAGCTGATGGGGAAAGGTGTTCGATATATTTCAACATCATTATAATTACTGTTCTGCTTCTGCTTGCTTCTGTATACGGTAACTGGTTTGCTTTGTGAGTTTGTGAGATTAGCGGTAGTGGTATCAAACATGTAAGGATGTTATGTGTTGTTAAACTCGAGATGTATCTATTGAATGGCATGCGCCGACCAGTTCACCCAAAAGCTCAAGCTGAGGGGGAAAGATGTTCAATATATTTCAACACTCCCCTCAGGTCTAGCTCTTATAGACGACGTGGGATTGATGTAGGCCTCAACTATTTTATTAGTTGCTAGTTGGGCAGGTCTTGAACTAGAGACATCTCGTCTTTGATACCATTTTGGAATCAATGTCTGACCAGTTTACCCAAAGGCTCAAGCAGAGGGGAAATATTGTCAATTTATTTTGACAGTGTGTTAGCACTAGATGCTACTCCCTTCGTCCCAAAAGAGGTGGCGTATAAAATGAGAAAAAAGTCAATATTTTTAAGTTTGACCGAATATATATACAAAAATATAATGATTTATAATACAATACCAATATCAATACTTTCACCATTAGATATATTTTCATAATGTACTTTCGAAATGGTTGTCGTTGATATTCTCTTCTATATATTTAGTCGAACTTAGAAAATGTTGACTTCTTTACTCAATTTATAAGCCACCTATTTGGGGACAGAGGGAGTAACATGCTGAAAGGTGGTTTGGTGAGCGTGCTAAAACTTATGTCGGGCATATAATTTGCTTTAGATGAGTAACACAATTTCCGTTTAAGGTGTTTTTACAATGATCGGCAAGAAGTATTCAGTGAATATGCCTCTGATTTTTAACAAATCACAATACATTGGGTATTGGTGAGGACGTGCGTATCTCATTGTGAGTCGAGCCTTGCTCATGCTGGAGTTTGCTACAATGGTGTGTTTTAACTGCTGTTTGTACACTTCAGTTGTTTGTTTTGCTGATGCACTACATACTAGGAAATTCCTAGACAGTTTGTGATTATCGAACTTCTGTTCCAAACTAGGAAATAAAAGAAAAAGAGAGAAAGCGGACTTAAATGCGGGTATATTGATATCTGGGTCTGCGGTTTAGTCTGGTTGGTGTTCACACACACACACAAAAACAAAAAACTCACATGAATCAACCTATACATATACCACACGTTGATGGCCATCTTTCAATTGTCTGAGTGGGTCGGTAACTCGGCTGTATCTGAATTACGTAAATTGTTACTACCTCTGGTCCGGTTTAAATGTCACAGAAAAACTACTAGGCTAGTACAAATACTATACAACCTGGTGACAATCATTTCGGATCGGAGGAGTATTACAAATCACTTATTAGGAATTAATCATTTAAGCAATGGTGCTGCTGTGGCCTATTGTGAAATAATATTCAGTGGATGTAACGAAGGTCGTAATTTGTGATTAGATCCTGAACATGGTTATGCTCTGCAATTGATCATAGGTACTGGGCTGATAACCAGTGCCTATACTGGAGAGTTTTTCAATGCTTTGTTACATGGCCAACACACTGATCTTTTTTACGAATGTCTTATAGAAAAGTGATATCAGAAACAAATGAATTATGTTGGTACACCTTTTGCTTGTACAATAATTGATAAATTTATAGAGCAGACCATGCTGCATGAAGTTCTTGTCTGTGCTACAAAGTTTTTAGAGGAAACGCAAAAGACATTTGCGTTTCATTAATTTGGAAAGGTAGAGTCTGTTACATCCTCCGAAGAGGTCTAGGGATGAACTAAACTACAAATTTAGTGTACATCCCAAGTCTGTGGGATAAAGTTACACCAAGAAGACAACTTAATTGTTTTGCAGTTTGGCAGTGAGAAGTAAACTGACGTTTCTTTAACTAATGATGCTTAATTATGCTTCTTCACTCCATGATTTCCGAAGTATTAGACCATGCTCATGCGCTTGTTGTTCTCTTGGTAAGATGGAGATTATTTTGTTCCTTGAACAAATAATAATAGTTTATTTATTTTCAGGACGGACGAGAGATTCGAGTTGGCGACTGTGCTCTTTTTCGGGCTGTTGATGTTCCTCCTTTCATTGGATTGATACGTTGGATTGAGAAAGCGGAAGAAAGCTATCCGAAGTTACGTGTAAGTTGGCTTTATAGACCTGTTGACGTTAAGCTCAACAAGGGCATACAACTGAACGCTGCTCCAAACGAGGTCTTCTACTCTTTCCACGAGGACGAGACATCTGCTGTCTCACTGCTCCATCCTTGTAAAGTCGCCTTTTTACATAAAGGTGCTGAGCTGTCATCTGGAGTTTCTTCGTTTGTATGTCGGCGTGTGTATGATATTGACAACAAGCGTTTATGGTGGCTTACCGACAGTGATTATATTAATGTAAGTTCTACAGCCACCTTTTTTTTTTCTGTTTATTATACTTGCCGATTCATGTGTGCAACTTATGGCCAGGAACGGCAGGACGAGGTAAATCGGCTCCTATACAGAACGAGGCTAGAAATGCATGGTGCAGTGCAGTCAGGTGGGCTTTCACCAATGCGGCCAAATGTTCCGCAAGCTTCTCAGCAACTGAAGGCTGGTTCAGATGGTGCTCAAAATTGTGTTTCATCTAAAGGGAAAAAGAGGGACAGAGGTGAGCAAGGAATTGATCCAGCTAAGCGAGACCGTGATTGCCCCCCTAAGGTTGATGACAGTGAACCTGGAAATGATAAGCGGGACAATATGAAGTCTGAAATTGCAGAGATAACAGAAAAGGATGGACTTCCTCATGTTGAAGCAGTCGAGAAGCTAGTTAATTTCATGCAACTTGATCAAATTGAACGGAAAATGGACTTCGCTGGTCGAGTAAGGCTTGCTGACATTATTGCAGCTACAGATAGTCCTGATTGTCTTAGCAGATTTATGCAACTAAGGGGCCTTCCGATCTTGAATGATTGGCTTCAAGAGACTCACAAAGGGAAGTCTGGTGAAGGGGGCAGTCCTAAAGAAACTGATAAGCCCATTGAAGAACTTATCCTGGCCCTGCTTCGTGCACTAGCGAAATTGCCTATCAGTCTGGCTGCCTTACAAAGCTGCAGTATTGGGAAATCTGTCAATCATCTGCGTAGCTATAAAAATCCGGAGATACAGAGGAAGGCTAAATGTCTTGTTGATAGCTGGAAAAAGCGTGTTGACGCTGAAATGAAGTCGACTGATGCAAAACCTGTGGTATCAGGTCAAGCTGTTTCCTGGTCAGGGAAAGTGGGGTTTCCAGAAATTTCGAGTGCTGGAAACGGACGAAGTGGCTCAAGTGAGTCCAGTCCAAAAAATGCAATGTTTTATCTATCTTCACCAAAGGCTTTGAGTGCTACACCTGGTGCTGCTGATGCTGTTGCAAAGTCAAACCCTTTCACATCTGGCTCATCGAAATTGCAACACGTGCAACCAGCAAATGCCTCAACCAACTTGAAGGACTCACCCTGCAAATCAGCTGCTGGGACTTGTGGCCCCGATTTTCCTGCCATGAAAGAGGAGAAAAGTTGCAGTTCAAGCCAATCACTGAATAACAGCCAGTCATGCTCTAGTGATCCTGGAAAAACAGTTGGTTCTTCCAAGGAATATGCACGAAGCTCAACTGCTGCTTCAGCAAATGCTAGTAAAATATCTGGACGTGGCCATCGAAGGGCAATAAATGGGCTTCTTGGTTCTGGATTCCAGAAGGAAGCTGCTTTGGGAAGGTCCAGCCCGGTTGATCGTTCTTCATTTCAGGAAAGATCAACACAATCTGGTGTGGCATGTGAGAAAGGAGCTGACACAACGCACACCAATAATAAATTGATAGTTCGGTTTCCAAATCCAGGTCGTAGCCCTGGTAGGAGCACAAGTGGGGGCTCTTGTGAGGAGCCATCAGTTTCCGGGAATAGAGCTTCATCTCCCGTTCGTGCAGACAAGCATGAACAAAGTCATCGTAGGGTGAAAATGAAGGTTGAACATTCTCAGGCTCATTTAGGTTCTGATGCTAATGCCGAGCCTGGGAAAATCAATAATATTAACGGAACTGCAGGTTCCGGGGAAGGTGATAAATCAGCTTGTGGTATGTTGGATGGTGACTGTAGCAGGACTGCCGAAGATGCTGGTAAGGATGCATCTGCATCACGAGTTACATGTTCATCAGATATGGATGAAAAAGCCAACTGCTTGGGCGAAACCAAGGTGCAGAACTCGTTCAGCCCTTTGAACGCTTTGATTGAAATCAAGTACTCTGATGCTAGTCAGTCCATGCAAGATGGAGATGATACAGCAATGAATCTTCTTGCTAGTGTTGCTGGAGAAGTATCTAAATCTGAACTGATTATGTCATCTGCTTCACCGAGGAATTCATCTGCAAATAAGCTGGGCTATGAAGGTGAGAATATTGGGAAGCTAAAAGTAGAGTGTGATACGGGCCCATCACAGCACCCACGGCCATCAGACGTTGAGAAAGTCATCTCTGAGAAGGAAGACAAACAATGTGTTGTTTTGGCCGTGAAGGAAGAACACCACACGAGGAATTCTGGAGACAACAAGGGCACAACGCCTACTAGGCCATCTCCTCTACCTGGGATAGATTCTAAAGGTGTTGAATCTTCTGCTAAGACTGATACAAAGTTCAATATGAAATCTTCGGCAAGGAATGCAAGTACTGTCTGTGAAAAAGTTGAAGATGGTTGTACAACCAGTTCTAATGTTGACACTTCATTAGGTGATCAATTAAGTCTGGTTATTCAAAATAGATTTACTGACAACAGTGCTTCTGATAAATTGGATTCGAAACCTTCATTCTCATCTTCGACTGTGGGTGAAAAAGTTTGGCGGTCTACTGGTTTGTAATAAAGTTCTGAAAGAGCATGAGAGAAAAGAACAGCCTTCTCCACTTCAGCTGGTATTACCAAATTAGATGTGTCAGTAGTGTTGCCACTTGGTGCAGAAAATGGGATTGGTGTGATTAAAGAATCAAAAGACAGTTCCAGTGAATCAAGTAGTCAAGGAAAACCTACTGCTATCATATCTCAGGATACTGAGCATAGTGCAAGGCACAGTTCAAAGAAACTGAGCGATGATGCAGGGGGAAAAGAGGACGTTGTCTCATCAGATGAGGGTTCTTCTATAGCTGTCAAAGCCAAGCCAAATGGTACAGCTAAGCTTGACTTCGATTTAAATGAACTCGGGGACGAGGGAGTCACGAGCCAACTACCTCTTCTGTTATATGTTCTTCTGCAATTCATTTACCTGGTCTTTCTCCATTTGTGTCACCTATTTTAAGTGGTCTGCCTGCCCAAATAACAGTAGCTGCTCCAGCTAAAGGACCTTTTGTCCCTCCTGAGAACCTACTAAGAGTGAAGCCGGAAGCTGGGTGGAAAGGCTCAGCAGCTACAAGTGCATTTCGTCCTGCGGAACCACGGAAGATTTTAGGGATGTTTCTTACTGCACCTGATATTGCAGTATCAGATGCTGCAGGGAAGCAGTCTCGCCAAGCATTCGACATTGATCTAAATGTAGCAGATGACCAAGTAGAAGAAGATATCTCACAGAGTTCTGCTCAGACAACTGGTTCTGGATCTGGCAACCCTAGGAGTCGCAGTGGTCCTGTTCGAAGTGCTGGCATTGAACTTGACTTGAATAGGGCAGATGAAGTTGTAGAGAATACCCAATTTATCTCAAATGCATCCCACAGAGTTGAAGTCGCATTGTTGCCAGCACGACCCTTGCCAGGAGGTTTACCGAATACTAATAGAAACAGCTCGAGGAACTTCTTTGATCTCAATAACGGACCAAGCCTTGAGGAAGCTAGCACAGAACCTGCACAAAGGAGCCTATCATCTAGAGGTGCTAGCAGCATACCTTTCCTACCTCAAGTTGGTGGCTTTAGAATAAACAGTGCTGAAATTAGTAACATGTCACCATGGTATGCTTCCGCCAATCCAGGTGGTCCTGTAGCTATGCAGTCGTTTTTCCCTGCTAGAGGAGAACATCCTTACCCAATTGAAACAGCACCTGGAACCCAGAGGATCATCGCGACTGCGCAAGACGGTGGCCATTTTGGAAGTGATTCCTCCAGGCCTCCAGTTATTTCCACACCTCCAGCCATGGTTTTTCACCCTCCTGCAGCATATCAGTATGCAGGATTTCCTTTCGGCCCCAGTGTTCACCTTCAAACAGCAGGGTTTCCGATTGGATCAACACCATATGCTAATTCTGCACCTACAGGAGTTTCATATTTTCCAACGATGGCTCCATCGTTTGCTGGGCCACCAGGTGCATTACCTGCCCAGCATGCAAGGCAGTATGCAATAAGCCTTCCTGAAGGTAGCAGTAGTGAGGGACATGACAGTAATTGGAAATGGAGAAGACAGGGGCTTGATCTTAATTCTGGCCCTGGAAGTATAGATGTAGAAGGGAAGGATGAACGATTACCTCTATCAGTTAGACAAAATTTGATCACACCGCCACAAGCCTTTGTGGAGGAGCAAGCAAGAATGTACCAAATGCCAGGTGTAGGAATAAAGAGGAAGGAACCTGAAGGCAGTTGGGATGCTGAAAGATCGTCATACAAGCAATTATCATGGCAATAAGATCTTTAAGGAGATCTCCTTGCAGCGACTTCAGTGTCTGGTGAGCCTGTATGTACCACAATGCTGACTTTAAGGCCCATTCAGCTCAGTTTTTTTTGTCAAGTTAATTTAACAATGGTGCTTTTATATGCAGGGGCAACTACATGTGTAAGTCAGGCGCTGTATTGCACCCCTGTGGCCTTGCTGGGATATACAAACTCACATAGATTCATCTCCCTGATGATGTGAACTGTGGGAGGAACAAACTTTTGCTGTAATTGATGTAAATGTAAATCATATCCATAGTTTCCCGGGAAAAGTTTTCCTCGGCTCCAGCTGTTGCTTTGCTAGAGTTCTGTATCTGCCAGGCCTGGTTTCTATATTACCCAGGAGGGCATGGATTTGGAGATGGAATGTTTATGGCCCTCGGCATCTTCAAACATCAGGAACCGCTGTAATTAGTTTCGGTTGGTTTGTTTTTATGTTTTGTTTTGATAAACAGATTTTCACCTTGTTGAGGACATCTGCCAGCTTAACATATGATTTAGATGTGAAGTGTATTCTGCTGGGAAGCATTACATCTGTTGACCAGGAAGAAATATTTTGCCGTGATTAACTTACTGTGTTCTAGTGCCCCAAGCTTGTCTGTTGGTTTACATGTGCATTTGGCCGTGCATGCTTCAGCTCTTTCGAGTTGACTGTGTGCTATACCACGTGTAGCTGCATCTTGCTCCATCATCCAGGATCTACTGCTGTCTATATTTGCAGCAACTATCTTCTTGGTGAGGAAGTGAGCCTAGCTTGTGAAAGCAAAGGAACAATACCACTTGAAGTGGTAGAAGTTTGAGTTTTTTTTTTTAGTATATTGAGTTTCCCTTGTAGTTTTCCGCAAAATGAATATTAGTATGTTGGTGTTATATGTTGTATTAGATAACTTGGCAAACTGCATCTTCGACTTTTTTTTGACAACAACTGCATCTTCGACTTTGTAACATGTGAATTTGCCCTTCCTGTTGGTGTTATCTGTTGCGTTAGATAACTTGGCAAACTGCATCTTCGATTTTGTAACATGTGAATTTGCCCTTCCCGTAAGTTCTTTGCTTTGTTTTCGAATTGTCAGCATCATCTCTGTGCTCTGATTCCCATTGTTAAAGTGAAAAGCTTCAGTCCTTAGACAAATTGGCACACAAATAATTTTTTTAATGTTTGCTCTCGGTGTTATCACAAAATCACGTAGCAATAGACTAACTGAGAATACAAATTGGTTGCAATTTTGCCAATGACAAAACAAAATCTTGCTTGGTTCTACAGAACTTCCTAACACGACGAAAGCTAATAATAACCCAGGCGTGTTCTGCAGTACATAAGCAGGCTAGCTTTTACCATCTACCTCTAGTAATTAATTACCAACGATGCAAATATACACATTAACTGCGCAATCAGCACATCCAGATCTCGGGTGTTGCCAGTTTGAGGTTGCCTCCGTGACATCTCTCTTCAGGCAAGAGACCACTTCCATCGTTCAGGATTTGAAGCATAGCATTTTCCTTCCGCCGAAGACGTTCCTGCGATCATAACACAACAAGATTAACGTCAAAACAAATATAGTAAACACAGCAACTAATGATCTAGCATGTCTGTTTCACGTATTTGCATTCTGGAACAAAACCATAACTAACTTGAAAAATGTCTAAATGCATGGTTTGGCAAAATAATGTAGTGAAACAAGCATGTTGTCCGCTGGCCACGATTGGCGGGGAGAGGTGTGCCTACATCTAAAACACCAAATCGCTTCGAATTTCTTACACAAATTCTAATTCCAGGCCAGTGATTCAGAAGGATCATCTAAGAAATATATGAATGATCAGAAAATAGCTTTAAGTCTGTAAAACTAACCACTCCCTCCAGTTCCCTAAAACTTGTCATTTCGGGCATAGGGAAATTCAAACTTTAGAAACTTTGACTAGCAACATCTTTAAAAACATTTAGATTCAGTGCTGAAAAACATTTAGACAAGGTACTTTTATAACATATGATTTAAGTAATTATTAACATATTACAATATAAATAATGGTCAAAGTTGCATTTTGGAGATTGACAATGTCCAAAACGATAACTATTAGAGGGAGGAAAAAAAAGTGTCATATTTACTTACATCATTGAACAACCCCGTCGCTGTTTCCTTTTCTTCTTTTCTCTTAGCTTAGTTGGGGGCTGGATTACTACCTTGATAGCAGCATCAAAGACAGCTTTGACATTCTACATGTTGCACAAGAATAAGAATTTTCAGCTGACAGGTTTAACACATCAAAGAAAGCCATATGGTTCTCTTACAGAAACTTCACCTGCTGTGTCTTTGAGCTGCACTCTATGTAATATAAAGCACCAACTTGTTTCCGAAGCTCCTCCCCCTGTCGAAATGGTGAAGACAAGATTAAGTTTTCAGAAGCCAGATACATTCATCGTTTCATCTCTTAAGTCTCAAGGTAAAGAGTATCAAAAGTTCTACCTGTGATGTGGTAACGGGTATCATGCCAGGATGGTCCAGCAAGTAGTGCTTGTCTTCACGAAGATCTGAAAGCGACATTATGGTTTGTGAATTCAGTACCGTATTTAACTAAGGAATGAATTCTCGTATATAACTATATAGGGTAAGATGATATTAAACAGAGTGTTAGGATTCCTAATCTCAGCATGAAAACAATTGTTAATAATCTTGCTCAGAAGTAGCTAGTTGAGGGACTGAGTTTTTCATTATCGTGTCTAAAAACGTTTTTTAGGAACTACAGTACTATTGTACTGCATTTTTTAAATTAATTTTTGGGTTTAAGCATACAAAAGTAAATAGTACAAGAGATTTGTACTAAAAAAAGCTAAGAGCTAAAAGCTACTGCAAAAAGTTCAAATGAAACCAAGTAGCAAAATTTTCATAAGCCTTTCTTGTCGCCCTTAGCTTCAAAAAGTTCAAATGAAACTGCCCAACGACATAGATGATAACCTGTCTACACTACAAAGATCACTATCAGCGGTTTAACAACCTAACCAAATTCCAACAATGCTGAGACAAGGAGATGCTAACCAGTTACAACGTAACAGGATAAAATACACAATCATACTACCAACCCCACCCACCCACCACCTATATACACAGTTAAGCAAGAATAAGCTTTCGTTGTCAACACAACTCACCTAGTTTTGTGCCTACCAACACAACAGGCACACCAGGCGCGTAATGCTGAAGCTCCGGTATCCACTGAAGGGGAAACAACAAATTAAAGAACATTCAGATCTCTTGGCATTCTCAGATAAATAGGAACACACGTCTGAGAAATGATGATAGAGCGTTTCAGCACCTTCTTCATAATATTCTCATAGCTGGCTCGGCTCACAAGCGAGAAGGCAAGCACAAAAACATCAGCACCACGGTAGCTTAGAGGCCTCAGTCGGTTGTAATCCTCCTGCCCTGCAAAAGATGGTATATATCATGTGAACTCCCCAGTTACGCAGTGAATCGTAAAAGCATAACATTTGCAGCTGTGATGTGCAATTTGAGACGAAGCAAAGCCTAGAAATTGCAGGTGCATTGGGAAATAAAGTAGTCAAATCAAGAGGCAGAAGTTACCGGCAGTATCCCAAAGGCCCAAATTCACGGTGGTGCCGTCCGCAACAACGTTTGCGCTGAAATTGTCGAACACCGTAGGTATGTAGTCCTGCCAAAACAAACGCCCATCACAAAATTGAGAAACTGGGAAAGATCTTTTTTATTTTGACGGTTGAAAGATCTTTTCAACAGAACATTCTCTAAGAATACAAAATCACCCTTAGTACTGAAAACAGCTATGCCCCGAAATGCCGAAGTAAAACATCTGCCTTTACTAGGAAGCTCGCGCCTATGGCACAAGAGCCGGCTACAGAAACAGGGGAGGGAGGGACGGCAAGGGTTTGCTCACGGTGGGGAACTTGTTGCTGGTGTAGCAGATGAGCATGCAGGTCTTGCCGACGGCGCCGTCGCCGACCGTGACGCACTTGATGAACCGGGAAGCGCTGGACGCCATGGCCGACGCACGCGTCTCCTATTCCCCCGAGCTCGAGGAGGGGCGGGACGGAAGAGGGTGCGAGGAGAGGGGGAGGGGAGCGGCGGAGTTCTTGCTGCGGTGTGGTGGTGGGGGTGTTTGGTGCGTGACTTCTTGGCGAAGTGAAGAGGGTCACATGCTTCGCACCTTGGTACTGTCTTGAGAGTAGAGAGCAGTAGAGGACTAACCCCCACCCCCGCTCCCGCTTTTTTTTTTTTTGCAATTTTCCCATATATTCAACACAGATCGAAGAACAGAGTACGATTACAATATACGAGGAAAAGAGAGCAAGCAAGAACCGCTGCTTCGCCGGCGACGAAGACGAAGGAGGCCATCCACCACCTTGCCACTTCCAGGGATGACTTTGCCCTATGAGAGACGCCACCCAGCTGATCCTTGTCGTGCTGTTTTTGGTGGGAGTGAATTGCAAGTCTAGGACCTGTGAATTTATCGTGATATTTCTGGAGGCAACACGAGTAAATGTATAGTGGGAATTGATGCCTCACCGTATCCGTATGGAGGCAGTGGCGTCCAATTGCGATGGGATATTTTTTCATGGAGCGGGATCCTAGGGAAACATATCCGATTGTCAAGTGTGTTTCGAACAAAATAATGACTCTGAAAAGTTGCTTTGATACTACGCATCATTAAGCATCCATGTACGAAGTTTTTGTGTGTTTGAAAATATTTTTTCGGTATTCCAAATTACCATGCGTTTTAACTTTGATCGAAGTCAAACTTTTTAAAGTTTGACGAAGTATATAGAAAAAAAATCAACATATATATTACCAAATCGGTATTGTTGGAATCATCATGAAATATACTTTAACATTGTATGCATTTGATATTGTAAAATATTGATATTTTCCTATTACCCGGTTCAAATTTATAATGACCTTGACCAAATTTAAAACACTGGATAATTTGGAACAAATGAAGTGCATCGTTAGTCTTTTGCACACACTTCTTAAATACTCATTTTTGCAAATTTGCACCATTTTCTAAAAAATATCATGTAAATACATAAAGTATAAAGCTGAATAATATTGTTACATGATATTCTAAGTCCCCGTCTTAGCTGAACGTACTAACATTGGGGCGCTATCTTATTTCGAAAGCTGGTCCGATATTATGCTTAAATGTCTAGGGTTTTATGAATCAACAATAAACCGGATACACCGTTATGATTGTTTTCTTGAGGAGAAAAGGTGGAAAAAATTCTCACCACAACTTTTTTACATCCAAAGTAACAATTCATAGTGTACAATTTTATAGTGAAACTGAAATGGTAAGTTTAGAGGTGTCCACTCTTGTTATTTTAAACCGATCATTTTTCGTGGCTATTTCCTCTCAAATGTGCAAACCCTACAAAGACAAACCTACCAACCAAATGTGCAAACCCTACTCCCCCCGGCAAAAAAAGGTGCAAACCCTACAAAGCAATTAATTCTATTTCCTATGATGTAGATCTAATATTAATACACTCATCATGTCATATCTATGCTACAAATATAACTTACATTGTCCATACATATTATAGAGAAAAACCTACCAACCAAATCAATTTATGTTTCCACCTTTTACAATAGGATCGGACCAGGCCTCAAGCGAGTGTCATCGCCGCATCTCGTCCCACGGTTTCGCGTCATATTCAACTCCATCCACCTGTCCTCATACCCACTCCTGGATATCAAAATTCCCACTCCTAACCCTAAACCACGCACAACAAACCTCCGTCCTCGAAATTATCGGTGGTGGGTGTCGCTCCGCTCAATGGACCCATCTCTGGCTCGATCAGCATGACAAACAAATCTCATGGTCGACAAATCAATCGTGTTTTAACAAAATACAAGCGATCCTGTTTTAGCACATCGGTTTCCAATGTATTTTTTCTTCACTTTTCATAGACTCGGATTCATGAGTAAATTGCTAACGTTATATCATATATGCTAATCAAATTAGAGAATATGACCGAAGTTTGCAATACAAATCCAACGCCATTAGTTTCGCATAACGTATGCCTATGTTTTACACATAGTCACATAGTGAACATAATTAAAGATACTAGAAGTTTGCAGTAAGGGAAATCAAAGATTCCAACAAGTGCCGACAAAGCCGAAAAAATACGACATTATAGATTCACAAACTTGATGTTCAGATGCAAAAATTCTACCTAATCTACTAGAAGTCTTTGGTAGAAAGCAATGGATTTCTACATCCTTTGGTGAAACTAGAATGCCCTTTGTCTTTTTGATATTTACTAGACTTCTTTGGGCACATAAAGTGATATCATCTCAGAATGCTATGTTTTGTACTACAAGTAAAGAAAAGATATTCTACTTGAATAACACATAAAGAAAAAAGGGGGCAACTTCTCCACCGAAACTGCCTACGTAATTTTTGCTTCACGTACGTTATTAAGCATCTGGAGTGTCACTGTCACTATACAACAGAATAAGCAGTTTGCCTGTTTTGAAGAAAAAAAAAACTGCAATTTGATGTGAATTGAACAAGTGGATTGATGTTCAAATATCTAATTACTAGGTCCAACGATCGTAGCAATTTAACAAAGAAATATTAGCAATTAGTTTACATAGTACAACAAATCAAGTCGAAACAGTTCTGCGTCACTCTAGCTAGCTGTCTTTTAACATTCCATTGGTAAGCAATTGTGGCCTCCCCCAAAATTTTAAGGATTCACCACGGAGGGCGATGTTTAGGGAGGTGCTGCCGCGCCGGCGGCGGCTCACGCTGCCACCGCATGCCCTCTCGCCGCTACGCCCGGACTGCTCGCCGGCGTCAGGCACGGAGGGCTCGCGATACTCCTGCCTCCAGGATGAGGTCTTGTCGGGGGATGAGTGCTCATCCCAAGCACCCCTACGACTCTGGAGGTGCTTGAGGAGGAGACGAAGCCGGCCAAATGCGCGATGCCGGAGTTGAAGGAGGAGGGTTGGACGAAGGTCTCAAGGAAAGGGCGCAAATCCGACGACGAGATTGCCCAGGAGTTCTGGAGTGACATCGGGTTCCCCACGCCGGCGTCTCGGGTTTGGGAAAAACGCCAGTCGCCGCACTGCTCCGCTCCGGCCAGATCGTCCACGGTCGGGACAGAGGCGCCGTCGTCCGAACCTTGTCCCCGGGCTTCGCCGTCGCGTTCTGTGGGAGGAAAGGTTGAGGTGCGCAAGCCCGTCCGGCTCGGATGGCGAGGCCCCTTGCCGCGGCCGCGAATCTCGCCGCCGGCCGTCCTTGGGCAATTCCTACCTAAGACGGGAACAAAGGAGGTCATGACGGCGTCTGGTGAGGGTGGCTGCGGCATCACGCCGACGATGGGAGAGGACAGCTGCGGCATCACGCCGGCGACGGACTCCGATCCGGAAATTTCGGATCGCGGTTGCGCAGCGGGAGGTGAAGTTCAAAAATTTCAGACAGCTGGGCCCCAGCCGCATGCAGATCGTGACCGGTCGTCGCCCTGGGCCTATCTGGGCCGTCGATTTGCGGGATTGTGGAGACGATCGGAAGACACTGAACGTAGGGTTTGCTTCGACACCGCATCGGGATCGTCTTCCACGACAGCTTCACACCGCACCGCCTCCTCCCTATGCCGACCCACTTCGCCGCCATCCGCGTCAAGCTCCCCGCCAGGCCGCTGCTCCACGGCGAGGTCGACGCCCACGCCCACCTTCTCGCGATCTTTCGCCGAGGTGGTTGCGTCGCCGGCCACCATGTCGGCTGCCAATCCGGGCAGCTCGGGTGGACTGCCGGTGCGCGGACAGGAAGGAGGGCAACCTGCGCAGCTCCCCGTGACCAGGCCACCCATGCTCCTTGGAAGGAACGCCGGCCCCGGGACCGGCCAGGTTAGGCCGTCCGCTACGCTTGCGCGGGTCGCAGGGCCGCCCTTGGTGGCTGCGCGGGCTGCTTCGCCGGCGGTCGCGCCGGCGATCATCAACCCCACGACCGTGACTACGGTCCCCTTCGTGGTTGGACCGACTGCAGCCAAGAAAAAGAACAAGAAGAAGAAACGGGCGACACCGTCAACAGTCGGGTCGAGTCACGCTAGCACCGAGCCGGGTAATGTTGTACCTACTGCTGCTACTGAGCAAACTCCCATGCTTGTCGTCGCTGCTGATTCTGGGGGTCCCAAGGCAAAGAGGAAGCGATGCTCGAATTGCAAGGTTATTCCATGAAACAAAGGAGTGTTCGGTGGACCGTTATTGCTACTTTTGTGACAAGGTTGTGCACCCGACTCTTCGTTGCCCAATTCTGAGGTTGCCGAAGCCGTATGCTGGTATGGCGGGCATTGGGAGTGAGGACACCATGTTCAGCCATCTTCCTGACGGTGTTTTCAAGCCCGATCTTGCTCCGAGCGGGTCCCCAGTTGCCATTGTGACAGTGACCGGGGAACCGGTGTCAGCGGAGATGATTCAGACTATGTTGGCTCGTTTCTGTCCGTTGCAGTCCGCGTGGTGTTGGGAGGCTATCCCACACAAGGAAGATTCTTTCTTGGTTAATTTCCCTTCTATGGCGGATTTGGACCGAATGAATGGGTCTGAACTAGGGGTGCCAAAACAACAATTGTGGTTTTCTTTGGATATTTGGAAACCTGAGGAGATCTTGCCTACGGCGGAGTTGACGCCGACTTGGGTGCATGTGGCCGGAGTGCCAGACACGGTTCGTCATTTTCTAGGTCTTTGGGCAGTAGGTACTCTTATTGGCAAGACCATTGTTAAAGCTGATGCCTTTGTGATCCTTAAAGGGTATTCTTTTCGGTTTAGTAAGGAGGCGGCTGACTACGTCGCTGAGCCAGATTTTGTACCCTTCTTATGGAGGCGGAACGAGAAGGATGATGATGCAAGAGGAATGGAAGAAAAAGACCGAGATGAGTCAACTATGAATGACCCCCCTTAGTCCGCGGATGGAGACACTCTTATGCCTCAAGTTAATACTACGGGGCCGGGTGGTTCGTCGCTTGGGCTGTTGGGGTCAATTGATGTGCTTCATGGAGTCGCGGTGACACCTTTCAATCAACATCCGCAAACTCCAAGAGGTAAAGAGATTGTGGCGCAGCAATATTCTTCACCAGCATATGTTACTGCTGCAAGGAAATCTGATCAGTTCGTGGTGAAGAGCGTGTGTCCGATGTCAAGCATCTCACCTGTGTTGAGTGTTCTGGAGCGATCAAAGGACAGGGAGTGCAGCTCTGGGCTGGATGTCTCGCAGTCCGCGGCGGTGGGCTGTTCGACGTCGCCCATGGCGGTCAGTGCTGCGCGAGGCGGCCTGCTTGCCGCTCCGGTCGCTGGAGACGGGCCGCTGGCGGCGGGCTGCCTGCTGTCGCCCACGGCAGCAGATACTCAGCCCGACCTGTAGCTGGTTGGGCTAGATGCAGGCCACGACGTCGGCGTTCCGCGAGGCGGCCTGCTGGCCGACCAGGTGTGCTCTCTGTTTGCTGGAGACGGACCGCTGGCGGTGGGCTGCCTGCTGACGCCCACGGCGGCGGATGCTCAGCTCGGACTGGAGCGGGTTGGGCCGGATGCAGGCCAGGCTGCCCAGCCAGGCCGGCATGCAGTTCCTCGGAGGGCGCTGTTCGAGCATGCTACTGCTGCTGCGCCGCAGCCACCGATGGTGCAGTCTCCTATTGTTTTCGTGCAGCATCGGTGCGCTGACCAACTGGAGGACGTCACCGACTCGGCTCTGGCGCCGACACGCGAGTCGACGCTGGGAGGGGGGGTCTACTTCACCTATGCCCCCTCCGGTGTCAACTCAGCTGAGGAGGAGCGAGCGGCATTCCGTTGCGGTGGACAGGTCCTCCGCCACGGATGAGGACTCCATGGCGAGGGCTATGAGACGCAAGGCTGAACTGAACCTCGACAACAATGGTATGAACAAAACACCAAAGTCTTTTCTTGCTTTTTCAAATTCAAGCATTGCAGCTAAATTGAATAGAGTAGGTGTTTCTTTGGGTAAGAATGATACAACTGTTGCTTTCTCGACTAATGCACTGAGAAATTTGGAATATGACCGGTTAACAGTCATCCGACATGCCTCGTGTAAGTCTTTTACTCCTCACATGGATGAGGAGGAGCTACATGACACAATTGATGTCCCGCTCCTCTCACATCTAGTGGGTGATGTATCGGAGGGTGGCTTAGATGAGGCGATGCTCAACTCATTATATGACCTGAAAGCGTCTGGCCGTAAGTCCAAAGCAGACTCTCTTAAAAAGAACAATAAAACTCCACGAAAAAAGGCGAAGTTGTCCGCATCTCCAATTGTTTCCCGATGAATGGCATATTCGAGAATAGCAGAGGTCTTCGTGACTTGGCTAAACATGCGCGCATTGCTGATTCTATTCGGGATCATAGATTGAATTTTGTGGGCATCTCCGAAACTGGTAAACGTGACTTCTCTGGGAGTCTACTTAACCGCCTATCTGGTGGTGTAGAATTCACATGGAAGTCCTGTCCACCACGTGGCAGATCTGGGGGCTTATTACTAGGCGTCAGAAAAGAAATCATGGATGTATTCGCTAGTTCGGAAGGGGACTTTCATATTAAGTTCCAGATCCGCAACAAAGCCGACAACTTCACATGGAGTCTTGTCGCCGTGTATGGATCAGCCCAAGATGAGCATAAGACTGCTTTCCTCGCGAGTTGGTAAACCTAGTAAAAAGACAATCCATATCCTATTATTATAGGTGGTGATTTCAATTTGCTAAGGTTCCCGCATGAGAAGAGTAGAGGACGATTTGACAACCGTTGGCCTCTTCTATTCAACGCTGTATTGACAGCCTTGATTTAAGAGAGGTTTCAATGATTGGGAGGCGGTACACTTGGGCTAATAGCCTCCCAGAGCCGACGTATGAGAAGTTGGACCGTGTATTGATGGACTCGGGTTGGGAAGCTAAATTCCCAATGGTCTCAGTACGGGCCCTCGAACGTATTGAGGCATTGTCAGATCATGCTCCCATACTTCTGACCACGGGAACACCTAATCCATTATGTAAACGCCAGTTCAAATTTGAATTGGGATGGCTACACAGGGAAGGTTTTTTCGAAATGGTTAAAATGGCGTGGGATAGGCCAGTGCCTGGTGAAAGTGCATGGTGTCCCATGTGTGGTTTTGGTAATTAATGACAATCCTTATGGACTAATGTTTGCATCAAGATATCCTTGTAGATCTTGTCCATAGGAAAAGATAGGAGTTCATGTGTTGGACTCTAGAAGATTACATGATGATCAATGCTTTATTCAAGGGTTTATATGAATAATGGTCATGTGTAGAGTTGAGCATGTTGCAAGTATGTCTTGAAGGATTCAAGACATCATCTTTGTGAAGAGAGAGAAGATTATGAAGTGCAAGTTCAAGAGAAGCATCTCGAAGAAATCCTATGCTTGAAGCTTGCCACCCATGTGGAGATATTGATCAAGTGAAGATGTGCCTATGAGAGGCTCTCCCACATTGGAGTATGGGGGAGCAACATGTGAATCTTCATCAAGCGGAACGTAATCAAGAAAGGTGGTCCACTTGAAGAGATCAAGATCGTCATCATCTAGCTCAAGTGGAATGCGCAAGGCAAAGGTATGATCTTGATAGGATTTCTATTTTACCGGTCTCATGGTGTTAGTGGGAGACCGGGTTATAGGATAGACGACGTACTATCAAGAGGGGCTCTCAAGTGGGTAACTTGATCGCATCTTTGTGGAGAGCTCAAACCTTTGCATACTTGGCATATCATCTTTATTGGTTCTTATTTGACTTTTATCCATGTGAGGATTTAGAGCTTGTGTTCATCTCCATACCAAGCTCTAGTTCATCAAAAACGGATTTCATACGAATATCTTGTTGAGTTTTTGATGTTGGAGGATTTACCGGTTGTTCTTTTTTAGAGAAGGTTTACCTTTCTACTTTTGGTTTTATCCTCCCATGTTGGACTATGATGTTTCTCTGCATGATCTTGTAAAGTTCTTCGTTGTGATTCCAACGAGCCCAAGAACATCGAAAACGGAGTCTGGATGATCAAGATATATTCGTTTTCCTGTTAGGTGTTTTTGCAGTTTTTATAGGCCGGCCTGGCCGGGCCCATGGCCGGGCCTCAGGCGGGTGTTGAGCTTTGCTATCTCTCTATTCCTCCATGATTCTTGCCTCAAATTAGAGGGAAAAGAGAGAGGAGATCTAGATCCACATTTCCACCAATCCTTCTCTCCTCTAAGAGAGGGGAATCCTTTGGATCTAGATCTTGGAGTTCTATTTGTTGAGTTCTTCTTTGTTCTTTCTCTCTTCTCCCCCCATAAGCATTAGTTGCTTTTGGTGGGATTTGAGAGTGAAGGATTTGATCACTTGTGCTCTTGCCATTGCTTTGTGCATCGGGTTGTGCTCTCCACGAGGATTCGTGGAAGTTGAAAGTTTGTGAGCTTGTTACTCTTGGGTCATTGGACCCTAGACGCCTTTGTGGTGGTTGAGACCTTTTGTGGTCACTTGTAGCCATCCGGGAGCCCCCAATCCAATTGTGGGTTGTGCCCCAGGTTGTTGTTGTAAATGCTCTGGATTCCGTCTCGAAGGATTCTGATAGTGGAAGGTGAACCAAACCTTTGTGGTGCGGTTCATCGGAGAAGAAGGTGAAGCCTTTGTGGCGTTGAGACCAACCTGTTGTGGTGGCTCACACCTCTCCAACGAGACGTACTCCCCTAAAAAGGAGAAACTCTGGAATACATCCTCGTCTCCGCGTGCCTCGGTTATTTTTATACCCGAGCTCTTTACTTATGCACTTTACATTGTGATAGGCTTCGTGCTTGAAGTATTCTATATTGCTATCACCTTGTTGCTTGTCTTGCTTAGCATAAGTTGTTGGTGCACATAGGTGAGTCTAGTATATTTAGGTTGCTGGCTTGTTAATTTAAACACCTAGTTTTATTCCGCAATTATCAAGCCTAAACCGGAAAAGATTTAAATCGCCTATTCACCCCCCTCTAGGCGACATCCTTGTCCTTTCACCTGGTATTACTCCAATCCAAAGGTGGAACAATAAAATACGCGCTTTGCGCAAACACCTGAGTAGTTGGGCTAAACACATGGTAGGCCAACTAAAAAATGAGAAGGTTCAATTGTCATCTATTATTGATGAATTAGAGGCTTTTGCTGAAGTGCGACCGCTGCCAACGCAGGAGATTGAATTAAAAAATATATCTAATGCGGAGATGGCGAGTCTTCTTCGTGAAGAGGAGCTCAAATGGTACCAACGATCAAAAGCCCAATTTATTTTAGAGGGAGATTCGAATACGAGATACTTTCATAGTCTAGCTAATGGCAGACATAGGAAGAAACTCATTCATTCTCTTATCCAAGAGGAGGTACGATTGAAGGTCATGAGCAACTCAAATCATACATCTCAAAGTATTATAAGAATTTGTTTGGGGAGCCAGATGCAGATAATTTCTCGCTAGATGAATCCCAAATAGATGATATTCCGCAAGTTTCGATCAGGAAAACGCCCACCTTAAAGCTCCTTACTCTGAGGAGGAGGTAAAGAAGGCGGTATTCCAGATGGAACACGACAAAGCATCGGGTCCGGATAGTTTTCCAGCTGAGTTTTATCAAACTTTTTGGGACGTAATCCAATCGGACTTGTTCGAGATGTTTCATGCTTTGCATGCTGGACAACTAGAACTATTTCGCCTAAATTTCGGTGAGATAATTTTGCTGTCAAAGGTTAATGAAGCAGAAAGGATTCAGCAATATAGACCTATTTGTCTTCTAAACGTTAACTTCAAAATATTTACTAAAACCGCAACTATTAGGCTTAATTCGGTGGCTGATCATGTTGTGAGACCGACTCAGACGGATTTTATGCAAGGTCGCAATATCCTTGATGGGTTGTGATCTTACATGAAACAGTTCATGAGTTGCATTGGAAAAAGCTTAATGGGGTAATTTTGAAGATAGATTTCGAAAAGGCTTATGATAAAGTCAAGTGGTCTTTCCTCCAACAAACACTCAGAATGAAAGGTTTTTCGGCTGAGTGGCGCGCGATGATTCATAATTTTGTTTCCGGAGGAAGTGTTGCCATCGAAGTTAATGATGACGTTGGTAGATACTTCCAAACGAAAAAGGGATTACGACAAGGCGACCCATTATCACCTGTATTATTTAATATAGTTGCTGATATGTTAGCTATAATCAACGAGCGTGCAAAATTGGATGGGAAAATTGAAGGAGTGGTCCCGAATCTTGTCGGGGGCTACCCCCGGGTAGGGTCATGATGTGGTAAAAGCTATGCCCAGGTGTGGGCCAAGTTACAGTAAAAACCGCATACCTGGACTTCAGAGTATGGTGCAGGTGCAAACCGACATAGGCATACGAGATAACCCGGGCCAGAAGGGACCGGGGTGTCATGCTGGTGCCAACCGGCATATGTCGACCGAGATAAGGGACCCGAGATAAGGATCCGAGACAGCATAACCGACATATGTATGTCGTAACTTGTATGTTTTCTTATGTGCAGGGAAGGTTATTTGAGTAAGGAGAATCCGGCATATCCATGCCGGGTTATCCTAGTGTCGGACGGGAGTCAATGCTCCTGTCACATCCCGTCTGACACGGAGCGTCTGGCACGGAAGCGCCTGACACGGGGGCGTGCATGAGGAGCGAGATGACAGGCCATCATTCCACCGCTGACTCCGGTTTATCCGGGGGCAGACTGTGAGGCAGAGGCATGGGCATGCCCTGTCTTGTCTCTGACCGAGGGTACATTCTAGCTGTGTTGTAGAGCTGCAGGAGATGGGCATGCCACGTCCTGTCTCTGACAGGAGTAACATCATGACATACCTTTGGCATGGCTACAGTGCTTCGGGAGGGGTGTTCCCGTAACTCGGTTTAGCCTATATATATGTCCTCACCCCTCCTGCGTGAGGGACGAGGCCCTGATATACCTTTCCACCCGTAGCTTCATCTCCTTCCTTGTGCTTTTCACCATTGTTGAGATATATAGCTTAAGGAGCAGCTTGTACACTTGATACCGAGATATATAGAGAGAGGCAGGCAGGAGCAGTGGCGAAGCTAGAGTAGATTGCCATTGGGTTCATCTCTTTATGTCATGGTATAATTTTTCACTAAATGTCAATGGCAAGACTAATTTAATGAAGTATTTGGCAAAATCGTTGGGTTCATTTGCACCTATTGCTTGTGTACCAGCTCCGCCACTGGGCAGGAGTAGGGGCTTTACCTCCTCACGAGGGCCCTGAACCTGGGTAGATCTTGGTGTGCTGTGTGTTCTTCGTGTGTGCTTCTTAGCGCGCTAGCCCTCTCCCGGATCCACCAGCGTCCATCGGCCCCACACTTTAGCCATCCTATGGCATCTGCCGTGATACCACCACGACAGTTGGCGCCCACCGTGGGGCGGCAGCGGCGCTGGCTGGTGTGACATTCCGGACGGGCTCCATCATCAACTCCGGCGAGCGCGTCGTTTGCGGGCTCGTCTGCAAGCTCGGCGCGCTGAACTTCATCAGCGACAACGCTGGATGCTTCGGCAGCAGGCCGTTCCCGACGAACGGCTGCCTCATCAGCTTCGGCACCTTCGTGACCTACGTCGCCACCGAGGTTGTCTGCAAGTACCCCGAGCAGGTGCTTGTGGCTGAGGATCCTCCTGCTATCTGTGCGGCTCGCGGCCGGCGTAGCGCTCGCCCCGGGAGCTGCGCAGAGGTCATGATGACCGGCACTGCGGCTGATGCCGGTAAAGGAGACCCCGGCAAAAGAGATGCCGGTAATCCCGCCCCAAGGTTACCAGATCGGCGAAAGTGCCGCTGGAGAGGAGGGAGAACCTCCCCGGTCAGGCCGGTACATCCCATGTGCCGGTTAAGCCAGCTCACCTCGAGGAGATAATAGAGAAGGCTGTGCCGGTAGCTGCCGGTACAGATGCTGCCCAATCAGAGGCAGAGTTGGAGGCACGGCGTCAGAGCTTGCTTCAGGAGGCTCTGGAGATGGCCGAGGTGAGAAGAGAATTCGGGATAACTGTCCGTGAGTATAACCTAGCACATGGTTTTACCCCGGTAGCTGCTCGCCCTAGTCGAGTAGAGGATGTGCGCAAGAGGGTAAAAACCTCAATGCCGAGATGGCTAGAGATGGTAGATCTAGCTCCAGCAAAACTCCTAGTACCTTATCGGTCGAAAAACCGAAGTATAGTTCCCCTGCTAAGACTCTTAGAGCTGCCGAGGCAGCAAGAGCCGAGTTGTCTGGCTTATCCGGAGAAGCTCTCCGCAGGCAGCAAGACCGAGTTAATGAGCTGGTAGCTGTGGCTACCCGGCAGAATGAGGCCTATCGCAAGGCCAACACAGTTGCAGGTGGGTCCGATGTTGTTCACTCGGCTAGGGGAGCCAGTGGATCTAAGGGGCAAGCTTCATCACCGCATGTCGGTGGAGATCGTGACCGGAGTGTAAACTCCGGTAAGAGCAAACAGATACAGGTGTATGACCGGCGTGTGCCGGAAAACAGGTAGTTGGGCGAGGTAGTGCCGGCCGGGGTAGAAGCAATCCCGGTCAGGGCGGTCCAGGTGCCGGGTAGTTAACTCGGCTGGCCGAGGTTATCCACCTCGGTATCCGACACAAAATCTCGCCCAGCAGCAGCAGCAAAATGTCGGGCATGTCCAGCAGCCACAAGTTGTTGAACAGGTGGCTAACCGTTATGATGATGGTTACTCGGCTATGGAGAAAGCCGGGTATCCGAGATATGAAGGTGCACTGGGATCTCGGTTGGGACCTCGCCAGTTGTCACCAAATGATGCACGCTACAAGTTGGACAGGATTTATATGTCCGAGATGCTGGAAGAGCAAGGTCCACCTGGACCTGCATGTTTTGGACCTCGGATCATGAGGGAACCACCGGTGCGGCACTTTCAGCTAAACCGAGGTGCAAAAACATATGACGGCAGCACTAAGCCAGAGGACTGGCTGACAGATTATGTGTCGGCTGTGCATATTGCGGGAGGTAACCGCAGATGGGCGGTGAGGTATATCCCGCAGATGTTGGAGGGGCCAGCCCGGATTTGGCTGAACAACCTGCGAGAGGGCAGTGTTGATTGCTGGCTGGACTTTGAAGAAGCATTTGTTAGCAACTTCTCCAGCACTACAAGAGACCAAACCGTCCTCAGCAGCTTGCGATGTGCAAGCAGAGGGATAATGAAACTGACCGGGATTACTTAACCCGGTGGAGTACTATTCGCAATTCCTGTGAAGGAGTTGTAGAGGCACAGGCCATATCTTGGTTTGCCCAGGGTGCCGACACGGCTCCATGCTCTGGCAGAAGTTGCAGAGGGAAATGCCGGCCACTCTGGCCGAGACAATCCGGATTGCGGATAGCTATGCACTGGGTGATCCGATGCAACCTTTGCTGAACTCGGGAGAGCCGAGTAGAAGATACCCGGTGAATAACAGACCCGGGCCAGTCAGGCAGAACGATCGCCAGGACTTCGGTAACAAGAGGAGAGAGCCGGATTACCGGTATGGCTCGAACCAGGTTGCAGCTGTAAACCAAGACCAGCCAGATGCCGGTAATAGCCAGCGTCCGAAGTTCAATGGCCCAGCATGGGGCCAGAATCAAGAAGGGAAGAGGCCATGGGGTGACCAGAAGCCGTCTTAACTTATGAGGCTATGTTGGATGGGCCTTGCAGTTTCCACACCCAAGACATCCGCAGGCCTGCAAACCATACAACTCGGCAGTGCAGCTGGTATCAGCGCACAAGGGGAGAAGGAGCCAGAGCCGGAGGAAATCAGTGGGGGCACCTCAGAGAATTCCGCCGAGGCAAAACTTGCCGCTTACCGGAGCAAATGCTATCCCGGTGATTCCGCCAGTTCCGAGGCAAGCAGATCCGAAACCTGTGAATCAGGTGAATGTCGGAGGGAACAATAACAACACTGGTCCCAGCAGGCAGGGAGAGTATCCCCAGGGAGATTACAGAGAAGCTCATCAGAGCTATGTGATATTTGTGACCGAGCCAACTGACAAGAAGAGCTTGCATCGGCGTGCACTGGAGGTGAACGCAGTTATGCCGGCTGTGCCGAAGTATTTGCACTGGTCCGAGCAAGAATCACTTGGAGCAGAAGGGATCATCCCCGAGTTATGCCAACTCCGGGAGGTTATGCATTGGTAGTGGATCCGACATTCTTCGGACCCACACTCAATATTCGGTTCACCCGAGTTCTCATTGATAATGGGAGTGCTATCAATATCATGTACCGAGACACCATGGTGAAGATGGGTATCTCGGCAAACATGCTGCAACCGAGCTACACCTTTCATGGCATAGTGCCGGTGTTTCATGTGCACCTATGGGCAAAATTTGGGTTGATGTGTTTTGGCACCAAGGACAACTGCCGAACTGAGAGTATCCAGTTTGAGGTAGTGGACCTCGAAAGTCCATACCATGCTTTACTCGGTAGGCCTGCATTGTCCAAGTTCATGATATCCACCCATGTGGGTTACCTCAAGATGAAAATGCCGGGTCCTAATGGCATCATCACTATCTCGGGTGATTACAAGCGTGCACTGGAGTGTGCCTCGGCTGGATCGTGCTTAGCCGAGTCACTGATTATCGCTGCAGAGAAGAAGAAGATCCATGAAGTGGTGGCATTGGCTCAGTCCGCGCAACTCGGCATGCCGGGTATGGCTAACCCGGAGCAGAATGCAACTTTCGAGGTGCCCAAAGAGACCAAGAAGATCAATGTTGACCCGGCATGTCCGGACCACAACGTCATCATTGGTACCGGGTTAACTGAGAAATAGGAAGGCGAGCTCAGTCACTTCCTCCGTGAGAACCGGGATATCTTTGCATGGTCAAATCAGGACCTGCCAGGTGTTCCGAGGGAGTTGGCTGAGCACTCTTTGTTCGTCAGACCGGATATGAAACCGGTGAAGCAACCTATGCGCGTCTCTCGGATGAGAGGAGAAAGTGATAGGTGATGAACTGGCCAGATTACTTGCATCTGGGTTCATCATGGAAGTGCTGCACCCGGACTGGTTGTCTAACCCGGTCCTGGTGGAAAAGAAAAAAGATGACCCGAACGTGGCCATTGTGTGGCGTATGTGTATTGATTACACAAACTTGAACAAGGCATGTCCTAAGGATCCATTCCCGCTGCCTCGGATTGATCAAGTGATCGATTCCACAGCCGGGTGTGAGCTGTTATCCTTTGTAGATGCTTATTCTGGTTTTCACCAGATACCACTGAACCCTGCTGATCAAATGAAAACTGCTTTTATCACCCCGTATGGGGCTTATTGCTATCGTGTCATGACCTTTGGTTTGAGAAATGCTGGTGCCACTTACCAGAGATGTATGCAAAAATGCTTGCATGATCAAATAGGAAAAAATGTGCAGGTGTATGTCGATGACATTGTCATCAAGTCTAAGGAGAAATCCTCTCTGATTGATGATCTCCGAGAAACATTTGAGAATCTAAGGAAATTCCGGATAAAACTTAACCCGGACAAATGTACCTTCGGTGTGCCGGCAGGCAAATTACTCGGTTTCCTCGTGTCAAGCCGAGGTATCGAGGTGAACCCGACAAAAATCCGTGCTATTGAAAGCATGAGGTTACCGACATGTCTCAAAGACGTGCAGAAATTCACTGGATGTTTGGCATCTTAAGTCGGTTTGTTAGCAGGTTGGGAGAAAAGGCATTGCCTTTGTATCAACTCATGAAGAAAACAACCCACTTCGTGTGGACCCCGCAAGCAGATGCGGCGTTCACCGAGTTAAAAAAGATGTTGGCAACTGCGCCGATACTGGCTCACCATTACCCAAAGAGCCGATGTTGCTCTACATTGCAGCCACAAACCGGGTTGTGAGTGTCGTATTGGTAGTGGAGCGAGAAGAAGATGGCAAAACTGTGCAGAGGCCAGTGTATTACCTAAGCGAGGTGATCTCGTTATCCAAGCAGAACTATCCGCACTACCAGAAATGACATATGGTGTCTATCTGGCTGCTAAGAAGTTGAAACATTACTTCCAAGAGCATTCAATCACTGTGGTGTGTGAGGCTCCTATCTCGGAGATCATTGGGTGTAAAGATGCAACTGGCCGAGTAGCCAAGTGGGCTATCGAGGTGTCCCCTTACACTCCTCACTATGAAAGAAGAGATGCCATTAAATCTCAGGCACTGCCGGATTTCCTGGTGGATTGGGCTGAAATGCAATATGAGCCACCACCTGACCCCAATTACTGGAGAATGCACTTTGATGGTTCAAGGACAAAAATTGGTTTAGGTGCCGGGGTAGTCCTTACCTCGCCAAAGCAGATCACTGAGATATGTGTTGCAGATTCATTTTGCGGCATCTAACAATGTGGCCGAGTATGAGGCACTTGTTCATGGGCTAAATGTGGCCAAAGAAATTGGTATTCGCCGGATAGAATGTTTCGGAGACTCGGATTTGGTGGTGCAGCAAGTCTCGGGAAATTGGGATGCTTTAGATGCCAACATGGCGTTGTATCGGTTTCATGTCCAGAAGATCTCGGGGTTCTTTGAAGGTTGCGAGCTCACGCATATACCTCGGGCTGAAAATGACGCCGCCGATGTACTGTCCAAGCTAGGTTCATCCCGGGATCCAATTCCACCCGGCATAGCCTTGGAGCATCTGAGGAAGCCATCAATCAAACCATCGCCGGAGTCCGAGTCAATTTTTATCCCGGCGAAACCGGAGTCTGGTGCTGTTCCCATGGACGTCGATGTCGGATGCATTTGGGAGAACCCGGGGACTGCTTGGCAGAACCCGGGGACTGGTTCTCATCTCGGAAGAAGTAATGTCGGTTGATCTCATGGAGGTGGATGATCGGTTTTCCTGTGCGTCCTGTGCCGGAGTGGGCACAACCAATAATGGCATTTATGATGGATGGGAGTTTGCCAAGTAATGAAGTTGAAGCTAGGCAAGTGCAAAGAAGATCCAAGGCTACACCATCATCAACCAGAGTTATACAAGAGAAGTGTGACCGAGGTACTGCAGCGCTGTGTCGAGCCGCAGGAAGGGCAGGAGATGCTCCTGGAATTCATCAGGGAGAATGTGGTCATCATGCTTCATCAAGAGCCTTGGTGGCTAAGGTATTCCGGCATGGGTTTTATTGGCCCAGTGCTTTGAACCAGGCAGAAGATATCGTCAGAAAGTGTGAGGGATGTCAGAGGTTTGCTAAAAAGATCCACCTGCCAGCCTCGGCACTCAAGACAATTCCAATCACTTGGCCCTTTGCAGTTTGGTGCTGGATATGGTGGGAGAGTTCAGGCCAGCCCGAGGTAACATGACTCATATGCTGGTGATGGTGGACAAGTTCACCAAGTGGATCGAGGTAA
Source organism: Poa pratensis (assembly GCA_947311845.1). Classification (NCBI taxonomy): domain Eukaryota; kingdom Viridiplantae; phylum Streptophyta; class Magnoliopsida; order Poales; family Poaceae; genus Poa; species Poa pratensis. The sequence goes on from CAMZMU010000111.1 coordinate 16,481,931, forward strand.
AGCCAATCCGGAAGTGTGATGGTCACACAGCGGTGACCTTTTTGAAGGACATCATTTTGAGATATGGTTACCCCCATAGCATTATCTCGGATAATGGCACAAACTTTGCTGTGGGAGAGTTTGCTCGGTTCTGTGCGGATAAGAGAATTCGGTTGGACATAGCCTCGGTGGCACACCCTGAGGCAAATGGGCAAGTGGAAAGAGCAAATGCATTGGTGTTAGCCGGTATCAAAGCCCGGTTGATTGAACCACTGTTGCGAACTCCGGGATGTTGGATAGAGGAGATACCAGCAGTGCTGTGGGGTCTAAGGACCACACCAAATCGATCAACTGGCTATACGCCATTTTTTCTGGTCTATGGAGCAGAAGCGGTCTGCCAACCGACATGGAATATGACTCGCCGAGAGTGGCGCTGTACACTGAAACCGAGGCAAAAGAAGCTCGGGAAAATGATGTTGATTTGCTCGAAGAAGCACGAGAACTGACCTTATCTCGGTCAGCTATATATCAGCAAAATCTCCGACGCTATCATAGCCGGAAGATCAGCCCTCGGGTTTCCGAGAGGGAGATTTGGTGTTGAGGCTAGTGCAACGCAAAGCAGGCCGACACAAGTTGTCACCTCCATGGGAGGGACCATTCATTGTGAGCAAGGCTCTGCACAATGATTCATACTATCTTATAGATGCACAGGCACCGAGGAAAAATGTGATGGACAAATCCGGAGAGGAGACCAAAAGACCCTGGAATGTAGCTCTACTCCGTCCCTTTTACTCATAAGGGCGCAGTGTATGTATCTCGGTTTTCCTTTGAATAAAATGCCGGCACTCCGAAAAGAAACTCGGGGACTGCCTTTGTCCATATGCTTGTGTTTTATCTCGGTTTTTTCTGTGTTGTTCATATGTCGGATGATTTTGAGACCTCGTTTCAAAGTTCAAGTAATGTATGCTATTTTGTTGTGATCTTGTGACTCGACTGACGAACGCCGAAATGGCAGTCAAGAGCAGAGGTTATGGTATATGGTAAACATGAAAATGGACTCGGGGACTCGGTCCTAAAAAGATCCGACATATGTCGTTTACTAACCCGGTTTTTTCGTTCCTTTTCCTTGTGTCGGATGACTCTAAACCTTACCTCAAAATTTACAAGTATTGTGCTATAATGATTGATCTTGTGACTCGACTGTCGAACGCCTAAATGGTAGACAAGAGCAAAGATTACTAAGTATAGTAAACAAGAAAGTAAACTCGGGGACTTGGTGCAAAGTGATACGGCATTAAGCTGTCTTGTTGAAACTAATATGATAAAGTAGCAGATAAAAGTAGCACTGCGAGATACTTAAAAGTATATTTACATCTGCACCCGGCATTCCGGGGATTTAATGTTCAATGTTTGCTTAGGCAGCTGCCTCGGAGGAGCTCGGAGCAGTTGGAGCGGTGCGAGGCTCGGGAGCAGTCTCGGCGGCAGAAGAAGCTTCAGTTGTTGGAGCAACCTCGGGTGTTGGAGTGGCTGCCGAGGCACCAGCAGTGTCGGATACCGGCTTCTCAGAAGTCTCGGTTACCGGCTTCTCTGAAGTGTCGGTCGCGGTCGACTTGGCAGTGTCGGTCGCAGCCGGCTTGGCAATGTCGGTTGCTCCGGCAGCAGAGTCTCGGTTGCTCCGGCAGCAGCAGTCTCGGTCGCTCCGGCAGTGGCAGCGTCGGGAGTTCGGCCTCGATCTCCTCATCGATGTCATCTTCTTCTTCACCCTCTTCATCATCCTGGTCATCTTCTTCGTCATCCGAGTAGGCGGGACCCGGAATGAAGTGTCGGGTGGGAGCATAGCTGGCCATGAATTTGGCTGCATCTTTGCGGCTCTCTATCAGTGTCGGATCGGAGGTCCATTTGGAGCCTTGGCGCAGGGAGCGCACGGCGTTGAGGTTGATGGACTCGTACCAGGAGAGCACAAAGGTCAGTGCTTGATCAGCTCCGGCACGAGCTGCTGAGGATCTCCACTCTCGGATCCTGGCCTCGGCCCCCGACAGACACTTGGACAATTCTTCAATGTAGCCGGAGTTGGATCCTGGCCATAAGGCTCGGTAAGCTTTGATACCAGCATCAAGAAGATCCAGGCCAATGGCCTTCAAGGAGAGATGCGAGCATTCAGAGCAGTCAAGTAATCTTCAATATCCCATTCCTCCGGGATTGGGCCAGCCTCGGCTCTCTTTGCTCGTGCCTTGCGAACAGTGTTGAGTGCAGCAGCCTTGGAGTGGGCGAAGTGATCTGAAGATAGAAAAGCTATCACCGAATTGAGTTATATACCGGCATATCTTAATGTCGGTACAAGCAATGAAAGCAAAAGAAAGGATAAAGAAACTTACTGTCCATCTCCTTGTTCAGCCGGGTGAGCTCGCGGAGCCAGATGTCGGATTTTGCCTTGAGGGCATCCAGTTCTCCTTGAGCCGAGGTAGCGCGAACCTCGGTCGCCTCGAGCGTTTCCTTGTGCTTTTGAGCAGCTTCCTCCTTTTGCATCAGGGCCTGCTCAATGCCGGTTTTCTCGCCCTGGACCCGGGCAAGTTCCTCCTGGAGCCGAGACACTTCCTGTCGTTCCTTCTGAGGGCAGTGGTGTGCGTTTCCTTGTTCTTCAGCGTCTCCTGAAGTTGCTTGTGGGACCTCTTGAGCTTGTTGTGGTCCAGAAGCAACTTCCGAAACACTGTGGTCCGAGCGTTGGTGCAATCCTGAAAAGAGCAAAGAGTTAGTATGATTTGTTGAAGATTCATGCCGAGTAAAGCTGAATGTCGGATTTTTAAGATTCCTGCCGAGTAAAACTCGACAAGAATCTCGGGGACTGGATGTCGGATTTTTGAAGATCCTAAGTGTCGGATTTTTGAAGATCCAAGTGTCGGATTTTTTGAGTCTAATAATGGAAATTTGTGAAGATTCGCGCCGAGTGATCTTTACTCGGGCAAGCGCAGGTCACTCAACCCGAATCTCGGGGACTGGGGATTGTGTATGTTTATCATCTATGGCAAAGGAAATAAAAGTTGGCTGAGGAAAAATACCTCGGCAAGCTTGCTGGCTCGAAGGGTCGAGACTTGCAAATTGTGCATGGCCTGAGCAAGCGCACTGGGACCAGCTGGATGTGGAGTGACCGGGTTCGCGGAGGAGACCTCGCTTGTGTCGGCAGCATTCCAGTCCATGTGGTACTGCTTCTCCGAGCCTAAGCTGTGTCCACTTTGAGTTTGGAGCTGGGGTAAAACCCAGCTGCTACTGGTAACTCGGGAGACGAGGTGGTGAGAGCTTGGTGCTCCGGGGTAGTGGTTGGAGTCAACACCACTTGTCTCTCCGGGTTGGCAAGCTGTTTCCCGGTGGCTGCTTGGCTCTGTGCCGGCTTGGCTAGTGGAATAGCTTTCCGAGTTGCTAACTCGGTGGACTTGTGTGGACTTGGTGGTGGACTTCGGCCGGGGCGGCTGCTTTGGCTGCTGCTGCTGTTGAGGTTGCTGCTGTCCTTGTTGCTGTTGCTGTTGCTGCTGTTCCTGTTGCTGCTGCTGTTGTTGTTGTGTTTGCTGTTGTTGCGGCTGTTGTTGTTGTGGTGGTGGTTGCTGTGCGCCCGAGGTCACCGAAGTGTCGGCCCGCGGAATGTCGGTTTCCGTGGTGGGGGCACCGGAGCTATCATCTTGTCGAGGATCACAACCTCGGGAATGACAGAGGAGTGGCGGGTGCCCCGGAGTCACGTGGCCGAGGTTCGGCTGTACTCGGAAGGGGCGAGCGCATAGAAGAGGCACTCTGGTCGACTTCAAGGGGGCACTGCATCAAACAAGAAAAATGTTATGTCGGGAAAGTTATCCCGGCAGAAGGAAAAAAGGAAGTAAGCTTGTGTCGGCAAAGAATATCTTACCCTTCAGTAACTGGCGGTGTCTTCTTGCCCTTCTTCTGTCGCTTCGCCGGCGGTGCTGCTGGATCCGAGGATGTGGAGGTCCCGGTTTTCGAGGTACCGGTCTCTGCACGCTTGCGAGATGCCACTTGTTTGCCCGAGGTAGCAGGGCGTGCACTCGGGGCAGAGCCACCCGGGTTAGTTGATGCCGAGGCTGGGTGAGCATATGCGATGGGACGAGCGTCAATTACCTCTAGCATTTCGCAATCATCATCATCTGACCAATCTCGGATTGAAGCTCGGGCTCGAGGCTTACCCGGGTAGGGGCGCCAGCTCTCGGTATTGGCAGTGATCCTCATCATCCGGGTCTTCTACCTCGGCGACGTCCGGGGCAGGGATATCTTGGCCCCATTTGGTGGAGGGATCCTCTCCATCTTCAGTCTTTTGCCGGGTAAACCTCTGCAAGCCAAAGCAGTAAAACCGAGTTACTTTATGAGCGGATTATGGGACCGGCATAAGAGTTACCTCGGTAAAAAAAGTATGTCGGTGCAAGTTGCAAGGTTACTTACTTGCTCCGGAAGCCGAGTTCTGTTATGAGGTTCTAGACCCCATTCCCATTCCTCGGTCATCAGCGTGCGGGCAATTGCCTTGACACGTCTTCTGATCTCGGCTTTGTTCAGCTCGTGGGTGCTGATCCGAGTTGGATCATACTGGCCACTCATGTGGCAGATCTTGTGAACTCGGTCTTGAAGGGGGAAACTCGGCGGCTGATGAAGGTCCTCAGGAGATCATCGCTCGTTAGGCCTGCCTTCACCAGCTCCTCCACGACCTTGTGGATCTGGTTGATCTCGATGTTCAGGTCCCTCGGGTTGAGGGACCAGTTAAACTGTTCAGTGGGGGTGGCGATGTTGAATAGCGGCAGGTTCAGAAAGTCGGCATTGTCTGGGCTGTCCGGGTTCTTCACGTAGAAGAACGTGCGCTGCCATTTCCGGCATGACTCCAGCCCTTGAATCCGAGGTAAGACGGAACCCCTCCGAGGTATGATGGTAGCAGCTCCGCACGGGGTCATCTCCTTGGGGAAGTTCTTGTTCTCCGGATCCGGGACACTTTGCTTCCGGAGTTGGAAGTACTTGGCCCAGAGCTCAACAGTGGGCCAGAGTCCGAGGTATCCCTCGGAGAAAGAAACACACGCAGAGAGCGTGGTAATGGCATTGGCTGGAAGGTGGTGAGGTTGAAGCCGGAATCGATCCAAGAAGGATCGGAAGAACTCGCTCGCCGGGAGTCCAAAGCCGCGCTCGAAGTGCGCGACGAAGACCACGCGCTCGCCGGTTTTCAGCTTCGGCTCGGCTCTTTGCCGGGAACCCGGCATATCACTTGTGCCGGAATGCGTTTGGTCCGGACTAGCCAGTCTATCTCGGCCTGGGTTACGTCGGAACCTTCCCACCCGGCGCGCTCTCCCTCCTCAACGATATCCTCGGCAGGCTCCGGGGTATTGCTGGATGACATCTCGGAAGGGATCTGCAAAAAAGGCATAGGTTGAACCGAGATAAGTATCTCGGAGTATTTGGGCAACGGAGGAACCGAGATAAGTATCTCGGAATATTTGGGCAACAGAGGAACCGAGATAAGTATCTCGGAATATTTGGGCAACAGAGGAAAATGCATAAGTGGCGGGAAACACAATTCCGTGGCTAAGTGTTTGGCGGAAAGATCTACGGGGAAAAATAAATAGAGGATAAAAGCAAGAACATGTGAGTTGAAACTTAGAAAGATCCGCGGAGAAACTATTGCAAAGTTGTTAAGAGGCACGGTGAAGAAGATCTAAGAGGGATCTAAGCAACTAAGGGCAGTAGCATCTACGGAGAAGAGGAGCAAGTTCATCGGGGAAGATGAACAGAGTTCATCGGGGAACATAAACAAAGTTCGTCGGAGAAGAGGAACGTGTTCATCGGTGATTCGTCGGCAATGGCAAGGGCAAAAAACTTACCGGTGATTGCGACGGCGGTGCGAGGCGAAGAAGCGCGGGGCTTGCCGGAGTTGCGCGTGTCCGGTGGCGGCGCGAGGTGTTCCGGTGGGCGGTGGCTCATGAGATCCGGTGTCGTGCGGTGGAGGAGCTCACTGCGCGGCGGCGGCGATGGTGTAGGAGAATAGGAATGCGGAGAAGGCGAGAAGAGGTGCCCGTTCCCCTATTTATGGGCACGGGGCGCGTGCGGTTTCCGTTTTTACCGCGTGCGGTTACCGTAACGGCGCGCGGATTAACCGCGCACGATCTACGCGGTTTGCGATGTTTGCGGCCGCACGATCAGCCACATCGTGGGCCACAAGGTGGTAACTGCCCGCGGCGTGATCGTGGCGCAGTAACTGGCGCGGGAATCGAGGAGACGCGCCACGGTCAAACACACTCAAGTGCTCACGCGACGTGACCGCGCGTGACGTAGGCGGCGTGCGAGCAGAGATGTGCCTGTCCGTGCGCTGGAACCGAGGTAACGCGCAGAGTCTCTCTGCCACGTGCCATGAAGAGATCGTTGGGGAGATTGTGGGAATCTTTTTGTGTCGGAGAGACTGGCACAAGGGCAGATCTCGAATGTTGTTGAGTATGGTCCTTGAAGCTTGAGATGAAACAGCATTAGAATGTCGGAAGTTTGATCAGGATAAAACAGTTGCCTTGTGTCGGAGAATCCGGCATAAGGGCATATGGTGAAGCGGTTGAAGGTTTTATCTTGATGCCCGAGGTATACCGACATAATTATGTCGGATGGTTGGGGTAAGTTGAGTTGGTCGAGAAAGCTTGACTTACTCTCTCAGCGGAGTTCTTGTGTCGGAGAAACCGACACAGGGCAAATATCGGAATCAGTTGAAGAGGTTATTAGTGGCTTTACGGTTGAACCGACATGGTTGTGTCGGATGCTTGTGATGGTTGTTTCGGTTGATTAAACCTGCTGTGGCCCTTCATCCAAGGCTACAGGACCGCACCAGCTTCGGGGACTAATGTCGGGGGCTACCCCCGAGTAGGGTCATGATGTGGTAAAAGCTATGCCCAGGTGTGGGCCAAGTTACAGTAAAAACCGGCATACCTGGACTTCAGAGTATGGTGTAGGTGCAAACCGACATAGGCGTACCGAGATAACCCGGGCCAGAAGGGACCGGGGTGCCATGCTGGTGCCAACCGGCATATGTCGACCGAGATAAGGGACCCGAGATAAGGATCCGAGACAGCATAACCGACATATGTATGTCGGTAACTTGTATGTTTTCTTATGTGCAGGGAAGGTTATTTGAGGAAGGAGAATCCGGCATATCCATGCCGGGTTATCCTAGTGTCGGACGGGAGTCAATGCTCCTGTCACATCCCGTCTGACACGGGAGCGTCTGGCACGGAAGCGTCTGACACGGGGGCGTGCATGAGGAGCGAGATGACAGGCCATCATTCCACCGTTGACTCTGGTTTATCCGGGGGCAGACTGCGAGGCAGAGGCATGGGCAGGCCCTGTCTTGTCTCTGACCGAGGGTACATTCTAGCTGTGCTGTAGAGCTGCAGGAGATGGGCATGCCACGTCCTGTCTCTGACAGGAGTAACATCATGACATACCTTTGGCATGGCTACAGTGCTTTGGGAGAGGTGTTCCCGTAACTCGGTTTAGCCTATATATATGTCCTCACCCCCTCCTGCGTGAGGGACGAGGCCCTGATATACCTTTCCACCCGTAGCTTCATCTCCTTCCTTGTGCTTTTCACCATTGTTGAGATATATAGCTTAAGGAGCAGCTTGTACACTTGATACCGAGATATATAGAGAGAGGCATGCAGGAGTAGGGGCTTTACCTCCTCACGAGGGCCCTGAACCTGGGTAGATCTTGGTGTGCTGGTGTGTTCTTCGTGTGTGCTTCTTAGCGCGCTAACCCTCTCCCGGATCCACCAGCGTCCATCGGCCCCACACTTTAGCCATCCTATGTCATCTGCCGTGATACCACCACGACAAATCTAGTGGATGGTGGATTGTCCATTCTTCAATATGCTGACGAGACGATTCTTTTTATGGAACATGACATGGAAAAAGCAAGAAACCTGAAATTAATATTATCAGCGTTCGAGCAACTTTCTGGTCTAAAAATCAAATTCCATAAAAGTGAATTGTTTTGCTTCGGCGACGCTCAAGACGAGGCTGCCCAATGCGCTGAGTTATTTGGCTACGGGCTAGGCCAGTTTCCAATAAGCTATCTAGGCATCCCAATTCACTTTAAGAGGCTAACGATTGCTCAATAGAAACATGTCGAGGAAAGACTACAAAAGAGGTTGAGTAGTTGGAAAGGAAAACTACTATCCCTGGGTGGCAGATTGGTTCTCATAAATTTAGTCCTAACTAATATGGTATCCTTCTTCCAATTACCAAAGGGCGTCTTGCATCGATTGGATTATTTTTGATCTAGATTCTTTTGGCAAGTGGATAACAAAAAAAAAAGAAATATCGGCTAGCCAAATGGGATGTCGTGTTCCGTCCTAAAGATCATGGTGGTCTTGGGATTCATGACCTTCAGGTCAAGAATAGAGCCCTTCTTGGTAAGTGGTTGTTTAAGCTTCTGACTGAAGAAGGGGTGCGGCAAACTCTACTTAGGAGGAAATATATTGGCTCAAGTGCGGTATCGCAGGTCTCTTGGAAACCAGGTGATTCCCACTTTTGGGCTGGCCTAATGGCGACGAAGAAATTCTTCTTCTCATATGGTTGTTTCTCCATTAAGGATGGTTCGGAGATAAGGTTCTGGGAGGATAGTTGGCTAGGAACTACCTCGCTCCGAGAACAATATCCAGCCTTATACAATATAGTACTTGGACGTCACAAAAGTGATACGCTCGCTCAAGTGTTGGTGGATAATCCTCCAAACGTGACGTTCAGAAGAGATCTTGTTGGCCCTCGACTAGTTGCTTGGCATGAGTTGCTACAGCGTCTAGCCTCTGTCAATTTGACACAAGGGACTGATGAGTTTCGTTGGAATTTACACAAGAGTGGTAAATTCTCTGTAGACTCCATGTATACAACTTTAATCCAACCAGATGTGTCGGTAGACAATTATAAAAAAATCTAGAAGATGAAGATCCCACTAAAAAACAAAGTATTTGCGTGGTATCTTCGCCGAGGAGTTATTCTTACAAAAGACAACCTTGCAAAACGCAATTGGCATGGAAACAAAAAGTATGTCTTCTGTCACAAGGACGAGACTATCAAACACTTATTCTTCGAATGCCAATTTGCTAGTTCTATATGGTCAATCATCTAGATAGGTTCTACTCTATACCCACCCAAAAGCATTGCCAATATTTTTGCCAATTGGCTGAACGAGGTGAATAATAGGTTTAAACAACTTATTAGGGTGACAGCGCTTGCCGTTATTTGGTCGCTTTGGCTGTGTAGAAATGACAAGGTTTTTAATGATAAAAATTGTTCTCTTATGCAGGTTATCTACAGGAGTACAACTACGCTCCGTTTGTGGTCTCAGTTGCAACGTGTGGGGGCATCGAGACCTGTTTATGGAGGTGTGTACCGGACTGGAGGATACGGCGAGATACTTTTTATCCCAACATGGATGGCAGCATAATTTGCGGATTGGCCCTCCACCATCATAGGCGTTCTTACAATTTCTCATTATGATATGTAATTCACCTATTTATATTTTGAACTTCTGAACTTGTTTCGGCTGTGTGCATCTTTGTTATGCAGAGACTGGGTGTAATAATTTTAAGTAATATAAAGCTCCCTTTATCCAAAAAAAAGCTAGCTGTCTTTGCTTAACACTTTTTTTGGCCTTTCCTCTTGGAAGTTTGCTTACACCTTCGCCGTACACACTGCACAGCATGTTACAATCTTCAACTGCTCACCAAATCATTTGTAAATGAAACTCTCATTATTGCAAAGGTTAGCACTACCGCAGAAAACCAGTCGATGACGAATCATGGTGTCTTCGCCTCTCTGTTTCCTTTTCCTCGTCTCAACTACTGCATAAAAGAGGAACGGAGCAGTCTTCTCTCGTCATAATAAACCACCACTTTCTTTCAAAATAATAATAAATCACCATTTTACAAAGTCAAACCAATGACCAAAGCACTGGCCAATTTAGAAAAGTAAATCATGGATAAAGCACCCATCAATTTGCCCGGGTCAAATCATCATGACAAAAGCATCCACCAACTTAACCAAATAATGGCGAAAAGCATTATAGTTATTAGGATGTCTCCAACGGGGCGAAGCATCGAGTCCGTGCGCCTCCGTTCCTGTCCGCGGGGGCCAAAAACACGGCCCAACGGGGCGACGCAAACGGACCGCGGTCCGTTTTTTGGTCCGCCGCGACCCATTCCTGGCCCAAATTTGGGCCACCGATGCGTCGGGCGCGGACGCGAGCGGAGCGCTATTGTGTCCTCCTCTGGTCCACCCCTGGCCCAACCGTCACGCCATTCCCCACCCCAATCTCCTCCGCCTCTCTCGCCCCTCCCGCCGCCACCCCGCCATCGCTCTCTCGATTTGGCACTGCAGGCCATCCCCGGGACGCCATCTCTTGCTCCTCTTCCTCCCCGTCACCGGAGCTGCTTCCTCCCCGCCACGGCCGGTGAATCTTGCGGCCACATCTGTCGGAGCGCCCGCGACACCAACAACGCCCACAAGGTGTTCGGCCGTCAGCCCCGGCACCAACTCAGGTACGAACTCGGCCATGGATAGCTCCGATGAATGGTACTACAAGAACTACATCCTATGCGCGCCATCATCGGATGATTCCTCGGACGATGAGAGTGACGGCCTGGTTGCCACCCTCATCGTCAATGAGTACATTGAGAGGATGCGGCCGGTGTTCCGAGGCTCGTTGCCGGGCCGTTCTCCTGCATTGGACCGGAACCGAAGAGCTGGCCAACTCCAGCTCTGGGGGGACTACTTTCGTCCCCACAGACCCACGTATCCTCCCAAGATTTTCCGGCGCCGTTTCCGGATGAGAAGATCTTTGTTCAACCGTATCCGGTTGGGGGTGATGCATTTTGATGACTATTTCATATGCAAGCCAGATGCATGTGGTGCCCTCGGTTTCTCATCATACCAGAAGTGCTCCGCCGCCGTTCGCATGCTTGCATATGGAATTGCAGGTGATCTTGTGGACGAGTACGTGCGGATGAGCGAGTCCACGTGCCTAGAAGCAATGTACAAGTTTTGCAAGGCCGTGGTGCAGGTGTTCGGCCCCGAGCACTTGAGGGAGCCCAATGCTGCCGACATGACCCGGCTCTTGGCCATCAACGAGGCCAGAGGGTTCCCTGGGATGCTTGGCAGCATAGATTGTATGCACTGGGAGTGGTGGAACTGCCCATTTGCTTGGCAGGGGCAGTACAAGGGCCATGTTGGGGCGTGCACGGTCGTTCTTGAGCCCGTGGCATCACAAGATTTGTGGATTTGGCACTCGTTTTTTGGCATGGCCGGCTCGCACAATGACATCAACGTGCTGCAGCGGTCTCCGGTGTTCAACAGGCTTGCCAATGACCTCGCACCCCAGGTGACCTATGAGATCAATGGTCACGAGTATGACAAGCCTTATTATCTTGCTGATGAGATTTATCCTACATGGACTACTTTTGTGAAGACCATCTCTAATCCCAGTGATGAGAAGAAGAAGAGGTTCGCCAAGGAACAAGAGAGTGCTAGAAAGGATGTGGAGCGTGCATTCGGTGCCCTCCAGTCACGGTGGGCTATTGTTCGCCACCCCGCTAGGACATGGGACAAGGACCAACTCTGGGAGGTGATGACAGCTTGTGTGATCATGCACAACATGATCGTGGAGGACGAACGCGACGAGGGTATGCATGATCAGGCTTGGCAGTTTCAGGTTCAGTTGGTACAGCCCCAGGGACCGTCCACATTTGATCAGTTCCTCGACTTCCACCGTGACATTCGTGAGAAGGTGTCTCATAACCAGCTCCAAAATAATTTGGTGGAGCATGTCTGGCAGCACTACGGTAACCAGTAGTTCCATTTGATGAACTATTGGTCTTATTTTTATTTGGTTTGTAAGACTATGCATGAAACAATTTGTTATTTGTGAAACAATTTGTATTATTTGCTGAATTATTTAGATTGTAATAACTATGTGATCAACCATTTGGATTGTATAATTTATTTTATTTCCTATATACTTGTTTGTATGGATTGATAAAAATGATCAAAATGATCAAAAACCCTGGCCGGGCGGACTCGATGCGTCGGCCCACCCCCCTATATATGAATGAAAATCAGGGGCGGAGCCAGGATTTAGGTATAGGGGGGGCGAGGGATCGCGGAGCCAAAAAAAATTTAGTGTATGAGCGAATTACTGGGCTTTCTTTTTCTTCCAAATATCTTTAAAATTAACCTTGCCGATTCAATAGCGACAAATCACAAATTTAGAGCCTCAACAAATCTAACTACGCCTCAAGCTTTCAAAGTTAGCTATCAAATTGTATGTATACATGCTATAGATAAACTGTGTTGGATTTTCCACTGGCATTTTACCAGGCTTGAACCTGGCAAATCAGTGCTGATTGACAAGGCTAGCACGTCTACTAGGTTTGATACTTGTGCACAATTGTAAACCAATATATATGTTGCATACTCATACCAGCGTACCTCCTGATTTAAGTGATTGACCGGGGAGGTCGACGATGGATGGCGGCGCCGCAACAGTGGCCTGTCGGCATGAGCAGCAATTCAAGCCAACAAATCGTCGAGGAGAACCAATCCTAGACTCCGTGTCTTGTGAGCAGCGAGCGGCGGCAGCCTCCATGGCATTAGTTTAGGGTAAGGAGTGATTAGATTTATTTTGGGGGAGACGATTAGATAGGTGCTGGCGACTCGCATCCTGGGCTAACTGAACGCAAAGAATGGGGAAAATAATTGAACGCTTGCCTAAATTGGGCCTTTTTTGGGCTTCTGTGCGTACATATGCCGTGAATTTCAACGTTGATTAGGGAATGACATATACTACTACGTTGACCGTATTGTTAGGGGGAGCGACCAGTTGGGGGCGACCCCTGCTAGCCCCCCCTGTCTCCGCCCCTGATGAAAATGTCCCATATATGGCCTGTTTAACTAAAAAAAAACATGCGGACGGACTCGATGCGTCATCCCGTTGGGGGCACTGGCCAGAAAGGGGCGGACATGGGCCGAACGCGCGTCCGTTCCCGACCCAAACGGACAAAACGCGGACCAAACGCGCGTCCGTTTGGGTCGCCCCGTTGGAGTCATCCTTACCGTCTTGGCAATTGCATGTCACCTTTGCTTGTCCCATACGATGAGTAGAGATCGATTCACATCGATGCAAATGGCAAGGTGGGGACATAAAATAAAATAAAATAAAAAAGGGAGCAAGCTCCAAATGCCAGACATTGATCTAGTACTACTAGCACTGCACTTGTGTGTGATAGATGCATTGATCTGTGCGCATCATGAGAAAAATCCAAAGGAGCTTCTGATCTGGTGCCGCGTTGCACGGAGAGTCGGAGACCAAGAAGAGAGCATCGAAACAGTAGCGTTTGGGATGATGGGAACGTGGGCGTCTGGTTTCCTGTCACAAACACGCATGTACGACCGAGTAGTACTTTGGCCAAGTAGCCAAGTAGTACTCTCCCTCTCCTCTAGCCTGTCGAGAGTCGACCTCAGGCGCATGTGGAGATTTCGTCAATCTCAAGACCTAACCGTCGGCTCAGTCTTTCGGAGGTGCTCATATGGGTAGGGTGTGCGTGCATTCATAGGGGTGAGTGTGTGCACGTGTATGTGAGTGTCTGCGTTGTACTGTGTTTCGCAAAAAAAGAAGTCGACCTCCGTGTCCAGCTGACGCCCCGCTCCTTCTTGCTCTCCGACGGCGCTACCGGCCGGCGAGGATATGGATCCGGTGGTTGGCCTTCCCTGTATATAGTAGGAGTAGGTTTTGGGTTAGGTTCTGCCCTTGTGGCGTCTGGCTATATGCCGGTTTGGAGCTCATCGCGGACGCTTCCGAGCGGCGTCTGGTGGCTTGCGGTGAGGCGACCTCCGGCGGTGGCGGCTTGGTGCCGCGGGAAGCTGGAGAGAGCTGAGCCGGTGTCTCCTTTCAATAAGCTCGCCGGGTGTCGTGCTCCTCGTCAGACCTCTCCAGATTTTCGAGGTGGAGAAGGAGGTGGTGTGGAGGAGTTCTTGGCTGCAAGCTCCTTCCCATCTGTTGTGTTGCTGGTGCTGCGGATGGCTGGTGGTGTTGACGGTGGATGGCCGGCCCAGGTGGTTCGGGGTGATTCCTCGGCCGTTTCTACGGCAGCAACTTGGCCGCGGCCTCCATATCCAATACGGGGTGTTTCCCTTATGCGTCTGATACTTCTCCGGCGATTCAAGGCCTTGCATGGCAGCAACGGTGGCCGGCGATTTGGCGATTGTTCGTCGTTGTCGGTGGTGGTGATGACCCTATCCAGGGGCTTATCTGTATTTTCTGTTTCTTTAGGGTCTTTTTCGCCTAGGGTGCAGGCAGCTGTAATACGACGTGTACTCTCTTGAACCATCTAATGAAGTCGTTGCTTTTTTTATAAAAAAAACACGCATGTACGCTTTTCGTTCTTGCTCCGACGATATTGATTAGGACGAAGGATCGGACGAAAAGGCCTCGGCTTTACTTGATCTACATGCATGGCAGTAGCCGCGTACGTGTGCCAAGGATTTCACGATTTGTTTACTGGAACGCAAATGATCGAAAAGGTTGTGCTTTGTGCCGAAAGCAAAGTGGCTCCTTGCAACGCAAGGTTTGCGGCACTTGCGTGCGCATCGATCCCCTCGTTCATACTACGGAGTACTCAATTCGGTCATCATAGGAAGTGGGAACAGCTAAGATCTTAATTCATCATCACGATTTGGTACAACCTGTCTCTTGCATATCCAATTAACTTCTTCTTCTACTCTCGAAAAAATTAACTTCTTCTTCGCCTCTTCGGGCCGCCTTCCCACAGCAGTACCTAGCTAGTGTCGTATATCCTGTTTTTGGGTACTAACAGAATAATAATTACGGCGCACATGTTTTAAGATCCTCAATTTGACTAAAGAAATAAGAATTGTACACATAAAGTATATTATTAGAAATTTCTCCTAAATGTACACTTTAAAACCTTTTCCAAGGCCGGTACTAACATAATAACAATCACACACAATTTTTTTGAGATGAATCACACACAATTTTAGTCAAGCCACCTAATTGTTTTTTATGCTGGGACAACATATCCAGGAGAGGTGGTGGTCATCCTTCATAAAACCATTCACGAACTCCATAAAAACTAGATGGTGTGATTTTTAAGATAAACTTCAGAAATACCTATCACAAGTTCAAATAATCATTTTTGCAACAAATCATACGCATTAAAGGCTTTGCACCACACTGGTGCGACTTGATTTGCTATGTTCGTCTAGGGTGGACATATTGACATCGAAGTTAACGATAACATCACTTGCGATGCAAAAACAAACAGAAAACAACAAATATCACTTGGCACTGGTTTAATAGGTTAGTCTAACAAAAATATAGTAAAATAATTAAACTCATGTATAAAGTATGTAGCAATGATATAATAATAGTAAACATACATAAAAAAAAATGTTTTGGACGTATCCAGGCGATCCGACTGACTAAGTCAGCCGGTGCTTCATAGTTTTTCTTCTGGTAGGTACCCAGTAGATCCAATCCCTTCAAATAGCTAGCCAACATATGTGACTGCTAATACGTGATCGCTAATGTGCATGATTTTGTTCTTATTTTTGGAAATTGGAGAAGGCTGAAAAGATGGTTAGGTTGTTAACAGGGGAGCCATTTGGCAGCCAAATGAGCACAACATACTCTTTACATATATCTCAATGTTAATTATAGGTTTAGGTCCATGGGATTTAAAAAAAATCACACTTTGACGCTAACTAACTCGTGAAATTTACAAATACACGAAGCTATATGCAGGGCCGATCCAGTTGAAATTTGGGGCTAGGGCGAATCAAAATGAATACAATTTGTACTAAACTTTTATTTATCTCAAAATCTTATTTAGCAGTTGTAGTATTGTAAGTAGCACTTTCTATTTGTTAATATTGTTTAACCATATAGCTGGTAATGTTATTAAAATATTATTTGGTGTTTTTATCTGAATATTATTGAATTATATGAAACTATCTTTTGTGTCAGAAATCTGTTCTAGAACTACCTTTTCTACAATGCATAATCTACATACCTTATATGTATTTATGGCACTGGTGTCTACGATCTAAAAAAATCTCAATACTGGTTTCTAGTGTATAATTAAATAAATATTATACTCCAATGACATAAATTTTTAGAATATAGACTGAAACTAATGACATATATTTTTTCCACCCTTTTCTTGATAAAAAATGCTAGCAACTTAAACTTTAACAAAGCGTGCATGCTCTATATTTTGTATTGAAATAACAGTGCTTAAAGTAATCAGCAATGCACATAAACGTTGTAGATTCAATTATTTCTGTATATTAATAGATATCCTCTTATGCAATGTGTGTGTTTTCATCTTGTGTGTACAAGCCCCGCCCGTGTCAGCACCCAAGGCTTGCATCCCAAGCACACCAGCCAGCACCTAATGGATCAGCCGTGCTCCAGAAGCCATGGGTGGTCACCGGGTTGCCCGTTGCCGTGGAGGAGAAGACGATGCCTCTGGCATTGCGCCGCCTACTCGGTCGACGGCTACCTACTTGCCTGCGGCCATTCACTGCGTTACGGATCGTCAAATTGTGTGCAGCATCACGTGGCCGGCCGCGCCGGACTGTGCATGCCTAGTTAATACGAAGCGGCGCCACGCAGGCGCGCTCGCGCTTGTGCCCATGCATGTCCGTCGCGCCAGCAGCCAACCGCCGATGGCATTGGCATGGCAGCGCCCGGCGGGGCACACCGCCGGGAGGATCGAAGGGGGAGGACCACCGCGATCCAGCCACTCCAGTTTCTTCAGTGCCCGGCCTTCACGTCGAGGGAATGTGGTTTCTCTTCTCGATTGGCCGGGCCGCCGTGGCCGGAGTGGAGCGGGCCATCCGGCCGTGGCCACGTGCGTTTTGTTCCGTTCCTCCGGTACTCTTCCTCTCCCTCGTGTTGGTGTGGTGTGGTATGCGGTGGTGTCGTCCGTGTCAACTCACTGCTAATCCTTGGCTGGCACGACACTGTTGTGACTGTGTTCAGCAGTTGAGCTAGCCCGTGCATGCCGTATCTCATTCAATCACGCCATACCCTTAACACCTAAGCCACTCCGTATATATGTCTGCCATGCCACAGCTCCGGCCTAGCTCCGGGAGTGGGAGGCAGTAACATTTTTCCCTTTTTATCTTGGGAGGAAAATCGTCGAGACTCGAGAGGGGTGGCAGATTGGAACCTAGAGATGTGAATGCCATATCGATTCTTCGTTGCCTTGTTTACTAGAGGCATTTTTTAAAGCTTGGGTCGGGTGGCCACACCAAGTACGGTTAGGGGCAACTCGTCGTCTCCGGCGTGGTGCTGACACACACTAGTGGAGACAGTGCCTTCTGTCCCGGCCCGTGAGGGGTTTTAGTCCCGTTGGCGAATCGGGACAGGATAAGCGGGACTAAAGGGCAAACCTTTAGTCCCGGGCCTGTTACCAGCCGGGACTAAAGGTCCTCCACGTGGCCGCCTGCGGGGCGCGCTGGGGGCAACCCCTTTAGTCCCGGCTCGTATAACGGGCCGCGACTAAAGGGGTAATTTTGTTTTCTTTTATTTATTTCTTTAGGGTTTATTTGTTTTTTTTATTTTCTTTCTTCGAGCATACAAAGATAATTGTTTTCTTTTAGCGGTATTTCTACGCTACCACATACCGTACACGTTCGTGCATATATATAAGATAACTTGTCTTACGATCGAGCATATACAAATATATACAATTTTGATAGTTACATGGAGATCACAATTACCGGGACTAGAGCCCGTCTATTCGATTACACGGCCGGGGATCATCAGTAGCGCCTATTCACACTAAATTCTCCGGCGTCGTCTACCATCTCTTTCATAAAAAATCCCGCCAGTTCCTCTGCAATTCCTAGTAGGCGTTGCTCTGGTAGGAGCCGATCCCGCATTCTCTCGAACTATATAAGAAAAGGAGATCAATATGAACATCAATCATGATAACAAAAAGTGACGGTAATAAAATAATGTTGTGAATGTATTGCTTACGTCGAGTCTATAATCATTGTGCTCAGTGGTAAACGTGCGAATGAACTCGCAAACGTAGTATCCACATAGATTCGTCCCCGGTGGCTGCCTCGCGCACTTTACGAGAATAGAATTCAATCAAAATAATAATCTAGCATCATAATTGTATTGAAACTAGAATTAAAGAGATGCGCGGACATATCTCGTACTACTTACCGTGACCGGAGTAAACGTCAGCTTCTCACTAAAGGAACCCGTCACCACACTCCTGAACAGGTTCCAAACCCTGCCCGGCAAAGAAAATGAATTAATGAATGAGTTATTCATTACCTGATATCTCATGAAATCAACGAAAGAGACCGATATAGCGCGAAAATTACCTCTGGAGCATGTCCTGCATGTCGCGGAACTCTTCCAGGTGTCTCTTTAATGGGTCCATGACTTCAACTATTCCCTTATCAACTTGAATGTCTAGCAGAATCCAGTGGAACCTGCACACGTTTATATATACGTCAGTAACTCATCAATTACACTTAACATCGAGTAAGCAAAAGTGAATGTGTACAACAGAGTAAGACCCTCACTGGAAGTTGTAAGGAAACAGTATGTGGTCACAGAAATGTTGCTCCGTTAGAAACCTTAGAAGGTTATCCGCCGTCTCGTCGGGTTTCGTCGTTAGCGAATATATATTTACTTTATCTGGGTCAATGAACCCAACACTATAGATCTTTCTTTTACATTCCCGGATCTTCATTCTGCATAATAGAGTACAAAAGGATATAATGAGGATAATTACATGCAATGAACTGAACAACTGAAAAACTGAACAACTTATATGTAGACAATGAATTCAACAACTTACAGACAATAGCAACTCATGAGAGTTTTGTCGAGGGCGTCGAAATTGTATAACTGGAAGATTTCTGAAAAGTCAACATGGACCTCTTCGGGTCGGAAGAAGTACTCATGTGGGACTTTCGCCACGATCATTGTTCTGCCCCCCTACCACACTCAAGTACCAGTCATGCAAATTCCGCATATGTGTTGGCAGTTGTTCCAACTTCTCTTGCTGACCAAAGGCTTCCCTGGGACATATGTAGGGACAACATCAGCCTTGGGTAACTTGTCGTCTTGGGAACCTAGCAATTCAGCAACAGTCACACCCATAGCGGCCGCCAACTTCGCAGCTTCTTCCATATCCTGCTGCAGCACCTGGGGAACGTTTTCGGATAACACCTTGAGGGATGGGATCGATTGTTTGGCCTGTTCTCCGAGCTGGGGAACGTCCCTTCTGTTCCCGCTTGCACTTTTACCTGATTTGCTCCCGCTTGCACTTTTACTTGATTTGCTCTTCTCCACTTCCTTCCGAAGTGTGCGTACATAGTCATCTGGCTTATGGTGCAACTCATATTGCGATTTTGTGTTCAGAAAATCACGTGCCCACGCTTTTTGCTTCTCGGTGTATACCGGGGCGGGCTTGGGTTTCATCTTTGCAAAATGCGCATCTTTTTCGGCCATTGCGATCGCTGCGGTTTGCTCGTCAGTAAGATCGTAAGCTCTGATGGGAAGATTCTTATGAGGTACTCTTGGGAGGGGCGACATTTGTCGTTTTGGGCTGCTGCGTCGGTTAGTACTCATCGACGGAGCACGCTTCCGCTTATTGTCCTTAGCGGGCAAAGGCGGCGGCGAAGACGGCCGACCCAAGTCCGGCGGCGGAGATCGAGATGGACTCGCGCTGTGGTGGTCGTAGTCATGGGGTGTGCTTCTTGGAGGTGATGGAGGTGTAGGTGACCTGCGACGACTCGGAGGCGGTGTTGTCCTTGGCGTCGAGCCTGGAAACTTGATGTAGTTCTTGTCCCATAGAATGATATCACCCACAACTTCTCCGAGTGTCCTCTCATCTCAGGTCCAGGGATGTCAAGCTCCATATCATGAGACCCCGATACGATTTCATCCACCCGACTTTAGCATAGCCAGCTGGAATCTCACGGTCTTGCCAGCGTGCGTCAGGTGGACAAGGTAAAGCATATCCGACCGCCACCTTCATGGATATGTTCTTCAATTTCTGATGGAGCTCACAAGATATTGAATCCTTGATTCCATCCACGGGGTAGCCGGGACCGCCATCTATCATCCGCCGTGCATCGTCAGCCGGGACCTCCGAGTCACCCACGCTGCTTTTCCGCTGAGATGGACCGGCGGTAATATCGAGTACAGGATCTTGCGGGCGCACTACTCCTCTAAGTTCGTCAATCTGCTGCTGCTGGTGGTTAATTCTGGCAAGCAACTGGTTGAACTTGTCTCCCTCCTCCTCCTGCTGTCGCTGCTTTGCTCTCGCTCGGCTTCTGTAAGTTTCTACGTCTTTGGCAAACCCAAGCCACCACGGGACGGAAGGGCCAAAGCCTCGTGTTCGTCCTCCTTTTTCGTCATTCCCGAGGACCAGTGTCAGCAAGTCTTTCTCTCTATCGGGACGGAACTTTAACTTCCCCTCTTTAATTTCTTTCACCACTTTAAGCCAATTTTCCCTGGGTATCCTAATCCCGTCACTGCAAATAAGGTCCCCTGTTGTTTCGTCGTATGAACCCCCATGCGCAAGGAACCAATTTCTTGCCCTCAATTCCCATTCGTCGCGCATCCATTCTGGTTGGATCCCTTTAGCAAGCAGCTCTTGCTCTTTTTTATCCCACTTTGGCATGGCAGTCTCGTAGCCCCCTGGCCCCAATTTATGGTGATATTTTTTCTTGTCAGCATTTTTCTTGTTCCTTACTGAGATCGCCTTGGCATTTTGTGACTCCTTGTACTCCTTAAATGCGTTCCAGTGATTCGCCTGCTTCGCTAGATAGCCTTCAAATACTGGAGCAGTCTTTTTCTTCAGATATTCTTGCCATAATCTTTTCTTCCACACCCGGAATAGTTCGGCCATCTTCGTAAGAGTCCACTTCATGACTTTCTTCCTCAATTTTGCAGTGTCGGCAGGATCCTCAAATTCTGGCAGGGTGAAATGTGCCATGAGGTCATTCCAAAGACCCTCTTTGTACCTTTCGGCGACATACTCACTATCGTTCGCCCCTTTGCGCTTATTCCAGTCTCGAACGGTGATCGGGACGTGATCCCTAACCAGAACTCCGCATTGTTTTCTAAATACATCGGCAGCCTTCTTGGGTTCCTTCGGTTCGCCCGTAGGGGATATGACCTCAAATGTATAATGCGTAGATGGGGCCAACTTTTTGGTCGGGCCTCGTTTGGAAGATTTGCTCGATGTGGAGGCCTAAGAGAAGAAACATTCGTCAATTTATATATATACAACTCAAGTAATGCATCTACTGATCGCCGAACTTCATATCTACCTCGCCGGACTTCGTTAAGGGTCCACCGGCTTCTCCATCATCGGAGCTATCGCCTTCTCCATCATCGGAGCCGTCGACTTCATCCTCACTTCGGTCGACCTCCATTCCATCCCCGGAGGGGTTCAGATACGACGACGGAGATTCGGCTGGATCAGCATCTGGGGCGTCGTGGATTATATTCTCGAGAATTTCTTCCTGTATTAGGTCTCTGCGGGTTGGACTAGGTGGATCCATAGTTTCTGCAAAATGCACACAATATTATTTCAAAATGCATCAAATAAAATGAGTATCAATTGTTATAAATAATTACTAAAGCAATGAATACAAGTCACTTATCTAATGTGTATCAATTGTTATCATCAATACTTTGTAATTAAAAAATTACTACAAATCTATTAAGTCACAATATATCCACTACAAATCAATTACTAAAAATTACTCTTAATATTACTCTTAATATTCCTAGAATTTAATTGAGATAAAAATATACATTATAAAGCCCTATTTTAAAATGATTCGTAAAAGAAACATATAAGATTATTGAATATACCGAGGAGAACAAACACCGGAAAAGAACAACAATCAACACATGGCATTTATGCAATGCGCAATATGTATGCATGATCAATTTAATGCATTGACATGGAGCTCTAAATCATGTTTGAAATGTTATTTGAACTCAAATTACAATTATGAGCATTTATTTAACTTAACTCCATAATTAGAGAAAATGCATTTAAGTTGTTTCCAGATATTCACCAAATTGAAATGTTCCAAAATGTTTGTATTTTGACATAAATAACTAGCATTTATTTTTCTGAACATTTTGATATATTATTCATATTTTTTTGATAAACAGATCAAAAGATATTGAATTTACAAGTTTAAATCATTTTCTGGAATTCTTTTAAATAAATTGGTCCCACATGTCAGACATTTAACAATTTCATAAATCATTTCCAAAATTAATAAAATCCTGACAGCTAGGGCCCACATGTCATAGACACAGAAGAACCACAGGCGCCTCTGTCGATCCAGGATCGATCGATTCCGAGCGAATTGATCGAAATTGATCAGTGCATCAGGTAGAGGACGTCAAGGCGAGCGTTATGGTGGCGGCGCCACGACCAAATGGTCGCCGGAGCGACGGCAGCGTCCGCCGGAGCGAAGCTCTGCGGCGGCGCATGGCGTGGACGTGGTACCGGACGCGATATCCTCACAAGAAGAAGAGGGAGGAGATGGAGGGCACCGGAGCTCACCAGAAGCACGAAGACGGCGACGGAGCTGGTCGGAGATGGCTGGGGAGGTCGGACGGCGACGAGCTCGTCCTCGAGCGCGGCGACCGAACTTGGGGAAGAGGAAGGCGGTGGCGTCCGGAGCAGGAGAGGACGGCGACGGAGCAGGAGAGGACGGCGACGAATCTGCCGGCGGCAGGCGCGGTGGCGCGGTGGATTTTGGCAGCCTGACGGCGTGTTCCTCTGCTCTGCCCTTCTTCTTCGATGAAATGGCTAAGTCCCAGATTGGGAACCGCTTTAGTAGTGGAGGGACCTTTAGTCGCGGCCCGTGGCTCAAACCGCGACTAAAGACCCCCTTTAGTCGCGGTTTGAGCCACGGGCCACGACTAAAGGGGTGGTGAGGGCTTTTCGCGTTCCCGCGCACAACATGGGCTTTAGTCCCGGCTGGTGAGATGGGCCGGGACAAAAGGCCAAAAATTGCGCGGGCTGGGCCAAATAGCGTACCGTTTTTTTTTATAAATCTAGCACAATTTTAAATATTTGAACATTTGAATGAAACAGTTTTTGCATACTTATGAATTTGAGAAAACTTTTAACATGAAAAGTGCTTGAATTTGAATAAGTATTCCAAATCCATTTTCTGTTTTATAAAATAATTATTCTAACTCTACAAACTATTAACCATTTTGCCATTTTGAATTAAAAAATGCATTAACTTTTATCTTTTGCATATTTTTGAATCTCACTAAACTTTCAACATGAAAAGTGTTTGAATTTGAATAATTAATTCAAAACCATTTTCTGTTTTATAAAATAATTATTCTAACTTGCCATAGTGAATTGCAATACTACCTCTCCCTTATGAATCAACAACTGCGAAATGATAGTCAGTTTATATTCAGATTACTTATTCAGATGCTAAACATCATTAGTTGGAAATGCAGAGATAAAGAATACATTTTACACGATCGTCGTCATAGCTAGACCAGCAGTAGGGAATGACAACAATCTTGGGTACATAGACGAACCATTTGTCCTAACCAATGATGTGGCTCTGGTTAGTCATACTCCTGCCTAGGCCTATAATACTCGTCCTCATAGTCGTCGTAGTCGCTGCCGTCGTCGTCGCTGCCGTCGTTCGAGGCGCAAAGCGCCTCCGCCTCCGAGTAGGTTAGAGTGGGTACGGTGGAAGCCATGGGAGAGTGATGAGGTTGCAGATATGAGTTTAGATGTGCTATGCCAATGGAGGCCATGACAACATATATATAGTGAGAAATGGCGGGAAGACGGAGGCGGGAAGCAGTGGAAAGCGTGGGAAGAAATAAGGCGGGAAGAAACAGACCTTTAGTCCCTGTTCGAGCCACCAACCGGGACTAAAGGGGCTTATTTGTTCCCGCGCAATTTTACCAACCGGGAATAAAGGGAATCCCACCAATAAGGAAGAAGCACACGGATCGTGTGTTTCTTTCGAGCGCTTGTGAGCGGTTGGATCAGGGGTGTGTTTCTTTTGAGGGCTTGTGAGCCGTTGGATCCATAGTTTCTGCAAAATGCACACAATATTATTTCAAAATGCATAATATTATCATCTATAAAATTGCATCTATAAAATTGCTTGGAAATGCTAAAGATCTTGGAGAATGCAGAGATTGTGTTGGTAAAACTGCAGCTGATTTGAAACTTCTTGACAATACACATTGGAAATACACATTCATTATTATTACACATGCTCCTTACATAAAGGTTTAATACATTCCATATAATGCATTACATAAAAGGTTTAATACATTATTACACATCACCAACATTATTCTACATAAACGGACTTGCTGGCTCGGAGGCCGTAGGATTAGGAGGAACGGCGGGAGGAGCCAGCCCCGTTCGCGGCCGCCCGGTTCTCGCGCGCACGTTTGCGGCGGAGGGCAAGATCCATGGAGGATGAGTCTTTGAGCGCCCAATCCAGCTCGGAAGCCTCCTTCTCCTTGAGCTGGCAGACAGTTCTGGCTCGCTGTACACGGTCATCGTGGACGGACAGGAAGGAGGCTTCAAGGGCCTCCTGCATCTGCGGCCCGCCGCGCTCTTCCCCATGATCGCTCCAGTCGAAGTCATCGTCGTCATCCTCCTCGTCGGGAGGGGCGGCGGCGACTGGTGGAGGTACGGCCGCGGATCCCCACGCCACCCCTGCGGCGTACGCATCCTCGTCGGGGTCAGGGACGTCGGACCACGCGCGCTCGTACGTCCTCCGCACCTCCTCCGGCACCGGAGCAGGAGGCCGGTAGCAGGGCATTCCTCTCCACGCCGGGCTTGTGGGCATACGGCGGGATAGGCTCCCGCGGTAGCGCCCAAGCACTCTCTGAAGAGCACGCTCGACCTCGTCCAGAAGGCGCTGCGGCGGGCGTGGCGGATCCATCTCGTGGAGACGATGCGTTCGTGGCTAGGAATGGTGGATTAGGGTTTACCCCGTCGGCGACAATATATAAAGACCTCCAGGGCAGCGCTAGGGGAGGACACGTGGCTAGGGCAGCGCTGGGGGAGGACATGTGGCTGACACGAGTCGTGACCGCAAAGCCCGACTTTAGTCCCGGTTGGTGTTACCAACCGGAACTAAAGAAGCACACGGATCGTGTGTTTCTTTCAAGCGCTTCTGAGACGTTGGATCAGGGGTGTGTTTCTTTTGAGGGATTGTGAGCTGTTGGATCAGCAGTATCACGACCACTTCGTGAGCCAGATGACCCGGTTGGTGTTACCAGCCGGGACTAAAGAAGCACATGTATCCTATATATAGCCCCCCTCCCGGACATGTTCAGCACTCAGTGTCTACTCATTGTAGTTCATTTTGGCAGTACACGGGTATCAGAGAGCAAGATTTCTGAGAGGCAGGAGTTTCTAGAGCGGAGGCTGAAGGTGAACCCTCCCCTCGGTCGGATCCAAGCAGCGGCAAGGATCTCTGATGATTAGCAACATCCCCAACACTTGTTCGGACGGTTGCAGATCATCAGAGACGTCTTGCCGCTGTTTGGATCGAAGGCCGATTTGCCGTCTCACGAGCCACCATTGGGCTGTATGCAGGGGAAACCGTGTGTTTTGTTCTCTTCAGTGTTTAGAGTTTTCAGAATACAGTGACCCTATATATAGCCCACCTCTCGGACATGTTTGGCACTCACTCTGTACTCATTGTAGTTCATTTCGTAAACAAAGAATTCGGATTCCCTACATACGTCCGACGGTGCATTTGATATGCGGGCACTCACGAGCCACCGTCGGGCTGTATGCAGGGGAAACCGTATGTTTTGTTCTATCACTTGGAAATGCTAAAGATCTTGGAGAATGCAGAGATTGTGTTGGTAAAACTGCAGCTGATTGAAGCTTCTTACACATGCTCCTTACATAAAGGTTTAATACATTCCATATAATGCATTACATAAAAGGTTTAATACATTATTACACATCACCAACATCCCTATCTATTGTTTCTGTTTTCTTCTGAGCTGTAGCCATGGAGAATCTTCATCATTTAACAGGATGCTTGGGTCAGTTTTCACTGTGAAGGGCGGAATTTCATGAAACTTATTATAATCTTCTGACATGTCAGTCTTGTCATCCACTCCCACGATGTTTCTTTTCCCTGAAAGAACTATGTGGCGCTTTGGCTCATCGGACGATGTATTCTTTTGCTTATCTTTTCTTTTTTTGGTTTGGTAGACATGTCCTTCACATAGAAAACCTGAGCCACATCATTGGCTAGGACGAATGGTTCGGTGTGGTACCCAAGATTCTTGAGATCCACTGTTGTCATTCCGTACTGCGGGTCTACCTTTACCCCGCTAGCTGCGACCCATTTGCACCGAAATAAAGGGACCTTAAAAGTAGGTCCATAGTCAAGTTCCCATATCTCCTCTATGTACCCATAATATGTGTCCTTCTGCCCATTGTCGTCTGTTGCATCAAAGCGGACACCACTGTTTTGGTTGGTGCTCTTTTTATATTGGGCCTTCGTGTAAAATGTATTACCATTTATCTCGTACCCTTGGAAAGTACATATAGTCGAAGATGGACACCTGGCCAACAAGTACAGCTGATCTCCAACAATGGTGTTATTCATGAGATGTGTCTGCAACCAATTGCCGAAAGTCTTCTCGTGTTCCCCGTCACGGTTTTCGGAGCGTAGAATATTCTTGTGTCTCTCGATATACGGAGCCACCACGGTGGAATTGTGTAGAACTGTGTAGTGTGCTTGAGTGAAAGAATGCCCGTCCCTACATACCGTTGCTTTCCTTCCTAGTGTGCCTTTTCCAGTCAGCCTCCCCTCATACCGAGATTCAGGAACACCAATCGGCTTAAGGTCAGGAAGAAAGTCAACACAAAACTCAATGACCTCCTCTGTTCCATAGCCCTTGGAGATGCTTCCTTCTGGCCTAGCACGGTTACGAACATATTTCTTTAAGACTCCCATGAACCTCTCGAAGGGGAACATATTGTGTAGAAACACAGGACCAAGAATTCTAATCTCTTCGACTAGGTGAACTAGGAGGTGCGTCATAATATTGAAGAAGGATGGCGGGAACAACAACTCGAAGCTGACCAGACATTGGACCACATCAATTTGTAACCCTGATAGACTTTCTCGATCGATTACCTTCTGAGAAATTGCATTGAGGAATGCACATACCTTCACAATGGCCAGTCGAACATTTTCCGCTAGAATTCCCCTCAATGCAACCAGAAGCAATTGCGTCATAAGCACGTGGCAGTCATGAGACTTTAGGTTTTGGAATTTTTTCTCTTTCATATTTACTATTCCCTTTATATTCGACGAGAAGCCAGACGGGACCTTGATACTGAAAAGGACTTCAAAAAAGATTTCCTTCTCTTCCTTGGTAAGAGCGTAGCTGGCAGGCCCTTGAAACTGCCCTGGATGCATGCCGTCTCGTCCTTTATGACGTTCCTGGTCCTCCCGTGCTTCTGGTGTATCTTTTGACTTCCCATACAAGCCCAGGAAGCCTAGAATATTCACGCAAAGATTCTTCGTCAGGTGCATCACGTCGATTGCGGAGCGGACCTCATGAACTTCCTGGTGGCTCTAGGTTGACGAGGGAATATCTCCCCGGCAATAGTGCCAGAAACAATGCTTGTACGTCACACGTCAGTTGGGAACCCCAAGAGGAAGGTATGATGAGTGCAGCGGTAAGTTTTCCCTCAGTATGAAACCAAGGTTTAATCGAACCAGTAGGAAAACGAGGTTGCTTCGAAGGTGTTGGTGAAGGAGTGTAGTGCGGCGCAACACCAGGGATTCCGGTGCCAACGTGGAACCTGCACAACACAACCAAATTACTTTGCCCCAACTTAACAGTGAGGTTGTCAATCTCACCGGCTTGCTGAAAACAAAGGGTTAAACGTATCGAATGGAAAATGATGTTTGTTTGCATAAAACAGTAGAGAACAATGATTGCAGTAGATTGTATTTCAGATGTAAAAGAATGGACCGGGGTCCACAGTTCACTAGTGGTGTCTCTCCAATAAGATAACTAACATGCTGGGTAAACAAATTACAGCTGGGCAATTGACAATTGATAAGTGCATATAACATGCATGTGTGAGCTGTGGTGTCTACTATGAGATTCATTTGGGCATTACGACAAAGTACATAGACCGCTATCCAGCATGCATCTATGCCTAAATGGTCCACTTTCCGGTTAACATCCGTACCCCTTCCAGTATTAAGTTGCAAGCAACAGACAATTGCATTAAGTAATGTGCGTAATGTAAACAATACATTCATCCTTGAATAAAGCATTGCTGTTTTACCCCTAGTGGCAACAACACATCTACAACCTTAGAACTTGCTGTCACTATCCCAGGTTAAATAGAGGTTGAACCCAACTATCATGCATAAATACCCCCTCTTGGAGTTACAAGTATTCACGTGGCCAAGGCTTCAACAAGTAACGGAGAGCATGCAAGATCACAAATGACATAGACATGATAATATAATATTCAGCTCCACATAGGTATCAATATAAGTCAGATCCCAGCAAACACAACATGTAGCATTACAATAAGATGATCTTGATCATGATAGGCAGCTCACAAGATCTAAACATGATGGCACAAGTGGAGAAGACAACCATCTAGCTACTGCTATGGACCCATAGTCCAAGGATGAACTACTCACGCATCACTCCGGAGGCGGGCATGGCGATGTAGAGCCCTCCGGTGATGATTCCCCTCTCCGGCAGGGTGCCGGGAAGAGCTTCAGAAACCCCCCGAGTTAGGGTTGACGACGACGGCGGCAGCGAATATGTTCTGGATGAAAGGCTCGGTGTTTTAGGGTTTTCACATCTCGGGGAATAAATAGGCGAAGGGGCGATGTCGGCGGACCCCCGAGGGTCCCAAACCACAGGCAGGCGCGGCTGGAGGTGGGGCCGCGTCGCCAGGTGGTTTGGCCACCTCGTGGCTCATCTTTGTCTCTCCTTCGGACTCCGTGTACGTGCTGGAAAAATAGGGACCTGGCCTTTTGTTTCGTGCAATTCCGAGAATATTTCCAGAAGTAACTTTCTGAAACCAAAAACAGCAGAAAACAGGGAACTGACACTGTGGCATCTTGTTAATAGGTTAGTCCCAGAAAATGCATAAAAGTGATACGAAGTGTATATAAAACATGTAGCAAATGGTATAATATAAGCATGGAACAGCAGAAATTATGGATACGTTGGAGACGTATCACTTCCCAATAGGGTAGCTCCCAAAATATAGATTTCTTCTTCCACATGGGTGCGCGCTTATCAGCGCCGTTCGGAACAGGTTGGCTTCCGGGACCCTTTCCAAAGATTACTTTTAAATCCTTAACCATACCAAATACTTCAGCACCAGTACGGGTGATAGGCTTCGTCCGGGTTTCTGCCTTGCCATTGAAATGCTTGCCTTTTTGCCTTAAGGGATGCTTGTGTGGAAGAAAACGACGATTGTACGGGTACACATTCTTCCTACATTTGTCCAGATATATACTTTCTGTCTGATCCAAACAGTGCGTGCATGCATTGTATCCCTTGTTCGTCTGTCCTGAAATGTTACTAAGAGCAGGCCAATCATTGATGGTTACGAAAAGCAACGCTCGTAGGTCAAATGTCTCCTGTTTGTGCTCATCCCACACACTTACACCTGGTTTGGCCCACAACTGCAAAAGTTCATCGACTAATGGCCTTAGGTACACATCAATGTCGTTACCGGGTTGCTTCGGGCCTTGGATGAGCACTGGCATCATAATGAACTTCCGCTTCATGCACAACCAAGGAGTAAGATTGTAGATACATAGAGTCACGGGCCAGGTGCCGTGACTGCAGCTCTGCTCCCCAAAAGGATTCATGCCATCTGTACTTAGACCAAACCATAAGTTCCTTGCGTCACCTGCAAAGTCCCCGAACTCTCTCTCGATTTTTCTCCACTGTCGACCATCAGCGGGGTGCCTCAACTTGTCGTCTTTCTTACGGTCTTCCATGTTCCATCGCAATAACTTGGCATGCTCTTTGTTTCTGAACAGACGTTTCAACCGTGGTATTATAGGAGCATACCACATCACCTTGGCAGGAACCCTCTTCCTGGGTGGCTCGCCCTCAATATCACCAGGGTCATCTTTTCTGATCTTATACCGCAATGCAGTGCATACCGGGCATTTATCCATATTCTCGTACTTCTTACCGCAGTAGAGGATGCAGTCATTAGGGCATGCATGTATCTTCTGCACGTCTAATCCTAGAGGGCAGACAAGCTTCTTTGCTTCGTACGTGCTGGCGGGCAATTCGTTCTTTCTTGGAAGCATCTTCTTCATTAGTACCAGCAACTTTTCAAATGACGAGTCAGTCACACCGGTCTCTGCCTTCCACTTCAGCAATTCCAGTGTGCTACCCAGCTTCTTCTGGCCATCTTCACAAGTTGGGTACAATAATTTGTTGTGGTCCTGTAACATCTGCTCGAACTGCAACCTCTCCTTTTCTGTGTCGCAGTCTCGCCTTGCATCAGAAATGACCTGACCAAGATCATCAACGGGCTCATCTGGTGCCCGTTCTTCGCCCTGACCTTCTTCTTCATTGTCTTCCATTGCGGTATCAGCGTATTCAGGGAACATAGATCGGTAGTTGTCATCATCGTTCTCTTCTTCATCGCCTTCTTCCATCATAACCCCTCTTTCTCCGTGTTTGGTCCAAACACTATAGCCGGGCATGAAACCGGACGGAAGCAGGTGGCTCTGAATGACTCTTGAGTTAGTGTGATCCTTCACATTCCGACATTTAACACATGGACAAAACATAAAGCCACCCCATGCTTGTTCGCCTCGGCCGCATCGCGAAAAGAATGCACGCCTGCTCTGTAAGCGGCTGTGCGTCGGTCACCGTACATTCATGGATGACTCATCTGCATCATACAACTATATATCAAACGCAATGACGATGCTAAAATTAGTACCGCACGGTGACCGACTAGAAAATAGTTGCTAACCTTTTAGGACAAGTGGAAATAAAGAGGTGAAAGCTTAAGTGTGGCTCGGGCACCTCATATCATGTTTGTATTGTGTGAACTCAAATGGCATCACTCTAACAGGCATTTCATCGAACACCTTGAGTGCATATGAAGGAGAAAAAAAAAGCACTAGCCCACACCACCTCCACCAGGAAAAAAACAAAGAGTGAGTGGAGAGGGTGCTGCCATATATATAGGGGTGCCAGCCCTTTTGTCCCGGTTTGAGATACAAACCGGGACTAAAGGGGGGGGGGGGGACCTGGCCGTTGCGGGCCGCGGACCCCTTTAGTCCCGGTTTGTATCTCAAACCGGGACAAAAGGGTCCTCACGGGCCGGGACAAAAGGGGGGAGGGGCGCCTGGGCTATTTCGGGCGACGTGGCCTGGCCTTTTGTCGCGGTTTGTAAGTGGGCCGGGACAAAAGGGGTTGGACGAAAGGCCCTATCTCTACTAGTGACAGCCCTCGGATGCTGATGATGTTGTCGCCATTGAGTTCACTATTGTCAATGAAGGATCAGAGTCGTCGTGGGATGCTGGTTCAGAGGAGGACGCTGAAGCTTCCATGTTGGGTGATCTCCTGGCCCCCTCGCCGGTCCATGGCGGGGGTGGAGGGTGCTCTCTCGGTGATACCGGTAGGATGGGGGTGAGTGCGGACAAAGACGTTGTGCCACCTTTGTTGAACTCGGTCCAAGACCTCTTCACCAGGCCGGCTGAGCCCCTGCTTCCTTGTCCAGCGCCTCGGACACCGACTTCGGCCCGTGTTGAGTCATCGACACCGGAAATTCGCAACAATACCCGGCTGGGAGCCAACCGAAGATGCCGGTCTTGGATAAAGCTATCCACGTGCTGAACAAAAAGACGGGAAATCAAATGTCAGATGATGTCCCTTTGGAGCAGGCTCGTAAGAAATTTATGGGTAGCTTCAAGGCACAGCTGTCTGATTCGTCTCTGCAGGGGCTCGCTCATCTTTTCAAGCTCAACATGCCGAGTCCCGCCGTTGACGACGCCCTCTTGGGCCTGGCAGGTCTGCGGGGTGTGGAGATCACGCCTTCAACTGAGTAGGAGGCTTTCACCTAATTCTTCTGCCATGTCCAGCGTGTTCTGGACCAGGAGGAAGGCCGAGTTGGGTTGAAGTTTTGACCGGCTGAGTTTTACTTCGGCCGGTAATCTATCTTTGTTTTTATTTTGGCCTAGGCCTTCAATGTTTGCTCCTTCCATATATCAATATAAAAGGTAAATCTTTTGCCTTTTTTAAAATAAAACAAGTTGATGGCTAACGCGGTTAACGTGGCAATGAATAGTAGTGGTAGGTCTGCCAGGAAGTCATTTGTGCTCCCGAGCTCCAGTGATTTCACGATTTTATAAAATTTAAAATATATATTTAAATGTTTCAAAAAATTCTGAAAAAAATTCCACATGTTGCCAATGATATATATTTTAAGCGTGCAAAATCACACTGCGAAATATTTTGTATTATGGCCTACACAAAAATGACAAAACGCCTTTTATTTTGAATTGAGATTTTACACTTGTAGGATACATCCTCAAGAATATGCATGATTATTTTATGATTTGTTAAAAACTTATAAATATAATTTTTTTATTTTTTGAAAATAGTGAGATCACTGGAGTTGGAGTTTGGGGAGCACGAATTTTCCACTCTAGGTTTACGCCGTACATGCTGGCCTTCAAGTGGGATGAACAGATGAGGTATGTGATACGAGGCGAGTCCTACAGGCTACAACTAGTTTGGTGGCGAAATGAGAGACGCTCATAAACCCAGTGTAAATATGTTCTCGACTAGAACTTACTCAACAAGTACGGTTCAAAAATTTGGCGCAACCATTGGAAGTTCCATAACCTTCCCTTTATCAGTCTAGTCGTCTAGACTATTAAGGGCTTGTCTGATTCATAGGATTGTCAAAAGATTTGTATAAGAATTTTGTATTACAAACTTCATAAAAAAACAACATGAGGTCTAAACTCATGGAAAATTTTCTTCACCACAATCAAACAAACTTTCTCTTCCCATAGGATTCAATTAGACAATGCCATCCCGATCCTATAAAATCTCTATTCCTATACTTTCCCATCTATTATATAATTAAAACACAGGACAATAAACGGTGGAGATTAGCTAGATATGATCAAATCTGAAACAACGGCTAAGATTTGTATTTCGTAACATCCGGCCGGTGCGGTGTCCATGTTCTCCACGTCTAAAATCAATGGAAAGTCACCGTGGAAATAAGAGAGTCCGTATCCAATCACAAAAGGAGAGGAAAACTATTAATAGCCAGGGCCACACGCGATAGGCATCTGACTGAAATTGCTGCGTCACGACTAATCGACACCAAGGATTTTCCGCCGGCCCTCCGCTGCGAGACGAAGCCTTTGGCTGCCTCAGGGACCTGCTCGATGTCCGGCTGCCGGATGCGTAGTCCCTCATACTTCGGAGCGACATGTAGTCGAGGACTCGAGGCATCGCCGGTTGAAGAAGCCAGCAATCACCACGTACGTCATGCGGAGGCAAAAACCTAATGAAGCAACGGTGAGATATCAATACTAAGTCTTTAATCTTGGGCTTTCTTTCATCAACGTAGCAGTGAATATTCGTACATAGATTCTTCTGTTTGATGTTTCACCTGAACAATCCAATTGACGCTGCCACCCATGTGAACTGGTACCAATCCGCGGAAGTCTGGAGGGCGACGACACGGCAGAACAACACGACGATGAAACAGGCCAGGAGCATAATGGACGAGAATAATCATCCTCTTACAGCAACCTGTCCGCGACGAACTCCAGCGAGCAAACTCCGGTCCGCGACGAACTCCAGCAATGCGGTTCTGGCCGACATAACATAGATGCAGTACACGCATCACCAGGATTTCTCCTACAGGAGCATGTAGCCGCCTATTCCGCTTCTTGAATTCAGGAATTACTTCACATGCGTGGCCATGGAGAACATCTGCTTGGGTAGCAGGCGGACACCACAAAGGCGTTCGTTATAGGGCTCTATTCACGCATGGTGGTGCTCCAAGGTGTTTGGATTTGTTGTTTAATTAGTTCATGGATTGAAACTTTTCTGTATTTGTCTTTTAGGCTCAGGTCGAAACTCCACAAGAACAGGAGGCAAGATTTGGACCATTGAAGAAAAGAGATCGTGGCATTTGTTTTTTTCGTCTTTACTTTGAACTGAACGAAAACACAAATGAGACGGTCATGCACATACTACTGTGCTGTCTACTGTGTATTATTTTTGTCCCAAATATATATGAAGCAATATTGATTGAAGGTATAACCTGAGTTCAGGTTTCAGGTAAACTGAGCTTACGGCCAGGTACTTTTACTCGGTACACTGACATAATCTTATAATTGATTAGTGAATGTCCATGGCCAGCTCTAACTGAATTTATTTTTTAGTTGGTTTTGCAGGCAAGAATAAGCTAGGGAGGTGCTTAACTACACATGTCGCAACAAGCATTTTTCATTTTTTTTGTTTCTTTCCAAATATGCATGAAGCAACATTGATTGGAAGTATAACAATAGTTTAGGCAAGCAATGCATACTCAATCCTGTAGTCCTGTTTCAGACCCGAGTGCTCCTCTCTTGACCTGGAAAAGGTTGCATTGTAGTAATACAATAGTTCTAAGGTATCTTCTAATCAACCATTCATGGAACCCCAGGAGGGCTTATCTGTAATTTTTCTGTTTCCTGGGGCTTTCTGTAAGAATCCGGTGTAATTTCGTCGTCTTTTTCATCGCAAAAAAAAAAAACCATTCATGGAACCGGTTCAGGTTTTAGGTAAACTGAGCTTACGGCCAAGTACTTTTACTCGGTACACTCACATAAACTTATAATTGATTAGTGAATGTCCATGGCCAGCTCTAACTGAATTTATTTTTTAGTTGGTTTTGCAGGCAAGAATAAGCTAGGGAGGTGCTTAGCTACACATGTCGCAACAAACATTTTTCATTTTTTTTTGTATCTTTCCAAATATGCATGAAGCAACATTGATTGGAAGTATAACAATAGTTTAGGCAAGCAATGTATACTTAATCATGTAGTCCTGTTTCAGATCCGAGTGCTCCTCTTGACCTGGAAAAGGATGCATTGTAGTAATACAGTAGTTTTAAGGTATCTTCTAATCAACCATTCATGGAACCGGTTCTTTGGTTTACAGGTGGTATGGCTTCTAGATCAGTTCAGTACATTGCATAATTATTTGTGATGGTTAATTCCTTTCTAACGGCTGGACTCATCATCCACGACGTACTTCCCTTTAGGAGTTGATTGCATGGAGTTGTGTTCTCATGTTTTACTCTTATTTGTTTCTTTAGGTGCTCGATGAAATACCTAGCAAAAAAATTCTTCTTATGTTGTACCAGAGATGTAAGGTGGATTTACATGAGAATTTAGGCACCTGCATTGCATCCTTTACGTTGCAGAAATTAGAGGAGCCCACTAATTCCTAATGATGTCTTTCAGATATAGAACCGTGTGAAATCAGAAGAAACAGCATGTGAGCATCAAGTTGAGGAATGGCAAGCATATGTGATATGTATTTCTGTGCATGCACTGATCGCTAAGGTTCATAATTTGTTATTGAAAAATAGAAAAAAAAAACTATGATTTTTAGATGCAGTATGTACCTTTCAGATTTCAGGAGCTGTTATTGACATGATTTTTTTTATTGATGGAGAGGCTGGTGCCAAATTTGCATTAAAAGAAGTGCAAGTTAACGATTGAGGTGGTGCGCTCTTTCTTATCAGTTTCTATAGTATGCTGATATATACATGCAAACCATTATTCCATCTATTGACACTTATAATCGATTGATTAGCACATGAAAATGATATAAAAGATTAACTCAACAGGTTTATGGGCTGAACATTCTTTCGGAAGGTTATGTCTATGTTTTCATTCTGAAATTGTTATCAAGATAGGCATTGTTACGATGAGATATAGAGTAGGAGGAAGTTATAAATAGTTGGACCCCGAGTTATAAGAGCATGCAGCCTATAATTTTCCCTTGATTTGTTAATATGATCAACACTTGGATGCCAGCAAATGCAGCAAATAGCAAACACAGAAAACCTGATGTTTTCTCCCCATCAATGAATTTTTTAAATCGTATTTAATTAGGATGACTGCGCAGTGGGGACTCTACAAGAATGAGGTCATCTCTGTTCCATGGTGCACATTCTCACGTAGGAATTAATTTTGTAGGGAAGAAGGTTGCATTTTTTTACTTCCAGCTCTGATTTTCAGCTGAAGGCTTAAGCCCTTGGTCAGCAATCGGTTGTAAATAAAAGGTAATATACATAATTTATAGAATAGTGTAAGTCTGCAATTTTTATGTTGCATTCGTGGAGTAAAGCTCACTACGCAGCTTGATTTTGCAGGTTAGTGGTTACTAAAAATGTATGCTCTAGATGTACATTTTTTGTTATTATTGATATGATGTCCCATTGTTATAAGAAGTGAAGTTAATTCTGGAATTATTTCACATCTTATTTTGAAATTGTGGAGTTGTAAGATGTCTCAATTTTCATCGCATATGCTAATTATTCACATTTTATTTTCAAATTTCAGAAACATATTTGCATCTTGCCTCTTATGAATCTGTCCTCTTTGTTACATACACTTCTGTTTTCTTTGAAACTGAAAGAAGCTTTGGAAAGTGCCTCAGCATAGTAATTTGACCAATACATGATCACATTATTCATGATATCTTATCCCATATGCACTTTATTTGATTATGTACACTTACAGAATATTTTTCTTATGATTTTAAATTTCTTCATTTCTATCAAAAAATTAGATGTAGGTGTTAGCATGACCTGAAATACAGGAGAAATGGGATTCTCTTTGGTTCGGTCATTGGATTGGGTACAGACCTGGTAGAGAAGAGAAAGAGGATTTTACTTTCATGCTCCACTTTTTTTATTACTGGAAATGCTGCGTATTTGTTAGGATTGTGGAACGTGATGTACAAACGCTAAATGGATAGATCAAATACAACTAACTTAATGGAAAATTGGAAAAAGACGTATTTCAGAAAATGTCAATTCAACAAATAGGCTACAGGTGACTTAAACAAAAAATAATAATTCTAAATTCTCAATTGTAAAGAAAAGAGGAGGAGTGAGAAAAACTTAAAACATGCAACGTTAAATATATTGTTGGACCTAATGACATAATAAAAACAAAACAAAGTGAAACTATAAGCCATGGCTAACTTATGTGAATTTGAGAAAAAAACGAAGAAAAAATTCTATACGACATATTGAAACTTGAAATTAGCTTACTGTTTGAAAACTTATGAAATGTTCTTGAAGTTTTAAATTTGTATATATCGGATAATATTTTCTAAATTTAAAATAATGTGATAGCAAAGATATAAAATCAAATAGATATGCTAGCCGCGCAAATGCGCGGGCCACCCAGCTAGTTTCTATGAATCAAACGAGCCCTAAATTTTCGATAAAAAGAAGCGGCCGCTGTACAACCTGTCCTCGTGAGACCGATCATCCGCCGGTTGGCCGGCTATCTATCCACATCCCGTTTTCTATCCACATCCCGTTTCCCAGTCATCAGCAAACCTTTCCAATATATGCAGTTGAGCCAAGCCAGTACGTGATACAGTGGCATGTCGCCGTACTGACCAGCACAATCTAACGATTTTTTTTCCTTCACGAAAGAACATGGCAGGAGTACGCGACCAACAAGCCGACGAGGACGAAAACCAAACGTGCAGCCACTCGTAGGCTCAAAGGTCAACAGGGTTGGGTTCATCTCGCCAACATCGGTACGGGCGTGTTTGGTTTCTGCATTCCCCTCAGCCAGACCCGCTGGGTGCAAAAACGTCCGTTTGGTGAGCTGGGCCGAGTCCGCGTTGTTGGCACACACGAACCTTAAAGCACCGCTCAGCCTGGACCTGGAGGAACGGCTGAATCGGCCGTTTTTCCAGAGCCACCCTCCCGCAGTGCAAAATGGGGAACACCGTCGCCCTCCTCGTGCGAGGGTTTCGCCCCTGCTCGTCCGCGCGCGCAAGCGAAAATGTGGCGGGAGATTTTTCGTCTCACCGCTCTCATTTTCGCCACTCGATATCTTCCCCTTCGCTCACCGCCTGGTTTCGCGCCACCATTCCCCCCCCCCCCCCCCCCCCACCTTCGAGCTCTCTGGTCCGGCCGCCTACCAAGATCTGCACGAGCAGGTAAGCGGCGACAGCTACAACTCCGGCCGGCGGTGGCGACGAGGCGTGCGGCCGCTTCCTCTTCTTCCTCTTCTACGAGCTGCTAGGATCTGCATCGGCCGCAACCATGCCGGTAAGTTCCGTCGAACCCTAGGTATTCTAGCTTAGATCTGTGAGCAATCGGTTTGTAACCATGTCTAGATGTGCACGATGTTCTGTTAGCTAGCAGATTTGAGTAGATCTAGCTTGGTTTGAAGTAGAAACGAACTGGTTCGAGGGATTTTTGCTGTGTTAGTTCATGTTCAGTGTAGATCTAGCTAGCAGATTGGAGTAGATCTAGCTTGGTTTGAGGATCACACCGTCTGCTCTGGCTCCGGAACTTCCTGAACAAGCACTACTACCAGGACTAGGAGGTGGCGGTGGTGCAAGCATGCTAGATGATGATGATGCTGATGATGACATGATGTATATTTTGGGTAGGTAGGACAACAAAACTTCTTTTGGCCTGTATATTTTGGGTACTTGAGGTGGTGATGATGATGACATGATGTATATTTTGGATAGCTAGGACAACAAAACTTCTTATGGCCTGTATATTTTGGGTACTTGAGGTGGTAACCCCTCAGTAGATGAACTTGCGGTGGTAGTACTACACCCTATTTTGATGTGGTGGTAGGTTGATACCATAGGATGCAGCACAACAAATGTGCTGGGTTAGTGTTAGGGCATACGATCATCAATGCATGTTTTGCTTACTTTCATATTGGCACGATCTTAATTTGTTCTTCACTTCTGTAGTGGTATGTGGTTTTTAGAGGCAGGAAGACTGGAGTCTTCGATACCTGGGACGCTACCAAGGCTCAAGTTGACGGTTTCCCCAACGGTAGCTGCTAAAGGTTTGCAACTCGAGAGCAGGCAGAGTAGACTTACTCCATGTACATCCTCCCAGAGATCCTTCCTGTGATCACGACTACTGAAGAAAGCAAAGCAGCAGTGACCAATGTTGGAGCGGTCGAAGCTCAAGCACAGATCGAGTGTGACCGCCTCAAAGACTTCATCATCATCGTGCAATTCGTTGTCATTGCATATTTGCTCTTCGCCTAATGCTTGTATGATCCTATGTGAACCTTGAACTGGTAAGCTCACCACTAGGGGATGCAATGTGAGCAGACCTACCAAAAAACGTGCAACCAAATGCTGGGGTTTATGCCTTAAACGAGAACGTTAGCAACCAAACAGCCGGATTTTTTTTTTGGTCCCAGGGAAACGGGCATGGCTGACTCTTTGTGGGCAACCAAATAACATGCACAACGTGGCCCAAACCTCGTTTTTCCGGGGCCAAGCCCTGCTGGGCCACGGATGCAAGGAGGCCAAAACCGGTGCAGGAAGCCAAACACGCCCTACACATCTCCGTCGCTGCGTATCAGTCGGCGGACCCAAGTGTATAGCTGAGTGGGGACGGACCCAAGTGTAGCTGAGTGGAGGTCTATTTTGAAATTATTATACTACCTCCGTCCACAAAAGATATCTCAATCTAAACCAAATTTGCATTTATCTGGACATGATTTAGTGTGTAGATACATGCAAATTTGGTCTAGGTTGAGACATCTTTTGTGAACAGAGAGAGTAGTATTTGTTCATATTTTATAGGATTTCTTTCAGATTTTACAAATTTATATAAACCAGTCACTTGATTTGGCCCCGTTCCTAATTTATTCTGGATCCGCCTCCGATGCTGAATAATGACGCATCACACATGGATGAACTTTAATCAGTTGACACGTATGTCCATAGTCCTATTTGTTCTTTGCGAAAAGTCGACGATTTGAGACTGCACAGTTACCCTTTTTAATTACGTTGATATGCTATCCGCTGGAATGTGTTCATCTGAAACTCACAAAAGAACTACATAAGGTATCTTGCATCTTGACAGTCTGATTGTCGACTGTGCTAGTGTAGACGGCTTATAAATAATTTTTCCGGAGAAAATAAGATATATGCTTATGTTCTGTGCACAACAGATGGCTGCACTCAAGCAGAATTGCTATTAGGTATAGATTTGCATAAACAGATCACATCCTATGGAGAGCTTCCATGGCCCTTTTATCTAACTTATAATGTCTAGATTATTTGTATGTTGGTGGTACCCTATGTAAAGTGGCAATCGAATTAATGCTACATTATTGTAAACACCAGATTGGATACAACCTTGTTAGGGCTGAAGCTAATCTCAGTTAGCGAGTTTCATTTTCTAGATATTAGCTTTTGTCTTCAGGAAGTTAATTTCTCGCATTACATGGTGGGATTGACTTTTTGCTTCATGTTGTGCTATCTTGAACAAAGACATAAGCTAACATGGAGATCTTTACAAATCAAAGGCATGTTTACCATATCAATACTCAAATTGATCACGCAATTTCTATGGTATTACTGTAAATATTTATATTTTTCTTTTACATAATGTTTATTGAGATTTTTTAAAAAATGTTAGGTCATACCACATTTTTGGGAGGATTGTACTTTCACAATATGAGAATTATGTTATCTTGTCATATTTCTTACTTTGTATTTGTGTATGTCCTTTATTTTAAAAAAACAACGAGGAAACACCTCTTCGTCTTACGAGAGACCATATGACAACACATAAAATATTTAAGATAGTTGTTCTAAATAGCTAAAGTATAATAGGAATCGCAAACTACGTTTAAGGAAAACACTTGGATTGATCAAGTTTCCGGTTCATTTGTCAAATTTATGGCCACAAAGTGTTTGAGATGGCATCAATTATTAGTATTTTTAAGATCATGATCTATTAAATCTTTTTCACTTGTTTGTATTCTTAGTTGCTCATATTTTTCCAAAGCTACTGAATTATCTTGAATTATTTGCATTGTTGTTTTTGCCTGTTATTGGTTATGTTGAAGTATGTTACCTCTAAATATAAACAAAACTGAAAATGTTGACAATATTATATCCATCCACGTGATAATTTGAGCAACTTCGATGCATCTTAGTGTGCTTATATGAGTGTTCATATATTAGTATCTATAAATATCTCAATGGAGATTTCCACAATGCGCAAGTTTAAATATCTCAATGGAGAGTTCCACACCGCCGGGAGGACCACCGCGATTCAGCCATTCCAGTTTCATCAATGCCCGTCCGGTCGAGGGAATATCGCTTCTCTTCTCGATCGAAGGTTCGGGCCATCGGATCGTGGGTAATTAATCTGCCCGTGTCCACAGCTCCATACTCATCCTCTCTCTCTCTCTCGTGTTGGCGTGGTATGCGGTGTCCGTGTCAACTCACTGCTCATCCTTGGCTGGCACTACACTGTTGTGACCGTGTTCAGCAGTTGAGCTAGTCCGTATCTCGTTCAATGACACTCCGTATCTATGTCTGCCTTGGCACTGCTTCGGCCTCCGGGAGTGGGAGGCAGTAAACATTTCTCTGTTTTCTTTTCTTTTTTGGCGTCGCTGCTCGAGTGGGTGGCACCCTAGAGATGCGTATACCATATGAATTCTTCGTTGCCTTAATTGGATGCATTCTTCAAGCTTTGGGGACGACGTGCTGATGGCTATCGTGTTTAATTAACATGGTACTGTATTAGTGGTCAGTCACTGTTAGTGGTAGATCGATCTGCGCCATACGGGCCTTCAAGTTGGATGAACAGATGAGGTACGTGATACGATGCCGTGTCCTACAGCTAGTTTGGTGGCTAAATGGAAGACGCTCGGAGGAATATTATGCGTGCGCAATTCTGTGGATATATAGGAAATCCTGGTAGGGGATTTGATTTGATTTGTTACTACCTAAGTGCTCAAATAGTGAAGCAATGTGCTGCTTGTTTAATTACCTAAGTGCTCAAATAGTGACCGCAGCTCATCTCTACCTTCCCTTTATCAGTCCAGGCTGCAGCGGCATATTTAATTACTAGCTAGTACTCCCTCCGTTCCTAAATGTAAGATGTTTTACATGTTACACATGTTGTCTAGATGCATACACAAATGAGTGAACATACATATGAAATGTGTCTAGATACATTTGTGTACATGTGTATGTGGACAAAGTCTAAAACATCTTATATTTGGGAACGGAGGGAGTACTACGTAGGAGTATGTATTATGGAAGTAAAACAACACTCCTATATATGCTCAAATATTTCGACTCCGTGGGATCCAACTATTGCCCTGTTATTATTGTTAAATGCTTGTAGCTTCATCATATTCTCAAGAAAGTGCTCTTACGTCGGCTCCTAGTTCTGCGGAACCAACGTCTCTTTCTACTCTTTCCGCATCTGAAAGACAACAAATTAAATGGAGTAAGGACGATGAAGCTAACCGGTCAAAATATACTGCTATTATGATTCTTGGTTTAGTTGGAAAAATATACTACTCCCTCCGTTTTAAAATAAATGACTTCCAACATTCACTTTTGGACAAATGGAAGTCATCTATTTTGGAACGGAGTGAGTAGTTAGATATCTTATATAGACGCCCACCTCACCCATTCTCTAGTATGTATGTAACTAACTTTCTTCAAATCTTGCTGGCAAGTGATAAAAGATGATCTGCTGGCTGCTTTGATCCAAATGCAAGAGCTGAGAGGTGACCTATGGGGATTGTTGAATACTGCCAATCTGGCCCTGCTGCCAAAGAAGGAAGGGGCGACTGTTGCGCAGGAATACCGACCTGTCATTTTAATGCACAGCGTGTCTAAGATCCTCTGTAAGCTTCTTGCAAATAGGCTTGCGCCTGAGCTTCCTAAACTGGTGTCTCAGAGCCAGAGTGCGTTCATTAGAGGACGATCTATTCAAGATAATCACCTGTATGTGAAGAACATCATCCGCTTTGCACACTCCAAGAAAAAACCGCTGA
This sequence comes from Poa pratensis, assembly GCA_947311845.1. Classification (NCBI taxonomy): domain Eukaryota; kingdom Viridiplantae; phylum Streptophyta; class Magnoliopsida; order Poales; family Poaceae; genus Poa; species Poa pratensis. The sequence continues at coordinate 16,525,130 of CAMZMU010000111.1, forward strand.
TTTTCCTCAAGTTGGATCTGGCCAAGGCCTTTGACAGTGTAAGTTGGCCGTTCCTTTTGGAGGTGCTCCAGCAAATGGGTTTTGGATCAAAGTGGAGGGACAGATCTCCCTTATCTTGGCTACTGCCTCTTCGAGGGTCCTTCTTAATGTTTTGCCAGGTCGGCCTTTCCAGCACCGTAAAGGGCTCAGGCAAGGGGACCCTCTGTCTCTGTTGTTGTTCATCCTAGTATTGGAACCGCTGAAGAGGCTATTGGAGTTGGCCACTGCTCACGAGGTTCTCTCCCCACTCCAAATCCAGGCTGCAAGATTGAGGACAAGCTTCTATGCAGATGATGCTGCAATTTTTATAAATCCTGTGTCAAGTAATGTGCTAGCTGTTCAGCGGATCCTGCAACTGTTTGGGGACGTTTCTGGGCTGAGGACAAATATTCAGAAGTGTGTCGCTTTCCCCATCAGTTGTGTTGGGCTCAATGTTGATGAAATCTTGGCTGGCTTTGGTGGTTCTGCTGGATCCTTCCCATGTAAGTACTTGGGGCTGCCGTTAGGGATCAGAAAACCGACAAGAGCTGAGCTACAACCAATTTTGGACAACATTGCGGGGACACTAAAGGTTTGGAAGGGCAAGTTAATGGATAGATCGACACGGTTGAGGCTCGTGAACTCTGTCATCACGGCAAAGGCAACTTATCACCTAACGGCGTTTCCTGCAGACAAATGGTTAATAAAGAAGATCGATAAGCTAAGAAGATGCTTTGTTTGGAGTGCTGAGGAGGAGGCAAAAGGGAGCCAATGTTTGGTCAACTGGGAACGTGTTTGTGCCCCTAGAAAGTATGGTGGCCTGGGTATTAAGGATATTTCGGCCTTCAGTCGAGCATTGAGGGCTCGTTGGATGTGGCATAGTTGGGATGATGTGGATCGCCCTTGGAAGGGGATGGCTATTCCCTGCGATTCGGAGGACCGTGCGTTGTTTGCTGCTTGTACGGTGCTCACAATTGGTAACGGCCAAACTGCTAGGTTCTGGTCTGATCATTGGTTAGATGGTGAAGCCCCGACGGCCTTTGCCCCAAATCTTTTCAAGCTGGCATACCGCAAAACACTCTCTGTGGCGGAGGCCCTACAGGATGGACGTTGGATGAGAGGGCTGCTCCGAATTGACAATGCCCTTGATCTGGAAACTTTTGTTGCTCTTTGGAGCAAAATCCAACTCGTGCAGCTAAACCAGGAAGGGGACTCGGCGACCTGGAGCTTTTCTGCTACCAATAAATATTCAGCAAGTTCAGCCTATGAGGCTCAATCTCTCGGAAGGTTGGAGATGCCAGATTTGGGCCTGGTTTGGAAGGTCAAAGCGGAGGAAAAAATCAAGTTCTTCATCTGGTTACTACTGCAAAACCATTTATGGACTGCTGATCGCCTTCAGAAACGAGGATGGGATCATGACGACAAGTGCAGCCTTTGTGATCAGGTGCTTGAGGATGCTAGCCACCTGTTCTTGCAATGCCCATTCTCCAAGCAGGTTTGGCACAACTTCATGGTTCAGGAGCCAAGATTGGTGCAGATTGCCTTGGGATCGAACAACCTGAACGAGTGGTGGATGAATCTGACTAACATGTTCAGACAAGGAGCCGACAGCCAAACCACCACCGCTTTCTATATAACCTGGAATATCTGGAATGAACGCAACAAACGCATCTTCCAAAGAGTTCAATCAAGCCACCCGGCTGTGGTTGCATTGACAAAGCACGAGCTTAGTACTTACAGGAGTGCCCTACGCCTGGGGTAGGTCGGCTACTTTCTTATTTTTGTAAGTGAGTGTGTTTGTCTGTGGGGTTGCCAATCGATCAGGTTGTTGATCGGTATTATTGGCACGATTGTATGTTTCATTCTTCTCCTTCTATAATGCAAAGGCAGAGCTCCTGCCGTACAGTTTAAAAAAAAACTAACTTTCTTCCTTTTCACTTTTGTGTGGGATACAGGGATCCTACCCAGAAAGAAGATGACTTGAACCACCCAATCTTGCTAAATTCGCCTAAAGAGAAAAGTCGCATCTTACAAAGAGACTTGTGGTATTGTCAAACGCATAACATTTGGTAATCAGTTAAACCTAAGATATGGTAATTTTGATGTCTAAGGTATAGATGCTGAGACGGCCAGAAGGTCCAACCTAACACTCATTTCTGTCAGTCCTTAGACATGAAGAATCCTCTCTTCGATGGTCTTTTCTGTTTCAATCGTGATACAATGAAGAAACATGAGAAGTCTCACTATGGTAGATTCATCCATTTGGAAGTGGTTGATGCAGAGAGGAACACCACGGAAATAAGCACGTCAAGGTATATAATTGATTGACTGGCCCTTTAAAATATAAATATTAATCCTCCCGGGAAGTCTTCATTTATGTATATTACTTAATTTTACTAATACTAGCTAGCTAATATGTGTGAGAGCTAATGTGCATGATCTTATACTTATTTTTAGGAATTGGAGAAGTTTGAAAACATGGTTTAGATGATAAGTGGGGAGCCCTTTGGTAGCTACACGAGTATAGCATATTCATTATCTCTATCTCCATGTTAAATGTAAGTTTTGGTCCATAAAACGTAAAATTTTCCACATTTTGCCGGTAGCTAACCCGTGAAATTTCCAAATGGACGAAGCTATATGCAAGGCCGGTCTAATGTAATTTTGGGCATGGGGAGCATCAAAATGAATACAATTTATACTAAACTCTTATACTTCTAAATCTTATTTAGCATGTTACAATATTATAATTATATTTTCTATTTGTTGGTATAGTTTAACCACATAACTGGTAATGTTACTAAATAATATTTGGTGGTTTTATTGTATATCATTAAATAATATTAAACTGTATTTTGTAGAAAAAGTCTAATCTAGAATTACCTTTTGTACAATGCATAATCAACATAATATATAAGTATTTATGGCAACTTTATGTCAACGGTATGATGTAGCAAATATCTCAATACAAATTTCTAGTGTATGATTAAATATCACATTTATAGAAATTTCTATAGAATAAAATGAACCATATCAACGTATATTATTTGCTCCCTTTTTCTGATAAAAATTGATAGCAAGTCCAATTTACAAAGCAAGGATGATAACAAGAAAGTAAAGTGGAGGTGTGAAGGTTCCTTAGTTGAACCTTTATATTCCCTGACAACGGCGCCGGAAATTGGCTTGATATTTCTGCAGAAGTCCGTTCGGAATCCCAAGTGGAAGCAATGATGTAGGAGCATCAAAAAATTTCTGGATTGAGATCCAAGATTTATCGAAACCGTAGGAGTACACCTCCTCAACTAAGTTAACTGTATCAACACACAATATACAAAACCTGTCCCAACGTTCTTTCAGAAAGATAGTCAAGCTTCCCGTCCCGCCAGATACAATGATTAAACGAATAGTGTGGATGGAATTGGTGAAAATAAATAAAGTAAAAATGGACTAGTGAGCAAGTGATGTTGAAAAGCAAGTGAACGAGGTTGTAAACAATGTAAAACGATAAACCATTGGCCATAGTTTCAGAAGAGGCATCTCTCCATAAAGATAAAAACATGTTGGATAATACGGTTGGGCAATTGACATAATTATACTTGAAACTAATTATGAGAGGAGGTTCATGGCAATATTTCATATAGGCATTACGTCAAAAATATATAGACCATTATCGAACCTCATCTATAACTAATACTCCACATCATACTCCACTTCATGTTAATATACAATCTTCAACTGTTCACCAAATCATGTGTGAATGAAAGTCTCATTATTGCAAAGGTCAGTACTATGTAGAAAAACCGTCAATGACGAATCATGATGTCGTTGCCTCTCTGTTTCCTTTTCCATCTCAACTACTGCAAAAAAGATGAACGGACCAGTCTTCTCTCGTCATAATAAACCACCATTTTCTTTCAAAAAAGAATAAACCACCATTTTATAAAGTCAAATCAATGAGCAAAGCACTACCAATTTACAAAATCGAATCATGGAAAAAGCATCCATCAATTTTGCCAGGGTCAAATCAGCATCCACCAGCACTTAATCAAATAATGGCTAAAAGCATTATAGTTACCGTCTTGGCAATTGCATGGCACCTTTGCTTGTCCCATACGATGAGTAGAGATTGATTCACGTCGATGGAAATGGTAAGGTGGGGACATACATGCATGTACATCCACACCGGCAAAGGCGACTCCAATAGGCAGGCTTTAGCAGGCTTCAGCCTGCCCTCCAAAATAGCAAAATTATTTTTTACTACTACTAATCTACCAGCGCCGCAGCCCAATACCTCAGCCCATTGACTCAACGCACACACACGCACATATGCCCACACCGACCAGCAACGCACATCCTGTTCTACGATCGGAAATTCCCCTCGCTCAAGCCGCAAGCAGAGCAGCAGCGGCCGTTGCTCGCTGGGGACCGGCCAAGCCACCGGCGACGGTAACCGGGGAGCTGGCGGAGAGTGTGATTGCCGGAGCGCCGCACCAGCTGGCGGCAGCCACGCCCACGACCAGACGCGCCCACGCGCCAACCCTAGCGGCCGCCGGCCGGGGCGATTTGGGTGATGGCTGGAGGAGCGAGTTGGCCTTCCGGGATGCCGGCGGTAGATACACACGCCAGATGTGGCACACAGCTAGAGGGAGCTCGACATAGGAGGCTGGGCGCATCGGCGTTCGGCAGCAGTGCGTATTTGTCCAATCCTTCAACTCTTTTTCAAACTGTCGATTGCAATTAGTAGTTCATTTGTCCATGTACTGTTTGAGAATTGATTTATATCCAATGCAATATTTTTCCAGATTTGCAAAAATGAAGAGAACGAATATGAGTATCCACATGCCACACCGAGTATGCAAGTAGCTCAAACACTCCTTGTGCTGAACCTGAGCATGTCACAACTAATATGAACCTAGATCCAATGCCGGGAACTGTTTTGAGCACATTCCCTACTCCAACTAATGATAGAACTGATCCCCAATTGATGAGAGCAATGATACCACATTTGATGAATCCCACTTGTATCAACAAGGGCAATTTCTTAGAGCTATTGGACTGGTATAAGGACAAGAAGAAAGACGTGAAATAGGCATTTAATAAGAAGGCAGAAAATGCATACATGATTTGTTGTTGCTATCTCTAATACTTGATATATTGGTGTGAATTGTATGCTTTTGACATGAAACTTTGTGGTATATTTGTCTTAAATAATTTCATGTCTTAGATAATGATTATTTTTCTTCAGAAACAACGCTTCTCGTTAACTTTCAGCCCACCCTCCAATTAATTCCTGGACTCGCCGTTGCACACCGGGATATAAAATGAAAAAAAGGGAAGAAGCTCCAAACGACAGGCATTGATCTAGTACTACCACTGCACTTTCGTGTGTGATATATGCATTGATCTGTGAACATCATGAGAAAAATCCAAATGAGCTTCTAATCTCGTGCCGCGTTGCACGGAGACAAAGAAGAAAGCATCGAAACAGTAGTCGTACGTGTTTGGGATGATGGGAACGTGGGAGCCTGGTTTGAGTTTTTTTTTTTTGAGATAACAACTGATGGAATTTCAACAATGGCGAAACCGATTACAAACGACTCCACAAAAAAAAAAAAAAATACAATATCGACCCAGAAGACCACACACCGTACTTCCAAATCGCAATCAAGCCCATCGTCCTCATCGTCACCAACCAAGTACAGGGACCGGACCCAGAAGCAGCACATCTTCAGACACCATCGAGTCACCGCCGCCACCTTCGCCACATTGGGCTTTGAACACCGCAGGAGTGCCCACCCCGCGGGGTGAGAGCTAAGAACCTTTTCCAGACCATCGGGCAGGCAGGAGATGGGGAAGACCAGACAGTACCTCCAATCCAAGATCCCCGAGCAGTAGGTCCCAACCGTCGACGCCACGTCGAGCCGCCTCCTCCCCTCGCCACCATGGCCGGCCGGAAGAAGCTTCAAGACGAGACAGTCGCATCTCAAAAAAAGACCATAAACAACCCTAACGAGGAAGGCGGTTGTACCATCCCCTTCCACTCCCTCGCCACCACGGCCGGCCGAGGGGAAGACAATAGCATCAACAGCCCTCCGACTCCCGAATAGACTCCCGAAGCTCCACGGCAGAGTCGAAAGACGACCGCGCCCAGAGAGACCACCCTCTACAAATCCGCAGATCTGAGAGGAAACCAGGCCAGCAGCTCGCCGGCGCCGCCACAAGTGGCCTTGCCGAGATAGGGATCGAGCTCCAGCACCCTTATTCCGACGCGACACCGCCTCCACCATCCGGACGACGTCTCCAGCATCCCCAGCAGATCTCAATCCCCCACCACCGGCGATCCGACGAAGCCCCGCCGCCTCCATGGGATCCCCGCCGATTGAGAAGGAAACCCACCGCCGCCGGCCACCCAGGCTTTGCCCAGGCGTCTTCGCCGGCGGCTGCGGAGGGAGGGGGAGGCGGGGGCGGCCTTGGGCAGGGGGCGGCGGCGCCGCACGGGAGCGGTTAGGGTTTGGGTGAATTAAAAGCCGTCGTTGTTCACGGATGCACGGCTGATGAGCCTGGTTTGAGTTAATCGTATAAATCTACCGGTTTTGACACGACTCAATTCTATTTGGTAACATTTTTGGTTTCCATTGCAAAAACCTACCGAATTTTTTCAAGACTTTCGGAAAAACCAAAATCCGGGTCTGATCATGAATTGGCACCGAAACTGATGACCCGGGTCCACCTGTCAGATGACGTGGCACCAGCCCAGACGGTCTCTGACACGTTCGTTAACGGCGCCACCGTGGGGCCCACATGTCATAGGCACAAATAATTATCACTAAAAAATAAATTCAGAAAAGGAAAAAAATACGTTCCCATGACGTCAGTGCACCGTGGTCTATGGAGTTGGGGCTCATGTTGACCAAGCTCCTGACAATGCAGAGCGGGTGGATGTTGTGGCTCGGTGTGTTAGACGCACAGAAGAGAGGGCGACCTAATAGGGGAGGCGTCGCTACCTATTGGTCACCGGACTATGGTCGTCGCCGAGCTTCTGCGGCGGAGCGCGACGGCACACAACGTGGCGGCGGCACATGAAGAGAGGGAGGCGGGAAAAGGGGTGCAACGAGCCGCAAGATCACCAGGAGCTAGATGGACAGGTCGGAGAGCTCGGGGAAGGTCAGAGCCGATGACAAGCACGAGGGGCGGCGGCGGAAGAGAGGAGCTCGATTCGCCGGCGTTGGAGCTCCCCAACAAGCACATATCAACTAGGAGGAAGCAGACGTAATGGCAGATCTCCAAAGAGGCTCGAGGAAACTCGGGGTGGCCGAGAATGGCCACAGGAGACGACGACCAGAGTTAGGGTTTCGGTTCCGCAGTGGGAGAGGAAGAGAGAGGGAGAACTAGGCGACCTAGGGTTCACAGCGGCGGTCGTCCAGAGCCGGTGGCGAGCATCTTCGCGCGGCGGTGTCAACAGACGACGCACGGGAAGCCGCTGGAGGGAGGAAGAAGAATGTCCCCGCTGCCTTTTTCTTTTCTTCTCTTTTTCCTTTTTTCTGAATTTATATTTTTGTGATAATTATTTGTGCCCATGACATGTGGGCCCTACGGTGGCGCCGTTTACGGCCGTGACGGAGACAACCGCCTGGGCTGGTGCTATGTCATCTAACAGGTGGGCCCGTTTCTTCTGTTTCGGCGCCAATTCGTGCCCAAACTCGAATTTTCTTTTGCAGAAGTCTCGAAAAAATCCGGTAGGTTAGCGGTACTTTTTTTTGCGAAACACAGTACACCGCAGACGCTCACATACACGCGCATACACTCACCCCTATAAACACACACACGCACATCCTACCCCTATGAGCACCTCCGAAAGACTGAGCCGGTGGATCAGGTCTTGAGATTGACGAAGTCACCATGGACGCCTCGCTGTCGACGGGAACGTCGCCTCCCACTGAAGATGTCGTGGTGGTATCTCGGCAGATGCCATAGGATGGCTTATGTTGGGGCCGATGGACGCTGGTGGAACCAGGGAGGGCTAGCGCGCTAAGGAGCGCACACAGAAAATACAAGCACACACACAATATACCCAGGTTCGGGGCCCTCGTGAGGAGGTAACACCCCTACTCCTGCCTGCCTCTCTCTATATGTCGGTATCTCACAAGTACAATGGTGCTCCTTGAGGTGTATCTTTGCATCTATGGCAGTGAGCTCTAAGGAAGAAGATGAAGCTAAGGGGGGAAATGTCTCTCTCTGGGCGTTTCTTCTGACCGCCCTCACGCAGTAGGGGGTGAGGGTCTACTTATACCCCAGCACTAGCAACGGTCACCTCGCCGTACCGGCACTGCAGACGCGCATGCCTGCACGTCATGATTGTACCCTGCACAGGAGACAAGACGTGGCTTGCCCATACCCTGTCCCATGTCTCTGCTCCCACGTACAGCCGAGATCAGCGGCGTCCTTCTCCTGCTCCCATGCCCGTCCTTGGTCAGCTGAGGTGAGCCCGGTCACCTCAGACATGCGCCATACCGCACGCCATGCTCCCGTGTCAGACGGATGTGACATCAGCGCTGACCTCCGTCCGACATAAGGTGCCTCATCTCTATAACCCGGCATGGATATGCCGGATTCCCTTTCCTGAATAACCTCCCCTACACATAAGAAAACACACAGGATACCGACACATATATGTCGGTCAACATGTCTCGGATCCCTTATCTCGGATCCCTTATCTCGGATCCCATATCTCGGTGAGTATATGTCGGTTTCCACCAACATCATAACTCGGCCTCCTCTGGGCCCGGGTATGTCTGTTTTTTATACCTCGGTCCAGTCTTGGACACAGCTTATACCATATCATGACCCTACCCGGGGGTAGCCCCCCGACATTAGTCCCCGAAGCTGGTGCGGTCCTGCAGCCTCGGATGAAGGGCCACACCAGGTTTACAACCAAACCAACTTGACCAAAGTATCCGACATAACTATGTCGGACCAAGTCAAATCAACAAGCATCCCATCTCCAACTCCTTCCGACATCCGCCCCTGTGTCGGTTTCTCTGACACAAGAACTCCGTTGAAGGACCATGTCAAGCTTTCACAACCAGCTCAACTTAAACAAATCATCCGACATATATACGTCGGTTCAATCTCTAGAACTCTGAGCCGAGTCTTTTATCTGCTCTTGCCACTTTCCCCTATACTGGTTTCTCCGAAATACGGAGATTCTCTCAATCTCCTCCAAGATCTGGCCACAGCACGTGGCAGGGAGACGCTGCGCGTCGCCTCGGTTCCTGTGCGCGGACAAACATGCCTCTGCGCGCACGCCGCCCACGTCACGCACTGTCACGTCCCCTGCGCACTTGAGTACTTTGACCGCAGCGCGGCTCCTCGATTTTCGCGCCATTAACTGCGCCACTAACCGCGCCGTGAGCGGTTACCACTTTGCGGCCCATCGTGCGGCCGATCGTGCGGCCGCGATTACCGCAACCACGCAGATCGTGCGCAGTTAATCCGCACGGCGGTTACGGGGAACGTGCGCAGTAATATTGCTAACCGCACACACCCCACGCCCATAAATAGGGGAGCGGGGCAACCCTCATCATCTTCTTCGCCATTCTCTTCTCCTCTCTCGCTCCTCTGCGCCATCGCTGCCGCCGCGCAGTGCGCTTCGCCACCGCACGACGCCGGACCTCGCGAGCCACCGTCCACCGGAGTTCTTCACGCCTCCGCCGAGCCAAGTTCTTCGCCGGCACGCCCTGCGTTCTTTGCCTTGCCTCGCCGCCGCAACTCCGGTGAGTTCTTCACCGCAGCATTTCCCGCGGCTAGCGCCTAGCTCTTTATTAGTTCTTCCTCAGATCTTCCTTAGATCTTTTCCGTATATTTTAGATCTTCTCCGTAGATCTTCTTGTTAGCTTCTTGTTTATAGATTCTTGTTTCTCTCCGTAGATTTTTGTTTCTCTTGTTTGATTCTTTTCCTCCACCGCGCAAACATTGTGAGATGCTCACCGCCGGTGAATCTTTGCCTCTTTGCAGATTTCCACCGCCGGCACGGGTACCAGATTCTCACTTCCTCGCCGCACCGCCGAGATGTCGGCTAGCAATACTCCGGAGCCTGCCGACATTCCCGCCGAGGAAAGCGAGCGCGCCGGATGGGAAGGCTCGGATGTCTCCCAAGCCGAGATAGATTGGCTGGTCCGGACCAAGCGAATCCCGGCACAAGTGATATGCCGGATTCCCGGCACAGAGGCCGAGCCGGATCTCCAAGCCAATGAACGCGTGGTCTTCGTCGCGCACTTCGAGCGCGGCTTCGGACTCCCGGCGAGCCCATTCTTCCGGGCTTTTCTCAACAAATTTATCTTCAACCCCACCATCTCCCAGCGAACGCCATCACCACCCTCTCGGCGTGCGTTTCTTTCTTCGAGGGATACCTCGGACTCTGGCCCACCGTTGAGTTTTGGGCCAAGTACTTCCAACTCCGGAAGCAGAGTGTCCCGAATCCGGATAAGACCCTCCCCAAAGAAATGACTCCTTGCGGCGCTGCCACAATTATACCTCGGAAAGCCTCCATCTTTCCTCGGTTCAAGGCCTGGAATCATGCCGGAAGTGGCATCGCACATTCTTCTACGTGAAGAGCCCGGACAATGTCGATCTTCTGAACCTGCCGACATTCAGTCTCGGTGCCCCCACGGAGCAATACCAATGGAACTTTAACCCGAAAAATACGAACCTCGAGATCTATCAAATTCACCAGATCGTCAACCAGCTTGTGGAGGGAGGTATAACAAGCGATGATCTCTTGAGGACCTTTATCAGCAGCCGAGTCTCCCCCCTCCAAGCCCGGGTTCACAAGATTTGCCACATGAGTGGCCCATATGATCCAACCCGGATCAGCACCCACGAGCTGACCAAACCCGAGGTCAGAAGACGCGTCAAGGCAATTGCCCGAACGGCGATGACCGAGGAATGGGAATGGAGTCTAAAACCTCATGATAGAATTCGGCTTCCGGAGCAAGTAAGTAACTCGCAATTTAGACCGACATGCTTTTTCCTGCCGAGATAACTCTTATGTCGGCTCCATACTTGGCTCCTAAAATAACCCGGCTTTATTGCTTCTGACTTGCAGAGGTTTGCTCGGCAAATGACTGAAGATGGAGCGGATCCCTCCACCAAATGGGGCAAAGATCTACCTGCCCCGGCCGTCACCGAGGTAGATGACCCGGACGATGAGGATCACATGCCGATTCCGGCTGCTGGCGCCCCTACCTCGGGTAAGCCTCGAGCCCGAGCCTCAATCCGAGATTGGTCAGACGACGATGATTGCGAAATGTTAGAGGTACTTGATGTTCGTCCTATCGCCTTTGCTCACCCACTGTCCTTGGCATCAGCTAACCCGGGCGGCCCTGTTCCGAGTACACGCCCTGCTACTACGGGCAAACAAGGCGGATCTCGCAAGCGTGCAGAAACTGGTACCTCGAATACCGAGACATCCACATCCTCAGATCCAGCAGCGCCGAAAGCGAAGCGGCAGAAGAAAGCAGCGGTTAAGCCGTCACGGGCCAAGAGGGCACCGCCAGTTACTCAAGGGTAAGATACTCTTTGTCGACATACGCTCGTTTCCCTTTCTTCCTTTTCCCGGGATAATCTTTCCCCGAGATAACATTTTTTCTTGTTTGACGTAGTGCCGCCCTTGAAATTAACCAGAGTGCATCTTCTGTGCGCTCACCTATTCCGCCGCCAACGGTACCTCGGTCAACTGACTCCGGGGTACACACCACCCCATCCATCATATTGCTGCCGGCTTCTCATGCCGCTCTTGGAGGAGGCCAAGACGTCCCGGAAATCGAGGTCATGGACTCGGTTAACACCGATATCTCGGCCCCTGACCGAGATGCTGACCTCGGCTCCGGCCACAAGGACTCCGCGCCGGAGCGAACCGACACTCCGAATGTGCCGGATCAGCAACAACAGCAACAACAGCAGCAACAGCAGCTACAACCACAGCAGCAAGATCAGCAGCAATAGCAGCAGCAACAATAGCAACAAACACAGCCGCAAGATCAGCAGCAACAGCAGCAACAACCACAGCCGCCTCCGTCATCTCCCACACCGGCATCCCAGAAGCCAGCCTCAGTGCCAAATCCGGTGCCGAGCCAATTGGCCACTAGAAAATTGCCGCTTATTCCGGATAAGCAACTGGTGGTGACTCCAACCCACTCCTCGAGCTACCATCAATTAGTTGCCCGAGTCTTCAAAGCCGGCACAGCTATCTCGGAGATTCCTCAGCTGCGAACCCAAAGCGGCAACAGCCTGGGTTCGGTGGGGCAATATAGCATGGATTGGAATGCCGCTGATACCGGCGAGGTTTCCTCCCCTAACCCGGTTGGCCCAAGCCACGTCGCACAGTCCATTCATGCGCTGCAGGTTGCCGTTCTCAACGCCAGCAAGGTCACAGAGGTAAACCTTCCTCAACTCAGTCCTTTTCTCTTTCTCAATAGAACATAGATATATTATCCCCAGTCCCCGAGATTCGGGTCGAGTGATTGAAACTCGACCAAGTAAAGAGCACTTGGCGCGAATCTTCCCAAAAAATTCAACATCCAGTCCACCTCGAAAAACTTCGACATCCAGTCCCCGAGATTTATGTCGAGTTTACTCGGCATGAATCTTCACAAATTTCCGACATGCAGTCCCCGAGACTCATGTCAAGCTTACTTGGCGTGAAATCTCACAATTTTCTGACATATTTTCTTTTTTCAGGATTGCACCAACACCCGGACTGAGGTGTTCAAGAAGCTGCTCTTGGAGCACAGGAAACTCCGGGATTCCCACAAGCAGCTGTAGGAGGTGATGAAGAAACGCGACGACGCGCACAACGCTGCGCTTAAAAAGGAGAAAGATGAAGTGTCTCGGCTCCAGAAGGAGCTTGAAGCGGCTCAGAATCAGAAAGCCGAGACAGAGAAAACTGCTGCTGCGGAGAAGAAGCAGCGGGAAGAGGATGCTCTGAAGCATAAGGAGCTCCTTGATCAGACCGAGGTCCGCGCTACCTCGCACAACAAGAACTAGATGCCCTCAAGGCTAAATGCGACATCTGGCTGGCCGAGCTCACCCGGATCAACCACGAGATGGACAGTAAGTTTCCTTTATCTTTTCTCTTCATTTCTTTTGCCTCTACCGACATTAGATATATGCCGGTATATAACTCAATTCGGTGATAGCTTTTCTGTCTTCAGAACACTTCTCCCATTCCAAGGCCACTGCAGTCAACACTACCCGCAGGGCACGAGAAAAGAGAGCAGAAACTGGCCCGATCTCGTAGGAATGGGACATTGAAGATCATCTGACTGCTCTGAATGCTCGCATATCCCCTCTGAAGTGCATTGGTACTGAACTCCTTGATGCTGGTATCCGGGTTTACTGGATTCTATGGCCAAACTCTGCGACGCCAGCTTCCATCTCCGAGTTATCCAAGTGCCTGCTGGCTGCCGAGACAAGGCTCCGAGAGTGGAGATCCTCCTCAGCCCGTGCCGGTGCAGATCAAGCTCTGACCTTTGTGCTCTCTTGGTACGAGGCAATTGATCTCAACGCACTGAAATCCCTGCGCGCCGACTCGAAATGGACGTCGGATCCAAATCTGATCCAGAGCTGCAAGGATGCAGCCTCTTTCATGGCCAGCTACGCCCAAACCCAAAGTTTCATTACTGGTCCAGTTTACTCCGACGATGACGGAGATGACAAGGAAGAGGATGAAGAGGGCGATGACGAGGAAGATGACATTGATGAGGAGATCGAGGTCGAAACTCTCGACACTGCTACTACTGCCGGAGCAGCCGACACTGCTAAGCCGACCGCGACCGACAACTCTGAGAAGCCGGCAACCAACACCTCGGTCGAGCCTACGACCGAGATATCTCCTGAAACTCGCACTGCTTCTACCGCTCCGAGCTCCTCCGAGGCAGCTGCCTGAACTTATCATAAACTGAACCATTAAATCCCCGGAATGCCGGTGCAGATGTAAATATACTCTTTAAATTCTTATCAGTGCTACTTTATCATGCTAGTTTCAACTAGACAGGCTTGATGCCGGATCACCTTTCACCGAGTCCCCGAGTTTACTTTCTTGTTTACTAATTCCATAACCTCTGCTCTTGACTGTCATTTTGGCGTTCGTCAGTCGAGTCACAAGATCACAACAAGATAACATACATTACTTGAACTTTGAGACAAGGTTTAAAACCATTCGGCATAGGGACAACACAGATAAAACATAGACAAAACACATGCATATAGACAAAGGCAGTCCCCGAGTTTCTTTTCGGAGTGCCAACATTTCATTCAAAGGAAACCGAGATACATACATTGCGCCCTTAAGAGTAGAAGGGACGGAGTAGAGCTACATTCCAGGGTCGTTTGGTTTCCTCTCCGGATTTGTCCACCTTGTTCTTCATTGCTACCTGTGCATCTATAAGATAATATGCATCATTGTGCAGAGCCTTGCTCACAATGAACGGTCCCTCCCATGGAGGTGATAGCTTGTGCATGCCGGCTTTGCGCTGCACCAGCCTAAGCACCAAATCTCCTTCTCGAAAAACCCGAGGTTTTATCTTCGGCTATGATAGCGGCGGAGATCTTGCTGATATATCGCTGACCGAGATAAGGCCAGCTCTCGTGCTTCTTCGAGCAAATCGACATCATCCTCTCGGGCTTCTTTTGCCTCGGTTTCTGTGTACAGAGTAACTCTTGGCGAGTCATACTGTATGTCGGTCGGCAGGACCGCTTCTGCTCCATAGACCAGAAAAAATGGCGTATAGCCGGTTGATCGATTCGGGGTGGTCCTAAGACCCCACAGTACTGCTGGTATCTCATCTATCCAACAACCCGGAGTTCGCATCAGTGGTTCCATCAACCGAGCTTTGATGCCGGATAGCACCAATGCATTTGCTCTTTCCACCTGCCCATTGGACTCCGGATGCGCCACCGATGCAATGTCAAGTCGGATTCTGCTTTCAGCACAGAACCGAGCAAAGCTCCCACAACAAAGTTTGTGCCATTATCCGAGATAATGCTGTGTGGGTAACCATATCTCAAAATGATGTCTTTCAAGAAAGACACAGCTGTGTGACCGTCACATTTGCGGATTGGCTTCACCTCGATCCACTTGGTAAACTTGTCCACCATTACCAGCATATGAGTCATGTTACCTCGGGCTGGTCTGAATTCTCCCACCATATCCAGACACCAGACAGCAAAAGGCCAAGTGATGGGAATAGTCTTGAGTGCCGAGGCTGGCATGTGGATCTTGTGAGCAAATCTCTGACATCCTTGACACTTCCTCACGATATCTTCTGCCTGTTGCAAAGCTGTGGGCCAGTAGAACCCATGCCTGAATGCCTTAGCAACCAATGCTCTTGAGCAAGCATGATGACCACATTCTCCTTGATGAATTTCCAAGAGCATCTCTTGCCCTTCCTCCGGTTCAATGCAACGCTGCAGCACTGTGGTTGCACTTCTCTTGTACAACTCTATGTTGATGATGGTATATGCTTTGGATTTTCTTTGCACTCGCCTGGCCTCGGCTTCATCACTTGGCAAACTCCAATCCATCATATAGGACATTATAGGCTGTGCCCATCCTGGTACAGGACGCACAGGAAATATCGGTTCATCCACCTCCATTGCCTCAACCGACATTGCATCCTCCGACATATACTGGTCAGTCCCCGAGTTCTGCCAAGCAGTCCCCGGGTTCTCCCAAATGCATCCGACATCGACGTCCATGGGAACAGCATCAGACTCCGGTTTCTTCGGGATAAAGATTGACTCGGACTCGGGCGATGGTTTGATTGATGGCTTCCTCAAATGCTCCAAGGATATGCCGGGTGGGATTGGATCCCGAGATGAACCTAGCTTGGACAGTACATCGGCGGCTTCGTTTTCTGCCCGAGGTATATGCTTGTACTCGCAACCTTCAAAGAACCCCGAGATCTTCTGGACATGAAACCGATATAACGCCATGTTGGCGTCTAAAGCATCCCAATTTCCCGAGACTTGCTGCACCACCAGATCCGAGTCTCCGAAGCATTCTATCCGGCGAATACCAATTTCCTTGGCCACATTGAGCCCATGAACAAGTGCCTCATACTCGGCCACATTGTTAGATGCCGCAAAATGAATCTGCAACACATATCTCAGTTGATCCTGCTTAGGCGAGGTAAGGACTACCCCGGCACCTAAACCAATTTTCGTCCTGGAACCATCAAAGTGCATTCTCCAGTAATTGGAGTCAGGCAATGGTGGCTCATATTGCATCTCGGCCCAATCCACAAAGAAATCAGGCAGTGCCTGAGATTTGATGGCATCTCTTCTTTCATAATGTGGCGTATAAGGAGCCAGCTCAATGGCCCATTTGGCTACTCGGCCACTTGCATCTTTGTTACCAATGATTTCCGAGATAGGAGCTTCACACACCACTGTGATTGGATGCTCTTGAAAGTAATGCTTTAATTTCTTGACCGCCATATAGACGCCATATGTCATTTTCTGGTAGTGAGGATAATTTTGTTTGGATAACGAGATCACCTCGCTCAGGTAATATACCGGCCTTTGCACGGTTTTGCCATCTTCTTCTCGCTCCACTACTAATACGACACTCACAACCCGGTTTGTGGCTGCAATGTAGAGCAACATCGGCTCTTTGGGTAATGGTGAGGCCAATATCGGCGCAGTTGCCAACATCTTTTTTAGCTCAGTGAACGCCGCATCCGCTTGCGGGGTCCACACAAATGTGTTACTTTTCTTCATTAGTTGGTATAAAGGCAATGCCTTTTCTCTCAACCTACTAACAAACCGACTTAACGATGCCAAGCAACCAGTGAACTTTTGCACATCCTTGAGATTATTCGGCAACCTCATGCTCTCAATAGCACGGATTTTTGTCGGATTTACCTCGATACCTCGGCTCGACACGAGGAAACCGAGTAACTTGCCTGCCGGCACACCAAAGGTACATTTGTCCGGGTTAAGTTTTATCCGGAATCTCCTTAGATTCGCGAATGTTTCTCTGAGATCATCAATTAGAGTGGATTTCTCCTTAGTTTTGATGACGATGTCATCGACATACACCTGCACATTTTTGCCTATTTGATCATGCAAGCATTTTTGCATACATCTTTGGTAAGTAGCACCAGCATTTCTCAAACCAAATGTCATGACACGATAGCAATAAGCCCCGTACGGGGTAATAAAAGCAGTTTTCATTTGATCAGCAGGGTTCAGCGGTATCTGGTGAAAACCAGAATATGCATCCACAAAGGATAACAGCTCACACCCGGCTGTGGAATCGATCACTTGATCAATCGAGGCAGCGGGAATGGATCCTTAGGACATGCCTTGTTCAAGTTTGTGAAATCAATACACATGCGCCACACAATGGCCACATTCGGGTCATCCTTTTTCTTTTCTACCAGGACCGGGTTAGACAACCAGTCCGGGTGCAGCACTTCCATGATGAAACCAGATGCAAGTAATCTGGCCAGTTCATCGCCTATCACCTTTCTCCTCTCATCCGAGAGACATCGCATAGGTTGCTTCACGGGTTTCATATCCGGTCTGACGAACAATGAGTGCTCAGCCAACTCCCTCGGAACACCTGGCAGGTCCTGATTTGACCATGCAAAGATATCCCGATTCTCACGGAGGAAGTGACTGAGCTCGCCTTCCTATTTCTCCGTTAACCCGGTACCAATGATGACGTTGTGGTCCGGGAACGCCGGGTCAACGTTGATCTTCTTCGTCTCCTTCGGCACCTGGAATGCCGCATTCTGCTCCGGGTTACTCATACCCGGCATACCGAGTTGCGCGGACTGCGCCAACACCACCACTTCATGGATCTTCTTCTCTGCAGCAATGATTAATGACTCGGCCAGACACGAGCCAGCCGAGGCACACTGCAAGGAACGCTTGTAATCACCCGAGATGGTGATGATGCCATTAGGACCCGGCAGCTTCATCTTGAGGTAAGCCACATGGGTAGAAATCATGAACTTGGCCAGTGCCGGTCTGCCAAGCAAAGCATGATATGGACTCTCGAGGTCCACCACCTCAAACTGGATGCTCTCAGTTCGGCAGTTGTCCTTGGTGCCAAACAACACATCGACCCAAATCTTGCCAATAGGTGCACACGAGACACCCGGCACTATACCATGAAAGGTCGTAGAACTCGGCTGCAGCATGTTTGCTGAGATACCCATCTTCACCATGATGTCTCGGTACATGATGTTGATGGCACTCCCATTGTCAATGAGAACTCGGGTGAACCTGACATTAATGGTGGGCCCAATAAATGTCGGATCCACCACCAGAGCATAACCTCCCGGGATTGGCATGATCCGGGGTGATCCTTCATACTCCAGTTGATCTCCTGATCAGACCAGTGCATATACTTCGGCACAGCCGGCATAACTGCATTTACCTCGAGTGCACGCCGGTTCAAGCTCTGCTTGTCAGTTGGCTCGGTCACAAACACCACATAGCTCTGGTGAGCCTCTCTATAATCACCCTGACGATACTCACCCTGGCCACCGGGACCAGCATTGCCACTGTTGCCTCCGACATTTACTTGGTTGACAGGTCTCGGAGCTGGAGGCTTCTGTGTCGGTGCATTCACGGGAATTGCGTTTGCTCCGGTGAGCGGTAGTGCTTGCCTCTGTTGAGGATATGCCGCTGGAGGCCTCTGAGATGCCCCCATCTGATTTCCTCCGGAGCCTCCCCCTTCCTTCAATGTGCGCTGATACCAGCTGCATTGCCGGGTTGAATGATTGGCCGGCCTGCGAGGATCATGCGTGTGATAGCTGCATGGCCCATCCAGCATTGCCTCATAGGTCAATGGCTTCTTCGGGTCACTCCACGGTCTCTTTCCTTCTTGATTTTGGCCCCAAGCAGGACCACTGGTCCTCTGACGCTGGCTAGCGCCGGCATCTGGCTGGTTTTGCTCCGCCGTCGCAACTTGATTCGAACCGTACCGGTAATCCGGACGGTCATCTCTCCTTTTGTTTCCGAAATCCCCGCGGCCACCTCTGTTGGCTGGTCCGGGTCCATGGTTACCCTGATATTTTCCACTTGGCTCTACCGAGTTCAGCTGAGGCTGCATCGGATCGCCCAACGCATAGCTATCCGCAATCCGGATTGTCTCGGCCAAGGTGGCCGGCATTTCCCTCTGCAACTTCTGCCAGAGCATGGAGCCGTGTCGGCACCCCTGGGCAAACCAAGAAATGGCCTGCGCCTCCACAACTCCTTCACAGGAATTGCGAATAGTACTCCACCGGGTCAAGTAATCCCGGTCAGTTTCATTATCCCTCTGCTTGCACATCGCAAGCTGCTGAGGACGATTCGGTCTCTTGTATGTGCTGGAGAAGTTGCTAACAAATGCTTCTTCAAAGTCCAGCCAGCAGTCAACGCTGCCCTCTTGCAGGTTGTTCAGCCAGATCCTGGCTGGCCCTTCCAACATTTGCGGGATATACCTTACCGCCCATCGGCGGTTTCCTCCCGCGATATGCACTGCCGACACATAATCTGTCAGCCAGTCATCCGGCTTGGTGCTGCCGTCATACGTCTTCGCGCCCCGGTTCCACTGAAAGTGCGGCACCGGTGGCTCCCTCATGATCCGAGGTCCAAAGCATGCAGGGCCAGGTGGGCCCTGCTCTTCTAGCATCTCGGACATAAAGATCCTGTCCAGCTTATAGCGTGCATCATTTGGTGACAACTGGCGAGGTCCCAGCCGGGATCCCAGTGCACCTTCATATCTTTGATACCCAGCTTTCTCCATAGCCGAGTAACCATCATCGTAACGGTTGGCCACCTGGTCAACACCTTGTGGCTGCTGAACATGCTCGATATTCTGCTGCTGTCGGGCGGGATTTTGTGTCAGATACCGAGGTGGGTAGCCTCGGCCAGCCGAGTTAACTACTCCGGCATCTGGACCGCCCGGACCGGGATTGCTTTTACCCCGGCCAGCACTGACTCGCCCGACTAACTGTTTTCCGGCATATGCCGGATCATACGCCTGTATCTTCTTGTTCTTACCGGAGTTTACACTCCGGTCCCGATCTCCACCGACATGCGGTGATGAAGCTTGCCCCTTAGATCCTCCACTGGCTGCCTTAGCCGAGTGAACAATCTGGGACCCACCTGCAACTGTGTTAGCCTTAAGATAGGCCTCATTCTGCCGAGTAGCCACAGCTATTGATGACTCCCAAGTGCAGGAGATCAATTGTAGTACCTTTCGAATAGAAAAGGTTGTCGAACCCACGAGGAGCTGAAGGTATTGGTTAGTAGTAATGATAAATAAAACAGTGAAAGATGCAAGTGTTTTTGGGATTTCCAGTTGTATAATTGCAGATGGTATATGTAGTAGCAGGTGGTAGTAACAATGGCAGCAAGCAAACAGGCAGCAAAACTGAGAGTAAACGGTGATTCAATGCTTGGAAACAAGGCCTAGGATCATACTTTCACTAGTGGTATCTCTCAACACGTTAGCACAACTGAACGCAAATAAATGCTACTCGGGATTATTCTTCTTCTTGATGAAACAAGAGTACTATGCGTAGGGCCACAAAAGCACGCCTCAAAGTCTGAGTAAACAAACACCACAATTCCGCAAAGAATAAGACATGATAAATATCTAAATTATTCATAGAGTCACACACAAGTACCCACACTATCATCTTGATACCGTGTTGTCACAATGACTCCGGAAACTAGATAAATTCACTTGAGTAGCATAAACATTACATATGAATTCAGCGGTACGTACTAACAATGTTCATGATCACATAAAGATCACACCATGGGAGAGAGATGTATACCACATAGCTACCGTACGAGCCCTCAGCCCCGAGGGAAACTACTCACACATGGTCATGGTGATGAGGAGCTTGATGGAGAGGTTGATGGAGAGGTGCAGCCCGGAGTGGAGACGAAAGCCCGCAGCAGCCACGGCGCGGCGGCGGCGGTGGCAACCCGTGGAGGCGGCTGCCCT
Source organism: Poa pratensis (assembly GCA_947311845.1). Classification (NCBI taxonomy): domain Eukaryota; kingdom Viridiplantae; phylum Streptophyta; class Magnoliopsida; order Poales; family Poaceae; genus Poa; species Poa pratensis. The sequence goes on from CAMZMU010000111.1 coordinate 16,546,161, forward strand.
TGGCGGCGCGGCGGCGGCTGCCCGTGGAGGCGGCTGCCCTTGGCGCGGCGGCGGCGTCCCTCGGCGTCGGCGGCTGCGAGGAGCGGCGGCGGCTATTGGGGCAGCGGCCCTTGGCCCCTCTTCTTCCTTGGAGATGGTGGTGTCGGGGGGCTGCCCCCGGGTAGGGCAAAGAGGTGGTGTTGGGAGCTATAAAGTAGAAAGGAAAGTCAATCCGGGTTACTCAAGCCGGATCACTTAGATCGGATCGGTTGAGAAAGTCGGTTAGTACTCGTTCTTGTTTAAGTACAGGGAGACGCCAAAGGGGAACAGGCAAATCTAGCCGGGTTGCCTGGAAGAGATCCGGCTCAACTAGCCGGGTTGCCTGGAAGAGATCCGGCTCAACTAGCCGGGTTGCCTGGAAGAATCCGGCTTAACAGCAATGTCGGATAATGCACAAGGGCCGAGTAATGTCAGTAAGTTCACGGGTCCTGCAGGCCTCCTGCCCGAGGCTCAGAAGACAGCCAGGTCGAGACACGGGATTCCTGGGAGCGCAGCAACCTAGGAGCTGACTCGGCCAATTCGGGAAAGGGGCTATGACCTAGACCCGGTGGGCTACACCTGCCATTGCCCGAAGTGGCAAGATAGGCCTGCTAGGGCCTGACAGTCCAGCCGTTGGACTGACAGGGGGCAGAGGCTTGTCCTCTTCCTCTTGGAAGTGCCATTATCTCATGGAGCCAGGGGCAAAGAAGTAACTCGGCAAGCCTTTATATACAGCACCACCACCTCCTGTGTGAGGACGAACCCTAGAGCTCATTTTCCCCCCTTGGTAGCTTCTTCTTCATCGTGAGCTCTCACCATTGTTGCTTCATACAGCTCGAGGAGCGCTTTGTACTTGTCACCATTGAGATATAAAGAGATAGGCTAGTGCTGCAGTAGGGGTGTTACCTCACAAGAGGGCCCCGAAGCAGGGTACATCGTGGTGTGCTTTGTGTTCTTGGTTTCTTGGTTTCTTGTTCATGTTCTTGCGGTTTCTTGCGTGTTCTTGCTTGTGCACTTCTTGAGTGCATAAACCCTCCCCGGTTCCCCCAACGCACTTTCGGCCCCATCTTAGCCATACCTATGGCATCTGCCGTGATCCCACCACGACAGTTGGCGCCCACCGTGGGGCAGATTGAGGCGTTGGAGGGAGTTTACATCCGGACGGGCTCAGGCGAGCGTGTTCTTTCTGGGCTTATCGCCAAGATCGGCGAGTTCACCTTCGTCAGCGACAATGCAGGGTGTTTCGCCGGCAAGCCCTTCCCCGAGCATGGCTTCCTGATGATGCTTGGTAGCTTCGTCACCTATGTTGCTGTCGAGGCTGTTCGCGAGTACCCGGCGCAGGTGCTCGTGGCCGAGGACCCTCCTTCTTTCCGCGCAGCTCTCGGACGGCGTAGCGCTCGCCCCGGGAGTAGTGTGGAGTGATGATGACCGGACCAAGTGCTGGAGCAGGCAAAGGAGATGCCGGCAATAGCATGCCCGAGGAGCTGATCACGCCAACCGATCCGGTTGACAAGCCGACTCGGACGGCAAAGTTCCCAAAGGAGAAACCAGATCCGGTTGGTCCACTTGGCATGTCAAGTAGGGAGGCTCCCTTAGAGGATGTCCTGGAAAAGTTAGCTCGGCCAGTGGCACCTGGGGCAAATGTAGAGCTTACTATAGCTCAGTTAGAGGCAGAGCGCCTGAGGTTGCAAAGAGAAGCCCGGTTGGTGGTAGAGTCTAGGCAAGCATTTGATAGAGACATGAGAGAATATAATGCTGCCAATGGTATCACCGATGGTTTCACTCCGGTAGCGCCTCACCCGCGCAAGAGAGCAGATTTGCGCAACAGGGGTAAGGACCTCAATGATGAGTTAGCTAGAGCCGCAAGGTCAAGCTCGAGTAAGGCTACTAGTCATAGATCGGGTACAGGCAAGCCGGTGTATAGCTCCCCGGCCAAAATCTTAGGGCTGCAGCGGCAGCGCGAGCCGAGTTGACCACATTAACCGGGGATGCTTGGCGCAAGCAGGCAGAAAGAGTCAATGAGCTGGTTGATGTGTGTAACCGGCAGAATGAGGCTTACCGGAAAGCTAATCCGGACGCTGGTGGTTCTCGGGTAGTAGTGTCGGCTAAGGCTGTTAGCCAGAGATCCAAGGGGCAAGCGTCATCCCCGCATGTCGGAGCTGACCGGGCCCAAAGCGTGAATTCGGGCAAGAGCAAACAGCTGCAGGCCTATGATGCTGAGTATGCCGGCAAGCAGCTAGCTGCTCAAGGAAGAGGTGGCCAGAGCAGAAACAATGGCGGTCAAGGCAATCCGGGAGCCGGAAGGGGTAATTCGGCTGGCCGAGGTCAACCACCTCGTCCCCTGGGCAGAATCAACCCCGGCAGGAGCAGCAAGTGATGGTGCAAGCGCAGCAGCAAGGTGGTGGCCAGGCGGGCTACCGCTATGATGATGGTAATTCGGCTATGGCGCGAGCCGGATACCAAACGTATGATAATGCACTTGCGTCCAGGCTGGGACCTCGGACATTGGCTCCGGATGATCAGCGTCTCAGGTTGGATAGGATTTACCAGTCCGAGAGGCTGGAAGAGCAAGGCCCACCAGGTCCTCCATGCTTTGGGCCTAGGATCATGAACGAGCCGAATGTGCCGTTGTTTCAGCTTGGCCGAATCACAAAGCCGTATAACGGCAGCACTAAGCCGCAGGATTGGCTGATAGACTATGTATCCTCGGTGCACATTGCGGGGGGCAATCGCCGATGGGCGGTCCGGTATCTCCCGCATATGTTGGAAGGGCCAGCCCGGATTTGGCTGAATAACTTACCAGAGGGTAGTATCAACTCTTGGATGGATTTGGAGCAGGCGTTTTACAGCAACTTCTCCAGCACTTACAAGAGGCCAAACCGACCTCAGCTCTTGTCTGCGTGCAGGCAGGAAGAGCGGGAGACAGACCGAGAATTTTTGACTCGGTGGAGCAACATTCGCAATTCTTGTGAAGGTGTCGTGGAGGAGCAGGCCATTTCTTGGTTTGCGCAGGGTTGCCGACATGGCACCCCGCTTTGGCAGAAGCTCCAGAGGGATATGCCAAAGACCCTGGCGGAAATGATCCGGATAGCAGATACATATGCTCTTGGCGATCCGACGCAGCCAGCGTTGGATGTGGTGGGAACAAGCAGGAGGCAACCGGTTAATAACCGAACTGGACCATTGAGGCCCAGTGACCGACATGAGTTCGGTTATAAAAGGAGAGATCCGGATTACAGATACGGCTCAGACCAGGTTGCTGCAGTAAATATGGATCATCCTGATAGCCAGAGACCAAAAAATGAGGGTCCAGCTTGGAGGCCGAATCAAGGTGCCTGGGCAAAGAAAGTGTGGGATGGACCGAGTCCACCTCTAACTTTTGAGGCAATGATAGATGGGCCTTGCCGTTATCACACAACAGACCCACGCAAGCCGGCCAATCATTCAACTCGGAATTGTAGCTGGCATCATCGCATCCAGGCGGAAGGTCAGAGAGGGCCACCTCAGAGAGGTGCTCCTAGACCGAATTTCAGGCCAAATACGCCTTTATCCGGAGCCAATGCAACCCCGGTGAACGAAGGAGCTCCAAGGCCGGCAGCCACAAAGCCGGTTAACCTGGTAAATATGGGAGGCAACAACAACAATGCTGGTCCGAGTCGGCAAGGTGGATACCCCGGAAATGATTACAAGGAAGCTCATCAAAGTTATGTGGTTTTTGTGACCGAGCCAACTGACAAGAAAAGTCAGCTGCGAAGGGCGAAGGAGGTGAATGCAGTCACACCAGCAGTACCAAAATACCTGAACTGGTCCGAGCAGGAGATCACTTGGAGCAGGGCTGATAATCCCAGGGTTATGCCAAGCCCAGGAAACTACGCACTGGTGGTGGATCCGACTTTGGTTGGACCAAAGATTAATGTGAAATTCACTCGAGTCTTGGTTGACAATGGCAGTGCTATAAACATCATGTATCGGGACACAATGGTCAAGTTGGGTTATTCGCCGAATCAGCTGCAGCAGAGCAGTTGCACCTTCCATGGTATAGTACCCGGGGTGTCTTGTTCCCCAATGGGTAAGATCTGGGTAGATGTGCTGTTTGGTACCAAGGACAATCACAGACTTGAGAGTCTCGAATTCGAGGTGGTAGACTTGGAGAGCCCATACCATGCTCTGCTCGGCAGGCCGGCATTAGCCAAGTTCATGATATCCACTCATGTTGCCTACCTCAAGATGAAGATGCCTGGCCCGAATGGTATCATCACCGTTGCGGGAGATTACAAGAAGGCCATACAGTGTGCCACGGTTGGTTCCACCTTAGCCGAGTCGTTGGTGATCCAAGCTGAGAAGAGCAAGATGCATGAAGTAGTGGCGATGGCGAAGTCAGCTCAGCTCGGCGTGCTGGCCATGACCAATCCGGATGCAGGTGCAACATTTGAGGTGCCCAAGGAGACAAAGAAGATCCCCATTGACCCGGAGAATCCGGAGCGCATGGCCATCATTGGTGCCGGGTTGGGCGAGAAATAGGAAAGCGCGCTCTGTCACTTCCTCCGTGAGAATCGGGATATCTTTGCATGGTCGGCTAAGGACCTGCCTGGTGTTCCGAGGGAGTTGGCAGAGCACTCTTTATTTGTCAGGCCGGATGTGAAGCCGGTGAGGCAACCGACTCGGCGTCTTTCAGACGATCGAAGAAAAGTGGTGCTTGATGAGCTGGCTAAGCTACTTGCAGCCGGATTCATTATGGAGGTGTTGCATCCAGACTGGATATCCAATCCGGTTCTGGTAGAGAAGAAGAAGGACGAACCAGCGGTGGTCAAGGTGTGGCGTATGTGCATCGACTTCACCAACCTGAACAAGGCGTGCCCGAAGGATCCCTTTCCTTTACCTCGGATTGATCAAGTGATCGATTCTACTGCTGGGTGTGAGTTGTTGTCTTTTATTGATGCGTACTCTGGTTTTCACCAGATACCACTGAACCCCAAAGATCAAATAAAGACTGCTTTTATTACCCCGTATGGGGCGTATTGCTATCGTGTCATGTGTTTCGGTTTGAGAAATGCCGGTGCAACTTATCAGAGATGTATGCAGAAATGCTTACATCTCAAATGGGCAAAAATGTGCAAGTGTATGTCGATGATATCGTCATCAAAACTAAAGAAAAACGCACTCTCCTCGAGGATCTCGAGGAAACATTTGTGAACTTGAGAAAGTATCGGTTAAAATTGAATCCGGATAAATGCACCTTTGGTGTCCCGGCTGGAAAGTTGCTCGGTTTCCTTGTATCGAGCCGAGGTATTGAGTGAATCCGGCTAAGATCCGAGCCATAGAAAACATGAAATTGCCTAAATGTCTAAAAGATGTACAAAAGTTCACCGGGTGTCTAGCCTCGTTGAGTCGGTTTGTGAGTCGGCTAGGAGAAAAAGCCTTGCCCTTGTATCAATTGATGAAAAAGAGCACCGGGTTCACATGGACCCCGCAGGCAGATTCGGCTTTCAATGAATTAAAAAAGATGTTGTCCACTGCACCAATTTGGCATCACCTTTGCCGAATGAGCCAATGCTACTTTACATTGCGGCCACTAACCGGGTCGTAAGTGTGGTGATAGTGGTAGAGCGAGAAGAGGAGGGTAAATCCGTGCAGAGACCGGTGTACTATTTAAGCGAGGTGATCTCAACCTCAAGCAAATTATCCTCACTACCAGAAGATGACATATGGTGTATACCTGGCGGCCAAGAAGTTGAAACATTACTTCCAGGAGCACCCGATCACCGTAGTATGCGAAGCTCCAATCTCGGAGATCATTGGGTGCAAAGATGCGACTGGCCGAGTTGCCAAATGGGCAATAGAAGTGTCTCCTTACACCCCGCATTATGAGAGAAGAGATGCTATCAAGTCTCAGCTTTACCGGATTTCCTTTGTGACTGGGCCGAGATGCAGTATGAGCCACCAAGCCAGATTACAATTACTGGAAGTTGCACTTTGATGGCTCCAAAACCAAAATCGGACTGGGTGCTGGGATAGTACTCACATCACCGAAGCAAGATCAGTTGCGATATGTGTTGCAGATTCATTTCTCAGCATCAAACAATGTGGCCGAATATGAGGCACTGATCCATGGGCTTAATGTGGCTAAGGACATCGGCATCCGCCGGATAGAATGTTTTGGTGATTCAGATTTAGTGGTGCAGCAGTCTTCTGGAAATTGGGATGCCCTTGATGCCAATATGGCACTATATCGATTTCATGTCCAGAAAATTTCAGGATTTTTTGAAGGCTGCGAGTACAAGCACATACCTCGGCTGGAGAACGAAGCTGCTGATATCTTGTCAAAACTCGGGTCGTCTAGGGATGCAATCCCACCCGGGATATCCTTGAATCACCTAAGGATCCCTTCAATCAAACCTTCACCTGATTCCGAGTCAATTTTTATCCCAAAGCAAGAATCTGAAGCTGTTCCTATGAATGTTGATGTCGGGTACATTTGGGAGGACCCGGGGACTGCATGGCGAGACTCGGGGACTGCGCACCGAGACTCGGGGAATGCTACCCAAATCTTAGGGAAAGGGGAAGAGAGGAAGATGGTGCTAACCGAATCTTAGGGAATGGACAGAGACTGATAGAAGAGATAATGGCGGCCGAACCAGTGGAAATAGATGAGCACTTATTCCCTTTGCATCCAGTACCGGAATGGGCTGAAGAAATCATGAAGTTCATGTCGGAGGGGAGTTTGCCAAATGATGAAACCGAAGCTAGGCGAGTGCAGAGGAGGTCCAAGGGTTACACCATCATAAATAAGGAGTTATACAAAAGGAGTGCAACCGAGGTGCTACAACGTTGCGTGGAGCCAGCCGAGGGCAAGGAGATGCTCCTGGAGATACATCAAGGAGAATGTGGGCATCATTGCAGTACAAGAGCCCTGGTGGCTAAAGTATTCCGGCATGGGTTTTACTGGCCCACTGCTCATGCAGATGCAGAGGACATAGTCCGAAAATGTGAAGGATGCCAAAGGTTTGCCAAGCAGACACACCTACCCGCATCGGCGCTCAAAACAATTCCTATCACTTGGCCGTTTGCTGTGTGGTGTTTGGATATGGTGGGAGAATTCAAGCCGGCTAGGGGTAACATGACACATATGCTGGTGATGGTGGATAAGTTCACCAAGTGGATAGAGGTGAAACCGATCCGGAAAGTGGATGGTCATTCGGCTGTAACTTTCCTGAAAGAAATCATTTTGAGATACGGTTACCCCCATAGCATCATCTCGGATAATGGCACGAACTTTGCTGTGGGAGAGTTTGCCCGATTCTGCATGAATAAGGGGATCCGGTTAGACATAGCCTCAGTGGCACACCCAGAGTCCAATGGACAGGTGGAAAGATCAAATGCTTTGGTATTAGCTGGGATAAAAGCCCGGTTAATAGAACCCTGGTAAAGACTCCGGGGTGCTGGATAGATGAGATACCATCAGTACTATGGGGTCTAAGGACCACGCCGAATCGGTCAACTGGCTATACGCCATTTTTTCTGGTATATGGGGCAGAAGCAGTGCTACCCACTGACATAGAATATGATGCACCAAGGGTGACAATGTATACGGAAACCGAGGCAAAAGAGGCCCGGGAAGATGCAGTGGATCTGCTAGAGGAAGCAAGGGAATTGGCCCTGTCTCGGACAGCAGTATATCAGCAGGGTCTCCGACGTTATCATAGTCGGAAGATCAGCCCTCGAGTGTTTCATGAAGGAGATCTAGTACTAAGGCTGGTGCAGCGCAGCAAAGGCCGACATAAGTTATCACCTCCATGGGAGGGACCATTCATTGTGAGCAAGGCTATGCACAATGACTCGTACTACCTTGTAGACGCACAGGAACAAAGGAAGGATGGCCTGGACAGACCCGGAGAAGAAACCAAGCGACCCTGGAATGTAGCTCTGCTTCGACCCTTTTACTCTTAAGGGCGCAATGTATGTATCTCAGTTTATCATAAATGAAATTTCGGCAATCCGAGTCTGGACTCGGGGACTGCCTCGTCCTTATGCATGTGTTTTTTATTACTGTTTTGTCCATACCGTTCATGTGTCGGATTGTTTTGAACCTCGTCCCAAAATTCAAGTAATGTATGCTGTGTTGTTGATCTCGTGACTCGACTGACAAACACCAAAATGGTAGTCAAGAGCAGAGGTGGGAATATGGGAAACATGAAAATGGACTCGGGGACTCGGTCCAAAACCGATTCGGCACATGTCGTTTACTAACCCTGTTATTTCTTTTTTGTTTATGTTAGATGATTCTAAACCACAACTCGCATGTTTCAAGTATTGTATGCTATGATTCCTATCTTGTGACTCGACTGTCAAACACCTAAAAGGTAGACAAGAGCAGAGATTCGGCAAAAATAGTAAACAAGAAAACAGACTCGGGGACTCGGTTTAAATGATCCAACATAAACTAGTCCGGATCACATTAAGCAAAATAAAAGTAGTCTCGAAGAACTTAAATTGTATATTACATCTGCTCCCGGCATACCGGGGATTTAATGTTTTTCATTAAGATAATTCAGGAAGGAGCCTAGGTTGCAGGAGACTCGGTTGCAGGGATGGACTCGGATGATGGAGGAACCTCGGTTGAAAGAGGACCCTCACTTGCAGGAATGACCTTGGACGGAGAGCTTGAAGGCTGGCAGATTCGGAAACATCCGGATCAGCTGAAGAAGTGGCGGTCTTGACTAAAGCTTGCTCTGTGGCTTAGCCGAATCAGTGGCTGGCGTCTTGGAAGTTCGGATTAAGCTTGTTCGGCAGTTTCAGCCGAGTCAGTGGCTGGCATCTTGGAGGTCTTGGCCGAGTCACAAGCTGCAGGTTGTTCGGCGGAGTTAGCCGAATCACCAGATTCGCCCTCAGACTCGGCGTATTCGTCAAGGAGGCATCATCCGATTCCTCTTCTTCAGATTCTTCCCCATCCGAGTAGACCGGAGCCTTCAGATCAAGATGCTTGGTGTTTGCAAATTCGGCCATAAAGTTGGCAGCTTCCTCGCGGATCTTGATCCGGTGGATCTGAAGCCCATGAAGAACCCTCGCGAAGGGAGCGCACTTTGGCGAGATCAATCAGCTCATACCAAGACATGATGAATAGCAAACCTGCGTCAGCACCAGCGCGGGCGGACGAAGATCTCCACTGCTTTAACCGGGTCTCTGCCTGATCCAGGTCTTTGATTAGCTCGTCCGCAGACCGGACTTGCCGAGCTTCAGGAAACAAGACTCGGTGAGCTTTGAGGCTTGCATTGAACAGATCAATGTGGGACTCCTTCAAAGGAGCAATCCGAGCTTTAAGTGCAGTAATGTGATCTTCGATATCCCACGTCTCTGGTAGGGGAGCTCCAGCTAACTTAGCTCTCTCAGCTCGGGCATCCCTCACAGCTTTGGCGGCTTGAAGCCGGATGCTGGTAAACTCTCCTACATTCAGATAAGCTAACACCGAGTTAAACGAGGAAACGAAATGATGTGTCGGATAAGAGCAGAGGAGGAAGAGGAGATTCGGCAAACTTACGATCCATGTCTTCATTGAGGCTAGCAAGATCAGCAAGCCATTTCGCGCTGATCGCCTTGTGAGCAGCCAGATCATCTTTCGCCGCTTTAGCTTCGGCTTCAGCGTCTGCAACGTGCGTTTGGATTTTCTTGTCCAATTCAGCCCGCTTCTCAAGCCCGGCTTTGAAAGTATCTCGCTCCTTCTGGATCGAGTCTTTCTCCCTCTGCAGCGTGTCCCGGTCTTTCTTGACCTTCTCCTTCACTTTTTCAACCCGGTCAAGCTCCCGCAGGAGCCGGGTCACTTCTGACTTTTCCTCCGATAAAGCGCGCTTGTGCTCCTGATCTTTCTTTTTCATCTCCGCACCTTGCGCATCGAAGGAAGCTTGGAGGGCCTGGTGCTGCAGGACTAGCTGCTTAAAGATCCGGCTGCGAGCAGTCGTGGTTTCCTGAAAGAAAAAGGGTTAATGGCGTAAAAAGAGTCTCGGGGACTGGCACCCGAGACTAGCAGCATGGAGCCAAAACGAATCTCGGGGACTGGAGGCCCGAGATTAATAAAAAAGAAAGTTGACCGAATCAATTGGAAAAGAGACTCGGGGACTGGGAGTCCCACGATTTTTGTTCAGCTAAGACAAAATTTATGATCAAGTGTTAGAGATTCAAGCCGAATGACTTTCTTACTCGGAGGAGTATCAGTCGTTCGACCCGAATCTCGGGGACTGGGGATAGTGTAGATCATGATGAAATAAGAGCAGGATTCGGCAATGTTACCTCGAAGACCCGGTTAGCTTCAGTGACCGAGGCCTGCACAGAATGTAGAGATTGAAACATCCGGCTAGGACCAGCCGGATGTGGCGACGCTGAAGTGGTCGAGCCTTCGGCAAGGTCCGCAGCATTCCAAGCTTTAACAAATTGCTCTGCGGAGCCGAGGTTGTCGCCGCTCGGAGTGCGGAGATTCGGCAGAACCTGGCCACTAAGGCGGGCGCGAGTGATCGCCTCAGAGAGTTGATCATGCACCCGAGTCGCTGATGGAGCGGCGGAAACCGGCTTGCTAGCAACCATCTGCTTATCCGAGGTGTTGGAGTTGTGCCAAAGGTGACCTGAGTCGGCTTAGGTAGAGGCGATGCGCCCGGGTCTTGGCTGGATCTGGCTGTTTCGGTTGGTTCTGCGACGCTTGCTGTGGTGGTTTAGATACTTCCTGTTGCTGCTTCTGCTGCTTCTCGAGAGGTTGCTGCTGCTGCTTCTTCTTCTTCTGCTGCTCTTGATTCAGAGCCTTGGCGGTAGGGCGAGGATCCGGCTTAGTCAAAGACTTAGCCGAAGTCTTAGCTTTTTCCTTCTCCAACTCCTTCAGAGGACGGGCCAAGTTGAATCTCGGGTAGAACCCGAGATTTCCTCACTCTCCAGGTCAATAACCGACTCTGGAACGAGAGTCGGCGGAGGAGTTTGGCGGTTGTGGCACGCGCGGGAGAGGGACAGCCTTTTTAGGAGACTGGCTCCATGGCCGTATCCAGTGGAGGAATGGGAGAAAGAATGGATGAATGAGTTTGCTCGGTGACGAGGACGTCACTGCATAGAGCAAAGTAAACAGTTAATCGGATAAAGATGACTCGGTTAATAAAGGAAGAAAGCAAATGAAATTGGCATTACCCCTTGGTAGTAGGCATGGCCTTGAGCCGATTCGGTTTGGAGGCAGTTTTCTTCATTCTCTTGGCTGGAGGGGCATCTGATCCGGACGCATCAGGGCGTTTCCGAGATGTCCCTTGAGCATCCGGTTTGGCTGGAACACAAGGTTGTGACCATGAAATCGGAATGGCATCAATAGGATCTAGGATCCAGCAATCATCATCTTCATCCTCGGAAAGGTTGTAAATAGTCGGTTGCTTACCCTTGCGAATGGGCTTGGCGCGCGGAATCGGCAAATAATCGTCCGTATCCGCATCCTCTTCGCCCTCGCGCAGCGGGCTGCGATCCGGTCCCCACACTTTGGTGGAGAGATCTCCATCTTCGGTGATTTGGCGGTCGAACAGCTGCAGTAGAGTCAAGGCAAATCTGGATTAGTCCGATGTCATTTTGATGAAGTATGGATTGATTCGGAGAATGGTGAACTAACCTGTGGTGGAAGTGCATCTCGGTGGAACGGCTCCACGCCCCACCGCCACTTGTCCAACATCTCGGTGTAGGCAATGGCGTTTACCCGTCTCTTGACGGAAGCTCTGGTGAGGTCATGTTTGCTGATCCGGGTAGGATCTAGCAGACCACCCATGTGGCAAATCTTGTGCTTGCGTTGTTGAAGAGGACTGACCCGGCGACAGACGAAGGTCCGGAGGAGATCGTCCGCGAGCAGGCCTTTCTCCAGAAAATCCTCCAAAGTTTGATGTATGATTTGAAGCTCCGCAAGAGTGTCAGCCGGATCATATCTGAAGTTCAGTTCGGCTGTGGGGGGCTCGATCCTGAACTCGGGCAAGTTGAGAGCATCATGGCCTTCAACGCTCTTCACGTAGAAGAAGGACCTTTGCCATTTCTTGCAAGTATCCAGGCCAGTGATCCGGGGAAAGATGGAGCCCGTCCTCGGGGTAATGCTGGACGAACCACAGGCGGTCATCACCTTCGGGTCACTACCCGGGATCGTATGTTTCCGGAGGTGGAAGTACTTCGCCCAGGTTTCGACAGTCGGCCAGAGACCGAGATATCCCTCCATAAAGGAGGTAAAAGCCGACAGGGAGACAAAGGAGTTAGCCGGAAGGTGGTGAGGCTGCAGGCCGAAGAAATCTAGGAATCTCCGGAAGAAGTCACTCGCTGGGAGTCCGAATCCGCGCTCGAAGTGCGCTAGAAATACAACGCGCTCACCCGGTTGGGTGACCGGTTCGAGTTCTTTCCCCGGTTTTCGGCATATAACTTTAGGTGTTATACGCCGGGTGCTCAGCAGCCATTCCAGATCATCATTTGTAACGTCGGAACCCTCCCAACTGCCGGGGGGCAGCTTCGGCATATCCGAATCAGTCCTGCAAAAGGTCGGATATAGCCGAGTTAGGAGATGCGGAATCTCTAATCCAGAACGAATCGAATAAAGGTGTAACCGAATCAGCTGTTAAGGGATTCGGTAGAGGCTATCCCGGATAAAGTGGTCTAGTTACTGCGGAAAAGTAATTCGGCTAGTAACTACAAACACCTTTTCGTGAGAATCTAGGGTTACGCAAGATCTACCGCAGCAGTAAAATAGAGAAGAAATCCCGAGTAAAAATATGGTGGAACTGTTCAAGCAGTGGCAAGCCAAACTGGGGCAATCTAGTGCAAAACCTAGAAAGGAGATCTAGGGAATGCACTAAGGCGCGGCAATGGACTCGTTTGCTAGTGAATCTAGAAAAAGCAAGCGCAAGTTCATGGCGGAAGATGAACTCGTTTGAGGGAAGCATGGCTGGGGATGAAGAACTCACGATTGCAGTACGGCGAGGAAGAGGCCCGGTGAAGAAACGGCGGCGCAGGGCGCGGTGCGCGGCTCCGACGAGTTTTCTCAGGCGTTGTCGAGATCTCCGCGCGGCGAGGTCGCAAGGGCGAAATCGCAGCGGCGTCAATGGCGCGGTTGGAGTTCTCGAAGTGGGGGTGCGGGGAAGAAGAAGAGGTAGCCCGCACCCCTATATATAGCCCCTAGCTGGTAACTGGCGCACTACCGCGCGGTTTTCGGGGCGTGGCCGGATGAAGTGTGCCCTGAAACTCTGCGGTCGCTGCTGTGGCCGTGTATTTCAAGCACATGGTGGGTCATAGAATTGGAAGCGGTGGTGCGGATCAAGTGTGCCGGTCAGCGCAGAAACCGAGGAGACGCAGTCATTTAGTCAAATGCACTCAAGTACCTGATGGATCCGGATAATGTGCTGTCAGTGGCATGTCAAATCAAAGACCCGGATTACGGGGCTTTGCGCAGAGATTCTCAGCCAAGTGTCCCAGGAAATCCTGAGACAAATTTAGTCGATAAGAGATTCGGTTAAGGGTGTTTGTTTTTAACCTGCTACGGCCCTCCATCCGAGGCTGTAGGACCGCACCAGCTTCGGGGACTACTGTCGGGGGGCTGCCCCCGGGTAGGGCAAAGAGGTGGTGTTGGGAGCTATAAAGTGGAAAGGAAAGTCAATCCGGGTTACTCAAGCCGGATCACTTGATCGGATCGGTTGAGAAAGTCGGTTAGTACTCTCTTGTTTAAGTACAGGGAGACGCCAAAGGGGAACAGGCAAAGTCTAGCCGGATCAGGAAGAGATCCGGCTCAACTAGCCGGGTTGCCTGGAAGAGATCCGGCTCAACTAGCCGGGTTGCCTGGAAGAATCCGGCTTACCAGCAATGTCGGATAATGCACAAGGGCCGAGTAATGTCAGTAAGTTCACGGGTCCTGCAGGCCTCCTGCCCGAGGCTCAGAAGACAGCCAGGTCGAGACACGGGATTCCTGGGAGCGCAGCAACCTAGGAGCTGACTCGGCCAATTCGGGAAAGGGGCTATGACCTAGACCCGGTGGGCTACACCTGCCATTGCCCGAAGTGGCAAGATAGGCCTGCTAGGGCCTGACAGTCCAGCCGTTGGACTGACAGGGGGCAGAGGCTTGTCCTCTTCCTCTTGGAAGTGCCATTATCTCATGGAGCCAGGGGCAAAGAAGTAACTCGGCAAGCCTTTATATACAGCACCACCACCTCCTGTGTGGACGAACCCTAGAGCTCATTTTCCCCCCTTGGTAGCTTCTTCTTCATCGTGAGCTCTCACCATTGTTGCTTGATACAGCTCGAGGAGCGCTTTGTACTTGTCACCATCGAGATATAAAGAGATTAGGCTAGTGCTGCAGTAGGGGTGTTACCTCCACCAGAGGGCCCCGAAGCAGGGTACATCGTGGTGTGCTTTGTGTTCTTGGTTTCTTGTTTCTTGTTCATGTTCTTGCGGTTTCTTGCGTGTTCTTGCTTGTGCACTTCTTGAGTGCATAAACCCTCCCCGGTTCCCCCAACGCACTTTCGGCCCCATCTTAGCCATGCCATGGCATCTGCCGTGATCCCACCACGACAGGTGGTGGTATGGAGGAGGTTCTCCACCCCTAGACGGCTGCCTGGGAGGAGGAAAATTCGTGGTATGGGGCTCCTCCCACGACCTAGGGTTTCCTCCCTTATATAGACTCTCGGATTTCCGTCATCCCTCTAGGGCTGCAGTAAATCGGTGATATCGGCCGTCCGGACTCGAATTGGGCGAATTTTAATTCTAGATCGATTCTCGCGAAATTTCCTGCAACTTTCCTTTCGGGGAGACCTCCGTTTGACGCCGTCTTGGACCCGTAACGTGACCATCTTTGAAAAACGTTTCCAGACAGATTCAGGAAAAGTCCCAATTCGACTCCAACAAGGTTTCCTTTGACAATTTTGATAATTCCTACACATTAAAGTGTAAAACAAGAAAAATTGTGCACTTTGGCAACTATTAGTAGGTTAGCCCAATAAATGCCATAATATGATATAAAGTGTATATAAAGCATGTGGCAATTAATATAAAATATGCATGAAACATCAAAAATTATAGATACGTTTTAGACGTATCAAGCATCCCCAAGCTTAGTTTCTACTCGTCCTCGAGTAGGTAAACGATAAAACAAAATAATTTTTGAAGTGACATGCTACCATCATAAACTTGATCAAATATTGTAAGGCACGTGTTATGAATGTAGTGATGAAGTTATTGCTACATAGAGTCAAATGATTCATTCTTAAAAGTAATAGCAATATACAAGATAGTTTATGAAGTGATATCAAGTATTCAATGCAAGGATGTTCAATGATAGTTCACAAAGCGTAACATAACAGATAGTAGTATGGACATTCTTACTTTTGCATACATGTGGTCCATAGAGTGACGATGAAAATCTGAATATGTTTGGTGGACACTTTGGAAAGATGAATAAGTGAGTAGAGGTAAAGCATGCATAAGTTTCATCTAACCTCCAAACTCTCCTACTTAAGTTAATGATTGCAATTTGGTAATACTTGGTGTCAAGCTCTCATTCCCCTATCATATCATCTTGAATGATTATAGTTTAATGTGAGAGCAAATATGAGTAGTGTGCTTGACAAATTAAAGGTTGGATGTCTCATGCCCCTTGAATACAAGTACCTACACCATGAGTTACTCAACTTGGAAAAGCAAGTTCAAGTTATCTATCATTGTAAGTAATAATAGTATCATCAAGAGCGTCAACTGGGGTGCCTCTTGTGCCAGGATATGGAACAAGCCCATATCAAAATGACAAGACAAACAAACAAGATGAACCACCTCAACACCCTTTTTATTTACCATTGGAATAGCTTTTTATTGTAAGGTGTGTCATAGATAATTCACCATATCATGTAAGTAAATTTCCACCATGAATAATGCATGGCTTAGATTAGCGGCCCAGGCGTCTCTCTAACCATTTATACAAACTCATTCAAACTAAATCTTTTCCCCCTTATTTCACCATGATAGGCATCCATAGACAAAAGCACATGATATCAACTAAATGGAGCATGTTGAAAGCTTTGCATATGACAGCACATATGGGCTAACTCCCAACCTTGGACATTAATCAAGCCGCTAGCATCATAATCTTAGTCACAATGGGTCATGTTTTATTTATAGCAATGATAGTAAAAATGTGCATCTAGTTCATGAGAGCTATATAACCAACTTTTCCCATGGCAATCAATAACATAATCATTTTCATTCAGAGGTATAGATAACACAAATATCATGATGAACATACTCGGAATAGCATATAGCTAGTAGGTAGATATGGTGGACTCACTGGAATAACTTTGGTTGAAAGTGTTGGAAACAAGTTTTGACTTGTTGGAATGTTTGGGCTAGCAAAAGGGAGAAAGTTGACAATCTAGATGCATGCATGAGTGTCCATAGAACTAACTAATCCATGTTAAACCAAGTAAAATAACAATCAGCACCAAAACATGAATAAGTTATAGCTCTTCAAAAAGGATTTGCAAACTATTACTCATAAACAAGCTCATGAATCATGCAACTATATGTATCATTAAAAATCAACTCAAACATCCTTTTTCCCAATCTTATAAAAGCATCCAAAATATTTCAACCCATATTTCCAGTAGCTCTCCCATATATAAATGATAGCGTGGTGGTCTCTCAAAACAAATCAAACCAAAACAAAACAAAAGACGCTCCAAGTTTATGCGATAAAGTGTTTCGATCGAAAAACAGAAGTTGGACGTGCGCAAACCGAGAGTGTGTAGGTCCAGTGGGGTTGTCTTCACATCCCCAAGCTTATGGTCTTCACCATCCTTGGATAACTCTTGGTGCATCTCCTCCAATCCCTGTGAAAAAACTTCAAAACACCGTTTCTCCCATTTCTTTTCTGTGGGGTGCATTAATAGTGATAAACAAATATGTTTCTTGCTGCATATAATCCTTGAACAAAAATTCATATGAGATGTCCAGAAAGTGTATAATGTTGTATGCCTACTCATAAACTCAATTGGATCAAAAAGATTCAACTTAAAAGCTCAAAGCATGCATCAAACAAAATGGGACAGAATCTGTCCAGAAAAACAGCAGCAGTAAAACGTATTTTTCTACCCTACCAAACTTTCTCGAAAAATTCCGAAAACATTCATGCATACAGAGGATGAAAAGTTGCAACTACAGTTCAAATATGAGCTCATTCGGAGTTACAGAATAAGAATTAAAAATCATACCGTGCACTGATTCGTGCAGGAATAAAATCTCCGAACGCTATAAGCAACTTTTTCAAACCAAAAAGGGTAAAACTTGGCACTTTATTGAAAATTCCAGAAACAAATTAACAACCTAAATCTCTTGTTACAGCAAGAGGACTCAAGAAAAATCACAAACAAAAGCAACCGGGTTGCCTCCCGTAAAGCGCTTTCTTTATAGCCATATAGCTGAGCTTGATAGTTTTGATGATGCTCTCATATATATAAGAGTCTAACCCACTTCCTATGCAAAGGAATCTTGTAAGAGAATAAATCAATAAAGCACAAAGTGAGTAGCATAGGAAGACAAAACAAGTGTAACTTCAAGACTTTGAACTTAAAGAGAGGAGGCACAATAATATTGAGATATTTAGAACCATGTTTTCCCCTCTCACAATAATTTTCAGTGGCATCATGAATAAACTCAAAATATAGCTATCACATAAAGCATTCTTATCATAATCCACATGCATAAAAGTATCATTATTTTCCACATAAGCAAAGTTTTCCTTATTAATAACAATGGGATTAGGATCATCATAAAGAACTTGAACATGATAGACAAGTTGTATATTAGGGGAATGGTTGTAATTATAGCCAATGTCATAGTATTCTTTATAATAATTATCAAAGACTGGAGGCATAGTATCATCATAAGCAATGGAATATTTATCTTCCAAAGTTTGTTCATTTGTAAACATATCATCATCATTTTTACTAGAAGGAGAGGTTTCAAATATATAATCATTAGTAGCAAAAGGATTTTCAAACACCTCCTCCCCAAGCTTAGAGCTTTCCATATCATCATTGGAAGGAACATGGATAGTACTAATAGCATAACAATTAATAACATCATCATTTTCAGAATTGGTATCAAAAAGATTTTCAATATCAAAAGTAGTGTGCTTTTCCCAATCATGATCACTACTATAAGTAACAGGCATAGGATCATCATCGAGTTCGGACTCATCGGCAACAACTGTAATAGGAGCAACATGTTTAGGGGAAGATACTGTTTCCTCTCTCATTTTACTCCTCCTCTTCTTCTTCTTTCCTTCCTTAGGAGAGAGAGGCTTGAAAGGGAGCTTCTCCATATAACCTGGTTTATTGTTAGAAACAACGGAAGAAACTTGGGAGGACTCCTCTCTTTCATTAATAAGAGTAAAACAAACATTAGTCCTTTCATATTTTGGTAAAGCCATTCCATCTTTTATAATATTTTGTATGTAAGTGTTGGCATGACAATTATTAATACAATAGAGATAACATCCATGCAACACGTTATTCATATCAAAAGCACTCATATCTAACGAAGAAGTTTTTCTTGATAACTCTTCACACCCCAAAAATAATGTAAGTTCATCATGCTGATTAGGAGTGATCATGTTATCACAAAAGTCTCTCGCAGGACTCATATTAGATCCTGAGCATTGGAAGTTGAAATGACCCTCTTTATAGCAAAGTTCACAAATAAAAGGATAGAGGGCACAAACTTTTTCAGCAAGATCACTTAGAGCTCGGTACCATGTTGTAGTTTTTTCATTCCTATGATGAATACAATATTCCTCTTCGATTTTATTATTTTCACAAGGTCTAAGTGCTCCACAAAAATTAACATGCTTATAAGAAATAGTATTTTCAGAAGTTTGAGCATGTTTATTGCAATCATTAGTAACAATTTCATTTTCCATGCAAGTGTCTTTAAAAGGTTCATGATACATGTCCCAATTCTCTTTAGGAATATTAATATGAGAAGCAAAGGTTTTACAGCAATTAACAATAATTTGAGAATCAAGACCAAATTTAGCACTAATCTCATGAAAACTAGCAGTTTCAGCAAAAGACTTAATGCTATCATATTCATGGTTTATACCTGATTCTTTACCTTTGTCATTCTCCCAATCTTCAGTATTGTGTTGAATTGTTTCAAGAAGATCCCATTTAGCTTCAACCTTCTTACTTGTGAAAGAACCTTCTGAACAGGCATCTAGATGATCCTTGTAATGACCTGAAAGCCTTGCATAAAAATTAGTAACAATTATTTCTTTAGGAAGCTCATGGTTAGGACATTTGAGTATTAATGTTTTCAGTCTTCCCCAAGCTTGAGCTATGCTTTCTCTATCATGAGGATAAAAATTGAAAATGTAACTCCTAGCTAGTTGCACTTCATGAAGAGGATAAAATTTAGAGTAAAAGATAGATTCAAGATTTTTCCAATTCGAAGGACGATAATCCAGCATCCTATACCACTTCTTTGCTTTGTCCTTAAGTGAAAATGGAAATAATTTCATCATGACATCTTCTCTTGATAAACCTGCAACCTTAAACAACTCACAAAGTCTTGTAAGTTTCAACAAGTGATCATGTGGATGGACTGTTCCATCCCCTGCATAACATTCCTCCCTAACCGTTTCAACAAGTTCCATAGGTATTTCAAAAGGAATACTTTCAGTTTCAGTAGGTGGATTTTGAACATCACAAGCATCATTAGAATTATCACATATGGAAGACAAAGCATTATCAAAGAAAAATTTCTCTTTCAAAGCTGGGGAACTAAAAAGATCATTTTCATGTAAACTAGCTTCCCCAAGCTTAGACTTTTCCATAGCATTAGGAGTAATAGTGTTCAAAGAATTCATGCTAATAATATTGCTATCACTATTATGCAAACAAATTCCCATTGCCTTTTTAATTTTCTCTTCCTGCAAAATATTAGTACTTTCCGTGGCAGCAAGAATTCTTTCTATAGGAGTAAAATATTCAAGAAAAACATTCCTCAAACTATTCCATTCAATAGTGACTTCTTCATCCAAAGACTTGAACCAAATACGATCATTACCAGATAAAGACGAATATAATAGCTTCCTTTTTACCTGATCATTAGAAATACCAGGAAGCCTAAATAAACCACATATGTTTTCAATTGTCTCCACGTGTTCATGTGCAGACTTAGTTCCATCCCTGTAAATGGATTTTTCATAACTCTTTTAACATGACCAATGAGAATTTATATCTCACTTTAGATTCCTCAAACACAGTAGTTTCAACCACTTTAGGAGCAGTGGCATAAGCACTTTCATATAAAGCAAGATGCAGCGAGGCACGATTCAGAAATGCCATAGTAACAATGAGATAAAACAGCTTTCAAGTTTTCTTACCAAACTTCTTACCAATAGCGCTACGCTCCCCGGCAACGGCGCCAGAAAAGTATCTTGATGACTCCCAAGTGCAGGAGATCAATTGTAGTACCTTTCGAATAGAAAAGGTTGTCGAACCCACGAGGAGCTGAAGGTATTGGTTAGTAGTAATGATAAATAAAACAGTGAAAGATGCAAGTGTTTTTGGGATTTTCAGTTGTATAATTGCAGATGGTATATGTAGTAGCAGGTGGTAGTAACAATGGCAGCAAGCAAACAGGCAGCAAAACTGAGAGTAAACGGTGATTCAATGCTTGGAAACAAGGCCTAGGGATCATACTTTCACTAGTGGTATCTCTCAACACGTTAGCACAACTGAACGCAAATAAATGCTACTCGGGATTCTTCTTCTACTTGATGAAACAAGAGTACTATGCGTAGGGCTACAAAAGCACGCCTCAAAGTCTGAGTAAACAAACACCACAATTCCGCAAAGAATAAGACATGATAAATATCTAAATTATTCATAGAGTCACACACAAGTACCCACACTGTCATCTTGATACCGTGTTGTCACAATGACTCCGGAAACTAGATAAATTCACTTGAGTAGCATAAACATTACATATGAATTCAGCGGTACGTACTAACAATGTTCATGATCACATAAAGATCACACCATGGGAGAGAGATGTATACCACATAGCTACCGTACGAGCCCTCAGCCCCGAGGAAAACTACTCACACATGGTCATGGTGATGAGGAGCTTGATGGAGAGGTTGATGGAGAGGTGCAGCCCGGAGTGGAGACGAAAGCCCGCAGCAGCCACGGCGCGGCGGCGGCGGTGGCAACCCGTGGAGGCGGCTGCCCTTGGCGGCGCGGCGGCGGCTGCCCGTGGAGGCGGCTGCCCTTGGCGCGGCGGCGGCGTCCCTCGGCGTCGGCGGCTGCGAGGAGCGGCGGCGGCTCTTGGGGGCAGCGGCCCTTGGCCCCTCTTCTTCCTTGGAGATGGTGGTGGTATGGAGGAGGTTCTCCACCCCCAGACGGCTGCCTGGGAGGAGGAAAATTCGTGGTATGGGGCTCCTCCCACGACCTAGGGTTTCCTCCCTTATATAGACTCTCGGATTTCCGTCATCCCCTCTAGGGCTGCAGTAAATCGGTGATATCTCGGCCGCCCGGACTCGGAATTGGGCGAATTTTAATTCTAGATCGATTCTCGTGAAATTTCCTGCAACTTTCCTATCGGGGAGACCTCCGTTTGGCGCCGTCTTGGACCCGTAACGTGACCATCTTTGAAAAACGTTTCCAGACAGATTCAGGAAAAGTCCCAATTCGACTCCAACAAGGTTTACTTTGCCCAATTTTGATAATTCCTACACATTAAAGTGTAAAACAAGAAAATTGTGCACTTTGGCAACTATTAGTAGGTTAGCCCAATAAATGCCATAATATGATATAAAGTGTATATAAAGCATGTGGCAATTAATATAATATATGCATGAAACATCAAAAATTATAGATACGTTTTAGACGTATCTGTTATCAACTCATTAACTCGGTCTTGCTGCCTACGGAGAGCTTCCCCGGATAAGCCGGACAACTCGGCTCTTGCTGCCTCGGCAGCTCTAAGAGTCTTAGCAGGGGAACTATACTTCGGCTTTTCGACTGACAAGTGACTGGGAGTCTTACTGGAACTAGATCTACCATCTCTAACAATCTCGGCATTGAGGCATTTACCCCTCTTACGCACATCCTCTATGCGACTAGGGTGTGCAGCTACCAGGGTAAAACCATGTGCTTGGTTATACTCACGGAGAGTTATCCCGAATTCTCTCCTCACCTCGGCCATCGCGAGAGCCTCCTGATGTAGGCTCTGACGACGCGACTCCAACTCTGCCTCCATTTGGGCAGCATCTGTACCGGCAGCTACCGGCACAGCCAGCTTCTCGATTATCTCCTCGAGAGGAGCCGGCCTAACCGGTACCTCGGATGTACCGGCCTGTTCGCGGAGGTTCTCCCTCCTCTCCAGCGGCACTTTCGCCGATCTGGTGGTCTTGGGAGCAGGTTGGCCGGCATCTCCTTTGCCGGGTTCTCCTTTGCCGGTTTCTCCTTTACCGGCACCACCCGCAGAGCCGGTCATCATGACCTCTGCGCAGCTCCCGGGGAGAGCGCTACGCCGGCCGCGAGCCGCACAGACAGCAGGAGGATCCTCGGCTACAAGCACCTGCTCCAGGTACTTGCAAACAAACTCAGTGGCGACGTAGATCTCGAACGTCCCAAAGAGGATGAGGCAGCCGTTCCTCGGCATCGGCCTGCTACCGAAGCAGCCCGCGTTGTCGCTGATGAAGTTCAGCGTGCCGAGTCTGTGGACAAGGCCACTGACCACGCGCTCGCCGGAGGCGATGATGGAACCCGTCCGGATGAACACACCAGCCAGCGCCGCTGCTGGCCCCACGGTGGACGCCAACTGTCGTGGTGGTATCACGGCAGATGGCATAGGATGGCTTATGTTGGGGCCGATGGACGCTGGTGGAACCGGGGAGGGCTAGCGCGTTAAGGAGCGCACACAGAAAATACAAGCACACACAAATATACCTAGGTTCGGGGCCCTCGTGAGGAGGTAACACCCTACTCCTGCCTGCCTCTCTCTATATGTCGGTATCTCACAAGTACAATGGTGCTCCTTGAGCTGTATCTTTGCAGCCATGGCAGTGAGCTCTAAGGAAGAAGATGAAGCTAAGGGGGGAAATGTCTCTCTCTGGGCGTTTCTTCTGACCGTCCCTCACGCAGGAGGGGGTGAGGGTCTACTTATACCCCAGCACTAGCAACGGTCACCTCGCCGTACCGGCACTGCAGACGCGCATGCATGCACGTCATGATTGTACCCTGCACAGGAGACAAGACGTGGCTTGCCCATACCCTGTCCCATGTCTCTGCTCCCACGTACAGCCGAGGTCAGCGGCGTCCTTCTCCTGCTCCCACGCCCGTCCTTGGTCAGCAGAGGTGAGGCCGGTCACCTCAGACATGCGCCATACCGCACGCCATGCTCCCGTGTCAGACGGGATGTGACAGCAGCGCTGACCTCTGTCCGACATAAGGTGCCTCATCTCTATAACCCGGCATGGATATGCCGGATTCCCTTTCCTGAATAGCCTCCCCTGCATATAAGAAAACACACAGGATACCGACATATATGTGTCGGTCAGCATGTCTCGGATCCCATATCTCGGTGAGTATATGTCGGTTTCCACCAACATCATAACTCGGCCTCCTCTGGGCCCGGGTATGTCGGGTTTTTATACCTCGGTCCAGTCTTGGACACAGCTTATACCATATCATGACCCTACCCGGGGGTAGCCCCTCGACAGAAGAATATTCAGCCTAAATGAGAAACACCAGCGTCAAAACTAGGGTTTGAACTCTGGTGTGCTGAGGGTACAACCACCCTCTTAACCATCCTACCACAGGCAGGTTCTCGCGGTACCAAAATAAAATTGAATCGTCAAACGGGTAATAATTTTATGCTATCAACTCAGCTGGTTTCCTATCACAAACACCCATTGACGCTTTTCGTTCTTTATCGGACGATATTGCTTAGGACGAACGATCCGACGAAAAGGTCTCGTCTTTACTTCATCCGCATTTCAGACAGTGTCCATGGCAGTACCCGAGTAGCCACGCGCGTACATGTGCCACGATTTGTTTACTCGAACGCAAACGATCGAGCTAATTTTTTTAAATAATACATTTTTTATAGTTATTTCTATTGTTCAAGATATCTTCCGATATTCGATAAATCGGCCGATTTATCGCTTCTCAGTGTCTGACCGATAAGATAAATCGGCCGATAAATCAGCCGATATACCGATAAATCGGCCGATATGCCGATAAACCAGCCGATTTACCCCTTATCTTGAGTCGACGATAAGTTCCCGATAAGCGATATCCCCAACATTGGTTATTTCATGAAATAATACGCGTTTTTTTATTTTTTAAAATATTACCCAGTCGTCCTGGCCGAAAACGATTAGTACTAATCGTCTGGTCAAAGACGATTAGTACCAATCGTCTTGGCTGAAGACGATAGGTGCCTTTGCACTTTTGTCTTCTCCTGCATGCATGCACTTTTGTCTTTTGTCTTTTCCTGCATGCAAGACTTCAGCCAAGACGATTGGTACTAATCGTATTTGGCCAGGACGAGTAGTACTAATCGTTTTCGGCCAGAACGACTGGGTAATATTTTTGAAAATAAAAAAACGCGTATTATTTTCCTAATTAAATAAATTTCGCGTATTATTTATAAAAAATTAGCAACGATCGAAAGGGTTGTTCTTTGTGCCCAAAGCAAAGCGGCTCCTTGCGACGCAAGGTTTGCAGCACTTGCGCTTGCACATGGATCCCCTCGTTCATACTACTGGTAGCAGTACTCAATTTGGTCATCATTCCAAGTGGGAACAACTAAGATCTTAAGCATCTTCACCGGAACCCTCTAAATATGTGTCCGACATCCCCAATTGGGCCACATATGTCCGGTCAAGTGAAGTGTGCAGCCCACAGCGGCGTCCCTAAAGGCTCGCCCCCAAACGGCACGAGATTTTGACCAAACTATAAATACCTTGTGGGCGTTAAATGGAAATCAAATTTTGCCTCAGATTTATACAAATTTAAATCTAAACCTTCATAATCTAAATCCTACTGCGCCTACGCGGCGGCGCCTACTCTGCAGCGGGCTCGGGCGCCACGTACGCACGTGCTGCAGCTTCAGCCGCGGCATTTTTTGCGAGGGCGGCCTCATACTCGCCTCTAATGGTGCGGTCGGGCTCTGACCAGAACCTCGTCCGCTCCTTGGGGTTCTCGTTTAGCGGTGGTTGCTCGCCGTCGAAACGGTAGAGCGCCTTTTACCGCTCCTCGACCTTTAGTCGCGGTTGCGCGGTCCAAATTCGACCTTTAGTCGCGGTTCGTGGCTGGAACCGCGACTAAAGGTCGAATTTGGACCGCCCAAATTTGCGCGCCAGCCCACACCCTTTAGTCGCGGTTCGTGGCTGGAACCGCGACTAAAGGTCTTTTTTCTGTTTTCTTTTTTTTTCCGTTTTTCTATTTTTTTCCTATTTATTGATTTAATCGTCCAAATCAGCTCAAATTAGTCTCTAAAAAATTGTCAATCAACAACTTAATTATGTACATCTTTCATAATTTTTTTGTTCTGTCGACAAAATACTTCAGTTCATCGAGCTCAAATTCATTATTATTACACATGCTCCTTACATAAAGGTTTAATATATTCCATAGAATGCATTACATTAAAGGTTTAATACATTATTACACATCACCAACATCACCAACATTATTCTACATAAACGGACTTGCTGGCTCGAAAGCCGTAGGATTAGGTGGAACGGCGGGAGGAGCCAGCCCCGTTCGCGGCCGCCCGGTTCTCGCTTGCACGTTTGCGGCGGAGGGCAAGATCCATGGAGGATGAGTCTTTCAGCGCCCAATCCAGCTCGGAAGCCTCCTTCGCCTTGAGCTGGCAGGCAGTTCTGGCTCGCTGTACACGGCCGTCGTGGACGGACCGGAAGGAGGCTTCAAGGGCCTCCTGCATCTGCGGCCCGCCGCGCTCTTCCCCATGGTCGCTCCAGTCGAAGTCGTCGTCGTCGTCATCCTCCTCGTCGGGAGGGGCGGCGGCGACTGGTGGAGGTACGGCCGCGGATCCCCACGCCACCTCTGCGGCGTACGCATCCTCGTCGGGGTCAGACACGTCGGACCACGCGCGCTCGTACGTCCTCCGCACCTCCTCCGGCACCGGAGCAGGAGGCCGGTAGCAGGCCATTCCTCTCCACGTCGGGCTCGTGGGCATACGGCGGGATAGGCTCCCGCGGTAGTGCCCAAGCGCGCTCTGCCGAGCACGCTCGACCTCGTCCAGAAGGCGCTGCGGCGGGCGTGGCGGATCCATCTCGTGGAGACGATGCGTTCGTGGCTAGGAATGGCGGATTAGGGTTTACCCCGTCGGCGACAATATATAAAGACCTCCAGGGCAGCGCTAGGGGAGGACACGTGGATAGGGCAGCGCTGTGAGATCCTGGCTCAGGGCTTAACAGGATTGATAGAATACTCATATCAACAAGTTGCAACTTCTTTTCCGGAAGCTCATCTGGAAAGAACTCCGAGGTTAAGCGTGCTTGGCCCGGAGCACTCCAAGGATGGGTGACCGACCGGGAAGTACTTCCCGGGTGCGCACGAGTGAGGACAAAGTGCGCAGAAAAGACCGGTGTTGATCTGTGGGGCCAGTCTAGAGATCCTAGAGAGCTGCCAGGGGTTACAGGCCCGGTCCGGGGGTAGGCCGGGGTGTTACATTTGGTATCAGAGCCGGCCCTCGCGGCAACACGGGCGTGTGCGGGTCAGGGGCGCGGACATGTGGAGCATGTGCCGGCACTGGGCGCACAGACGTGTACCAAGAGGGGAAGTTCCTGGACTGGGGGAAGGATGTGAGATCCTGGCTCAGGGCTTAACAGGATTGATAGAATACTCATATCAACAAGTTGCAACTTCTTTTCCGGAAGCTCATCTGGAAAGAACTCCGAGGTTAAGCGTGCTTGGCCCGGAGCACTCCAAGGATGGGTGACCGACCGGGAAGTACTTCCCGGGTGCGTACAAGTGAGGACAAAGTGCGCAGAAAAGACCGGTGTTGATCTGTGGGGCCAGTCTAGAGATCCTAGAGAGCTGCCAAGGGTGACAGGCCCGGTCCGGGGGTAGGCCGGGGTGTTACAAGCGCTGGGGGAGGACACGTGACTGACACGAGTCGTGACCGCAAAGCCTAAAGAAGCACACAGATCGTGTGTTTCTTTCAAGTGCTTGTGAGACATTGGATCAGGGGTGTGTTTCTTTTGAGGGATTGTGAGCTGTTGGATCAGCACTATCACGACCACTTCGTGAGCCACTTGACCCGGTGGGTGTTACCAACCGTTACTAAAGAAGCACACGGACCCTATATATAGCCCCCCTCTCGGACATGTTCAGCACTCAGTGTCTACTCATTGTAGTTCATTTTGGTATACGAAGCATTCGGATTCCCTGCATACGTCCAACGGTGCATTTGATATGCGGGCACTCACGAGCCACCGTTGGGCTGTATGCAGGGAAAACCGTGTGTTTTGTTCTCTTCAGTGTTTAGAGTTTTCAGAATACAGTGACCCTATATATAGCCCACCTCTCGGACATGTTTGGCACTCACTCTGTACTCATTGTAGTTCATTTCGTAAACAAAGCATTCAGATTCCCTGCATACGTCCGACGGTGCATTTGATATGCGGGCACTCACGAGCCACCGTCGGGCTGTATGCAGGGGAAACCGTGTGTTTTGTTTCAACTTTCAGAACACAGTTACATAAAAGGTTTAATACATTATTACACATCACCAACAACATCCCTATCTAGTGTTCACTTGTTCTTCATGTGTGTCCCTTTTTTCTGATTGCGCCATAACCATGGACAATCTTCTTCATTTAACTTGATGCTTGGGTCAGTGTTCACTTTGAAGGGCGGAATTTCATTAAACTTATCGTAATCTTCTGACATGTCTGTCTTGTCCTCCACTCCCACGATGTTTCTTTTACCTGAAAGAACTATGTGGCGCTTTGGCTCATCGTATGATGTATTCGCTTGCTTATCTTTTCTTTTTTTTGGTAGGGTAGACATGTCCTTCACATAGAAAACCTGAGCCACTTCACTGGCTAGGACGAATGGTTCGTTCTCTTACTCAAGATTCTTGAGATCCACTGTAGTCATTCCGTACCGTGGGTCTACCTCTACCCCGCCTTCTAGGTTGAACCATTTGTACTTGAACAAAGGGACCTTAAAAGAAGGTCCATAGTCAAGTTCCCATATCTGCTCTATGTAACCATAATATGTTTCCTTTTGCCCATTGCAGTTTGTTGCATCAAAGCGGACACCACTGTTTTGGTTGGTGCTCTTTTTATCTTGTTCGACCGTGTAAAATGTATTTCCATTTATCTCGTACCCTTGAAAAGTCAATATAGTCGAAGATGGTTGCTTGGCCAACAAGTATAGCTGTTCTCCAACATTGGTGTCATTAATGAGACGTCTTTGTAACCAACCGCCAAAAGTCTTCATGTGTTCTCCATCAATACAATCTTTTCCTGTGTATTTGGAGCGTAAAATATTCCTGTGTTCCTCGATATATGGAGCCACCAAGCTGGAATTATGTAGAACTGTGTAGTGTGCTCGAGTGAAAGAATTCCCGTCTTGACATAGTGTTGCTTTTTTTTCCTAGCGTGCCTTTTCCACGCAGTCTCCCTCATGGCGCGATTGAGGAACACCAATCGGCTTTAGATCAAAACTCAATGACCTCCTCCGTTCCATAGCCCTTGGAGATGCTTCCTTCTGGCCTAGCACGGTTATGAACGTATTTCTTTAAGACTCCATGAACCTCTCAAAGGGGAACATGTTGTGTAGAAATACAGGACCGAGAACGAGAATCTCTTCGACTATGTGAACTATGAGGTGCGTCATAATATTGAAAAAGGTTGGTGGGAACACCAACTCGAAGCTGACAAGACATTGGACCACATCCTTCTGTAAACTTGGTAGAGTTAGTGGATTGATCACCTTCTGAGAAATTGACAAGACATTGGGCTCGACTTTGGAGATATGTCCCTGGTGGAGGCTACGAAAGAATTCACGAACACCTGCAAGAAGGCTCCGTTCTCTGATTCGGCAATCAACGGGTTGAGGACCCTCCTCAGGCTGAACATACAGTCCATGACGGCAGCGGATGAAGATTTGATTGGCCTTGCTGGCCCAGGGGGATGCGACTTCCCGCCACCGACGGTGCTGGACGTCTCCGCCTGATCTGCTTCCCGATCCTCAGATCGCGCCGCGTAGTTGCGTTTTGAAGATATGACGATATATCTCTCTGAGAGATTAGACGGTGTAGGATGAGAGCCTTTCGTCTAGCACGCCCTGTCTTGTATGACTTTTTTCTTTTTGGCCTCGGCCGTGTCATGTTTGCTTCTCCTATATCAATATAAAAGGCAAAGCTTTTGCCTCGTTTCAAAAAATGTATTAATTGAAGTCCAAATCCTCCGTCCGCTTCCAAAGACATGACCAGTCAGGGATCACTAGAAGCACATAAGGTGGCCTGATGGATCATCAGAAGCACAAGAGCTAAATGCAAAGCAGTTTCTGGCACTAAGTCTAACTACTCCTTTCTCGTGCTCGACGGAACGTGTGACAGAGTCCAGATGACCAATTTCCACCGGTTTCATTTTCTTCTTTTTTTTTGAAAGAGGGGATTACAGGCCAGCGATCCATTACAGAATACAGAAAAGAAGAACAAACGCCAGCCCGAACAAACAGAGCTCAGCTGAAGGCACTACAGCAGCAGGAAAGCAGCTAAACCACCAAACCTCGACGTCGCCGGCGAACGCCGGAGAGGACGAAGACGAACCACTTGCCACCTGGAAGAAGGATGACCTCCAACATTGAAGAAAGCCGCATGATCCACACGCCGCAAGCAGCGCGATCTTGACGAAGAACGAGCACGGCCTAGCCACCCCCACGACCAGCTCCAACACCACCTTCCGCCGGGGCGGCGAGGCCGTGCCAGAAGATCCACCACCACCGTGCCAACCAGCCCAGCACCTCAGCTCAGCACCAAACCCCTCCACTCCGGCGCACCACCTCCAGGAGACTCCTCTCCTAACCTCCACGGCCGGCCGGAGGAGCCTCAAAGAACCGGACGCCAGAGTCGCCAGGAGCAAGCATGCCGCCCCCGCCGCTCCCCCCCTCGCCGCCACGGCCGGCCAGGGGAGCCCGAGGCACACGCCCTCAGAACCTGCTCCAGAACGAAGCTCCATGTCCTCGCGATGACGCCGGAGCTTGCATCGCCGTGCCGGCGTCGCCGAGTGTTTTCTCAGTATTAACATGCACAGTGATGATACGCACATCATGCTTGCGGGTTGGAGGATATCCACCTAGCACATACATATATATAGACTAGGTAATTTCGGCGCGGCGGCACGCGGCGGCCTTAGTGAAAAAGAGTGGTGATATTTTTAATTTTCGTATTGTTGAATATTTTCTTTGGGAAAATATTTATTGTAAAAATATTCAACAAATTTTGTTCCGAAACTATTTTAAAGCAATAAAAATTGTTGAATATTTTGTGGGAAGAAAAATTATTTGGAAAACTAATCCAACAATTCTTGAACAAAATGAACATTTCTCAGTTTTTATGGAAAGTTTGGAAGTTTGGTAATTTCTTAAATTTAAAAATTTCTTAGTTTTACTTTTGTACACAATGGATATTTAGTCCAACTTTGTTAAATCTTTATTGGTTTAGAGATTATTGTGATTTTTTGAATGTACTGTTAATTCATATTTTGTTGGTTGTTCTGTCATTTTTATGGAAAAGAAAATTGATGAAAATTGTGATTTATGAGTAGGGAGAAAAAAAAGTAGAAACTTCTAAAATGTTTGAAAGGTAAGGAGTGTTTTTAAAAAATACGTGTCAATAGGTCCAATATGAAATATATATGCTGTTAAAAATAATGTTACTAAAGTTATTTGGTTATGATGTTAATAAAATTAGTTTGTAATATCTGGAGAATGCAACGACCTTTGTGCAAAAGAACCGCGCGTTTTTATTCCGGAAGGACGATTTATAATTTTTGGAAAACGCGTGGTCTTTTCTGCCAAAAGTGGCGAGCGGGCCTGTTTTGCAAGAAGTTTTATTCCGGAGAGCCGATTTATTTTTTTTGGCTGGGAGGCCGATTTACAATTTTTAGGAAAACGCGCGGGCTTTTCTGCAAAAAGTGGCGAGCGGGGATTTTTTTGCAGAAAGTTTTATTCGGAAGGCCGACTTATAATTTTTGGAAAACGCGTGGATTTTAATGCAAAAAAACACGTGGGGACTTTTACGCAAAAAGTTGTTTGGAAGGGTGATATGCATCTACTCGTGAAATGAAAATTTAAAGCGGCGAATTGGGCAAAATTTGTCAAATGTCTGTGGGAATCTGGATCTGAAATTAAGTAGCTAAAGTCGACCAAACTCGAAACCGATCACGGGAATGGAACCTACCCGTCGACGCGTATATATTTCATGTATATAATTTTCGGAGAACACGAAGTTTTTTTTGCAAAAAAAAAAGAAAAAAAGACCGACTACCGTACCACCGTACTGTAGCGCGCGCACTGTACTGAGAGTGTGAGGAAGCGGTGCTAAAAAACGACCACTGTAGCGCCACACTGTAGCGCACGCTACAGTGCGACGCTACAGTGGACGGACCGCGGAGAGCGCGAGGATTCGCTGCCCCTTTAATATAGTTAGTATTAGACGTGTCACCTCTCAGGACCTTACCACAATCATGCATACTTAAGGGAGAGAGAGATTATTAATTACCTTGCACCACAAAAAATATAATGCCATCAGAGGTGTCTTTGCCAGCATAATCCAAGCACATCGTTTCATTCTCCCAAACTATATTCGGTGGCAATGGCAAAAAGATGGGGCAGCTGAGGAACACGGTGTCACCTTCCTGAAGTAGTTCATAAGCATCAAGCCCTCTATCCACGCATGTGTAGATAAAACCATCAACAAATACGGATCTACCATTTAAAAGGCACCTTCTACGCGACCGCGGGTGTGATCCACAGAATTGAAATTTATCATAAGGCATGACAACAAGCCATTGTTTGACATTGAGGTCAAACAGAAAACATGAGCTGGTGACAGCATCACTAACTATGAACGAATCACCACCCAGAGTTGCATATCCCGATAGCTTAGCCTTCTTGATCGGAACATGAGACTGATCTCTATGTGGTAACGCAACCAGATGGTTTGGTTACTACAACTTAGATGAGTCTGTTCGAAAATTTCGAGAGCACCAGTAAGAGCAATAGTCTTATAGCCAACTCGGATAGCCATAACGAAAGGACCATCAGCAGTCCTCCGGAAACGTGGATCAAAAGCCAGAACATTGTTCCTGAAACTAACCACATGTCTGCCATCTTCTATGCCTGAGACAGCATATATGCATGAGCTGTCGCAAAGAAAGTGCCACGGTGGAGGTGGCTGTTCTTCTAACATGTCATCACCATAATCTGTAATGGAACAGAACTGTTTGAGAAGCTTGCCATCATCTCTTTCTAACCTTCCACTATCATTCATGACATTAGTCTTATAAACAATTGACTGTGTGCCAGCTTGGCAAATAATAAATAGATCTGGCTTGATATGTGCTATAGCAGGCTTCAGCTTCACAGGGACAACAGAACTTGGGGGACATTGATTAGGTAGGAGATTCAACCTGCAAGAACCAAAAATGAATCACGCACAAAGAACCTAAAATATGTAAGTGTTAAACATGAAGCTCTTAGATCAAGACCTGCAACATTCAAGAATCAGAGGAACTGGTGCGGTGCTGATTGGATCCTCTTCAAGTTGCAGCACCGGAGAGTGGCTCAACTCCTCGTCCTTGTACTCCCTAATATCGATTAGTAAGTTGATTAGGGAGTAATCTTAAGCAAGATGATGAATGATCGAAAAAAACTAGTAACTTACTGCAGAAAGCGGAATCGATGGGTGTTTAGGTTGGGCATACTGGGCAGCATGTCTATCCGGCGGCAAGTGGAGTGCAAGACCTTGATTTATCCTTGAGCTGGGAGTTGGAAGGTGGTAACGATGGCATGTACTCCACACTGATCCATACAGAGCACATGAGTCGGCTGCCGAGATGGGCGAGGAAGCCATACCCTGCTTCGGACCAGAAAGGGCAAACAGAGTCGATCTCGACAGGCGGCTCCAGCATGAGCCTACGGTGATCCTCGTCATAGTGGAGCTTGAATGCGTAGATGGTCCTTTCTCTGAGCATGTAGACGGTCTCATCTTCTTGTATGTATACACCATTGCCCAAGATAGGGATGTAGAAGCTTCCCGGGGTGGTGTTTACCTGGGTCCAGGCGGAGGTGGAGCAATCGAAGGTGAAGAAAAGGGACTGTTCCTTGATGGACACCAGTATTAATGTGCGGTTGCCGCCGCAGAGGGGAGCGCGGTGCATCCCTGGAGGAAGCGACCACGCCACAGGTTTTTCATGTCGTACACGTCAGGGCGGACGACAGGTTCGCCAACCTGCTCCCACCGACTCTGGCCGTCCTCTCATCACGATGCTGAACTCTCGAGACTCAAAAAGAAACTTGATGTACACGGCCCAGATGTGGCCGGCTGCCGAGATGGAGCAGCACGGCACCTCAGGATCCGTCGGAAGGGGAGGCAACTCCTCCTAGGTGGTGATCCTCCCATCCACCCCTCCGCATGGCCGAGCTGGAGCTGCAGGGCCTGAGGCGGCGTCTCGTGATCCTGCCGGAAGACGCAGAGCGAGACGCCGTCGGAAGCGAGGCTGGCGGAGGCATCGATCACCAGCTTCCCCGGCTCGTGGAAGATCTCGAGCGCGTCATTGCTCCGGCCGAGGATCCGCCCACACTGTGCCACTCGGAGCCTGTGCAGCCGCAGTCTGCCGTCGTCGCTGCTGAAGCCGACGAGCAG
Source organism: Poa pratensis (assembly GCA_947311845.1). Classification (NCBI taxonomy): domain Eukaryota; kingdom Viridiplantae; phylum Streptophyta; class Magnoliopsida; order Poales; family Poaceae; genus Poa; species Poa pratensis. The sequence continues at coordinate 16,580,121 of CAMZMU010000111.1, forward strand.
CGACCACGCGGGCCGCCGACCATCCGCGTCGGCCGGTAGAGACTCGTAATCATAGCCGGGGGCGACGTGATGGATCCGAGGCGAGCACCGAGGATGCCAGCTGCACACGCAAGTGAACAGACCGCACCAATCCTCTTCCTCCGCCGCTTCCATGCTCCACCGGCTCGCAAGCTAGGGTTAGGGTTTTGCTCAGCTCAGCGATTTGTGGGCTCGCGCGCGATTTTTGGAGTAGAAAAGAACAAGAGTGAGCTGGAGGTAGACGGACTGGAGATTAGATATGAACTCGGTGACGGATGAAAGCTGAAGAATCGTGATCTTGCACCATATTTTGATGCAGGAAAAGGTTGGCGCTATAAAACCTGATGACGTCGAACTTGCTTTGAGGAACACAAGGCCGTCGGCCCATCTCCAAGCACATCGCTACGAATGAAAAGTTTAACCAGGAGGAGTGCTACGAATGAAAAGTTTAACCAGGATTATGGGAGCCAGCTTCTTGTTTAAGAGAAGGCGGTATCAGTTATTATTACATAAAAATCTGCACCAAATATCTGCTCAACGAAAAAAATGAGATCCGAAGCCTACTTTTTTAGAAACAAACTCAGATCACCTAGGAGAAGCTAACGATTAATTTTGTTCTATTTCTTTAGCCTTTTTTAGGGCAAACCACACACTTTACTAACTCATAACCTGGTTTATACAATCAGCCTATAGGCTGGGACTACGGAATTCAGGACACGAACCTATCCATTCTAGATTTAAACTATGCGCACACGCAAACTTCGCACATTCATGGGCTACCCATTAGCGGTACGACCAGCAAAACATAAATCAAAAGACTGAAACGAAGGATAGAGCTCCTCAATCTCACTCAAAATGGGAGCAATCTTCTGAGACGATCTTCCTTTCCACAGCCTCACCAGCTCTTTCTTCTGAGACTTAAAGGTTGGTCGCAGTCTCTGCAACGCAATACTCTCACCGTCACTGACTGCACGGACTAGCCTAGCGCATAAAGCAGCTCAAGGTAATCCCATCACTGAATTAGCTGTCTTCTCAGACCTGGCGTTGGTCCACGCCTTGGCTATCATACATGCCCTGCACGTTAAAATAACACGGACTATCAGCCAGGAACGCGGATACAAGCTGATCAAGTCATAAGGATCAAGGTATGGTTACCTTCGTTAAATCCATGATTCCGGATATTGGATTTTTACCCTGTACATGCTTGGCTTGAACTGTCACCAAAATAAAATTAGTCCATCTTATCTACGAGCAGTACAGTATTACCTCTGTCCCCAAATATAAGACATTTTGCAGTAGGGACAGGGGCAGCCTCTAAGCATAAACCCTAGAATATATTCATTCTGGGAAAGTTTTCTGTTCCATATGGATCACTGGTTTGTGATTTAATATGTTTCTGGGCTCAAAATATAAAGGCTATTTAATTACAAACCAGTGATGCAAATGGAACGAAACTTTCACAGAATACACAATGAAAGATATATGATTTACTGGAATATTTTCATTTTTTCAAACAATTTGAATTTTGACTTCAAAATTTAGGCCAACCTTGTTTGTTGGATCTTGATTTTTTCTGAGCAGTTATTCATTGCTTTCTCAGTCATTTCTTCTGCCCACGACTCAGCTTGAAGATGAAAATGAGCCAAGACATCAGCTACATCGTGCGCCACACTTCCATCCCTGAAAGTAGATACATGCAATGGTAATGAACAAGAACCGCCCATATGCTAACAAAAAGTGCAAGGCAATGAAAATGATGTAAAAAAACACATAATGGTGGTATTGAACGGGAATAGTCATTCGTAGGGCGATAGCTGTAGAGAAAAATATAAACATATAAACTTTAACAAGGTACTGATGAGCAGATGTGCAGCAAGAACAGATTCTCAAAATCAACAACACATGAAGCATATGCATCACAGCAAAAATAAAAATAGAAAGGAAGGAATTAGTTTATAAAGATATAGCAAATAAGAATCAAAATTGATCGAGAAGTAGGGTTCACATACGTTTGAAATTCTCACTAGATCAGTAATTTCTCGTACAACAATTTGATATCTAAAAGATTCGAATTATATACATGATAAACAAATCACGACTAAATACAATGAATAAGCAGAACAAGGATATAACAAGATGTAAAGTGGACTCGGTAACAAGGATAACACGAAAAAGGCTTACTGAAACAACAGCAAAAAGGACATGCCAAAAGTATAAAAACAGGTCAAGAACATGATTATCTTACGGTGAATTTGATTATCTAATTTGCTATCCAGCAGCAACTGATTACAAGAGTTAGATGATAGAGAGTCGATAGACTGCTAAAGCTAGAAGGCGTAAAATAAACACAGAATTTTGCATGCACATCATAACATCCATAGAACAAAATACAAGAAGGGAATGAAATGATGCGCACCTGCTCTTGTCTCCACAGACAGCTTCAATGAATTTAAATAGATGGACTGATACCTTCAATCCAATATGTGGGTTCTTTATACCCCGTAGTATGCCAGAGTAAGCCTTAAACATTCCATGTCTAAGCTGGTTGACATAATCAACCTTAACATCAGCACAGTTTTTCGGATTAGCAGCTTCTTTAAGCTTTTTCATAACATCCTGCAGGTACTTCTCAAAATCATTGCCAATAGCAAGAGCAATGTCTCCAAAGCATGAGAAAATTTGGGGTTTAAACGTCGATTCTGAGAGGCCTTTGTCAAGAACTTCCATAACTTGATCACAGTATGGCAACATTTTACCTTCCAAGACATGAAAGATATCACCAATCACCTCTAAGGAGATAGGGAGAGTAGGTGTTTATCATAGAACTGCATGAATATTGGCATGTGCTCCCCGAAATTTGGACCACTGGCGTTAGCAAGAGTGCCAATGGCAAGCATTTTTATCACGTACAGTAGAATTTTTGCTCGCAAGGACTCGACAAAATAGAAACAACAAAGTATCATCAGCATGGGTAACGAATTCTGCCATTCCTGAGCTTCTCAGTTTCTCGATGATGACTTGCAATAAACCACACAGCCTAACCAGAAGATAGTTTTTGCTCTTCTTGTCATCTAAAGCAAAAGCTTGCGATCAAGTGTCAGGCATAATCTTTTCATGATACGATGCATTAAAGATCCTATAATGCATGTAGCTCCAGATCTGACTATCTCGCAGACACTCACAATCTCACCCAATGCTTCATAGGCAGATTCTGCAAGCCTCAAAGGGGTCCCATCAGTAGGTTCTGAAGCAGAAATAAGAGCATCAACAACACGATCAAGGAAAGGTGGAAAGCTCAGACGACAATGACTCTGCATCTTCATAACCTCGGGCAAGAAAATATATAGCTCCACATACTTTCTCGGACACACTTTCAATATCTTTACTACTGTCTACCAACACATCGATGATGCGAGGAAGGTTTGCATTTGTTATGATTCTGTTTCCACTTGCTGGAGAATGCAGAAGTTCAAACACCCGCCCAAGAGTACGTGCAGTGGTTACTTTTACCTTCTGTTTGGATCTTCCATCATGCCGAGCAACAAATCAACCAAGGGATCAAGTTTCTCAACAGAAGGACCTTCAAGGATAAAACGTATTTCAGAAATAGCTGCCCTGCGTCTATGCCAATCTGGTGCTTTGATGTTAGCATGAACATACTCCATCACAAGGGGACAATTGCATCCCCGATAGTTCTAGCAATGAGGGCTAGGCACCGTGTGGTAGCTCTCTGGTCATGTTGGCATCTCAGATCATAACCTAGGGCAAATCTCAGATCATAACCTAGGGTAAATCTCAGATCGTAATCATCTCCCTCTAGATCTACCTTTAGATCTTCTTGGGTTACAAGATACTCTAGCAGCATTGGAACAAGTGAAGAGAGGGCCTCCTCAATAAAGCGACAATCTGCAGTAGGTTTAGCATCAACAGAGCCCCTGTGTATAATCACTTCTTGACAGATAGCGCTCCAGAACACCATAATGCACGGGTCTGCGTCTTGCTCATCTCCTTTGATAATTTCAGTTGTCAGACTGAGTATGCTTGTCATGTAAGGTTGTAACAGCATATAATAATAGGATGCAATTTCAACAAGGCAATCGATCGCTGCATGCTGGATAACCGGATCTTTGGATTTAGCTGATTCACAAACTGCACTCATTATACGATTTCTCTCATCCATGTTTGTAAAGTTGACCTCGGCAAAACCAAGAATGCCATACAGAGCTTTAATGCTGCAAAACGGACACTAGAACTTGGCTCTGCATGGTTCATCGCCTGGAGAGCAGCATTCACAACACCATCCACTTCTTCATCATGCTCCAAAACCTTAATCGCATCACAGACATACCCCAACGCTTCCAGAGTTCTTTGCTTTAGTGGAGGAGATGCACCCTGCTGTTTCATGTTGCCTAGTAGTTTGGCAATGAGGTCTTTCCATTCCCCCCGGGTACCTCAATGGATGCAACCATTGCAATAATTTCTAGTGAGATGCGGCATGCATCATCCGGAGATCTTAGAGACACCAGCAATGAATCCTTAATCTTCGATTTGATGGATGGGTCTAGGTTGATCCATTTTTCAGTCAGTGTCTTCTCATATTCAGAACTCTTTGCGTCCAATGAATTCTTAAGAGTGATGCCAGCAAGTTTTCTACAGTCTGATGGATATGCATCCTCCGAGAGCACGACCGATAAAGACAGGAGGAAGTTGGGAAGATCCTGCTCCTGTAACAGCTCAAGGTAGCCTTCTGCTTCTGACCGTTCGCGAACATGCGGAGACAGAGCACCTTGCAGAGCCTCAATGAGTTTCATGGTTGTACCAACATGGCCTGGCACAACATCAGATCACTTGTCAGATTGAGACGCGCATAATAAAGACATTCAAAAAAGCTGTATTGGCTGTAGAGATTAGCCATCGTGTATTTATTGTTCAAGGGAAGATATTTGTTAGACAATTGTAGAGATAAGCAAGGGAAATAGACAGGAACAAACTAATTTGCCGTCAAACGGAACACAGCCTGCCGCTACCCTAGGCTCTGGTTAGGGTTAGGGGTCGGGACAAGTAGAAACTAGCAAATCGACGCAGATCTTACCAGCAAAACGATGCGCGCTTCCGTACGGGCACGCTTCGCCTTCGCTCCTGAGAAGAGGTCGCTCGTCCCCGTATGGTCTTGAAGAGGAGGAGGAGGAGGAGGCGGCGGAGCTCGTGTGATTTCTATTCTGGTCGGACACGGAGAGGTGACGGGAACAGCCGAGGGAAAGCTCCGGGATGGCGGTCCGCCAGCGCAATTGTCAGGACCCGGTGGTCTGACGGTCACCGGGGGGAGGTTTGGGGGAGGGTTTTGGAGCAAGGTAGATACATCTCCATTCGGAAAGTCATTTTTTGGCCCCCGAGATCCTGTGCTCTCTGTTAAAAAAATTCAAAAAACATATTTATTTGTTTTAATTTAAAAAATTCTGCAGGTTGTCAACGATAAACGTACGAAATCTCGATTGAAAATACTTTATATTCTGATCTACACGAAAATGACAAAATCTTATATATTTTATAGATTTGAAAAATGTGTCCATTTAGATCCGCTAAGACACGAGCCAGAAATCTCTACATCTCCACTATGAAAGAGTAAACTGTAACTTTTCTAAGACACCCCGATTAGTGTACACGGAATAAATAGTTCCGCTATACGGGTCTCTTGCTCCCTGAGTTCTCCATGTCTTGACGAAAATAGTTCCGCTAAACCAGGCACGAACGATGTCGTTTTAGATCTGCAGGGCACTTCATGACTCTTTTGTCACTTGGCACAGGGCCGACCAGAGCAAATGCAGCATTGCAAGGCGCTCTTTGCCTGAGCTGGAAGACAGCAACTCTTCCACAGACCACAGCAACCCAACAGAGTACCACGGCAAGGGCATGACCAGGCAAGCAGAAGCACCAACGCAATTAAGCAAGCAAACAGGTAAGATTGGGACTGAAAAGCTGATAAAAAAACTTATGCACCCACTGATCCGAACTGATAATAAATGTGCCAAAGAGGATACAGGGAGAAACAGATGAAATTTTTCACTCTATAAATTGGACGCTGGCTGTATGTGATGATTAACTAACAACGAGGATGTAGCTCATGTTTGGACTTTGGTGTCTGTCCAGACAAATATACCATGTGTGATACGCTTCTTCTCACTACAAAATATCAAGTATGGTTTCTATTCTCTTCATTGGTTTAATTTAATTATCAAACTAGTGTTTATTAATCACTGTCACTTTCAAGATGACCCACTGCTGGACACAAACTCCAGCTTATGCTGATGTCACTCAGCTCACCCTCATCCTTCTTCGGCGAAGCTAAGCACCAATTGCTCCTTCTGATATCCAGGGCCCCTGAAGGGCTTTGGATTCAGAGACTCAGGCTTCTGGTGGGCTGCAAACTGTACTTGGTTACCAATCAGTTCAACCAAAAATGTGATCCCGGTCAGGGCCACCAGACTGCCAAAGGCGATATCATGGCCCTGATTAGGCCTTCAGATCATCAGACATGGCCGACGGTATACAGTGCGTTTTCAGAATGTCCTTGGTAGCAGCCTTCGCAGTTTTTGTCTCAAGGACGACAATCTGTCAAACCATGCATCAGTTACTCAATTAATAGCCAAAAAAAATTGCAACTGCATTAAACATGGACCTTGACGTTGACATCTGTAAGAAACAGGCCATGCCATGTGATTGTTATTGTTCTACGTTATGATAAGACCACCCCACACTGTCAATTAGAAGATGCAAGGGATGTTCACCGCAGTGAGGTGAATCAACACAGATACATATTCTTAAAAAGGGGGAGTCAAACCAGTAAAGCTGCAAAGATCGTACACTAGAAATCAACAGCAATTATAAGGGTCAATTGTCAACACCATTTTCCAACTTGCATGATCTTTTTAGCATTGCTAAGCAAGTAATCACGATGGATTACTGGTATGATTTGAGAAAAACTAACCAAGGTCATATCTGTCTTAGCAGGGACTTTAAGGAGTTAACATGGTTGGCATGAGAGATGTTTACAACGTAACTAATATAATAAAGAAGGAACCTGGGTCTACCTGGTCATACTCCAAATCAAACTTCAAGAATTCGTCCTTGCAATTTTCCACCGTTGTAACTAAGTCCTTCAAATTTTTCACAGGTTGACCATTGACAGCAAGGACCTATCAACAAGATGACAATAAAGGGTTTTAGTCACCCTTCCCTAATATAAATCAGAACATTGATAATGTACATACAGTGTCAATTATTAGGTTCCGAATCAACTGTCTAAAAACAAAGAGGTGCTGGGATGCTAAATAAGCACTGAGAATGCCTATCTGGGAATAAAATTAGACTGCAAGTGCTTCACTACAGAAATCAACCGGAGTAACTCATGCAAGTGGATCCTAAAACTTTCTGTTACCTGAGTGTTGACAATCTCTTCATAACCGATGTTGATATCTGCCACAAGAACCTGCAAGTGTTCGATGCATACAATCATGTTAGGAGATAAAAGAAATTTTAGCTCATTATAGAGCTATAAGAATACTTCAGTGATATCAGAATAGAGATGCCATAAACAACTAACACGGGAAGAACTTATAACCTGTGATACCACCACCAGCTGTTCATCGGGTGATTGCGCCATAGAATGCAAATGCTTGACCAGCAACTTGACAGGTGCATCATATTCATAGTCTTTCCCATACTGATAAATAAGTAGATCCAGTAAGCTTAGGAAGTATTTCTTTTTGTCTATTTAAAATTCTCTTAAAACATAATTAAGTTCACAGAGGTGAAAGCGGTTGCATGAGAAAGAATGCTAAAGGTTGGATTAATATATTAATAATAAGTTATGTGTTTGCTGTTTTCTAGGGAGATTGTCAAAGAAGAGAAGTTGCTAGAAAGGCGATAAGCCCTAAAATGTTCTGCTTCATAATATCTAGTAAGACCAAAGTAAAATTCAAGGAACTTATCTGCCATGGTAACTATCAGAGATTACAACTGATCTGCTTCATAATATCTAAGAAAAAGTAAAATTCAAGGAACTTCTTCTTTGCCGTGGTAACTATCACAGATTACAACTATACAACACTAGCTGAAACACGGATCTAATTTGTTGTAGGTATAACTTTTAAATTATTATTTACATCTAAGAAACAAATTAGCTGCATAAAGCATCCCTTGCTACCGAGCTTCTAGATCTCTATGCATGTGAATTTTGAACATCAACGAGGTTATCATCAGCAAGTGGCTACAGAGATGAAGAATATTAACACCGCATCACTATGAGCACTGAACATTTCAAGTGAACAATTTTCATTGAAAGATGATTACTAGTAGCGTAGATGACCTCATTTCATTACTGGTTCCTGTTTAAGGTCAAGAAGAATCAAATCATACTGAAATTCAAGACACTGAAAGCCTTGTTTGTTGATTATTCAATGCACTGGAAACAGGATGCAAAAAGTAGATACAAACCTCGGAACGGAGATATGGAACAGAGACAGCTGCAAAAACAAAGCCTGCAACAATGTAATATGATGGTGGCCTGCCCTTCACATGAGCTGCAATGAGCCGCTTGTGGGTCGCTAGCTTTATTTTAAATTCGTGAACTTTTGAGTTGCGCAGGACTTTAATAAGGGCTTTGTCGCCGGTATACTTCTGAGAAACAAGATAACTAAAGCCAATACGCTCGCCATGCCTGAAAGGAACTAATGCACGAAAAAAGGGGGTCAGTTAATAACATTTGGTAAAAAGTGAGTATTTTATTGTTTTACATAAGGATGTTTGATTTTATCAGGAATGAAGTTTCATTAGCTATAAAGCTAAAACAGAAAAAAATTTGCCAGTATAAACCGCAGCAAGAATCTTTTTAATACCACATAAGGAAATTTGACAAGATTCAAATGGAAACAAAAATCAGCAGTCAGGTTGGCCGGCTGCAAATATTTGACATGTAAACTATCAGAAATTAAGTGTTACACGCTATCTGAATAATGCACTCAGTTTGAACCATCATTGACTCCAGAGAGAAAACTCCAGAGAGAAAGAATAGTTGTATTAACAACGCTTTCAGTGATACTTTCATATAGAAACACAAGCATGGCAAATAAGAGATAAAGGTGGTATCTAGAGAAGAGAAGTACACAATATAGGGCATCAAATGAACAAGTTCCAATGCACAAAGAGTTAAGATATAGGAAGGTATGACAATATGACATACCTGTACCATCGTTGGCAATGTCAATACCATCAAAGCTAAGAATAATATCTGATGGTTGCAGACATCCAGACTCAGGAGCAGTAGGTTCCACCCTCCTAATACGAACACCCTTTTGATCAGGTTTCATTCCCATTGCTTTCCGGAGATCAGGATTTTCCATTTTCTGCCATTCTACCCCAATTATAGGGAAGCCTGAATAATATCGTAAAAGGTAATTAGAAAATCACGTCTCAAATGTGGAACATCATAGAGATAGATGTGGACTACATAGTACTGAACATTAGACCAGGGGTTGAGATTGAAGGAAATACAAAACAAACTCTATCTTAAGACGGCAATATTTTGTCACTTGCATGGTGCATCAAAAGATCAATACAGAAAAGAGACACATCAATCAAAACAATGTATCTGCATACTGGATAGTGCACTGAACAAACTGAAAGAGAAGGAGTAGCAATTAAATGACCGATTAGAGGAACTAATAATAAGAAGAGGAAAACGCTGAACAGGACTCCGTGACAATATATTTGCTTTACTTTATTAATGCCATGATAACCAACCCAAACGATTAAGATTGCATGAGCAATATAAATCATCAGACTGTAGGGCAAGAAAAATCAGAAGAGAGAAACACTAGTATGAGACCCAACGGTAGTAATAATTAATTAATACTTGCAAAGACACAAGGAAGAGTCAGATCAATACCCTGGTATAGACTATGCCTATAATGTCATTCATAACTTCTAATAAACTGGTTAAATGGTTCAAAAGAAAAAATAGTGTTCAGTGTGCTCAAGATAAGCAGTAAAATGAATGAAATCATCAATCATAACTAGATAAGAAAATGTATCTTGATACAATATTCGAACAGGACAATGTACCTGTATACGCTCCAGATTTTTCATAGTCTTGAATAAAGTGCTTGATAACTGGGGTGGGTATCACATAACCTATATTCTCTGCATCTTCGTGTTTGAGAGACTGAAAGGCTATACCAACACATATGCCCCTGTCATTAAAAGCAGGGCCACCTGAATTTCCTGAATTGATAGCTGCATCTATCTGTCGACAGGAAAAGGTCCACATTTGAAAGTTATTAACAAGCAGACAAATAAATATATAATTCTCGAAAGATTAACTTGAGATCTAGGATTATTCTAGCATGGAAGTTATATGAAAGGATGAGAAAAAATGGGAGATACCTGCAGTCCTAAAAGTTCGGTAGAACCATGAACATATGAAAGTACTTCTATCCTAGAGACCACACCACTTGTCACTGATATTGTATCTCCTCCAATTGGGTAACCAACAACAGTGACTGCGTCCTGAAGTGCTGGTAACGACCCAAACTCAACTGGTGAAACTCCTTCCCAGAATTCGTCATCACTGACAGTTAACAGCGCTGAGATGGATAGAACAGTTCAAGTTAGGTCGCGCAAGATAAAGACAGAATAACTGCAGCCACTCAAGAAATAAAACTATCAGGTCCAATCATGTAAAGATTTAATCTATTCCGAAACATCTGCTGCGCTGACATTTAAAAGTTCAGATACTTAAGTCTGTAATATTTCCAAGAGCCGATGTTACAGAGAACAATTAATAATACCCGGAATTTGACTCCACATGTAATAATTTTGCAACTAGCCCATGTTGAGTTTGGTGACAAGTAGATGTTAAGTTTAAACCATAACTAATACTACTAGTGCTAAACAATACGAGAGTTCAAACTAGGAGCCTAAAGACTGAAGTTCCCAGCTTCCATTAATTTCCCGTGCCATGCTATCAAAGTAACCAAGGAAGACACTGGAGGAGTCTGTGCAGATATAGTGGACAAGCTCTATGACGCAATTAAGCTTGAACAAACGAAATAAAGGAACACGAATTGCAGGTGGTGGTGGAAGTGCATGGGAGAGAGAGAGAGCGCACCAATGTCGCACTCTGTGCCAATGGCGAGGACGGTGGCGAGGTACTTGGTGTCGGACCCGCGCTTCTTAAGCTTCACCTGGGTAAAGTGCTCCACCGAGTGCGCGTTGGTGAGGACGCGGCGGCCGCCGATGATGAAGCCGCTGCTGCTGGAGCTGTACTGCCGCTTCCTCTGCCACGGCAGCGAGAAGTTGGGCTCGGTGTGCACGCAGAAGACCTTGACGACCGCGTCCATGGACGGCACCACCCGCCCGACCTCCTCCCAGCCCGCGGGGCCCAGCTCCGCCACTGCGGCGTCCACCCCGTTCGCCACGGGCTTCGTCTCCCCATTTGCTGCGTCAGCTTTGGCCTCGAGGCGTCGCGACTTGCGCCCGCGGCGGCCGCCGGCGGCGGGGGCGGGGCTGTCTGAGACCGCGGCTGCGGCTGCAGCAGGGGCATCGGGGGACGGAGAGCGGTTGTCCGCTGCCGCCTTGGTCTTGCGGCCGCGCTTGCGCTTGCCCTTGGAGGTGGAGCCGTCCATGGTGGTGGCGGGCTAGGGTTTCTCGGCGCGCGCGTGGAGGGGCCGAGCCGAGGAAGACGAGGTCAAGAAGCCCGGGCCGGCTGGCTTGCCTGGCTCGGTCGGAGCGTATTATGGAGAGCCGTCCGGTTCGACCACGGGATGGCGCTAGCCGCTAGGCGCCGACCACTACCCCAAGTTTCCGCTTTGTCCCTGGAGATACGTTTTGCATCAAGGGTTACGTATATGTCAAGTTCCATCCAGCTTAGGTACTGCAAATATCGCCTGAAGGAAAACCAGGCAATATCGCCTGAAGTTTGATTCCTTCACTGCCTTGTTGCATTGCAGCGGATGGTTGTTTCACTTGATATTTCTTGGAATCTTAGTATAACGGCTGCGATTACATTGCTGCACACCTCTTTCCATTCTTTTCTAAATGAATACCTGTCAGTCCTGCTTAGTTCATTTGGTCATCATGTCTGTCAAGCGTTTGGCATCAGAGTCAAGATCCAGCCACCTTTTGCTCGTTGCACCAGCTGGTGATAGCAAGGTTTCTCAGTGCACTTGGTGTTTTGTAATGTTGTCTGATAGATCAATGCTGATGTCTGATAGAAGGCTGTAAGTGGCGTGGAATAGTGGAAGTTCAGTGCAATATCATATTATGTACCTAGCATAGTTAGTCAGACAACAATGAAGAGGTCACACCCCTCATAGACATACTGTTCTTTTTTCCTCGTGACAAAATTGTTATTATGTAATCAAGTTTTAGAAAACAGCTTACTCTCAGGATATATAAATAATTAAGCTAAATTTTTGCCAAGGATACACCCTCGAAGGTGCACCAATTTCATAGAAAAAGAGGCCAATACGGCCGGTACCACGATACAAACGCACACCACGCCAGACGGCATACAACACACTCTACAACGACCAGACGAACAGAGCTCGCCTTGCCCAAACTCCTACCAAAGGTAAGGAGATGAGGCACTAAGCAACCAGACGGCATAATTAAGCTAAATATGTAATAGTATCTAGAAATAGCTTAATGAATTTTGTTCGTGGTATGTCTACATGTGTGACAATGAGGAATCATGTGCACTTGTGATGGGTATGTCAAAAGGTGCATGAGTAAAATAACATCTTCTCTTCTTCTTTCAGGAATAATGGATTTGCGCAACAAGGAGAACTAAAAACTGAAATAAGAACATGAATCATGCATAGATATAACACTAGAAACATTAGTTGGGACATTCTCATAACACCCATGTTTTAGATGTCAAAGAAACATCATGTTTTAACCATATCCAGGATTGCACACTTCCTTCTTTTATCATACAGTTCAAATTTAGTCCTTTTCTTCTCCGGGGAAGGACCATAAGTAAGACACAATGAACAACATAAACTACGCACCACAAGGGATAAGACAAAAAATAAACCGTCAACCAGATAGATATGGTCCAATCTGAGTATCTGACGACAAAATGCTAGCAGTTCAGATAGTCATTCCTCACTCTCATGCCAAGCTAACCTCAAAGCCACTGGTCTCATCACTCAGTTCTTGTCTGCTACAGCATTGGCCTTCCTTGCTGCTGCCGTTAGCTCGTTGACTTTCCTTTCCAGGGACGTCACCTTCACTTCCAGGACTAGGAGTTTGATCTTGGCGAGCAAAAGCTCCATCAGAGCCTTGCACTCTGTCATCTGAAGTTTGTGGATATGATTGTATATCTCATGTTCAAGTTTGTGGCGCTCCATTTCACGGTTGTGTCGCTCAGTGGCCTCCTCGCGGCCCCGCCTTGCTTTTTTTTTACTTTGTGGCAGCGTTGTTGTACAAGTACAACCCCACTGCGGCGCCGCCAAGCATAAAGAGTGTAGGTTTCCTGAAAATGGGGAGGAATATTTCACTCGTCAAGCATGCCTAACAATGAAGAAAATCCAATTTGCACCCATGCAGTGGATATTCAAAGAGACAAAGCAATAACTAAGATTCAGCTGATTTTTTAACAATCTTAAGCAGATAGGACATCACATAGGATTTCAAGTGAGCTTGATGTGTGGGACAATTTTAAGCAAGTAATCTTACGTTGATTTCCTGTAGCTGGATATGCAAAATGGGTTGGCCCTTATGCACTGGAAGATGAAAGATAGAGGCCAATCACTAAGATTCAGCTACTTTTAACAATTTTAAGCAAGTAACACATAATGTAGGTTTTCAGGTGAGCTTGATGTGTGGGACAAAGCTGGATTGAGAGTCCCCTGACTAATTGGTGTTCGCCTGCCCTTTCTCTATGTTTTGGAAATAGCTCCAATTTAGAGTGCTAAATCGGCACTCAGTACTCATAAGCACAAATCTTGTCATGCATACCAACATACCAGATCTTGTTCTGCGAAAAGCTTCCCGAATCACCGCCAGCCTCCTTCCCCGAGATACGTCGGCGCCACCACCAGAGCACATGCGCCGCTGCAAAAATAAAAGGAGTTGAACAACATTGCTCAATTAGAGGCTTCTTTTTACAAACGTAAACATGGCTAAATGTGAGATTCATATGTTTCTTACCTTCAGGCTTCAGCATGAGCCGGGCGCTGCAGCTCGAGCGGAGAGCGGAGAGCCGGCGTTAGCACGATCCTCAGGCGCTCCATCCGTGACATCTCTCTCTGGGACTGGTCGGCAGGGTGCTGTTCCAAACAAATAAGATGCAGGAAGGTGAAATTATCTGCAAAGCATGGGATTTATGTGTGGGGAAGGCGAAAACAAAGATAGTTGCGAAATAAGAATGCACAGGAAATGGGGTCGTCTGCAAGGAAACCAACCAAACCAAGCAAACCAATGGTTAACTTTTGCTGGAATCGCCATCATACATGCATCATACTACGAAGTATCTACCAAAAACGAAGCTTTTTATGCCGAAAACCTAGCGCCGGCAATGCGGGCTTCGACGAACCGAACCCTGTCCGACGCACCAAAGGCGTAGCAGAGACGCACGGACATGAACCTCCCCAAAACCCCAGGAGAACATCGCCCCCATAAAAATGAACAAATAAACGATTAAATCCGTCAGATTCCAGTGGAAGAGATAGGGGAAGATTAGATGAACGGCGGCGCTAATAAGCTCCGCATGAATTGCACAGATGGATGGGCAAACGCGGCGGGAAGAACCGGGGGAACAAGGCCCCCAAAAACCAAGAAAGGTAGGTAAATCAAAATCGCTCAGTCTAGATCTGAGCGGCGAGGAAGGCAGTGGTGTGCACTACATGCCATACCGAGAGGAGCAGGATCGGTACCGGGGGGGGGGGGTGGAGGAGGAGCAGGAAGCGGCGAGCTCCGGAGCGAAGAGGCGGGGGGAAAAGCAGGGTGGCAGAGGCGACTGATCCTCCTTCCTTCAGAAGCCTCGCTTCGGTTTGTGGTGTCCTGCCCTGTCTCGGCTCTTACTCTAGTAAAGAGAGTTGAGTGGGCCGGCAGCATGCTGGGCTCGGAACAGTATCGGCCGGTGTCATAGTGTAGGAACGAACCTGCTTTCCTTTGGGCCTCCTTTGATTCACAGGATTTGTGTAGGAAAATTGTAAGATTTCTCTTCCCGTAGGAAATTTTACTGTAGAAGCCTTTGATTCATAGGAATGTAGGAAAGGAAATCTGAAGGAAGTTTTCCTTTGCAGCCAGATTCACAGGAAATTCACAGGAATGAAACAATTAGGTCTGAGCTCTTTTTTTCTTTCCTTTGCGAGGAACAAGGCAAATGAGTGCTAAACCTGAGCTAATGCTACTGCTGCAGCACGGCCACATACACCATGCCGTTGCTTATATTTATGCTAATCAAGTTCCTGTTAGATTCCTCTACTTTTCCCTTCCTACATATCAAACGACCTAACAAGGAAATATTCCCGTACTGTCCCATCCTTGGGTTTCCAGCTGCATTCCTATCATGTTCCTATTCCTATCCCTATTCCTTTATTTTGAGATCCTATGAATCAAATAAGGCCTTGAGCCCATAGGCGACGAATGCTCCGCATCTCCCTGTGTTTTTTTCTCTTTGAACAGCATCCCATCTCCTCGGTACACTGGAGATTTAGGGATGAGAAAGTGGGATAAATGAGATAAGTGGTATAGTAAATATTAGGTGGTGACCATATAATTTGTACTATCCCACTTATGCCACTAGACCAACTGTCGCATACATGTGGATATTGCAACTTTTCCACAATAGTGAACCAGCTATTTGATACAATCAACAGGTTAATATCTCTTGTGTTGCATCGTTTGGTTCTTCACACATCACTTCATTTCCATGGATTTGGTGACTCCTTTAGTTGGCTTCAACTTAATCCATTGAATATGAATATGTGCTAATCTATTATTAAACTAGACGTTGCCCCACACGTTGCTGCATAAACCATGTTAAAATAAATGCATAAATAGGAATTTATAAACAACTAAAATTAATGAGAAAAATGTAAGAATATTCTCGGTTTATATTTTAAAACACAATAATACCTATGAACCATGCGACAACATAATGAATAAAAGGAGAATTTCTTGAATTGTACTTAACGCGACACTATTTTTTAACAAAAAATAAGCATGAACGGTATTTTTGGATCAAATCGTCAAACATATATATTGAAAATGACCACACAAAAATTAATGCAAAAAGATTTATCTTGTGACTCGCATGCATAAATTCCATTCCCCGGGAAGAAGAAGTCATGCATGACTTGATGCGGTGGCTTGATTTTGCATCGATAGTAATGCCAAAAAGGTAACCCATGAGACATGCAGTTATTTAGATATAGAAGATCAACTTAATGCATGTACGAGGTTATTGTGGGACAATAGCTACATTTTTGTGTGGAGACGTTTGGTTTTTAGGCAATGTTTAATATTATTTTATATCTTATAGATGTCTATGTCAAGAGCAATGTGCTTGCCTGATGTTAGACCTTTGTCAGATAAAATACTTATTACTCTCGCAAGAAGTTAGCAAGAAAAGAAACATGTGATATTCAAATATTCAGATACGACGAGATGCTAGGAGAACAATGGTTGCACAGTTTGTTTCATAGGTTGAATGGAATCTATTCCAAAGTGATTCAGTTGTATCTTGAAACACATTGTTCCATAAAGAGTAATATATTAATATAAAGAAGGTATCAAATACAACTGACCTCTACTATAACTCAATATCAAAGCAATTTGAGTTTTGAGACATAGAGGATACACACATCAGAGGATACTAAAAATAGAAACCAAGATCCAATGCACGCAACAACCAATAACGACATCAACCACTGCTCTTGCAACACCAATGGTTACCTTCAGGAAGAGTAACGGTGCACAAGTGTCGCACTAGTATGATTCACTCGTATCATGAAACACTATCTCCCTAATATGAATTTGGACTATTCAAATATCACAAGCAGAAAGAGAAGGAGATAGAATACATAGCTCTCGAATCATAAGAACGAAGAGGAATTTACAAAATGCCACGCTTTTCTTGTGACTTTGCCTAAACGAACATCTCGGTTTGTTCTTGCAGAATTGCCACCACTCAGCCATAATGTTTAACTGCTGTTATACCAAAATACCTAATTGGTCTTATTTTTTTATCTTTTAATCTACACCACCTTGCCACTCTATACACAAGGAAAACATTCAACGGACCGTCCAATGCAAAAGAGTATAGTTGGTACCTCCTACAACATTGATTCCACTGTGAATACTTATGGAGTTTCAAATAGGGTGTCAGTAGCCGTTACCTCCTTTCGGCCGATACAATGAATACAAAAAATTAACGTGTATAATTTTTGGATCACATAGGAACAAAAATGAAGATACAAGAAACCCAAAAAAACTACAAGATGGATTCCATACAAGAACCCAAAGTCTCTAGAACACTTTAGCACATTCACAGGTGAAAACGAATGATTGTAATGCTACTCTAATAGAAAGCTGTACATGACGTGGAGCAGTGCAAGTTCTGTACAACATCATAGCATCATAATATCTAGCATATTTAATCTGACAGTGAGAAGGGGTGACAGCCCTCACATAACCCACATACACTAAATAAACAGCGGGAATACGGGATGGACAGACAAGATTTCCATCAGTTTGCCTTGGGGATGCGAGCTACTAAATTATCTATATGCAAATGATTAATTATTCAACTAGGATCAACACACCAGATGCTCATACAACTACTGCAATCATCAACCGGATGCTGATACGGCAGCACCATTTGTTTACTCCATAGTTTCAGTTTGCTGCTGCTAGTTGTCATATCGGACAATATGATACAGCTTTTTATATACTTTTTTCGTTGGAAAGCCAAGTTCCGCCCCAACAAAATCTGATGGCCGAACACTCAGCATAGCATCATTTTTTTTGGACCTGGAACACATCATTTCCATCTCAGCACAGCATTGGGATACCTAACAAAGCCTTAAGACTAGGATTAGTTCCCCTGCATGATTGAAATGGACAGAGAATGCATCGCATGAACTCGTCAGGACAAAGATAAGATATTGCATAGTACATACATACATCTGATCACAGAGTTTACAAATATGGTTTTCGTGTTGCTGGAATGACCTACATATTTCTTGTCTTGAGAAATCCAGGAGACCATGATGGTGGCTTCACTAGCTTGCATTGCACTACCGCACAAGCCATCAAAAGTGGATGATGTTTTGTAGCATGACTGCAGTCTGCATCGACCAGACTGCCGTGCGATACAATTTACAGTTCCATGACAACAGAGAAGCATTTGCATTCTGGTCAGGCGAGTTTGTTGGGAAGAAAGGGCCGGGGCCCGGGGTGCTGGACGTGGACGGTTAACATCAGTCGAGCCTGTCTCCGCGGTCCGTGATTCTCTGGAGATCACGGTTCTCGCCATGAATTCGCATGAATGCCCTCCTTAGAGCATCTCTAGCAGAGCCTGCAAAACGTGAACCTGCAAAACTATTTTGCGGGTCGCGTTTTTCGTGTTTTGAAGGTCAAAAATAGCTTGGACAGAACAGAACCCGTAAAAGCTAACTGTAAAATCGAATATTCTTTAATATGCTTCTTCTTCCTCGCGACATCACAGTCCATTCCCCATTTCTCTACGACAAATTAGGCATGTTTGTGAGAGAATACAATGCATTGCTTCGTCCGTAAACAATTTGAGCTAGCTACCTAGCACTATACAGAACAGATCGATCGTTGGCTGAGCTCTCCAGCCACGGATCGATCCTTGGCTGGGCTGAGCTAGTGGCGGCCGCCGGTATGGAGGCGAAGCTCACTGGCAGTCGGGTACGAAGCCTTGGAAGCGGCCACCGGTGCGGGGCGAAGCCGAGCAGCAGGAAGAGGAGGCCGACGGGTGGCTGCCGACAGCGGAGCCCGGGGATGCACGGCCGCCGGATGGGGAAAGCAAAGCCGCTAGATGCGTGCGGCTGGCACGCGCCTGCGATCTCGCCGTGCTCTGCTGCGCCCTAGGCCGTCACGTCCGCGCCGCCGCTCGCCGTGCTCGCCGACGGGTGGCTGCCGACGGCGGAGCCCGGGGATGCACGTCCGCAAGATGGGGAATGCACGGTGAGGATTTCATCTCGCGAGCGTTGACCAGTTTGCGGGCACCCTCGAAGGAATCCTCATATTGCCTCAAAATCTCCATGTTTCCAGTTGTGGCTACGATTTCTCGGGCGCCCGCAAAAGTTTTGCGGTTTTGACCAGTTTTGCAGGCTCTATTCGGGATGTTTTTTCAACAAAAACTGTAAATTTACAAGTTTGACCACTTTTGCGGGCTCTGCTAGAGATGCTCTTAACCTGGCCATTAATTACACCCCCGAGCAGGTTGTAGAGAGTAGTAATGGCATGGCGGTTGATCGTTTTATATCGTGCACAGAATGGTCATCCTCATCCGTGGATGAGGCGGCCGATCGACCAGCCGTTTCAGTGTTGCTTGCAAAGACGTGCGCGGTCGCGACAAGCATATCTAGCTGGCTCTGGAAGCAGAACGCCCCCCATCCAAAGGTCTCCCGTTTCGTGGGTCGCAATCAGTCACAGCTGGAACACGCCAAGATTTTAGAATTCGGATTGGAATTCCTCTTCTTGCCAGTCGTGCAAGTCTCCAGCCAAATTGCTAGTAGACACCAACCATTCGTGGAGAATCAAACATGAAGAATTTTTCTGGCGACAAAACTGTGATAAATTCACAACGCGAGTATGACCAAGAATGTAGTAACAACAGTACTCATGTAACAATCGGTTCCTTCTTTTTTATACACAAGTGAACGAATCAATCAACGGAGCAGAAGAAGATGAAAAGGAAATCGAAGCAACGATCCCCCACCGCCATGGAGCCGAACCAATCGAGGGAAAAAGGCAACCATC
This sequence comes from Poa pratensis, assembly GCA_947311845.1. Taxonomy (NCBI): domain Eukaryota; kingdom Viridiplantae; phylum Streptophyta; class Magnoliopsida; order Poales; family Poaceae; genus Poa; species Poa pratensis. Next base: position 16,600,158 of record CAMZMU010000111.1, read on the forward strand.
TTTTCGCCACGCTCTGAAATTTGACCACCACCATCAAGCAATACCTTCCCTTTTCCTCTTGTGCGATCCGACGGGGATTAATTAGGACCGTCCGGCTGCGTGCTGAAGAGCGGCGGGGCGTCGCGGCCGCCGAGGTCCATGGAGGACTTGGCGGAGGCGGGCGGGACGGCGAATCGGGAGGAGAAGTCGCGGAAGCCGGCGTGCTCGCCGGCCTCGGGGGTGGCGCCGGGGCCCTCGTCGAAGTTGAGCGCGTAGCTGAGCGCGTCGTAGTTGAGCTTGCGGCCGAAGTTGTGCGGGCGCGGGCCCGAGCCGCGGCCGAACCGGCGGATGAAGGTCTTCCACCGCGGCCCGCCGCCAGCTCCGACCACTCCCGCACCTTGAGCAGCGCGTCCACGCCGCCCTGCCACCAGCTGTCCTCCTCCGCCGCCGTCGGGCCGCCGATGCGCTGGTGGGAGAGGGACGCGGAGGTGGTGGTGGTGGAGGAGGAGGGCCAGCAGGGGAAGCAGCAGCACCGGCGGCCCCGGCGCGCGAAGAAGGCCGCCTCCGCCTCGTCGGCGCCGCCGCCGTGGTCGATGTCCATCTCGCCTGGGCTGCGCGGGAGGAGGAGTTGGGGAGGGAAGGAGGGCAACCCCTGTGTCCTGTTGGTTGGGTTTCTGTGCGCTGCTGCTGCGGATGGGCCGTGTCGTGCCACCGTGTGGCGTGTGGGTTTTATCGGGAGGCGGTTTCGCTGCGGCCGTGGGTATGGTATATGGTAGAGTCAACGGTAGGCGGCTGGCTGACGTGCGCCGGAAACCGCGGGCCCAGCTCTTCTTCTTCCAACGTTCCAAAACAGGAGATCCCCCTGACTGGCTGCCACGCTTGCTTTTGTTTCCATCCTTCCCTTAGATGATCCACAAACCAAACATATTACTCCCGCTGTTTCAAATTATTTGACACACATTTACTTATTTTTTTTTTGCGGGTGACACACATTTACTTAGAAACATATGTATCTAAAAGTATAGATACGTCCGTATATAGACAAATCCAAGTCAACTAAATTGAAACGGAGGGAGTATGTTCCGTAACAGTAGATTTTATAGATGCAACCTCCTTTTCCTATTGAAACTTCTGCCCTAAAAATGCAATCTGCTTTTCCTATTGCAAATTCCACGCTGGAAACCAACTTTGCGTGAAACTGTCACTGGTAATTTGTACCGGTTCGGCTAAGCTATGAGCTAGGTTCGCCCCTGTAGTCGCATCGTTGGCCACTCCGACCACGGCGACAAAAAAAACTCTGTGATCGTCGGCGCAACCATGAATTGATGATTTCCTTTTCCCTCGTGTCGACTGTCGACGGCCACTCTGGCCATCCACCAGGCCACTCTTGGGTCGTCAGCCTCGGGACATGGTCTTGACTTCGTCCCCAGCTCTCTCTTGTCATCGGTCAGCCCGGCAACGGTGACCACTCCCTTCCCCATAGTTGGCGCCTCAACCACGCCAGTCAACATTCTCCTGCAACTGGCCGCAAGGCCGTCGGCTCCCTTCTCCAGCTTCAAATTCCTTCCTCGGACCTGCCTTCATGGCCCTCTTCTCGCGGGCCACTTGGGCGTTAAGGACCTCCTCCTTCCTCTCCGAGCTGGATTCGGTGGCTTCTTCTACAATGCTTGTTAGTAGCGAGGCGGAGCTCACAAACCACATCTACAACCTGCATGGGCCTACGACCCCATCAATAATGTTAAGCAGATCACGAGACCTTTGTAATGAGAAACATGGAGGAGAGATAACCATCTAGCTAATAATATGGAGTCGTAGTCCAAGGATGGACTATTCATGCATCATCATGGAGCTAACAGTGTGGTGGTCTAGATGCCTTAGGTGATGAATTCCCCCTCCAACAGAGTACCAGAACAGGGCTCTAGTTCCGTCCTCGTGATGCGGCGGTTGTGTATCGTATTTTTTCGAAGCGAGTCCTCTTGTGGCCTTAGGTTTTCTGGGCCAATATATAGGCGAAAGGGTGACCCGAGAGGGCAAGGGAGGCGGCGGCGCATGGGCCCAAAGATATTTTTTGTATCAATCTTGGATTTTTTCGAGCGATGGAAATTGGGTATCTCTTCGGGTTCTTTTCCCCCTGTTTCTTGGATTCCGTTGTTTTCCCTCTTAATTATAAAATATAAAAAATAAGATAAAACAACATTAGAATTGCATTCTAATAGGAAATATATCAATGAATAAGAATAAATTATAATGCATAATGGACGTATCATGGGACCGCGTGGCGGCTGTGCCCCCCGTTTGGTCTTCTTTGAGAAAGTTAGGATTCCTTCGAAGTTCTCGTGATTTTTCCGATGATATTTATTTTTCCCCTTTTCTGCATTGCAAAAAGAATAAAAGACAGAAATGCACTGCGTTAATGTGTTAGTCAAGTGATATTCTATAAATTCATATTTAATCATACACGTAGCAATAATATAAAAATAGCATGAAACGATAAAAAAAGATATGTTTCAGACATATCAGTAACGTGATGTTCGAGTATTTTTTGAATGAGAGCACGCCATTAAAGAGGCACAAGATGCAGAGCAGAAGCTCGGCGACGCTTGAAAGCTTGCCCAACAGGAACGAAAAGAATATGTTCCTGGCACTGAAATAGCTGAACAAAGAATCTGTTGAGTTGTGATCTAAATTCATATATAGCCTATCTTGTTAGAGCAGAACAAAGACCCGTCACCGGGAGTTTTAAGCCGTAGCGAGTGGTGGGTGGGTGAGGGGGGGGGGGGGGGGGGGGGGGGGGGGGCTTTGTGCTCCCTATCCGTCAAAGAAATTAAATTTAAATGTTTCAAAAAATTATGCGAATAAATGTGGATGTTCACAAGGTATGTTTCTTTTTTTTTTGACTATGCAAGGTATGTTTCTTCGACCTCCAATAAACTTCAGCTCCAAAATCTAAGTGAACATTAAGAAACAGAAAATACAAATCTGGTATGAATAGTTTAATTTTCTTGCTTTTGTCTTTTGTGACACCAATGACACTATTCATGGCGAATTTGTGTTTTTTGTTTCTCAATGTACATTTCGTTGTTGGAGCTGAAAATTTTAAGATGGTACAAATATATCTTGTGAACATCTACGCATCCTAATAGGTGTGACCGTGTGAGCACTGGATACTTTCTAGTCTCCCTATGCCTCTATATATAAAAGTACGCATGATTCGCTTCCTCTCGCACTGTCCACGTCACCCAAAATTCTGGCCGTCCGATCAACCGCACAGACGACCCAGATCACGCCAAAAACCGTGCTGCTACAGTATTACTGTAGCAGAGCAATTTCTTCCAATCACGCGGCGACACGTCGCCCCGGCGTGATGATTTTGCAAAAAAACGCCCGCAAAGGACTTGATAGCAATTTGCGGAAAGGGCAGGGACTTTTTTGCAAAACAACCGCAGAACACGGTCTCCCTCCTCTTCCTCTCTCTCCCGCGACGCCGCGGGTCGCCGTCGGCGCCGGCGCGCATCGCCGCCTCCTCGCGCCTCCCCGACCAAATCCGCGGCCACGGGCGTCTCCGCCGCGCCGCCCTACACCTCCTCGCCGAGGGATGCGTGCCGGAGCGCCGCATCCGCGCGACCACCTCTGCCTGCCGCTCGCGTTCTGGTTCGTCGTACCGCCATGTGCCGCCCTGGTGCTCCGTTCCGGCGGTTAACGCCGCCGTTCCAGTGACCATATGGCCATTTTTTGCCCCAGTTCGGCTCGCCGCAATTTCCTCTGCCGAGCGCTCCGGCCGATTCGTCCGCCTTGCTATGTACCCTCGGCTGCGTGGTCGGCAATGGAATTCGATCCATTCCCCAACCGCCGCCAGGACGCCCTGCCCACACCGTCGTACTGCACCGCCGGATGCAGTCATCCCTCACGGCCCCGGCGTCCGGTAGCCGGCCGTTTCCAACTCGAGGGCATAGTCTCTTTCTGTCCGCATACGCTGCAACACTGGAAAATCAAGGTTCGTTTTCTGAATCTGTACTTCACTTTTCCTAAAGTCTGTTTGTATGGAATCTAGATTAGATTCAGTTCAGGAACATAGTCTTGCAATCAAGATTTATACATGTGAGTTCATTGTATCCTCAACGCACTAGAAACATCACTATTGCCGGCTGTTTGGGAACACGATGCTACTGCCTGGTTTGGAAAAGACTTTGCAATCGGAAGCGAGATGTATCTGTGGTTGCATAAAAGTAATTTATGTGTTCTAACTGAACCAGATTGGCTGCCGTTGGCAGATATGGAATTTATGCAGGCATAGGATGGATTTTGCTGAACCAGTATGCCTAAAACTTTCTAATTGATAGCTAATGTCTTCAGTAATTACACCTTTAAGTAGTTTCCATGATTTTAGTACTGCACAAATGACCTTTTATACTGAATTTTCTAAAATGTAGCCACGAAAGATGGATCGCCTTTTAAGTGCGAAAAGAAAAATGTTTTCTTCTAGATTATATTTGAACCTGTGGGGGGAGTACCCACATTTCATGGTTTTGTTTTCATTTATCTTTCTACATAATTATACTTTCCTTTGTTTCGGTAGCAGAACTAGAGTTTTTAGGCTGTGAACGCCAATTGCTGCAATTAACCAACAACTATATTGTGGCTCCAATTTACAGTGATCAATTCAGTGACAGTTGCCCCATTTCAGAATACACTAATGCCCATATCTGATCATATCAATTAACTAAACCATTCGTTCTGTTTAGAGAACTCCACACTTTGTTTTGCAACTCTTTCCTAAATCTACATGTTTAGCTCTTTGCATGATTGTGTATGAAGCATTGATCTTGAAAAGTATTATGACAAAGTACAATATAATTATTACAGTTCACCAGTGTGATTAGGTAGAAAGTGAAAGATTCTCATACAAGAAAATATTATTAATTTTCCACTTCATTATGCAAAAGGAATATATACCTTACAGATATCATAGACTATTATATTAAATATTAGTTGTCTGTTTGAAGAATCGAATTGGGTGTTTTTGATACATTTTGAAGTTGTAACAAAACCACTGAAGTTACATGTCCCTTGCTTCACATGTCCGATGTATCTCGACAATGGTTTGCCTCCTTTTCATTTTGCTCTGCTCCACCTTTACTCATTTTCCAGTTTGTTTTTTTTTGTTTTGTTTACTATGGTATTCAGCTTCCGGTAATGTCATGATGTGGTCTTTGCCAAGTTTTAGCTGTATTAGTGCATCATATTAGCCTCATTGTGACCATGACCAGGGGTTGTGTCCGTGAGGTGTCTAGGCGGAAGCCAGGGAAATGATGAATTTGCAGGCCCAAACGACCATGCTCATCGCCTGCAGGTACTGCACGTGATGGCAAGGACGAGTCTGGAGCTGCCGCTGTCCTCAACAGTGTTTTGGTCCACTCGACGTATCAGGTTAATTCAGATTCCCCAATCCAACGCCCCGTATTTTCGCCACAGTTTACTTCAATCGTTATGTTGATTATTTTACGATGATCATCGGTAAATTTATAGATGGGTTCACATCCATATTATGTGTCATGCCACAGATCTATCTATACTAGATGTAGTATGAAAAGTACATATCCTGCGATTGCATCCGAGATTGGTTGATTAGCAGGTTACTGGATCCAATTACCATTATTTTATCTTTTTCCTGAAATAAGAAACAACATTGCTAAGGTTGACTACTACGCAACTCCACTAGCTTATCACAGGTTTATTTCATCGTTTAAAACAACTTTTCTTCATGGATATCATTGAGTGATGAATGTATTTCTGAACTCTCAATAATCAAAATATGTTGATGTATGCAGGCTACTTTTTGTCCTGATTGTGTAGTTTCTTTCCGGCTATCCCCATGTGTTAATGTTGTTAGTTACTTCAGCTCAGCATATACACACAGCCCAGAGTATTGATTAGCTCCTATAGTTCTGTAACAATTGAAGAAGGATGAAACATATTTTTTGCTTCCGTCCAATGTAGGTTTGCATGGACCTAATAATGCAATATTGTGAAGCTAGATACTGATTGTTTTAATGTTGTCCAAACCTTTGCTTATCACAGGTTTATTTCATCGTTTAAAACAACTTTTCTTCATGGATATCATTGAGTGATGAATGTATTTCTGAACTCTCAATAATCAAAATATGTTGATGTATGCAGGCTACTTTTTGTCCTGATTGTGTAGTTTCTTTCCGGCTATCCCCATGTGTTAATGTTGTTAGTTACTTCAGCTCAGCATATACACACAGCCCAGAGTATTGATTAGCTCCTATAGTTCTGTAACAATTGAAGAAGGATGAAACATATTTTTTGCTTCCGTCCAATGTAGGTTTGCATGGACCTAATAATGCAATATTGTGAAGCTAGATACTGATTGTTTTAATGTTGTCCAAACCTTGGATGATAGACAGGAGGAATGGTCCCTCTTTTTCGCTTTTACTGACCTCGGTCATCAATTGTCTCATGGAAAACACCATGGTAGTTTCATGTGATTTTTTATTTGTTATCAGTGTTTACAGCTGCTGTGGCTGTGCTCTCAAATTCCATTCCTATATATATATACACACGTAAGCAACAAGTTCTCTTTTATGTTTCTTATAGATTGCCATTCTTTGTTCTTTGTAATTGCTTCAGTTCCACACCCTTGGTTTCATTGTTTTTGGCTTTGCAGAACTGACAAGTTTATTGTACAATGTCTTTCATGCTGGACAGGAATTCTCACCAAGGACATGGTGTGCCGCCGCGCCAAGTTCTTCCTATGTTGTGTTATGTTGCCACAAATAGTTATGCGACGTTTGCTTTTGTAAATATGTTATTATTCCACTGTGAACGATATTTTCTATCTGGTGATTAAGACATATTGCACGCCCTTTATGCCTATTGGTAGTTCAGTTCTACCGCATACAGTTTATGCGATTGTTAAACATAGGCATTAGACAATGATATGCCGTTGTTGGTACACAATGCTTCCTTTTGTCTTCCTATATTTTGTATTATGTTAGCCCTATTTTCCCTTTCCTGCATATCCCTGATGTTCACACCACAAAAAAACAGAATGGTACCGTGGTGATTGTCTCTGACACGCCTCCGTATGTGGACGAACCTGATGGACGGAGGTACGCATGGAGAAACCCCTATGTTCATATGATCCTGCTGTTTAATTTAGCAATTCATGTAGCACAAGTAAACTTAGACCATTTACGTTTACATTTCTCTTTATTATATGTAGTTCATGTAATAGTATCCTTCATAGATTTAATAGAATAGAAAGGGTTTAAAGCCACATTTTGCCAACCGTATTTCCCCATGGTTCATTCGATGTGGATTTCTCGACTTCGTTGATGAAAATTCTTAGCCAATTATTTTCAACCTCGGCAGTGACATAATACTTCGACGGTACACTTTGACGGCAATTGTTCGCCGCAGCCCTTTGGTCTTGACCGTAATTTCCCGATGATGGTCGTTTTAAAATAGTTATTTCGTGAATTGTTGGACGGTAATCACTATCGGCATTTATCACTGCTACACAAACAATAAAGTTCATCATATGAGTTGATCCACAGGGCGCAGCGTGTCGCTGCGCCGGGTTACCTAGTGTCACCAATACTCAGTGGCGGACCCAGAGGGTAGGCATACCCTCCGGCCACCGGGATGTACTGCAGATGTGCTAATGGCCGGCGATAATTATATGATGAATTAGCCTATGTACTTAAGGTCCGTATGTGATGTCCTAGTAGCCCTGTGCGGCTGTGCCTAAGCCACAAATGCAAGCTGCCATCACGTAGAACTGTAGAAGCTCTCTTCGCATGTCTGTACCTGAGCCTCAGAACTATTTTTTACTTTGGTTCTATTTTGCCTGACCGAGCTTCACTGGATCGCGTTCGATTCCGCCACCCGTCGCCACTAAGCCACTGCACTTATTGTCGCTAGGAGATCATGGCACGGGTCCCATGCCATCGGGCTAGCCAGGCTGCGCTGCTTCGTCAGTCCGTTGATCTTGCTGGCATGAGACGGCGTCACCGTGCCGGATATCAACAGATGAGACAAGGCATTATCAAATTGGTTAAAGAGCTTGGCTCGCAGTTAATTAATACAGTACATAATATTTTCCTTATGTGACTTTTGAGTTAATAGAAACTTCATTATTCGAAAAAATGCATAAAAAACCTAATCGATTAAGGTTTATTGAAGCTCGTTTGTATAGCTAAATATCATACATCATCAAAACAAATATAGAATATGTTTCTGTTGAAATATTGATGCACAATATTTTTTTCGTGCGGCACACCCTTCAGTTAAATCCTGGGTCCGCCACTGCCAATACTGTATAACCATCTTGTAAGTGACTACAAGCCCAATATTGTGAAATTTTGCTGGCTTCCAGAAGAGAGGTTGTGGGCTATCTGAGAGAGTGTTTTTACCTTTACAATGTTATTCGTTTCGATAAACATGTATATTATCTATACATGTATATCATCTATAAATATGCAACGTTTTAAAAAGTGAAATTTTCCTTCCCATCTATTTACATGCCAATTCGGGTACAGACGAGTGTTATACTATTGGTTAAGATATAAACAGTATATGAGGGTCTCAAAAGTATCACATACAAATTCCTAACAGGACTACAATTTTCAGAGTTACTCCATCCAATTTTTGTTAGCATTTTTCTACTCACAACAGTTTTGACAGAGCTCACAACGCACAACAGCTTTCAGAATCCAAATCTGAACCTAAGGAACCCTAAATATCTACTCCAGATTACTCCACTGGCAATCCCTTTCAGGTTCGCATCTCAGAGATGACTCTTTCATTTTTCACATTTAAGTCCGATGCATAAGAGCATCTACAACCATGGCCTTCAAACCGGTTTAATTTGTCCGGGCGGACAGTCCGAACACTATGGGGAAGCAAAATAGATACCCAATCATGGCCCCCAAACTGGTTTTATTTAACCGGTTTGTCCGGCAACCCCCAAACTCAAGGCATATGTAGGGAGGGTTTAGGGTAGAAATCATGTCCGGACTGTCCGCTTGGATCACTTTTTTACTTTCTTTTCCTCTTTTTTTGTCCTTTATTTATTGTTCTCTCTCCTTCTCCACCAATTACATGTAAATGATCCCACAATTTGGAGATTTTAAGTTACATGGTTGGAGGAGACCATTTTTAGGGGTGATCCGGTCACTGTCCGCAGACACGTCCGAGCATGTTCGCGGACAGTTTAAGGGCTGAATTTGGGGGTTGTGGTTGGATATGCTCTAAGTTCGTCTTGACCTAATCTGCTCGTTCCTCTCTGAACAAGTTGGTGGCAGTGCGGTGCTAGTCACGTTAAGTTACAGTCCATGCCTTTGTGAGAAAAAGATGAAATGGATCAACGGAACTGGTAGCGCGGCCGCCCTGCGGGCGGCGGCGGATATTGCCGATCGGGTAAGCTACATGTTAACAACGGCGGGTAGAGTCCTCTACGTGCCATTTACGTCGTGGTATACTGCGGATTTGCCAGCACAAGGTTTTGCAGGCTGCACTGATGTTAAATTGCGCATATGGCTGAGAGAGGTGTTTTGGCTGTAGGCTGCTCCTGTTATGTTATATGTTTTCAAATTTTAAAAAACACGAAAACTCTACGAAAATTTTAAAAAATAGGCACAAATATAGACAAGTTTTCAACATTTGTGCGAAATTTCGGAATGAAATAACACTTTCTGTGGGCTGTGCAAAAAAGACAAAATATATGCTTTGTCTTTTTCGACCACAGATTTTATCTTTTTTTGCACAGAGTACAAAAGTGTCATTTCATTCCAAAATTTTACACGACTGTTAAAAACTTGTATATGTTTGTGCCCAATTTATTTGCAGATTTGTTCAAAGTGTTTTCATGTTTTTTTAATTTTGGAAACTATAACAGAAGCACTTGGGAGTCAAAGTGAATTTATGCATACGGCTGCCTTATGTATAATGATCATCTCCACTAATATAAAAAGACCCAGAGGGCGGAGATTCAGACGATCTCGACCGTACACACAGCAGATCGAATGGTCAAAAGCAACCCAATGTTTGATGTCAAACGTGTTGAGTGGCTCAGCCTCAAAAAACAGCCCCCTCCCCCGAAAAAGAAACCGTCGCCCGCCACTATTCCCCGTTTCCCCCATGAAATCACTGCCGTTGCCCGCTCCGCCGCCCACCCACGCGCCGCTCCGTTCCCCGCACCGCTGCACCGCCCAACCGCAGCGGCCGTTCCCGCACCGCCGCCCAGCCTCGCGTCGCTCTTCCCCGCACCGCCGCCCACCCACGTGCCGCTTTTTCCCGCTCCGACGGCCACCCACGAGCGCGTTTCTCTCTCCCTCCTCCATGCCTCCCGCGATGCCGCCGCCACGGCTGCTCCTCCTGCTCTTCATGGTGGCGTCCGCCGCGGCAGCCACCACGGCGCCGCCGGTGGCGCGCACGGCGGAGGTGTAGGCCCAGATCGACGCGCTGCTCGCCTTCCGCGCCGCGCTCGCCGACCCCTACGCAGCCATGACCGGCTGGAACGCCTCCTCGCCCTCCGCGCCCTGTTCCTGGCGCGGCGTCGCCTGCGCTTCCCCTCCCACGTCCACCGGCCGCGTCGTCGAGCTGCAGCTCCCGCGGCTCCGCCTCTCGGGCCCCATCTCGCCCGCGCTCGCCTCACTGCCATACCTCCAGAAGCTCAGCCTCCGCTCCAACGCGCTGTCCGGCGCCATCCCGCCGGCGCTCGCCCGCCTCGCCGCCCTTCGTGCCGTCTTCCTCCAGGACAACGCGCTCTCGGGCCCGTCGTCGAGGAGCTGGAGTCCTCCTCCGCGAGTCCCCTTCCACGATCTCCCAGACGAATCTGGGACGGGAGTTGCGCTTTCTGCAGCGATGAGATCGAGATAGCCATCGCTGCCTCTGCTGAAGATGACGGTGAGGTTGGTCAACACGGCCACCCCTTCCTCACAGCCCGCATCAGGTTCCGCCCTTCCCATCCCATCTCGCTGTCCTGGCGAGTAATTTGGTACTGTGACATTGCAGCTCCGTGGAAGCTGAGACTACTACGATACCGTACAAGGAAGCCTCCAAGATAATCAAGCAGTGTGTATGATTTGCTGATAACCAATTCGCTTCTGATCATTGTCTGTTAATTTTCAGTCTACAGGAAAGCAGAGGATATGAATCATCACTCCATTTGTTTGCATGTTTTGGCAGATTCAGTACGGAGGCCGCTCATCCTCTCCCTCCACTGTCTGGTGCAGCAACGGCACGAACTAGGCCCGTCGCATCGCTGGAGCTGGAGCTGCCACAGTGAACAAGCCCCGACACGAGGAGTCAAAAAGAGTCAGATATCATTCAAGAGACGCTGGGCAACATGTTCCCTGGACCTCCGGCCCGATGCTCCTTCTACGGATGCGAGCATATCCCCATGAAGCACTTGCCTGCTTCATGCGAGCTAGCGCATCCCATCACGATTTTGTCTTGCCGCAACAGATCGACGAAGCTGAGACCGCGGTGAGCTCACCTCTCTCTCCAATTTCACTTCCTTTTTTTGGAGTTTATTTTCTAGCAGTCGGTTCCTAGGTTTGGGTAATATACATGAGAGTCGTATGTTTACGTTGCTATTTGATTTACTGGTACTGCGAAGGATTGCCAGGTTGTGATTGGTGTGGGATTCACATGATTCAGTATACTAATAACTAATGGTGATTATTATCTGTGATACGTTATTGGCGGTTGATGGCATGGTGGAGCAAATTCTGTTCAGATGTGTGATTTTTTTTGTCTTAATACCGCTTTACCTGTTTTTCAGAAGTATTTATGAATTTATAATTGCCTACATTCAGTATTGACAAGCGAGAACTGCAATGTGATGGAATTAGCTGTACAAAAATGTCAAGATGAGCACCATGGACCTACTATTCAACATGGGACACAAAACCAAATGTGGAGGTACATGCCAAGTCTCTTCAGTTCTCAGATGGAACTACGCATAAGAGAATATCAGTTGTTCTGGAATAGCAATTTAATTATCTGTTTTGTTTGACAATAATCTGATGTTTCATATGAAGGGCTTAATGGATGCATGGATCGTGGTGGCTTATGTAGAATTAGTGAAGCAACGATGCTAAGAGGCTTGCAACTGTGAGGCACCGAGAAAGAAATGTGCGCCTGTGTCTTTGTCTAACTCGCCAAGATGGAGCTCGGATTTGGGTTCATATTTTTGAAGTCCATGTCATCTACACCAATATAATGACATTATAATCACGTGGCGCAGATTTTTCCAAATGCTTGTGTCGATATAGTATTTCCTTCTACTGGTGTGTTATTGTATTTTTTTTCAAATACATATTCGAGTGTACTATATATTTATTTTAAAAGTGCATGTGTAATTCAAATAATTAGTTTCAGGATGCAGCCCTCACATGTCATCCAAATTGTTCCCCCTGCAGGTTTGTATCCTTGTCTCACACTCAAGTTTTAAGTCCCATAGTTACTTCAAGAAATTCTGGTACACCTAAAACTCAGTTGCTTTGCAGCAAGATAATGAAGTGAATAAGGAAAGGAAGGAGGAACTCAAAGGAACAAAGGGTAGAATAATTTAAGTCAGTGGGGAGGGGAAAGGAAAGCTTCCAAGCTCTTTGCAGCAAGATAGGAAAAGTTGGCCACATTGTTATGTACACATTACATTTATATATGTTAAAACATTGTACATTTTTTCGCTTTCCATTAGTACTATTATCGTGGCAATTTTATCAGTAGTTGACAAGAGTAATGGAATCAATTAAGATTGTCCTTTCAAATTTTATCTCGCTTTTCCCAGGTAGCGTATACAATGAGAAAAAAATCGGTGTAACATCAATTCTCATAATTTTCTTGCTTATGTGGCATATGATGTAACATATTATGATTTTAAATATTTATTTTGTATATGATAACATATCGTATGGATTTATCTCGCGAAGAGAGAAGAACGTGCATTGCACGTGCACAATTACTAGTGTTTTAAGGAATCAATAATAGCGTTCGTTAGTGCTCATTCCAGGGCCAATTTAGGTGTCAATCTTTTGGCGTTTATTATGTGATTATCTAGCTAAATTGGGATTGTCTGTGGCTTGGGACCGGACCTAGCTCAGTGTCCGTCCATATGGTTCGGTTCCAACAGGACTACAGGAGCTTACCGTTCAGACAAATCTGAATATGGGTTATCTACATTATTTTAGAATGACCATGGCTATCTCTTGGATCCATCGCTTTAAATACTTTTCATGAATGACCATATCCACCTCCGTCTGAAATAGAAAGAGGATTTGATCACGGTACCTTTCGTCTCAAATAGAAGGTCTCCAACCTAAAAAAGGAAACAAAACATACTCCCTCCATTCCCAAATATAAGATGTTTTAGTTTTTATCTACATTCACAAGCACACAAGTGTATCTAGATAATTCATGTATAGATTCACTCATTTTAATATACATGTATACAACATGTGTAACATTTAAAACATCTTATATTTAGAAACGGAAGCGGAGGGGTAGAAGGTATCCAGGATTCAAACATCGGAACAGTGCCGGATATGGATATGGATCGCTGTTGACTGCCCCACCCAAAAGAAAGCGGATGGACCAAGCGTTCACGCTTGGATAAGATCGATTAATCAGCACTGGGCATTTCAACCGATCCACCTTGAGGTGCAAGATAACGTCTAGGCATGTCCATCATACCGTCCGATATCTCTGGCATGCAAATCATTATAGAGATAATTTCTCTACGAGCAAGAACATTGCAAAACAGAAACGTTGTCGACGGAAGTTCTTGTATATTTCGGCTGGCTTAATTACTCGTCAATCCCAGAGCTAGACTGAAAACATAGTCCGCAGAAATTGCGTCGCGAGCTCCCGCTAGTTCCTTCGCGTGGCACGGCTCCGTACCTAGCAGTACTCATCTACGCGTCGCAAAGTTGAAAATAACAAAAGGGGATTAACGCGCATCTGAAACACACGGAATGAGCATGAACAAGTTACGAGAATAGGCATTTTCATCTTCTCTTCTCGGTGGGATTTTGGCAAAGACCAATTTGACCCGAGCACGTCGGCAGTGATTTGTTTTTTCAGGGGAAGCACGTCGGCAGTGATGCAAAATGCAGGCCTTCCATTGTTTTATTAGCACGGGAGGCCCTTGGATGGAAACCGAGATGGAGTGGCCGCATAAATTCAAAAAAAAAAAAGATGGAGTAGCGGCATTCTTCAGGCCCGTCTTTGGGGTGGGCGCTCAACGAGGCCTCCCAAGAAGCCGATCTGCTCACCACAACGGTGTGTAAAGCCCAACAGTAGAAATGTAAGAAAATGGCCAACAACGGAGACTGGACCAGGCCGGCCTGCGTAGCTCACGGGACGCCAATGCACACTCGCGAAGAGTCCCAACAGGCTCCGGCCGGCCTCTAATCACTTCAGTTCTGTGTGTGTGTGTGTGTGTGTGTGTGTGTGTGTGTTAAATTTGTTGTGAACTGTGATCACTTCAACTGAGTCTTACGAGTCACTAGTGGATCGGCCACCCAGTGAGCCAGATTGTGCTGAGAAGATCGGCAGGTGTTATTGCAAAATCATACAGATTAGAGATCGTGATGCTTACAGGTAGAAAAAAATGTCGGTTCAGTAAGTTGGATTTTCCATTCGACAGTTGACGCCTCCTCGCTCGCTTACTCTGTTCGCCCGGAAATTACTGTGAAATGTCGAGTTAACAAGGCGGCGTGATTTTTATCTTGCTGCTGGATTAGCGGGTTTCTATATTACGATGCATACATCATACCTGAGGACTGAGGCTGACTGCTCCTTGAAAACAACTGAAGGCCCATGCTGACTGTTCGTCTATGGAAACAATAAAAACAGCGGCTGAGGATCATACATGATTATTCCAATGCTGTTACGAGTTTAAGGCTACCATCAATCATTGCTCAAAGGTAGCTACAGATGACAATCAAGGGGAAAAACATGCGTAGGTTGTGCATTCAATGTATGATATAGTAGTGCAAGCAGCTATGAGCAAATGATTGTGAAGCAATTTAATGATTTGATCGTCACTTCTAACCAGTGTTAGACTGATCCTCCGTTGCCTCGAATTACATACAATAAGGCCAACTCCATAGTGCCAAAGGTAAGAAGAACACTTCCGCTGTTCTGCGCGAATACGATGGTTTCCATAATCCTGAGTCCACTGTTATAGTAACAGATTTCGCTGTTGGGAGGATCCCACTGGTTGGAGAAAATTGCAAAAAACCACCACAATTGGTGGTTCAGTTGCAAAAGACCACCGGTTTCCAACAAATTCGCAAATCGCCACCACTTTTTGTTGACAGCGTTGCAAAAAACCACCAGTTTCCACGAAACCTCGTCTTAGCCGAGTTGACGCTGTTTCTGACCGGTATGGCCCACTGTCAGGCATGACGTGGCGTGTGTAAATTTGCACAAAAGTCCTCTACAAAATTTTTGCCAGCTCATTCCCTTTAAAAAAAATAAAATTTTTTTACACGGCACGGGTCCACGAAGTCGCCGCCCAGGCCGAGCCTCAGCACCAGGCTAGCCTCGTGCTCCACGAAGTCGCCGCCCAGGCGCGGGTCCACGGCGCCGGTGACGGTGCCGGCGCGCCACTGGTCGAGCACCGAGTCCACCAGCACAAGGTGGTTGTCGCGCGCGTCCTGCACCACCGGCTTCCGCCCGCATGTCACCTCCAGCATGAACGCCCCGAGGTTTCGAGGACGTGGACGCCGTCGTCGTCCGATGCCACGCTGCTGCTGCGGCCGGCGGCGAGCCTGCAGGGGAGGTACTGCCTGGTGGGCTCCGGCGGCCGCGCCCGCGCCGTGGCGGCCGGCGCTCGCGCCGTGGCCACCTGCACGATTCCGTCCCCGTGCCAGAGGATCCGGTGCCAGAGGATCCGGTCGCACCACGCCGGCGAGGTCGTCGAGCAACGTGGATGTGTCCCCGGCGCCGGCCTTGTTCTTGCGGCGCGGACGGTCGCCTCCTCCGGCCGCATCGCTGACGGGCCAGCCGAGCAACGTGGGCGCACCCGCTCCCCAGCTCGCCCGCGCCGTGGCGGCCCGCCCCCGTGGCCGGCCGGGCCGGCGCTCCGGCGGCCGCGCCCGCGCCCGTGGCGGCCTGCGCCGTGGCCGCGCCCGCTCCCCTGCTCGCCCGCGCCGTGGCCGTGCCCGCGCCCGTGGCGGCCGAGACTGCAAGGGGGGTGCGCGTCCGCAGAGGCGCGCAAGCGGCGGAGGAGGACGGGCGCGACACAGGCGGCCTGGGCATGGCCGGTCTCGGACGCGAGGGGCGCCGGCGCGTGACAGGCGGAGGTTGGGCGCGGAGCCGGCGGCGAATCCGGCCAGCAGTGACCGGGGAGGAGCCGGGGCAAGGGCGGAACAACGCGGGCGCGGAGGAGACGCGGGCGGGGAGAGGAGCTCGGGCGGAGGTGAGGATGGTGCGGATGAACTCGGGCGGAAGATCGGCGCAGAGGAGACGCAGGGACGGGCGGATATGGACGCGCAGCACGCCGGCCGGGCGGCAGCGGAGGCGAACGAGCTAGCTCCGTGCGGCCGGACACTAGCTAGCTGCGCGCTCCGTGCGACAGTGGCCGTGCCCGTGCCTTACAAATTTTATTTTATTTTTTTAAAGGGAATGAGCTGGCAAAAATTTTGTAGAGGACTTTTGTGCAAATTTACACACGCCACGTCATGCCTGACAGTGGGCCATACCGGTCAGAAACATCGTCAACTCGGCTAAGACGAGGTTTCGTGGAAACTGGTGGTTTTTTGCAACGCTGTCATTCAAAAGTGGTGGCGATTTGCGAATTTGTTGGAAACCGGTGGTCTTTTGCAACTGAACCACCAATTGTGGTGGTTTTTTGCAATTTTGTCCACTGGTTGCCACTCCATCTAGATCTAAGCTGGTAGTGAATGTTTGCAGGGGGGAGTAGGAATCTTCCATTCGAAAACATTTTTAGTAGAGACATGGATGTTTCCATCATCAATCCTTCGCTTGCTCGTGTCAATTTCCATGTGATAAACGGCATATTTCAGCATGGACGACAGACCAACGGGTGATGTATGTCTTTGATTGGTTCTTCTTTATGCATGATGAAATCCATGAAGTGCCGTTTATCGAATGATTTCTCATGTGATGCCGCCCTATCTACTCTGTTAGGTGAGACATGGCTTTCGAAGAATCTGGAACTCTACAGTCTAGATGTGTAGAGAGGTCCTGAGTTATGGGCAACAATGCATGGCAAGGTAGCTAAGCTAGCAAGGGTACTACCAAACTGTGTGGGGGAAAAAATCCAGTGCATAGCTTTCAGGGTGACAGACAGGGTATGCATGCTTGTCTAGATTTTTTTGCCTTTTCGGATAAAACATTCCCTTGCTTGTCAAGTTAGTTAAAGGCAGGCATCTTTTTTGAAGCGAAGGGAAGTTAGCTAGCACCGCTGCTTTCCAGGCCTAGCTGCAATCAAGCCTGCAAGGCTTCAGAATAAACTCACTAAAATCCCCATAGCATGTGGCACTTTCTATCCTGTCGGTATTGCTTATTTGTGGAAAAAGATGTACAAGCATAATCAATCTATTTTGTCAGAATAGCGAAGGTTGCTTCCTCGTGATCGACGCGTCACTCTTGCAGGACCTTAGGCGCAAGGTTGCACTCGTCTGGACCATCCTAAGAGATCGGTCCCGTGATGGGAAGGTGTATCCGATTTACTAACTTCCAAACACATCTGGGACTTAAGTGGATGGTCCACCTCTTTGATGCGATATCTTTTTCCTAAATGATTTTTATCTACAACACTTGACAGTAAGCTACCAAATAATTGCCTAGAAATTTGCACTAATGAATAATGATCGATGTGAAAAATCCACTCAGGTTGCTCTCGACCGATCCTCCGGCAGATGACGCATCGTGCAATCTCATTTTATAGCACTTATCTGTGGTGTGAAAGTGCGAGCCTTTTTCGCATATGTCCTGAAATCTCTCTGTGTGGCACGATCCTTCTCTTGCTCATATATTACTAGGTGACATCGTTACCATCATCGCGTGACAAAGATATCTTATAATGCATGTAAAGCAGTTTAAAGCCTCACGACAAAACGAGCACCTAGGTGTTACCAAAAAAGGGTAGATGTTTATATTAGGGGTAGTTGGTTTTAAATGGCCACAAAAGCTTAATGTTCTCTCCCCGATGGGCACTTCCGAAACACAATCCGCATAATTTTCGTTGCAGACTTCTCTTCTTATATGTGCATGCAACATGTCGGACTTCATCATGTTGCTAAATTTGGTCAACTTAGAACCAGCCGGCAAATGCAGATGATGACGTCATTGCACGAGTCACTCTATGGGCTAGGGTACACTCCGAAAAATGTGGCCAATTATATAGAAACAACGCCGAGAATAAGTTCACCGATGTATATGACACCATAGAATACTTTCAAAACTTGCAGTCGCGGGACAATGATTTCAACCATTTTTTTAAATTTGATGAGGAAAATCGAGTGGAAAATCGAGCTGCAATAAGGGCATGCAAAAAATTCAACGACTGCATGTCATTGGACACCTCGTACATGAAACATATGTACAAGATGTCGGGCGCATATCGAATATGATTATCACTTTGTCTCTTTGTACTGATCGCTGACAAGGATTAAATTAAAGACTAATGCACTCCTTGATAGGTATGTCCACGACAGTCCTAGTAGGATTGTTACATGGAGAACTAAATTGATGGCTTTTTTCTATTTATACCAAACTTGTTTACACTTTCAGGATATTCTTTTGGCAAGAAACAATTGTCGTACAATCATAACTTATACTTTTCAATCTTAACTTACATATGACAAGACTAAAGTTCTTCTTGGAAAATCCAAGTATATATCATTATTATGAATACACTAACCCGAACTCTATTTCATCATGAAATTTAAATTATTTTTTCCAAATTCTAGTTTGGAAATATCTTAATAAAATTATGTCTAAACTAAGCACATCGTTCACAGATTATTATATAACATATTGATGTACGATAGTATGTTTATACATATGTAAGTATACATTTTTGTGTATTTAATGTAAGTACCACTCTTTGCAAATATCCAAATAGAAGTTTGTCGAATAGGATTGTCTAGCTTAGTTGTACCAAATAGAGTATTATGAAGAGATGTAACAAGTGTCTTACGCTCTAATCCGTTCCAACTTCCAAGAAGGGGAATTTGGGGTAGGGTTTTGAAGAGAGCGAAGAGGGAAATTTTGGTGGTACGATTGCAATCAAATTGGGAAGAGGGAAATTTGATGCGAATAACACACTAGTTTGCAAACCTAATTTAGTAGAACCTTTTGCCGTTTGAAAGTGCGAGCTTTTGCTGCGCGTACTGTCAGATCTTCGCAGCAAGAATTTCTTTCTTGCCCATATATTAGTACTGGCGTCATTGCCAACCACGTGTTGGAAATGAAGATCATACAACCTAAAGCCTCCCGACAAAACCCAGCAGCTATGTGCTTACCAAAAATGTTTAAATACAGGGTGATCACTCGCCTCCTTCTTCTCCTTATTTAGACATGTGGTGTTAAGCCAGCATTAGCTGATCTCAGTAGGCCAGTTAGTGTCCACTCGCCGATGCGCACTTGTGAGAGACAGGAAGCGTAATCTACATCTTTCTGATTTCTCTGCGTATTGCTGAATTCCTAAGCATGAGTGTGTGCTGCTCTCGTCATCTTAGCGCCTAAAAAAATAACACTATCATGACTGTTTCAGGTTCTATTATTATCTGAACATATATATCCAACCGATTCAGGCATCAATCATAGTAGATAAACTCAGTGGATGTGCCTCCGTTGTGGATAACACCTACCGTGGCACTAGGCTCCCGTTTCTGTCTAGCTGTCTTCTTCGTGTAGCTGCACACTTTCGCACAGCATAATTTTCTTTTGAAGCGTTCGCACAGCATAATAAGTATTTCATTCTGCCAGATCGATCTGGATTGTATTGGCACTCTTATACATTAATAAAATTTTGTTTCTCCCGCAAAAAAAACTTGTCGCCTGACGACCGATGCTGCTATATACAAATATAAACACATGTTTCAGTCTAGAACACAATTCTGCAGCCATGGAAGTGGATTTGCTAGCTGTCCCGGCTGCGGGCTCGATCAATCGGCGTACCGACTGATAATGGAGGTTGGACCCTAATTAAGCTAGCTGTCACCGGAAACCGACGGATCGTCGAACGAAGCTGTTCAATCATCGATTGTTGCGGTGCAGATGTTAATCACTGTCCCTTTCCGCGATCATGTCGACGGCCTCATTTAAGCTGGCAGGTCCGGCTGTCATCGGCGCGTCCATGGAGACAGCTCCAAGTTCATGCAGACCAGGAGAAAAACTGTATACCCACCCCTTGGCTTGAAGACAAGTCAGTCCACTTGCGGAAGTAGACATGCCTGATATGATACTTACTCCATGACAGATGGGTTGGGTTACTGTATATACCTCGTGCCTGGCTGTTCATGCACGCAGGGTAGGGTCGCGAGCTCGTTTCAGGTCCATGGCTCGATCAGGAGATAAGGTGTCTGAATGAGGTGGCGCTGACGACGCGGCACCAAGCGTGACGGAACGTCTATACTCCCTGGCCGACCGAGAGAGCTCGACGCTCGCTTTCGGGGCATTGATCGAGCTGCATGGACGCATATGCCGGACGGCGACGTCGGAGTCCGGCCGGAAAGCTCAGCCGAGAAATACATCCCCGTCCAGGGATTTTACACGCTGTACTGCCGGCCCTAAAAGATGCTGTCGGGGGCACATTACGACGGGAGACGGGGACGCATGCCATATATATATGGGCTTTTGTTAGCAGCATCGATCTTTCTGCTCTAGTCTATCACCAGCAATTCTATTCAGCAAGGTGCTGATTTCACCATTGGAATTTCCTCCCTCCTCCCTCCTGCTAGATTGATTGGTCTAAATCTGGAACAGAAATACCACTGTTCTGCTGGAAGAATTTCCTGGCGCAAGCTCGACGGACTGCCGGAGTAATAATGGCTGGGCAGCTTGGACGCACGGTTGAGTGAGCTAGCCATGGCACCGACCGGAACGTATACACCCTTACAAAGTTCTTGTGGTTCACCACTACCTACGAGAATCAAATTTGTAAGGGTGTATACATTCGAGTGTACCTGCTTGCAGTGGCGGAGCTTGACCAACATATTAGGAGGGGCCAAAACAGATAAGATAAGAGCTGAGGGTGCCAGATTTAAGTATTTTGTGTTTTCTATGGTCAAAAGTGGTAAATATATAGTACTAATATGCAAATTTTAATTAAGTTGGGGGGGCCATGGCCTATGTTGGCCTCCATGAAGCTCCGCCTGTGCCTGCTTGATAGACGTGAAATCGCTAACAATGATATCCCTAGCTCCGATGAAATTGCAAGCATAATTTGGAATCTAATAGAATCTGGCATAGGTAGTGGTGAACCACAAGAACTTAAAGCTAGAGCTATGGGTAGGAATCGTAGAAAACACCCAGAGCGTATCACGGCTTTGAAGCAGAATAGAGTGAAATGTCTTCCATTCATAGTAGCCGATATAGAGACTGTTTTAGTAAATAATGCGCATGTACCTTATGCAACTGGGTTCTTACTGGTTCATCCGGGGGATGATGTGGCCGCCATAGATGATCAAATAGACACATATTTTAGTGAGGAATACAATTTTTATTACCTTCCTTTGAAGAAAGGAGTACAAAAATGTTGGTAGAATTTATAGAGCGTATAGCCCAACTGGTATCTAAACACAATGACGTGAAAACCGTTTACTTTCACAATTTCTCACGATTCGATGGTACCTGCTTGATAGACATGAAATCACTAACATTCGAGTCCCCTCGCTTGTGGTTCACCACTACCTACGAGAATCAAATTTGTAAGGGTATCGAACCACAAGAACTTGTCGACATGAAATCACTAACAGAACGGAACTGAATCGAAGACTACCAGTTTCGGCAAGGGACGTCAATGCATGCAGGTAACGGCACGGAAGCTGACAGGGGAGGGGAAGAAGCTAGCGTGTATGCATGGGTGATGGTGCTAGTGCCTGCAGCAGCATTCAGGATGGGAATGGGCCGACCCGGACTTGGCCTTGGACCTGCCCCCGTGGCCCCAAGGCCAATTTGTGATGCCATGGGTCGGCCCATTTAAAAATAGTCATTGGCCTCGTTGACCCGTTGGGTATTTTTGGTCGACCCAATTTTTTGTTTTATTTTGCATCATAGATAAAAGGATGTTAGAGTTATGCATGGTTTGGTGCAATCAGACTAGTTTAGGAATTAGAATTTCTAATCCTGTTAGATTAGCCGCTCAAAGTGTTATTTATATGCATATATAAACCCGTAATCAAAGGTCCGAATCAACAAAAATAATAAGTGGCGTTTCGCGCTTGCGGAAATCTACCAAGTCTACACGTGCAATGTGTTTAGGCGACCATTAAGTCAAGCCAAAAAATCGTATACTTCTGTGATGATAAATACGTGACTTAGCTAGGTACTAGAAGAAGCAATCAATCTGCTCGCTTGTGTTTCTGCACGTGCAGTCTTGCCGAAGCATTTCACCAGAAATGGCAGACTAAGAGATGGGCCGACCCAGATGACCCAGCGGGTCGCTCGGTGCCGGCCCTGCCGACCCAAATCTTGTTCGAGGCCGGCCCACATGACCCATTGGACTCGAAATTTTGGGTTGGGTCGGCGACCCAACGGGGCGACCCGGCCCATTCCCATCCTGAAGCAGCATAGACGGAGGAGGTGAGTGAATCTGGAACGTAACCAGTATCGGTATGATCCCGTCGTTGTTTTATCCGCGACGTAGATCTGCATTCAGAAACCGTCCGTATGCGCTGTCTAACTTGCCCATCCTCTTTCATTGTTGCATGCAGGGCATGAGACAAATAATGGGCACCGTGGTCAGCCGCATCCGTACAAACGACGGTGTAAACGATATCAAAACGAGGGGAATTCGTGGTTAGAGCCGCTGCGTCTCAGCGTCTGCATGGTGGTTATTTCCTTGTTGGTAACTTCTTGGCCGATGAAGTTTAGCGAGAGCAAACTGCAGAGGAGGCCAAAAGTCCATGGGGCCCCAGCCACAGAGCCGCTGCCCGCCACCCACCAGTGTTGGGTAGGCCGGCAGCTGGGAAGCTCCGGCGGGGCCAGGCTCTCGCTCGAGCTAGCTCGGCCACACGTTCTCCTCCCAACTCAAACAGGGCGCCGTCACTGCTCGGCTTGACCTCCGGCAGGCGCCGCTGTCAATTCCGGTGCATCTGACAGCGGTGCCGACGATCGAGCCGAGCTGCATTGGCGCTACACGAGCGTCGCCGTCGGCTTGTGATGTTACGCTGTGCGATGTGGTGTTACATTACTGTGCAGCTGTAGCGTGGGGCGCCATGACAGTGGCCGGAGAGGCATGGTGGAGGAGTGGCCGGCCGGCCGCGGCTGCGAGTGCGAGGTCTCCACCAAAATGAACTTCCAGCGAGCGATAGCGAGCGTGGCGACGGTGGCCGGTGTCGCGGAGCGCGGCCCTGTCGTCCTGCCCGGGAGGAACCCATCGACGTTGGAACTGCTCTGCTTTGCTCCGCTGTACAAGCAGCGATCAGGACATGGATTGGCGGCATAGTAACAGACGTTGGAACTGCTCTGCTTTGCTCCGCTGTACGAGCAGCGATCGGGACATGGATTGTATTGGCGGCATAGGGGTAACAGAGGATCCCACTGATGGCGCACGCCGTGCCAAGACCGGATCATGTGTCCATGTCAGCGCAATCGGGCTTGTCTACTGTGCGATCTACGATGCACGCCGGGACTGCTTGGCCGGACTCGAGTGAGCCGATGGTCCCGTGGATGGATCGGATCATCGGAAGCTGCCACAAGGAGGGAGGCGCCTG
This sequence comes from Poa pratensis, assembly GCA_947311845.1. Classification (NCBI taxonomy): domain Eukaryota; kingdom Viridiplantae; phylum Streptophyta; class Magnoliopsida; order Poales; family Poaceae; genus Poa; species Poa pratensis. The sequence goes on from CAMZMU010000111.1 coordinate 16,624,085, forward strand.
CTGCTGCTTGGGCGCAGTTAAACCTGCCGGCCCCGGCTCGGGTGGAAGCTGACAGGAGGAAACGGACATATGGCGGCATGGCACCGCGTGACATGTCATCGCCGGCGAGAGGAGCGAGCGATGCCGCCGAGATGCCTACAGATCGAGGGACACCCTCGACAAAGCTCACCCCCATGCATGATCCCTTTCTTTTAGCAAACATGACACTTTTCAGTTCTCTGTTCTGGTTCGTACGCACCTAGTTCTGTTGCTAACATTTTTGGCAACTGGTTAAATGGAGTGGATCCTAGGTTCAAACTAGTCAGTAGGGTGAGAGCGATTGTTGTTATTTGGTCGCTATGGCTATGTAGAAATGACAAGGTTTTTAATGATAAAAATGTTTCTCTTATGCAGGTTATTTACCGGTGCACAGCGACGCTACGAGCATGGTCATCCCTGCAGCGTGTGGAGCACCGAGACTTATTTTTGGAGGTGGCGTCGAGACTGGAGGCTGCGGCCAGGGAGTTATTCTCCCGGCATGGGTGGCAACATAGACTCCGGATAGACCTACCAGCATCTTAGGCGGATCTACAATTTCTCATTTTGATATGTAATTCGCCGTTTTATCTTTTCGTTACCGACTTGAGTGATGTTGAACTGGTGGCTGTGTGCATCTTAGCTATGCAGAGGCCGGGTGTAATGCTTAAACTTTTTAAATAATAAAAGCCCTTTATCTAAAAAAAAGTGACAATGCGGATACTTTCGCTTATCCTCTTTCGCGATCGATCTTTGCGGCCATGATGGACGCCGTCACGGGCAGCCCATCTTCCCTGTCGATGCAGCCATGCAGGCACACACCATCATGATAGCATCCACGGTTCTTCCCTTTCTCCGATCGGTCCATGGCGTAGCTGCTCAACGTCTTCCCTTTGTCCCTCCCGATCCCGGTCTCGCTCGTGTATGGAATCTCAGGACCGGCGCAGGGCTATCCAGTGCATCCGACGAAAAGTTTCGCTTGTCAGATCGATCCACTAGTTTTGGGACAACTATTCGTGCGCATGTTTAACTTGTTATAAGCATGCATCTTAAAACTCTTTAAGTAATAAAGATTCTTTTATTGAAAAAATGCATGCATGCATCATCATCATTTTTACTGTTGCTGATTAACGGCTGATCAACTGATTCGACTGAGATGCCGGTGAGACTTTTTCATTAAAGGGCATTTTATTACTTAAAGAGTTTAAACATTATGGAGCAAAAAAAACCTTCCCAACATTTCACTCTGATTAACGGTTGATCAAGCACATTTTCGCCCATGATACATTGCATACGAGGTAATTAAATGGCCATTGGTAAACCGTACGTGCGTGAAGACATGTTAAACTGGGCCACATTTAGGAACTAAAATGCAGAGCAATCATAACAAGATGTGTTAGTGGATGCTAAAATAAAATAAATCAGCCTTACGGGACTGGTCGCTATTGTGACTCATTAAAGTTTTATGGCAAGAGGTTTTTTCAACGGCAACATTGGGACCAAGTGTTGGTGTTCTTCTTCTCCGACGACGGCAGAAGAAATGGATGGTTGTTGGTTACAGCGAGAGCGGTTTACAACAGTTTTATCGCTTGTTTTTTCTTATTTTATGCTACTTGTACTCATGTCATCTCTGTATCCGTATTTTTAACAATACAATGTAGACGACGTACAATGTAAAAAAAACTTTGTGGCACGGAGCATAGCATGCATGCATATGCCGCGGGCTGGCGCGATGTCACTGCTGGACTTTTTCGTACACGGGCAAAAGCACAACCAGACATCTTCCGAACTGAGGGCTTCTTGTCACCTCATGGGTCCCGGATCTCTCCAAAAGTTAGTTAAAGTGAGGTAATTTTTCTCTGTCCATTATATTCGAGCATCAGCTAGCATTGATCCGATGCACTGAACTGGGGCTCAACGGTCAATGTTCTGCTGGTAAGAGAATATTTCGCATCCTCCCATTATTCATGAGAATAATTGGATATTTTGACCAGGCTATCAGAAACTTAAACTGTCAAAAGAATAAAGTAACACGAAGCGCAAGTTCAATGAAGCCCGCACCCTGCTTGGCGTCGAATAAATTGTTGATTTTATTGGGAAAAAAATGCTCACCACCCCTATCGCGGACAACAAATTCCTCAAGATCCCACGACGACCGTGTCATCTCTCCTTGCATTCTACACCTCCCCAAAATAACAGTTAAATTGGTCTCGCTTATCCTACCATTCTTATGCTCCGTTTTATCTCGCTACGTCGTCTTGCATCTTCACTAAGGGTGTGTTCGGTTTGAGAATGGAGTGGAATGGAATGGAACCATTTCATTCCACTGTCACGGAACCGTTTCATTCATGTGTTTTTTTTGGACAAAAAATTGTCACGGAATCGTTCCATTCTTGTGTTCTTTTCTGGAATGGGGTGGAATGGAATGGAATGAGAACGGCATCAAACTCGATTAATTATTTCCTAATCTAGATTAATTATTGCTAAACTTAATTAATTATTCTTAATCTTGATTAATTATTCCTAATCTTGATTAATTATAATTAAACTTGATTAATTATTGCTAAACTTGATTAAATTAGAGTTAATCGCCCACTATTACTGTGTCGTTCCACCCGTCCGGCCGAATCGGCCGGACCGGTCGGTTCCGCATATTGAGGGAATATTCCCTTTTCTGGAACCATTCCATTCCACTCCATCCCAGAAAAGAACGCAAGAATGGGTTCTGGGAACGGAACGGTTCCGTTCCATTCCAGCTGATTCCAGAACCGAACACATCCTAAGTCCTTCGATTCCTCATCGTTGCCTTTCAATTCAGAGTTACAACTAGGCCATTACAATCCTTTCTGCCACTATGTTGCGCTTGTGTTGGTGTCACCGCCTTACCGTTTTCTTGTTGCACCGTCGAGGTGGAGCAGACTAGGGAGGGAGGATACATGTGAGTGGAGATGTAAGGGGAGAAAGCTAAGTGTTGGTTAGGGGAGGAGCTGGTCGAGGGAGGCGCTGGACTGGTCGAGGGAGAAGGGGGCCGCTAGCAAGGTAGAGGAAGGGAGACAATAGACACGTGAAGTGATACAGAAGTAGTTGGACAATTGCACAAGTAAAATAAATTTTAGAGAGACATGCAAGAACGGTTGGAACACATAGAGAGCGAAATTGTCTATTATCCTGGCCTATGGGGCCTATTTATAAGGCTGAGTTGGCAGCACACGTGGAGGAGGTGCAGAGGTGGACATGAGGCCCACATGATCTTTCTTTTTGGTAAGAATCTGGTGAACTGGCGCATCACCGGGCGACCTGAGGCCTCCACCTCTGTTGACCGTGCATGGACGACATTGTCCCTCTCCCCAGAGCAGTCTCGGGCCTCCACCGCCACCACAGGCCCCCGACAGATTTCTCTCTCCCTACTGTCGTATGCCTCGGGAGGGGGGGGGGGGGGGCGCGACACTTCAGCTTGGTTTGCACAGGGCGGTAGGAGGAATGTATGGGGAGTAGGGGAGAGGCGACAAAAGCCTAGCTGGCGGCGAAGGCTCGGCCGGCGCGCGGTGGGAGGGAGGTGAGGGGACCGCTGGCGGAGAGAGGAGTAGGAAGAAGAGCGGGTTGAAAGAGGATGAGGTGGTGACAAGTAGGCCCCACATCCACCTCAGTTCATGTGCATCCAACTCAACCCGAGAAAATGGGACCCTACCGGTCAGGAAAGTAGACAAAAATGATTTAAACGAGAATCAACTTTATTTACTACTTCTCATCTTAGAATTGGTATTTTTTTAGAAACAAATCCAAATGTAGTTATTAACTTGTTAACCTAACACTAAATGTGGCTGTTTTCTAATTTATTCAACATGCAGATAAACATATTCCCAATTACACGGCTCTTAACTAACAAAAGTTTTGCCCGTCAGATCGATCTAATAGCTTTGGGATACCCATTCGTCCATGTCAATGTTAAGGTGGTAAGCATGCATGTGTCCTCATCATTTGTTGTTAAGCACCGTTTTGAACCAGATGCCAGTGAGATTTTGATCCGTTTGATCCGGAGTGATTAAAACGATTGGGGAATTGTCCATAGTTGAGTTTGTGAGTTCTTAAGTCATGCTGGACTCATAGTTACGCAGGTAACCATGGGTGTGCAAATCATAGCATGCGTGCAGGGCGCTCCACATGAAATTCGCACCTAGTGCGCATTAAACTTAATATAATTTGTACTAAAATTTTGTACTTATTTTACGCATGCACCATTTTGACGAGTATAATGTTTTATTTCTTATTTGGCATAATTACTAAACGTTGATTGTACATTCTTTCTATATAGTCGTAAATTATATGGTTAAAAACTACATTTCATTGTGCTAGATTTAAATTACGGCAACTTCATAAACTATATATATTGATGGTAGAGATATCGATGGATATGTTCTAAAAACAACTTAGAAGTCTATTTAGTGTTAGATTATCTAAGCATGTTTATAGCTAGAAACTTCCGGAGAATAATTATGGTTAAAAACTACATTTCATTGTGCTAGATTTAAATTACTATAACTTCATAAACTATATAGTATATTTATGGTAGAGATATCAATGGGTATGTTATAAAAATAGCTTACAAGGGTGTTTAGTGTTTGATTAGCTAAGCATGTTATAGCTAGAAACTTCCAGAGTATAATTGATCTTTGGCATGATTCTTGATATGTCCAAAACATTGATTTTTTATTGATGTATGTATTTATTATTATATCATTACTACATACTTTATATTTGATTTCACACCATTTTATAATATTTTCATTGGAGAAACCTTTTAACCCGTGCTAAGTTCTATTTGTTTTTTCTGCCTGGTTTTGCATCACAATATCGCGAGAAAAATCAGGCGAAAATAAAACGGAACATAACTTTTTGAGGCGGACACGGAAAAACAACATTTTGTGAGAGGGGAGCTACCACGTGGCAGCGCATCACCCGACTCACCATGTGTGGGGGGGGGGGGGGGGGGAGCGCGCCACGTGGGTGCACGGGCCCCAGCCACCGCCTCTCGACGCCCTTTGCCAATATAAAATATATAGTGTCTCTAAAGCTAAGACACAGGAAGGAGAAATTTCGTGGAAATAAGACACAGAGCCGCCGTCATACGAAACCTAGTTCAGGGTCCTATCCTAGCAGCGGATCTACGCCCGAGTGTGTAGTTTCAATGGCGGCCACACATATCCAGGGCGTGTGAGGTTTGTGCACCGGGTTTGGTAGGTCTTTGTGGGCGGGCATCAGCTCGTGCACGACCTCAAGATATCGCTTGGTGTGTTGTGTGACGTCGTGTTTTATATGTTTTCGGTCAGTCATTTTTATAAACCGGCCAATTCTATTTCTTGGCATATCTTTTGACTTGTTTCATAGGAAAAGAACTTTGAGCAATGTTTCAGCGAGAAGCTGATACATGTCGCGCGACCATTGCCAGGTTCACAACTAATTCTAGCTATAAAGGTTTCAGTTTATGTTTTTTAAGGGTGGATTGTAAGAATGACTTCAGCTCACAGGCTAAAATACGAATCACAACTGAAAGATAAACGTGTGCAATATGCTTTGGAACAATCCGCTTGCTATAATAGGCTCTTAGTCATGTCGGCTCGATAGTTATGAATGTTTCAATTTTCCGTGTTGCTTCCCGTCTGTCTACTACAACAAGTCTTATTACGACAAGTTTTACCCGGCTCTTGTGAGGGAGGGGTGACTACATCGAACCGCCTTCGACTCGTTTCAGTGTTTGTAATTGTCGTTAGGTGATCCGAAAATCTATTTGCAATTCTTTTTACTTTTGCAATTCTTTGTTCTTGTTGATAATAATCAATATAAGGAACTTAGCACTAAAAAAATCTCTTCCATACGAAACAGCTACCAGTGCCTGACTTTATGCAAGACATGTGGCATTCGGCCCAAATTCTACCATGTTTTGTGGATGTCGTGCAGACTATGGATTGAGGTTGAGAATACAGCGAGCATGGTCAGCATGAGAGAGCAACACTCGAGAAAGAAGATGGAAAAGGGTTTGGGAGAGCACAAGGACCCCAACTAGCCACTCAACGCGACAGCAACCTAGAGGGCCCTGCTTGTCGCCGGATATGCTCCACCAGTCCACATCAAATCCCACATTAGCGCATCCCTTCACCGAACGTGGTCCCACCGTATTTCCTTTCACGATTATCACGAAATTCTTCAGCGGAATAGGCTAATCGGAAAATTAGGAAGCGATCAAGTATTTGGAGACGAACACATACCCTCATCATCGTCATCAATCTTACAAGGAATGGAGTCGGATTGTATCACTGCTGATGATTAGTACAAATGGAAACCCTAATGGCTTCCTGGTGCCGTCTCCACGCGTGCAAATTAAGTCGCTCGGAAACTAATTGGCCGCACACAAACTGTAGCCGGCAGGTCGTATCAAATCAGTGACCCCTGATTGAAAGCTCCGCCTCGCCCATGCGTTCGTGTGTGTGGCCTTAACTTGATCAAGCACACGGGCTGGCCCATCATAGCTGTTCACTGTCAGCATAACGATTTTTGGCGCCGTGTGTACGTGATGTAAACTCCTACTGCAAACACTCTACTCTCTCGAAATAGCTTGCGCCCCGCTATATTAATATAACAACCACCGTACAACCGTTGAGAACGCTGGGCAGCAGCACAACACGCCCAAACAAAAAAGAAAAAAGAGGAAACAAATGCCGACAATGGCGGATCGACAAAACGAAGAAGTTCCACAACCGCTGCGCACCCACGTCCCACCATGCTCCTAGAGCTCCGAAGCGGCGCGTACCAAACAACCCCTTCAAGAAGGAAAGCGACGACTACGACGATGCTGCCCGGATGGACCTAGGGTTTCCCCCGATACGCAGAGGGAAGAGAGGAGGGAAACTACCGACGCCCTTCAAGAAGGACAGACGGCACCCGCAGGCGCCACCGCGTCGGTGTTGGACGAGCCAACAGGGAATTCTCCCGACCCCATCCTTCATCCCGGAGCTCTCCACCAAAACCGTCCACCAATCAGCGCCCACAGTCATGAAACCATCACCGCTGTCTCACCAAGGAACAAGGATGTGAGACCTGCACGACGAAGCGAGAAGCCCGGCAAGGGACTAGGGACGATAGCACCACGGGCACGCGGGAGGGACCGACCTCCACCGCCCGAGGGCAGTAACCGACCGGACGCAATAGCAGGAGCAAACCAGGCCCGCACGCCGGCAGGCCCGGCCGGGCCCTGAGGAGCCCGTAAAGCTCCCGCCGTCGTGCTGCAGCAGGCGTGCCGCCGGCGCCGCCACCTCCTGTCCGAGCCAAGTTTCCTCTTCCATCTGCCGAGAACGGCGACGCCGCGTCGGAGCCGGCCCGCCCAAACCTAGATGGGGCCCTTAGGGCCCAAATCTGGGTCGGGAGGGCGCCGTCGGCCACCACTACGCCACGAAGACGCCCGCCGCCAAGGGGCCGCGCCACCACCTCCCTGCCCTCCGGCGAACCGCGCCCGGCCGCCGGACCATAGCCCGCCCAGGAGCACCGCCGCTAGCCCCGCCCCGAGACAGGCCACCTGCGCGCGGGTGGAGACAGGTCCGCCGCCGCCGGCACCACCCGGGCAACACCCGGTGGCACCCGCCGGCGGCGGCGGGAGGGGAGGAGGGGGAGGGAAGAGACGGGAGAGGAGGGGGCGTGCCGTCCCGGTCGCCCGCTCGGGGAGGCGACGGGGACGAGGAAGAAGTTTCTGGTCTGATGAGTGTGTCCCAAACACTCTACAGCTACAGCTACCAACATGTAGATGTATCTAGTCATGTAAAATGTATAGATACATTTTTGGCAAATGTAAGTTATCTATATTTTGGAATCGGAGGGAGCAACATGTAAACAGAGTGTGAATCGGCAGAAACAAATCAAGAAAAGGAGACATGCATGATCCTAACAGACAAACACTGAGATGAATCCCATCCCTGCCATGGAAGCACCATTGATCTCAGATTCTCAGGTCAGCAAATCATGAGATGACTTATATCAGAACATTTTACAGGGGGTCAGCGCAGCCAACAAAAAACTCGTTCTCCCCCAACTCCCCAATCTTTGGTGTACTTGTCCTTGCTTGCTTCGGTGCCATTTTGAGTCTTGACTCGCCATTGTCGTCCTCCTACCTAGCTACCACCATCTTGTTTGTTGCTCTAGAGACCGAGGGGGAAGGAAAAAAATGAAGAGCCCTATATGTTGCAAGCATGCAGTGCCAGTAGCTCTAGGATCTCCCCCTCTGCTGCTCCTGAACTTGCGACCGATCTTTACACATGCCACTGGCTCAAGCCGATCACAGCCCGAGCAGGATGTAGTAGACGAGCGTGATCGGCAACGCGATGAGCATGCCAAATATGACCCTGCAATCCAAACGGAAACGGTGAGCCAGACGCTAAATTCGGGAGAATCCTTGCCGGATCGGAACAGCTCCTGCTGCTGTCTCCTTGTCCGTGTCGGCGCTTCTACGCGTTAGTTCCTGATCAGGCATGGTAGTGGTACTTACGCTGTGCTGAGAATGTCAGGGTGGACGCTGTACTCCTTGGCGAAGACGAAGGGGACAATGCCCTGCGGCAGCGCTGCCTGCGAAACAAGGAAGAAGACACAGTCCGGCCCAGCCGGAGCCGGAGGGGAAAAGGTTAGGAGTCGACAGGGGAAGAAAAGGTTAAGCTTTCGCGCGTAAAAGCAGGGCACGAGGGGGTTTGCGAAAAGAAGGGACACGAGCACGCGAAGACTTTTTTTTTCTTTCGCTGTTTGCTTTTTTACCCCTCGTCAAGTAAGTACCTGGACGATGGCGACGTGCAGGAGCGTGCCGCGGAGGCCCACGGCGAAGGAGGCGGCGGTCATGACGGCCGGGCCGGCCAGGAACCGCACGGCCATGGCGTACGTCGCCACCTTGTTCCCGCACGCGATGATCCGCGGCTGCAGCGCCATGAACAGACCTGCACGACGCAAGCACATCGAAGAATCAGTTATTACTGTTGGATAGGACTCCAGGAATAGCAGGGCAAGCAGGCATGGAAAGAAGAAGCGAAGCATGCTAGTGATACCGACCGAGACTGAACATGGCCATTCCGAGCCCTGCATCCGACAGGATGGAGATGGACTGCAGGACGATTGCCGGCATCGTGAAGTTCCACCTGCAGCAATGGACAAATCCACGATCGACTAATTAAGTTAAAGAAATCCATGATCGTTGCGCGTTGAATTCCGGCCGTGCATAATCGTAATTGAGCTCTAAGTAATTCGTTTCTAGCTAGTGTACGGACCTGAAGCAGACGAGCGACCAGATGAGGCCGATGAGGCTGGAGTAGGTGTTTGGGTTGCGGATGAGCTTGCGCCACACCATGATCAGGATGAGCCGCGTCATGACGCTCGTCGGCGGCATCGCCGTCGGCCCCGCGCCCATCGCATTGCCGGGGTCCGCCGTCATGGCTTTCTCGTCGCCGGCCTCGGCGTCCCTGTCCAACGCGGCGCCCCGGTTCCCGAAGCTGAAGTCGTCTCGCTCCACGTAGTCCTCCCTGTCCTTCGCTCCTCCGTCCACTGCGAGAATAAACAAACAAACGCGTCAATTATCAGTCCACGGAATTAGCGCTAGCTCCCCAAATCAGGCAGTGTGCCTGCCGGTGCGTGGTGTGAAAGATTGCTACATACTTTTGCGGGGAGACTTGTTGCCGCGGCGTCGTTGTAGTCTGGCGCGCCGCCGGCGAAGACGTCTGAGACGGGGGAAGCGCTGGAGCTCCAGACGAACATGTGGAGGTCCTCGCCCTTGGCCTGCCCGTTGGTGGCCGCCGCCTGCTTCCTGGGCCCTTTCGGCGCGGCGGCCACCGCGGGGTTGGGTGTGGGGTACGCTCCGGCGGGCGCGGGGATCTGATGCTGGTGCTTGGGCTTGGGCGCGTCGTCCTCGCCGTAGTTGGAGGGGCGCGGCGTGGCGCCGGTGCGGACGCCGAACGCGTCGGCGGCGCCGAAGTTGGAGCTCCGACCGACCATGGAGTAGAAGTCGGTGTGGTTGAAGCTGGAGCCCCTGGGCGTGGGGTTCCTGGACGACTGCAGGGAGTAGATCTCGGCGTTGGTGAGGTTGGACGGGCGCGGCGTGGTGCTGGAGAACCCCATGGACCGCCGCGAGTAGATGTCGGACCGGGACGCGCTGGAGCGGCGCACAGTGACGTGTATCTTGCCGTCGTCCTTGACCTCGGCCTCGGTCTCGATGGCGTTGCTCCGTCCGTCGAGCGACATGACGTCCGGGTCGACGACGATGGACGCGATGGCGCCGGCGGTGTCGGGGAACTGCTCGGTGATGAGCATGCGTGCGCCGCGGTACTCGAACATGAAGAGCATGAGGGTGTACCAGATGATGCACTGGAGGACGACGATCTGCACCATGAGGGAGCCCGAGAAGTCGCCGTACATGCCCTTGAGGAGCGGGATGCCCATGACGAGCGTGTTGGGGAGCGTGGAGAGGGAGAAGAGCGTGATGGTCCACTCGAGGGAGCCGTGGGCGGAGAGGTGGCTCCAGGCGGTGAGCATGGCGAGCATCATGAGCTTCTGCAGCGTGTCGGCGGCGATGAAGCGCAGGTTCATGGTGTAGGGGTTGTTGGTGGAGATGAAGTGGAAGGAGAGGAGCGGGACGGCGAAGAGGGCGACGAAGCGGTTGATCCCGGAGCACTGGTCGGGGGTGAAGATGTGCCACCACTTGACGCTGCCGTAGGCCAGGATCATGGCGACGTAGAGCGGCACCACCGCCGTCATCACGTGGTAGAAGTCGGTGACTGTAATCATCTTCGCCGGCCTTCCTCCTCTGCTCGAGCCCCCCTCTGTTTCTTCTTGCCAATCAGTACTCACCCTCTCGACAACAGTCTCAGCGGCCTTCTCTCGACAACAGTCTCAGCGGCCTTGCCTCTCAAGGCCGTGAGCACTCTCAATCTTTACAGCCGAGCTGAGGAGGAGCATTTGGCTGGTGGGCGGTGTGTGTGGTGTAGTGGGGGGAAGGCGTGGGGGAGTGTTTTATTTAGGCGAGATGGCAGCGCGGCCCAAGCTTTGTTTGGACCATCCATTGCTTTTATCCGACGCCGCGCTGTGGCTCCTCTGCATCCGAGTGAGACTCCGAGTGAGTTGGTGTGGTGAGGCAGAGCAGCCAATGGTAGCGGGGAGGAAGGGAGGAGGTTGCCGTCGTATCGTATCCGTATGTGAGCAGATGCAGTGCATGCGCCGAGACATTGTCGTATGGCGTATGGAGTAGGATACGAAAACGGACCCGTTTTCCCCACTTTTCTTACATTTTCTGCATAGCTAGTACAAAAATTTAGAAGACATTGTCGTATGGCGTATGAAGTAGGATGCGAAAACGGGATCCGTTTTCCCCACTTTTCTTTCATTTTCTGTATAGCTAGTACAAAAAAATTATCTTAATTTTCTGCACAAAATGGAGAAAAAGTGGGACAAACGGGTCCCGTTTTCGTATCCTTAGGGCACCTCCAACCGAGGCCCGTAAACGGACAGGCCCAGTCCGAATCTCTCCGGACGGACAGGGGAGCCGCTCCAACGGGTCACCGCATGCGGATCGTTGTCCGCGCGGACACGTTTTTGGCCCAAAACCTCGCCCCAAGTTTGGTCCACGTTGACAGCCTCCAGGTTTGCCCTATGTCCTCCCTGTCCGCCTTGGGCCCAGTCGGCAGCGACACCAACCCCGCCCCTCCCACCCCTTCCAACATCTCGACCGGCCGCCGCCTGGTCCGCACTCGCCGCCGCCTGTTCCATCATTGCCGCCGTCCACTCTCGTCGGCCGCGACAACGGGCTGCCCTTCGCCGCCGTTTGCGTCGTCGGCTGGGCTGCCCTTCTCCACAGTTTTCTTGTCCCGGGGTAGCTCTCCAAAGGCCGCCTTCCTCTCATCTTCTCCGGCACCAGTACTGACAAGATTAGCCCGTCCCCGGCCTCGAGGACTCGCCGGGATACTTCTGTAGGCTCGACCTTTGGCTCGGACTCAGCCGCGAAGTCCACCTCCCGGAAGGTGTTCGACAGAAGGTAGAGGAGACTCCTTCTGTTCATTTTGCAAACTAGATACAAATTCTTTTGCATAATTTGATCGTTCTTTTTTGTTTAGATGGATAGTGATGATGAGTAGGGATGAAAACGGAGCGGATACGGACGGAACTGAGTGGTGCCACATTTGTTTTCATATTTGTTTGCGGAAGCGGAAACGAATACATAAACCCCGGAAACAAATACGGAAACAAAAATTATCGGAAACAGATATGTACCGAATACGGTGCGGACACGGAACAGAAAGCGGATGTTTGCCGGATCAAAGCAACCCCTTAAATAATGGACGAAAACTCAATCAAATCAACAAAATTGTCAATTTTCTAAGACGAAATAAAATATAACGAGTTATCATGATTATATAATATAGTGTGCATATGCTATCAACTTTGGCAACATTAAGAAACATCTACTATCGTCCTTAACACTAGTGCTACACTGAAATGTCGAACTGGTAACGACTCGAGATGGACATGATATGCGAGTATATATGGCCTAAACACGGTAGCTTCAGATCCTTTTATTTTTTTATTTATATCATGTAATGTGCCTAAATGTTTCTACTGGAATTACTGTCCCTACTGGATGTGGAAAGCACCGCATGGCAAAAACAGAAAGTTCCGTATTACCGGAAACGGAAAGTTCCGTTTCCGTGGTCATTCCGCCGGAATCTGCTGTTCCGTTTCCGTTTTCATTTCCGCATAAAAGTTTCCGTTTCCGTTTCCGTTTTGCAAAATTCCGTTTCCGTTTCCGTATTTCCATTCCGTTTCCGTTTTTCCGCGGAAAAGTCGGAAAGATTCCGCTCCGTTTTCATCCCTAATGATGAGTTCTTCTACAACACCTTCATCGATACGTCGGACGAGTCATCCGATGATGATACCGAAATCATGATGGCCACGGCAACTCTCATCCACAACTTCAACGCGGCCGCACTACCTCGGCATGTCGGCTCGGTCATTGGAAGGGCGCCGGCGTTGGATCGTGACCGGGAAACGGGTCACTTCCAACTTTGGAAGGATTACTTCCACCCCGTCAAGCCAACATATCCGGCCCACAAGTTTCGTCGCCGTTTTCGGATGTCAAAGCCTATGTTCATGCGTCTACTCGATGGAGTGAGGGCATATGATGACAATCTCGATTTGCTATTGTTCGGCACCCTGCAAGAACATGGAGCAAGGAGGTCATGTGGGAGATGATGACTGCTTGTGTGATCATGCACAACATGATCGTTGAGGATGAGCGTGATGATGCGAGGCTATTCGACCAGGGATGGGAATTTCAGAGTGAGTTGGTTGAGCCTACGCCTGGACCGGCGACGTTCAAGCATTATATGCATGTGTATCATGAGATACGTGATAAGCCTACCGATGAACGTCTACAGAATAATTTGGTAGAGCATATGTCGATAGAGCATATGTCGATTCATTTGGGAAACCAATAGTGCCCTCCTCCTTATTTTATTTTCATTGTGTGGACTATGTTATTTATTCCTATGTACTAACTTTATTGTAATATTTGACCATATTTTTTACTTATTTGTGAACGATTCATATTTTAATTTGTTCAATATTTAGTGTGATGTACAAATTTATGTCGAAATAGCAAAAAAATACCATATGCCGAACCAGGACACAGAATGCGGCCGGCCGTTGGGGCACCCCCACCCCAAACAGACAAAAGCTCAGAATCTATCCACGATCCGCCCCAAACGGACAGATTCGGTCGCTTTTGGTATCCGTTTGCGGGCCTCGGTTGGAGGTGCCCTTAGTATGGAGACAGGTACATATACATAGGAACATGCCATACGTACTCTGCCTGTACCGACATGTATCGAGGGACGGACAAAAGGATACAGGCTTTGGTCGGCTGATCGTGTGGGTGTGATGCACTGCATCATGTGGTTTTAATACTATTGCTACGTGTGTACGCATACGGTGTATATGTCCGATCTATGGACAGTACCCGTACGTACTTTGTTCGGTCTATGGACAGCGTAGTAGCGTACCTGTACTTGGTGCCGAGCAAAACGAACTATATCTGAAAGCCGGCCAAGATCAAACAACAGTTTGCTACTCCCTCCGTTCGGATTTAATTGACACACATTTTGTTACACATAGATGTATCTAGACATCAAACAAGTATAGATACATCCATATTTGGACAAAACCAAGTCAATTAATTTAGAACGGAGGGGGTATGATTTTGTGCTGTGATTCCTTGTTTCTACCTCGATCCACCAGAGCAGTCACAATCACGCTCTTCATTGCTTTCATCGGACTTAACCGAGTTCTAAATCTTAACGCTTTAAAAACTAAATCTCAGGAGGCATAGACTGGTTCCAATCCAGCATGATTTCAGGTGTAGTCAATTGTAGGCAATTCCTCCAAATGACTTCCAAAAGCCCATTGAAGGTCCGGACGTTAAAAATCGGCCACCAGCGGCACCCTTAAAGGGTCGTCCCGAGCGAAATCCTGTCCGGCACCCCCAAAAGGGCCTCTTGGAGGCCCTCTCGGGGGTGCCGGACATGGGGCGGACATGCCCTCCGACAGGGGCGGCCCGCCCGTCATTCACACAGCCGTGGCGCCCTTGGTAATTAGGGCTATGCAGGTGGCCGTTCCGCCCGCGTTAATGGCGAGGCGACGAGACGGCAACACGCCTGTCAGCACGCGTCGCAATAATGCCGCGCCCGTTCCCATGGCGTAGACGAAAGCGACGCGTCGAGACGCGCCGTCTACGTGTTGAGTCGCGGCGGCGCCCTGCACACGCGTCGTCGGCGTCAATGCGTGGACAGGCGAACCGGTGAGCTAGGCGTTAATGCAGGCCACCCAACCCCGCTCCTCCAGCCTCCTTTAAAACGCGGGGCGTCACAGCCCTCCTCTTCCCACACCACCTCTCCTCCCTCTCACTCGCCACAAGCAGATCGACCGCCAAGCATTGCGGGCAGCCGCGAGATGCCGGAGGAGCGCCAGCTTCGGCGTCATCACGACTTCCTCTCGGCGAAACGTGCTCGCCCCTGCAACGAGCGTCGCGGCCAGCAACGCCGCGAACAGCTGGAGGAACGCCGCCGCCGCAACGAGGAGGCGGAGATGGCCAAGGCGTTTCAGCGCGATACGTGGCGCGAGGAGATTCCCAACGCGCCTCCATACGCGCTGTTGCTGGAGACCGTGCGGCTGTGCAGTCGCCACAGTTTGCCGGTGGAGGACTTCGCCACCCTGCCGGATGGGTGGGTGAGGAACGCCGTCAACGTGTCGGTCGCGCCGCGGCTCAGCGGGCAGGAGCACGTGGACTACATCGTGCGGCAGTGGAGGGAGATGCCATGCGAGCAGAAGGTCGACTCCAAGTACTCCATCTCGGCGCCCTACTGGCACGCCGTGGTGGACGCGGAGTACGAGGCGCGTCGCACTGGCGTCTTCCTCCCCACCGCCGTGCGGGAGCCTATGCCAGAGTTGTCCGCATCGGACGACGATTGCTCTGACGGCAAGGACGATGACGACGACCCCGAGCTGCCCGATCTCCCCTTACCACCGGCAGGCGCATCTTGGTCAGCAGCATCGCCGTCACCGGAGAAGGGGCACCGGATGAAGCCGGAGAGGCTTCCCATCATACGGCCCGCCGCATGCCACGGTGGTAGATCAAATGCCACCACGTGCCGGCCATGAAACCAGAAGCCTCAGCGGCTCAGCCGAGGCTATGTTTCTAGAGGCCGTAGCCGACGGCAATAGCGGATGAAACTTTCGGCGCCAGATCATTGAGGCATGCAAGTTTCTTGATGATCTGGTGCTGGGATTGGCATCTTCTTCGTCGACGGTGGGTCGTGGAACATGCATCTTCGTCGACGCCGGCGCCTATAGTGGTTGGCGAGAAGCTGTAGCCTGCCGCCGGCATTGGCATAGGCCTCCTTCTCTCCGCCTAGTTTAGGTTTAGTTTATTAAATCTCGTTTAGATTTGAAATTTTAAGTTTGTTAAATCTCGTTTAAATTCCGTCAAAATTGTTTATGAACGAATGTTTAAAAAAAATTGGCGGGCTTGTTTGCGGTGCGCCGCTGTGGGCTGCACCGCCCAATTGGCCGGTCATGTGTCTGGCACCCCTAATTGGGCCCCGGTGGAGATGCTCTATGTATCTATGTAGGGCTCCGAAGCGAAAGAAATGGACTCTGGGTGTCGATTTCCCGAACCGTATGGGGGACGGCGGTGACGTGTCTGCCCCCTGTCCCTCGCTTTCCGCCAAGAAATCTCGAGCTATCTAATCCATCGATCGGTAATAACGGAATCTGAAAAAGGGCGCCTGAAATTGCCAGAAATAAGGTGAAACTAGATTGAGGAATCTGCTAGGCTGCGTAGGCTAGCGGTGAATATTCCTGATACGGCATCTCCGCTCGGACGGCAGGAGCCGTATCTTTCGCCCCTGTCAGCGTCTGTGCATTGATATGGGCATATGGCACTGGCAGTGTGGCACGACGAGTCGAGGAGTGCTCGAGTGGCAAGTCACCCCGTGAAGGATGAAGAGTATCCGGAAAAATGGCTGCGTGTTGGTACGACGCCCATAATTCTAGCTTATCCATAAGATCCTGCCGATTGATACGCGATTGTTTAAACTTGGAATGTTTCGTATGCGAACAAACCGCAAACACAGTCTGGAAAAAATATTCAGGGGCGACCAAACTGTACTAAGACGGGAGGGGGAAAACAGAGGTCCATCCAGAGCGACAAAATTCGCCACAAACTACTCCGTTATCTCGTCGGAATCCGCGATTCGAACAGCGAGCAGGACCATATTTTAACTGCGCTAGCTAGCAGATCGTGAAAGCGGGGAACATAAGATTCCCACTGCCAACAGTTGAGGTATCCTTGTTAAAACTGATGAGTTCTACCAAGTGCATTTTGCATTTCAGTTAATCTTTGCACATGGTTGATCGGTTCATCTCGACCTTTTTAACAGAGGGGGAAAGTTCGACGAGCGATGTTTAAAGCGTGATCGTAAACTAGCCACAAAAGCTGCCCCACTGTCAGCCATTTTTGTAGATACTGTCCTAAAAAATTGGCAGCTACGCAGACCTTTTATCCTGTCCCTTGCATGCCGCATGGGAATAACTCTGAACTCTGGACCATGTGACGTGGCCGTACAAAAGATGTTGAGACATGCAGACATCTTATCAGTTTCGGGTACCATTAATCGGCTGTAAACGCTGCTTACCCAGCTAAACGGCATGCTGTCTGCGGTACTAGACTGGCCAGTGATCGATGTGGTGTAAAGTGTCCAAGTGCTTAGCGTTCGCACGGTGCGCCCATATGAGAGCCACCACGGCCGAAAATGGGTTTAAAAAGCCTGAAAGAGGTAAAGTTTGCAGGAGAAAGGCTGCCTGGTAGGCCAATGGTTTAGAAGATTAGTAGTAGGATAATCAGTAGTGGTCGGATTTCAAATGTTTAAAAGACATGGGCTAGGATTTGGTGTTCGGGACGTTCTGCAGGTTGCCTGGATTGACCCATATGTATCAGAAGATTACTGATATGCCGAATGCCAGACCTTACATACCAAAGCACACTGCACACTTACAATTTGAACATTTCGATCACTACACAGTCTTAGCCAAAGCATTACTAAAACGAGCACATCTTTTTTTTTCATAAGTAACAAAGCACATAGTACACACAACACCATGACACTTGCCATCATCAGCTTCATCAGCAAAAGAATTTCTCTCCCTACACCTAGCAATGTAGCTACTTGGAGCCTTGTGGTGGCCATGGTAGTTCGATTTCCCCTAACTGAAGCTCCATTTCTTCCGATGGCACCTCCATTTCCTCCACTGCTAGCCATGGTAGCTCCATTCCTTGCCCTCTCCTTTCTTGTCGCCCGAAGCTCTTCTCTCATGTCCTCTGCCGCGTCAAGTGCATTAGATATGCCAGAAATCGCAAGTATGCTATGAATCAAAAGGATAGAAGGCCAATGTCAAGCAAAAAATGGGCCAAATTCAACAAATTCAACACATCACGCCATCGATGACTTACACCATGTTTGACCCACTATTAGAAGAACCAACCGATGTGATCGTTGGTAGTAGACGTAGAACTTCACCAACATTCCAACGTCTGGGCATTCCAACGTAGAGATCTGAACGGATCATGCTCGAGGTGGAAAATGATGAAGATGGAAGGGGGACGTAAGAAATAATGAGGCATGACAGCGGACGACGGCGACAATGGGAGAAGTGAAGCTCGACGTTGGGGGATCCACGAATTAGTTATTTGGGATTTGGGGGGTGGGGGTGCGAGGGTGTCGGTGTCTAGGTCCAGTAGAATCACGTAGAGTTCTATTCAGATGTCATCTTGAAAAAATCCCTCGCTAATACACACTCTCATATTGTCTCCTGCCATGTTGTCCAAGTGTCGTCAACTGTATGCCACGTCCGCACTAACCGCTTAAACCACTCCATGACAGTAATTTGGAAAGGTTGAAACCCGGTGGAGAAAGTGAGTCAAAAGGTGAAGTTCAATAACAGTAGATAAACTTTCGGAAATTCAAATTGGTTCCCAAGCTCATATGCTCCTGGTAGAATAAAAAATAAAAAATAGTAAACCATTTTTAAAAAAATGAAAATAATTGGAGACAAATATATGGAGTTAATTGCGCTGGAGGTCACACATCTCGTCACGTACGTGCACATTGGTCACACATCTGGAAAACGGGATTTTTTAGTCACACATCTCGACTTTGCGTGCACATTGGTCACAAACGGGAAGTGTCATCCCGTTTTGGATGGTAAATTTTCAGAAAACCCCCTGAGTAATATTAGGAGGACCATTTTGTAAAATTAGAAGGACCATTTTGTAAAATTAGGAGGACCATTTTGTAAAATTAATATTTCTCCAGGGGGTTTTCTGAAAATTTACCATCCAAAACGGGATGACACTTCCCGTTTGTGACCAATGTGCACGCAAAGTCGAGATGTGTGACCAAAAAATCCCGTTTTCCAGATGTGTGACCAATGTGCACGTACGTGACGAGATGTGTGACCTACAGCGCAATTAACTCAAATATATGCAAATGTTTTACATACTTATCAACTTTCGTGGTGAAATAACATCTGGTCTATTCTGTATAAAAAAGACAAACCAGTGCCCATAATGGGGATTACAAAAATATGTTTTTAAAGTGCTGGTTTTGTCATTTTTGTATAGAGCATGAAACTTGGCACGTATTTAGAAAACATGCATATGTTCGTCACCATATTTTTTTCTAAAATGTACCGTTCTTTGAATTTGTTTTATTTGACCAGAAGCATATGAACTCGGGGGTCAAAGAGCTTTCCTGATGAACTTTTCTCTAGTAAACCCCCTCCATGCCTTTGTCTTTGAGCATGAACCCATAGTCGGGAGGGTATGGTATTTGGCAGAATAGCAAGCTGCTAGCTTCACCAATAGACAGCAGAATGTTACAGATTAGATCGTATATAAACAAACTACAAATAGCATCGGTTGTATAGTTAGGATTCTAGCTAACGTATGTTAACTGCAACACGTTAACAAAATGTGACTAGATGTTTATCAAATGATATCTTCCCACCTGAGCTTGTGGAAGGAAAAAAATAGTGCCGTAGGCCGCTAGGGCTAGGCTTCGGCACAGCGCGCGCCCGTTGATCCATGAAACAGGGGATTTTGCTGGTGAGGCAGGTGAAATCCCTCCATGATCAGCTCCCATCCAATCCAAGCCTGTTTCCCGGAAGGAAAATCATTCTTATTTACTACACCCGCGACGTGAAATAAAGAGATCTTCCCGTGAATCGGGATGCTCTACCTAGGTACGTCGTGGCTATGTCTAGATAGAGATTCTTTGGGATGGAAGTTGGAATGGCCAACTGTAGCCGCCCGGATTTCCAACCGCTGGCATGGTCGTCGCCGTTCTGTAGAGGATCCTGGCACAGTAGCGCGGTACGTGGAAGCGTAGGCCGTAGCCCATAGGGTGCAGTGCAGATCCGGAGGAAGCAAGCAAGAGTCCACGAGCGAGTCAACTGTTCCGTTCCGTTCCACCGTTTCCTGCCGCCAATCCCGCGGGTGAACAGGAGCGAGAGAGATCTGGCCGTCGTCATGGGCTAGGCTAGCTGTGGCGTGCGGCCGTTGTTCTTGCTCGATCGGTTTCTCCGCTTCCACGATCTACTCTACTGTTCTGTACTAGCAGCATCTGCGTGTATCGCCGCACCGTATCGAGTCCCTGGTCATGATGCCTGTGTCCGAATGATGATGTCCAACGGCCGTAGCCGTAGGTAGAGCATCTCGCGCCCATACCGGCCTGAAGAAAATAATTTTGCTCGACCGCATTATCATCATCCACCCACATTCGCATAATCGATCGATCAAGGCCTTGTCTGCGGTTTCCCGTGGCACATTCATCACTAACCCGTGCCATACCGCGACTCGTGTTAGCCGATGCATGCATGCGTGCATCCGGCCGGTCAAACACTCGTGTTTCTTCATCGCGCGCTGATACGATCGGCCGGGACCAGCTCGCTCGTGCTCGTGCACCGCATGTGAAAGATTACGTACGTCGAGTTCTGCGAACCTGGAGCCGTGTTCTGGTAGGCTGCCAGTGCCAGTGGCGTGTCTCTCAAGTCAGTGTCTCAACAGTTCCAACGGGATACGTGTAGGAGACATGAACACAGAGTTTGTTCAAAACATTCTCGGTTAGCCCGTTTCAAAAATAAAATCTCGGTTAGGCCGTTTAAAAAAAAACTCGGTTAGACCGTTTAAAAAAAAAGAACATTCTCGGTTAGCGTCGAGAATTTCTGGTGAGTTTAGCAGCAGGAAGGAGGTATGTGAGCGCGTGCATCAATATATTCGGTGGTGCTTTATGGCCCTGCAGGTAGGCCCGGTATTATGCTATAACTAGGCCGTGGGAACAAATCCTGGATGAAATGGTATTGTCGATGGTTTCGGAGGGAGTATCTTACATAAAAAAATGCGAGGTTGATTGATTTGAAAACGAGTGAAATATAAAATTAAACATATTATTTATAGCTCCATCTTAGCTTCCCCGCAAAAAGTATATCCGGTTCTGAAATTTTGACTACTCCATACTTTTTTTTGAAAGATTTAGCTTTTTTTAGACAATGACAAATTTAGCGATTTTTACAGGGACAATAGTCCATGACTGGGAGGCGCATAGCCCATTTATTGGCCCGTCAGTTTTATCACATTGACTCGGAAGTGAATTCATTTTGAAGCCTCAGTAAGCTGTAAATTGCCACTAAGCCCACCTCAGCACATACCACAACATTGCAGCCCATGGAAGCAGTGCATGGAAGATTCGAGGTCCACTATCCATTCGCTCCACCACAAAAAAATATCGTTGTCCATTCCCAAGTTGAGCAAAGGAACCTCATCACATACACACTATTGGGTTAGCCATTATTAGTTTTTAATTCTTATTTCTCATGTATTTTGCATTGTTTCTTCAATTTCCATTTCACCCTTCTTTCTTTGATAGTCGTGTTTCATTTCTATCTCTCACCATAGTTCCCTTTTCATTTCATGTGTTTCACAAATAATATTTCTCCCCCCACCATTTCACAAAAGGAACCATGTACTACCTTTTGTCAGCCATTTGTCTATATGTTTCGATTGCATTTTTTTGTTCGTACAAATATTAAATTTAGTGAGAGTTTATTATGATCTTATGTTTTTTTACAATCTATGCAAACATTTTCTTAGTTACATAAACATATTTTATAGATGGTTTTGCAAATAAAGTAGGTTTCTTATATCGAATATTTTAATCGAGTCATAATGTTTTGGAAGGTGATTGAACCTTTATTTTACATAGCGGGCATTGTTTCGCTGGTAGAACATATTTAAGCATGGCTCTTTTTTTCTAACATCCAATTTTTTATCTTTTCATGAAAATAAGAAATGTATTATGCTATATGATGTTGGGATTAGAGCATCTCTAGCAGAGCCCGCAAAACGCGCAAACCCGCAAAATAACCGTCGGATACGGATTCGAAACCGCAAAAACGCAAAGAACAGAACCCTCAAAACTCCCGACCCGTAAAAGTTTTTGAGGGGGCCCGTGAATCCGGCCCTCGAAACCGTGAATACGATGTTTTCGCGGCCGAACCGAAGGGGCCCTGCAAACCGCGCGAGGCGTTGGCGGGCTGAATATTCAGGAGCCGCCGGTGACCTTCCGCCGTGCTGGACCTCGCCGGAATCCGGCAAACTTCCGCCAGACTTGCCGGAATCGCACCAAACTGGAGCGGACAGCAGCCTGCTCGCTGCGGCGGGCCAAACCCGACCGCAGGGGGGGCCAAACCCGACCGCAGGGCCGGCCGCGCCCCTGGGCCTCTGTCGCTGGATGTCGGGGAGGCTCCATGTCGGCTCCGTGCTCCACGCCGGCGGCGCCCCGGGGGGCCTCCGCGTCGGCTCCGTGCTCCATGCCGGGCCTCCGTGTCGGCTCCGTGCTCCATGTCGGGCCTCCGTCGCTGCCTGCTGCCTGCCCGGGGGCCGGGGGACTTCGTTCCTGGACGAGCTAGCTCCTTGCTGCATGGATCGATCGGTGACCAGCTAGCTCACCTGGGGATTGGATCGATGGATGAAGTGCCAGATGTGGCCGGCCGGGATTGGAGAGAGATGGAAAAATAAAGAAGTGAAAAATATCGGGAGAATCTTCGGGAATATTCTGTTTTGAGGTTCGGCTTTACGGTTTCTGCTCCGCCGCGCCTCGTTTCGAGCCAAAAAACGCGCGCTCCGCGACCCTCAAAACTGTTTTGCGGGTCCGCGTTTTGCGGGCTCTGCTAGAGATGCTCTTAAGGCTGCTCATAGTGGGGAGTAACATAGAGTAGTAACATGCGTATGTTACTAGTCTATGTTAGAGCATCTCCAACCATGGTTGCCAAAATCGTTCTCCAAACTGTCCGCGGACAGTGACCGGACAAGCCCCAAAGTTGGGTTCCTACAACCGCATCCCCCAAAACCAAAGCACAAACTCACGCAATCACATGCAACGTCGATCCGATCATTGCGGATCCAAATTACAAAGCAAATATGTCCGAATTTAACACGAAATAAACGAAGTTCAACAAGTTGTTCGATACAAGAATGATGATGAGAAGTGATATCTTCTCATTGGGCGGATCCGCCTGATCCACCTTCGCCGAGGTCGGGGTCGGAGATCCTCTTCTTCATCATGAGGATCCACTTAGCGCTAGGCTCATCCAGGAGGCTAGCATCCTGGAACATGATCCTCTGTTCCTCCGTGATTCTTGCAAGTTTCACCTTCTCCTGTTCCACCGCGAGGGTATCTTGTATTTTCTTCTGCTCCAACTGCATCTTCAGCCAAGCCTCCTCCTTCACCAACTCCAACATCGCCCTCTCCAAGTCCATCCTCTCCTTGAGTTGCAGCCGATGAAACTCCATCCTTTCCCTTTGCTCTATGAATGCATCATACCTCTGCGCCTTCTTGTCCTCCCTTTCTTTCTCCAATTTCTTCATGGTTTCATCTTTGTTTGAGAAGATGTTAGTCCATGTGACGGACATCTTTGATGCGCCTTCACGAGCCGCCCTATCCTTCTCCCACCTCCCCCCGTCATCCTCTTCCGGTTCACTCCGGCACCAGCTTCGGACGGGCCATCCTCTTCATCAAGTCCAATAGGTATGGAAGAGCTTGATCCATCATTGTTCTTCCATTTATTGGCCGGATTCTTGTGATCATCATATTGGGAGATCCACTTCGGTTTTCCGTTCAATTCAAGCCAACAATGCATCATGGTGAATGGTTTACCCTCGGTTTGATGGTATAAAGTGGCGGCCAATCCACACTAGCAAGCAAGCAAGTACAAGTAATTAGAAGAATGGTTCGGACACAATAATGGCGTGTGAAAAAATGATGAACAAATCCACAAAACTTACATGAGTATCTACGTTGACACCACTTTGATTTCTATTGACCACTTGTGCATGGAAACCGCAGTACTTGTTCACCGATTCTTGGATGGATGCCCACCTACGTTGGAGAGAGCCGATGTTGCGATCAGACACAATAGCATGAGGTTGCACATAGTACTTTTGATGATGAAAGAGGGTATGGATCTTCTCCCACAGCTTTGAGCCCTTTTGCTCGGTTCCACATATAGAATCCATGCTTGTGGCCAAACAAGATTTGCAAAGCAAAATATCCTCATGAGTAGTGTCGGATGTGCCTCTAGTCTTTGGCACCTTCTTCTCCTTGTCCTTCTTCTTCTTCTTGGTAGCCTCGGATGGATCCTCCTCACCCAAAGTGTAAAAGGGGGGAAGTGTGCCACCCGATGGATCCTTGTGTCCGATCTCCCCCATATCGGATCAAATCCATCAAGAACTCTTCCTATCATGCTAACAATTAAACTACGGTCCTAAAGTTGCATCGAAACTATGCATTTCGGATATAATTCCATACCTTCGTGTCGTCTTGACTTTCGTCGAACAGGTTGTGGACGTGCTGGCCGTCGATGACGCCGGAAG
Source organism: Poa pratensis (assembly GCA_947311845.1). Classification (NCBI taxonomy): domain Eukaryota; kingdom Viridiplantae; phylum Streptophyta; class Magnoliopsida; order Poales; family Poaceae; genus Poa; species Poa pratensis. The sequence continues at coordinate 16,648,650 of CAMZMU010000111.1, forward strand.
CTGCTCGCGTCCGCTGGAGCGGCGGAGAATAGGCCACCATCTCCTCCTCCCGCGCCGGGTCAACCAGCGACGGGAACTCGTCCGCGATTTGGCACGGATCCTTCTTGCCGCGATGCCGGGCGGTGGAGGCGGCGTGGGTGTGGGACGCCGCCTCGTGGGTGCGGGCGTGAACATGCACTCGGGGTCGGGCTGCGTGTCCGCATTCGCAATCCGCTCGGCCTCCTCCGCCGCCTTAATCGCCAGCTCGCGCTCGCGCTGCTTGTGGCGCCGCATCCTTCGTGCGACGGTCTCCGGCTTCAGATCCGCGCCTAGCCGCTGCTCAACTGACTCCGAGGATGCACCCTTCTCTGTTGAGTCGACGAGCGCTTTCGTCTCCATTCTCTCTTCTCTGGGCGCCGCCGGCTACAGACGAGAGATTTTCGGGGGTGGGAGCGGCGGGAGAAATGAAAGTGTCTGGCGAGAGTGGAGATATGATAGTGGCCGGTGCCTTTTTTTGGCTTCAAATTTCGTGGGCCCGCGTTGCCAGGACCGACGTGGCGGACGCGTCCGTGCGCGTCCGGGCGACCCCAAACTCGCCTCACATATGTGCTACCTTTGGGATTGTCGGACTGCCCGGGCGCTTGGGCTCAGTTTTGGGGCCGCGGCTGGGTGGCCGTTTTTTACACGTAAGGTGACCGGGCTGTCCGCCCGGACGTTTGGGGAAGGTTTGGCAACCATGGTTGGAGATGCTCTTACCACCTCTATAGTGGGTAGTAACTTGTATGTGGTGTCATGCAATATCTCATTTATTAAGCTATACACACCATTTGTCTTGGGGTGTGATGTTACGGTAAGTACCTGGTATGTTACCATAAGACTCTCTTTTCTCATTTAATGACATGCCATGTCAACAAAATGTCTATGTGTCATTGCATGTGGTTGCATGTTATTAGCTTAGTTACTCCCACACTATGACTAGTCTAAATGTTTAAGATATATTTTTATTGATATGATTTGTGACAATAGTTTAAGTATTAAAATAAATGTAAATGCATCCAATTTCTGGTGATAAAAAAGTACTCCGTAGTCCGTAGTCCCGTAGATCTGATACACGAGCAAATGGGCGGCGGTCCGTCCCCACCACCGACAAGAATTGCAATCTCCCTCGGGCGCGTCGCGAGCGATGCGAAGCATATCCGCCTTGTTCACAAGTCACATGGGCCCTGAAGCACGGTAGGATCACGGGTCCCACATGGCAGTCGGTGAGGTGAGCACTGTGGTGTGTGCATGGTCTGGAGAGAAAGAATTAAGCAGGCGGTTTGTGCTTGTGATGATATGATACCGGGGACGATAACTGCTCGGTTGTCCACTAGCACCGGCGTGGTACTACCCCCGCTACATCTAGACGGCAATGGCAAGTGGGCCGATAGACCCGCCAGATCAGCCTGTCAGTGTGAGCAGAATAAAGGTTTCCCGTGGTGGAGCCCACGCGCTAGCGTGCAAGTGTCGATGGTGGGCGTGGCCCACGGGATGGTGCCTCGAGTTCTCGTGGTACGAACGAACGAGCGGCGCCGCCACCACTTGCCTGGCTATTCTAGTTTTTTTTTGAGGGGTGCCTGGCTATTCTAGTGGCCTGTCCACCAGTCCACGCATGTCAGAGAGGGCCGTGAGCCCGGTCCACGCGGGTCAGGTGGCGCTGTCACTGGTCGTGTTGTGTTATCCCTTTGTCAGCATCTGCCTCTAACTAAACATGCTTTCTTTTCCATTCTCCCGCTCATCAATCACCCGCTGTTCGGCGGACCAGAGCTGGTGATCTCCATGACGTGTGGGCCAGAGGAGTCCATACCCCACAAGCCAGCCTCACTATCTTATACTGTCGTGTGTCCCCGTGGACAACGAGACGAGCGCACGCCTTTCCGTAATAACTGCGCGCGCTGTATCAAGACGCAATTAGCGCCCCGAGGAATCGGGTAATTCTGGGCCGCAAACCCCCGGGCTATTGCTTTTTCTGGTAAACCCCTCCGGTTCTTTTCTCGTTTTTCTGTTGACAGGCGACGACGACGGTGGAGTCGATAATAACAGGCAGCCGCTAAGCTTAAACAAAGTGACGTTCTGGCCACTAGGAGACGAGTCAATAGGTGCGTGGAGAAGTTACCCCTCCGTCCGTCCGGCCGCTGCCTGCCTGCGTCAGTGGCCATGTCGGATCCACCCACCCACCCCCAGCACCAGTAGGCAATAGCTGCTGCTGCGACGGCGACTTTGGTCTCGGTTTCGGCGGCGGCGGCATGAAGAACTTCTTCAGGAAGCTCCACATCGGGGAGGGGTCCGGCGACGGCGCGTCGTCGTCGCCTCCCCCTCCGCCCTCCCGAAAAGGTGGCAGCGGAGGGGTGGGAGTCGGCGCGGTCCATCGTCCCCCCGGACCCGAGCAGAGGCAGCAGCAGCCGCCCTCGGTGGTGTCCAGCTGGCTCGACTCCGTCCCGACCCGGCCCCCGCCCCCGACCGCCGCGGAGGCGGCGGGCTCGGCGTCCGCGTCGCCGGGAGGGGACGAGAGGAGGCAGCCGGGGAGGCGGACGCAGCAGCAGGAGGGGGAGATGGAGCGGAGGTTGTCGCAGTCGCGGGAGGACGACGAGGCGGAGCGGGAGCGGCGGCGATCGCCTGAGGAGGACGCGGTGGAGGAGCGGGTGATCAGGGAGTCGTCCGAGGCGGAGGAGAGGAAGCGGGAGCGGGAGAAGGAGGAGGACGACCTGGAGGAGTTCCAGCTGCAGCTCGTCCTGGAGATGAGCGCGAGGGACAACCCCGAGGAGATGGAGATCGAGGTCGCCAAGCAGATGAGCCTCGGCTTCTGCCGCCCTTCCAGCTCCCGCGCTGACGTCCTGGCTGCTCGATACTGGGTCAGTCAGCAATCTACCCCTGCCCCGCCCCGTTGCGTAATCGATTTCACTGTCCGTTGCTCTTTCTCATACCGCAATTGTGATCAACCATTACGATAATGCTCATTGCGTGTGTATTTTCTAGTCTTCTTTAAGCAATTCATGGCCCCCTTTGGAACACAGAAACTGAAAATCACAGGAATCCAAAAACCACAGTTATTGAATGTCAAGGAATGTTGAATCCTACATTCCTACAAGAGCCTCGGCTTCTGCCGCCCTTCCAGCTCCCCCGCTGACGTCCTGGCGGCTCGGTACTGGGTTAGTTTGCAATCTAGCCCCTGCCCTGCCCTGCCCCGTTGTGTGGTCGATTGCGCTGTCCATTGCTCTTTCTCATACTGCTGTTGTGATCATCCATTACGATAATGCTCATTGTGTGTCTAATTCCAAGTCTCCTAGCTAGGGCGTGATGCTGGTGTACTCCTTGTTAGGTTGGTAACAGTAGCCAGTAGGAGCTCCTTCTTTTAATCAATCCAATGCCCCATTTGGAACACAGAAATTAAAAATCACAGCAATAAAAAGCTACATTAATTTTTTTGCGGGAAAGAAGGCAGACTTACACCATCGATCTTACAGAAAAACCCAGAAGAAACACAAAATTACAACGCAACCCTCCTTCTTCTTCTTCTAGGTTCTGACACGGACGACGACCATGGACCGTCGGTGGCGCGCCGCTGCCGCTGCTCCGTCTTCGACCTTGGAAAAGAGCCAGCCCCGTGGCAGCCGGGAAGTCGCCGATCGCCGGATCCGTAGATCCTATCCGCAGGAACGCCATCTTCGTCGCGATGGAGCTCATCTTCACCTTCTCCTTCAACTTCGAACTCCGGATCCAACACCACTCCAGATCCGGCTGGGGCACGAAGAACTCGACAGATCTACATTAATTGAATGTCATGCATTGCTGAATCCTACAATAGCAAGCAACTTTGGCTGCACCATAGGGTAATTTTTCTCATGAGTCAAAGAAAAAATTCTATGGGTCCTATGGAAATGGTTGCAGTAAAAGGTCCGTCTCATAAGCGATAATCACTTTTATCTACGAATAAGCACTGCTGGATAATGTTTATTACTCGTGTGAGTTCTAGATTGTGATGCTGGCAGACCTTCATTAGCAGTAGTAGACTGGTAGCAGTAGGAGCTCTCTTCGAGCAAAGTACTTCTAAGTGTATGTGTTTAGTAAGTTAATTGTAATCTGTTGTTCTATAATGCATGAATGCTGCGTCAACTTTGTGAAAGGGGTTGAGGGACCATATTTGACACAAATGTCATCGTTGATAGTGTCTCTTTATATACCACATATCATGGTGTTTCTGTTGACTCAAATATTCCCTACTTATATTGTACTCTTACCATTTTCTGACACATATCAAATTATATATTTGCAAATGCTTTGCAGAATTTCAACGCCCTTGGTTATGATGACATAATATCAGATGGCTTTTATGATCTTTATATCACTGGGAATGGGCCATCATCAATAAACATGCCCTCTCTTAGTGATCTGCGAGCACAGCCACTTTCACATGATAGTGTGAACTGGGAAGCTGTATTGGTCCATAGAGGTGAAGACCCCGAGCTTATGAAACTTGAGCAGAAGGCCTTAATCATTGCTCTTGACCTTCGGCAGAGAACTTCAGAAGTTGTTGGCAATGTTCTGATTCATGAACTTGCTAATCTAGTTGCTAAACACATGGGTGGAATAATATTTGATCCTGAGAACATGTCAGTGAAATATCAGAACATGATCAGGTCCCTGAGAACACATACTGAAAGTGTAGTTGTGCCTCTTGGCCAATTAAAAACTGGACTAGCTCGTCATCGCGCTCTGCTATTTAAGGTCAGTAAAACATATTAAGCATTTTTAGATGACGGGGCCAATTCTGATCTGTCATTGTACAAACATAATTTGCTAAACATGAACATTGAAGATTCTCTGTTATAATGCTGTAGATTATCAGCTTCAAAATTCAATACGTAACTCCAAATCAACGTTGTTATGTCACATTGTTCTAATATCAAAAGGATGACATCATTTTCTTGCTATTCTATAAGTTCTGAAGATCTAACACAACAAGCCATCTGCGCAACTTTTGTTCAAAAAGTGATCCATCAATATGCTATCAATTACTTTGCTGATATGGAAAAACACTGTGCACGACATTTGTCCATTAGGCGATTCATTGGTGTGTTGACAATTATTTCTCTCCATATTTGGATGTAGGTTTTGGCTGATAGCCTTGAGGTCCCTTGTCGACTTCTAAAAGGAAGACAGTACACTGGATCGGATGATGGAGCTTTGAACATTGTGAGATTTGATGATGGAAGGTATCACACCCTGTGCATAGTCAGCATAATATCATTTGGAAGCACAGATGAGCATTTGATGGAACAATTGTGCTGTGTGTAGATATTAGACTTGCTTCATCCACTAGAAACTTTATAACCATCTATGCCACGCTAAATTTTGCAGGGAGTTCATAGTTGATCTCGTGACAGACCCTGGCACAATTATTCCTTCAGATAGTGCTGTTTTGTCTACAGAATTTGAAGACAGTTCCTTCTCAGATAATCATCAGTTAAGCAAAGCTGATGTGACCAATCAGTTGGGGTCTTCTCCTAGTGGAGTTTCAAATTCTGCATGCGATTCTTTTGAGTATGAGTTACTTGACAGAAGATCGACATCTAGCAATGTAGGTCCTTCTGATACCGATGGAGCTGCAACTAGCCAGACAAGTAATCAACAAAATACGCTATCAAGTTCGTTTGAAGTTTTATCGGTTAACACATACCCTAGTGAAAATACACCTGTTAACGAATATAGAAGCACAGATGAAGTTGTGGCTTTAAAGAACAAAGAAAAATCAATTGCAGCAAATAATTCTTTGTCAAGTTCACCTTCATCCCCAGAAGTGGGCAGCGGTGCAGGTTTCCGGAGGATGAAAGTAAAGGATATCTCAGAGTACATGATTAATGCTGCCAAAGAAAATCCACAATTAGCACAGAAGATTCACGAGGTTTTACTTGAAAACGGAGTAGTGGCACCACCGGACTTGTTTTCAGAAGATTCAATGGAAGAGCCAAAAGACCTCATTGTGTGTGACACCAGCCTGTTTCAAAGCAAGGATGAAATGAAAAGAAGGATGAACGAGGTTGGGTCAAGGGAATATGCTGATCGCGGTCATGGTCCATTACCGGCTCATCATAATGGACATGAACTCCAATCAAAAATTGTGTCCCACCGCGCACCTTTGGACTCACTTAAGCCTATCGAAGGTTTAGGCATATACCCACCCCCGGATATCCGTGGTAGCCCATCTCCTTATTTTTCTCAGTATGAACCTTCGGCACCTCCCCAGGAAACTTCGTCACAGTTCTCAAAGCAATTGCCTGTTACGGCTGCTGCTGTTGCAACTGCTGCAGTGGTAGCGTCTTCGATGGTTGTTGCGGCCGCAAAATCTAACAGCGATAAGAAATTTGACGTGCCTGTTGCAGCCGCGGCTACTGTCACCGCAGCTGCAGTTGTTGCAACAACCGCTGCTGTTAGCAAGCAATATGAACACTTCGAGCCTGGTAATCAGCTATTTGGTTTACCTTTACCAAGTACCTCTGAAAGAAATGAATCAATCGAGAAAGCTGCAGATCACTTTTGGGATAAACAGAACGATGAAATTGGTCACGGTCAAGATAATCCTCTAGATCAAGAGAAAGATTCATCTGAAGTTCCCAGGGAAGCTGAAAGAACCTCAGACAAATCAAGCGGTACAGAAAGTGCAAAATCTGAAAGTGCTCTAGACGAAGTTGCAGAGTTTGAAATGCAATTGGAAGAGATTGCAATTGGTGAACGTATTGGGCTTGGTACTGCTCTCGTGATTTTTTTTTCTGTAAATGAATTTTATGTTTTTTTTGCGAATAATGAATTTTATGTTAGTCACACCACTCTGTGTCTCTAATGATTCTCTGGAATTAGCATAATACAGTTTCAACTTTTTTTTAATATACATGCAACCTTTTGTGTTTCAGGATCGTTTGGAGAAGTTTATAGAGGAGAATGGCATGGAACAGTAAGTCTTTCAGTTTAAATGTTCTCTTATAGTTTTAAATTCATTAACGAGTTCCATGTTTGTTATCTTAATTGTCTATTGCTAAATGGAAGTGGAAATATATGGGCTAATTAAAGTTCTTTGTTCTAGTGGTGACTAATGGTGTGAAAGAAATGTTAACTTATAGCATGCATCATACCCAGCCAACTAATCAATGAAACTAGAACGGGCCTCTACTTTTTCAGTGTTTTTGACGTTTAGCAATGGGAGAAAGTCAGTTAAACATATGTGTGCAAACTGCAATAGCCATTTGGTTCTTCCTCTCCATCATGACGTGAAACGCTTGCATCAGGATACAAACTTAAATACATAATGTGAAATGTTTAGGTCTTGCACCCAAAAACAAAATTTAGCTGTAGACCTTTGCAGTCAGTTGCTTGTGTTTTGGCCCGTAGCTGTCAGGCTTCAGTAACAATTTTTTCTTCGAAACGGAGGTTCAAACCCCTGGCCTCTGTATTAATTGATGCATGCAGCCAGAATTTATCAACTTATTATCATCCACTACAAAATGTGTTTCTGCACCAAGGATCCATAGGGGGTGCTCACTATTTTTTTTTTTCCGCACCAAGAGAGCAACACAATCCGTTATATGACTCACACATCACCGAGACCACCCAATATCAGTAGCCTCCTGCTTGTGCACTCGCTGTAGTGAGCACCCCCTATGGATGCTGTGTATAGCCAGAAAATTAGCCTGCAACATCGTCACTATTTTGATTATTACTCCCTTCATCCCCAAATAGGTGGCTTATAAATTGAGTACAAAAGTCAACATTTTCTAAGTTTGACTATATGTATAGAAGAAAATATAACTACTGCATTTTAAAACTACATTATGAAAATATATCTAATGGTGAATCTATTGATATTGGTTTGGTATTATAAATCTTCATATTTTTGTATATATATCAGTCAAACTTCAAAGATGTTGACTTGTTTACTCAATTTATACGCCACCTATTTGAGGACGGAGGGAGTAAAAACTAAACTATTGCGGCAGTTAGTGGTGAAGCTTCTGCAGGGCGAACCCGGGCTTCAGCCCCCCCAGCCCATGGAAACAGTGCTTAGGTTATGTTTTAATCATGCCTACACAAGTCGTACCAACATTGGCTCGCCAATTTTTGGGGGCAGGGTTCCACTGCCCAGGGTTGGCCAAAATATTGGCTACAATCTGTGATGAAGGCAACACCAAGTAATATATAGGCAGCCAGAAAGTTGGCAACAAACAAAACAAGTGTGACGACATTTGGCATGAACAATTTTTGGTAGGGTCAGCCGGGGGCATAAACCAAACAGACTCCTAATATTCCTTACTATTTGGCCTATATGTCCAGCAATATCTGCCCCACAAGGAACTTGCCACACTTACTAGAAATGCTACTATGTGGTTTAAGGTTAAACGCCACAAAAATGGGCCGCAGCGCTAGGTGAGTGAAAGGGCATCGGATGAAATGATGGCTATCCTCGCTCCAGAAGCAACGTATTTTGCCCCCTTCCACTTATGTTCAGCCAAAACGTCCTTCATTAAGATACCCCCTTGCAGAGATACCATACAAAATTAGCGTGATCTTTAGTTTGTTAATGATATATTTGTGGCACTGACGCCCCATATCCATCAAGGCCCTGTGCATCGATTGTACCAAGAATTGGCTGGAGGTATATCGTATATGTAAACTCAAGCAGAACGAATCTGCATCATGAGTTAACTGAATATGGGCTGCCCTGTCATGTAAGCTCTGCCAAGCCAAGAGCTTAGCTCCAGTGAGGGCACGGCTGAATTTGATGTTCAGGGGCCCCAAGCCATCACATCTGCAACCATCGCATGTCGATTCCTGATGATGTGGTACATGGTAGGAATTAGGATTTTAATCACTGAATGACATGGTTCCGAGCGGCGTGTCCTCCCAGAAGCGAGTTTCATTCCCAGGCTTTAATAATATACCTACCATTATCCGCTTCGTTCGTTTGAAGGTCCCTAAGTCTAGCACTCCATCTTCTGTTTAACCTTCAGCGATGCCTTCAATGTTTCCGTTCGTTGCATGCCAATTTTACAGAATAATGAATTGCTTTGTTTATAGGAAGTTGCTGTCAAGAAGTTTTTGCAACAAGATATTTCAAGTGATGCTTTGGAAGAATTTAGAGCTGAGGTATACAAATTTCATGTAAATTCAGATGACATAAATGATAGAAGTACAATGCTGCTGGCTTTGTTGCTTGTATTTATGTGAGTATGTGGTCATGTATGTTATACTTGCATGGACGCTTGCTTCTCATGTGCACAGTGTGTGCATTTTGTAAACTAAACATTCAATTTTCCATGAAGTAATCATATTTTTATTCTATAGTTATAAATTGTAGTGCATTCCATTAAAAAAAGTGTAACAGTAATGGTAGATTTATAGAAGGCTATTGCTAAAGGTTTAAAAGTTAAGTTAGCAGCCAGACTACTATGTAAGAACTTTGCTTCCATTATGTGTAATAATTTTTATTAAAGTATATTCTTGTGCAGTTATCTTGATAATTGCTTCATGTGTAGGTGCGAATAATGAAGCGGCTGCGTCATCCAAATGTCGTTCTTTTCATGGGTGCTATCACTAGGGTGCCTAATCTTTCCATTGTTACCGAATTTCTTCCAAGGTAGGCTTTCTTGATTTAAATTGTTCATTTGGGATTAGCATTCACTATGTAACACATAGCAATATCACATAAGACATCAGGCCACTTGACCATTTGATGAAATTTCATGTGTTAACAAGATTTTTTTTCCTGATGACTCTCATTTCGAACTACTTTACTTAACTGACTATGATCCACGTTGCTCATGAATATCCTAGAAGTTTTGCACTGTTTTTTTTTGGATTGGAAAATATTCTAGCTATTTGGAACAAAGGAGTTGCTGTAATTACTTTTGCTAAGTATCTGGACTCGAATAATCACTCAGTCAGGCTATTTTGATCTAGACAATGGTTGTCTTCTATTTTTTGGTCATGCTATTATGATCTCATCTTCTCGCTTATGTACTTCTTTTAATAGCCTGGCTTGCTTTGTAAGTCGAGCTCAATTAAATATCATCTGACCCTAGACAAATATCTCATGCTCTCTAGAATGTCATCCACAACTCCTTTTAAGGACCATGTATTAGGTTGGTGACATGTGATTCTATTAAGGGTAGAGTTTTGTATGCGGAAACAAATGTGAAAATACGATTCAGACACTGATATAAATAATATCAAACACTTGTAACAGCTCTTTCCTCCTTTCATATATACTATTGCCGCTGTAATTCCATAACTTCCTTGAAAAGAGTACATTATTTAGTATTTACTGATTGCCAGTTGTGCTATTTGTATTTCAGAGGTAGCTTGTTCCGGTTGATTCATCGACCTAACAACCAGTTGGATGAAAAAAGACGCTTAAGAATGGCACTTGATGTGGTAAGACTAATGCAGAATTTAATATATCTGTCTCAGCAGTTTTTCTTACTAATGCAGACAAGTGCATCTAATATATTTGGGTTAATTTTTACTGAACTTGCTTTGGGTGGTCCCTAGGCACGTGGTATGAATTATCTGCATAACAGCACACCAGTTATAGTCCATCGAGACCTGAAATCCCCAAATCTGCTGGTTGACAAGAATTGGGTTGTGAAGGTAACGCACAAGTTCCATGATAGCAAATATTATTCTTTGTATTATTTCCACTGCAAGCTATATGACCTTTTGTAATTAGGTTTGTGATTTCGGTCTATCGAGAATGAAGAACAATACCTTCCTGTCATCAAGATCAACAGCTGGAACAGTAAGCTTGCACGATCCCACAATTTGACTGTAACTTTTGTGTGATAGTGCTTTAAGCTTTAGGCCCCGATTGGAAGGGCAGTTGAATTTTCTCTCCATAATTCTACACCCCCACGTAGCGTGTAAAATACACGGACCTAATGAGGTCCGTGTTTCTCCCCGACGGTTTCCGGCCGGAAACCACCCATCCAAGCGGGCCCTTAAGGGAATATTTAAAGGTTTAAATATAGATTCATATTACGGAAGGATGATTGAACGCTGATAGTGACGGTGCTTGGATGAATGGTCGAGCTTCACTGGAATATCTTAACCCTCCACTACCTTCAGCTTATATCTCCAACATTTCAATTCAATGTCCACAAATAGCTAGCTGTGTAGTCACATGGTTTCCTTTAAGAAGGGAAGTCACGTTGTTGGCTAATGTACTTAAGCTGACTAACAGGCTCAACTGTCTTAGAATTTTGTTGCTCTTAAATCAGATAGTCCTTGTATACTATGGAAAACAAAAGTTGGTTTATGTTATATGTGGCCATTTTTATTTGAATCTGGGTGGTTCATGCACTCTACCGATGTTACCACTAAATGTTTGCTTTGATCTGCAGGCGGAGTGGATGGCACCTGAAGTACTACGCAATGAACCATCAGATGAGAAGTTAGTCTAGTGCTCAAAATCCAGTTCAGCTGTATTCATTTCCCACGTAATTTCGTGCTAGCTGACACATATATGCATGTTGGCAGATGCGATGTTTTTAGTTACGGTGTCATACTGTGGGAACTTTGCACATTACAACAGCCTTGGGAAGGAATGAACGCCATGCAAGTTGTTGGAGCAGTAGGGTTTCAGAGTCGTCGCCTCGATATTCCAGACAACGTCGACCCTGCAGTAGCAGACATCATATTAAGATGCTGGCAGACGTTAGTATGCCTAATTTGCTCGGTTACAGTTTCAAAATATCACACATCGTGCCTTCATGTTAATCATCAGGAATCATGTTCGGTGAATGCCCAATTTCCTGTAATCTCATGGTGCTGCCTCCTGTATTTGCTGCAGGGACCCGAGGGCGCGGCCATCGTTTGCGGAGATCATGGCTGCATTAAAACCATTACTGAAGACCATGCCCGCCAACCAAGCACCAAGGCAGAGAGTACCGCAAACAGATGGGTAAGAAAGAACGAAGACTAGCAGCTGCCCAACGTCCGTAGCCACAGGATTGTTTTTTGTACAGTTACACCAAATGTGTGTGCAGAGTAAAGAAAGAGCGTGATGTTGGTCTTTGCTTCCCCTGTATAGATGTAAGTTCCAATAGTGGCATGAGCCATGTTAAGCCCCGCTTGTCATCGGCCCATTTCTGGAGAATGGCAGTGTTAGACCATGTAACAGTTGAACAAGGAACTGACATGGCGGGCAGCACAGGGGCTTTGGTCATACTGTCTCTTCTCCGTTTTCTTCTTGTGTTGTCCACCAAACGGTGGGTATTTACGTGCCATGTGTCCACAAATGTAATGTACTGCTGTCCATCAGAACAACAAAAGAAAAAAAATGAAAAGCCTTTTCAGCTTGTGATCTGTACTGATTCTGGTGTTTCACTGAGATTTCTCACCCGCTGCTACAAGCAACAAGGGCATGCTATTACGGTCGTCACATCAGGCAAAGGCAAATAGAAAAAGAAAAACATTGATATATCCTCACCATGACAGGAGGGAGTAGATCTTAAGCGTATTTGTGTACTCTAGAACCTTGAAGCACCATGCAGTTGCACCTTTCTACAAAATAAATCAGCCATCTAGCCTATAAATACATCAGCACCATTGCTGCCACTACCATGGTAGCATAACATTATAGTACCTACTAACTAGTAGAGCCAACGACAAGCATATTACTCAGTTCCTTTCTTTCCCTGAAGTTGAGGTAGGGATGAGAAGACGTTAGGAAATTATTCAAAGTTGTATCATCTCATACGTACGTCGACTATGCATCATGTCTTTAGAGATGTTAACTTGAGACATAGTGTGATACATGTTTTATCGACTGGAGATGAAATGATAAGGCATAACCTCTGGGTGAGTCGTCGCGGTCTGATCATATTTCCACGTGTTGTTATGTTGGTACTTATGTCGTAAACCCAAATCATAAGTGACGATTATATTTTCTATGAATGTGATTTTGCTTCTTAAAATGTTATTAATATTTTTACTCTAACATATGAAAAAGCGAGATATCACTTACTATTTCTTATCACTTATTCAAAACTTATATTATTTCATAATTATACACGGACAATTCGTACATAAAAATGTAATCATATCTTAATAACTAGTAGTAAACTATGTAATTACCCCCATATCAATCTAGTGTTTCAACATTTTATCATTCAGTGCTAGACATGATCACCTTGGCTCTTCCTCCATGCTCGACACCTTGCTACGTCACTTATCAGACAGACTGTGCAACGGTGTGCAGTCATGTGCCATCATGAGATATGTAGTTCATGCTGTCAGAGAGTCCTCTTGCATACTCCCTCCTATCGGGTTTATTAGTCCCCTCTCCGTTTTCAGATAGACAGATAGTACGACAATGTAAGGACTCTCTCCTTAATTTCTCTTAATTTCAGTGAGTACCACTCTTCCCCAATGCATGTAGTTTCCTCTTCTAGTATGCCCCCTTTTTTTTCTTTCCCCTCCAGTGCAAGTAGTTTCCTCTCCCAACTATCGGTGCAATACAATTACTCATGGGAGGGATAATTATCCTCCCTGGTCTAAATAATTGGGTTCTTTGGCCTTACATACCTGAACATGGGGAGTAATTCACATCACCAAAGGGGTACAACTATAGAGTAAACTTCATGGTGAAAAGAACATCAATTGCAAAGATCATGAATGCATTAAAAAAATTAATGTTGAACAAGCCCCCCCGCGCCCCCCCCCCCCCCCCCCCCCCCCCACAACAACCAACCAAACAGCAAGGAAGAGAGTAAATCATAAACTTGGGTTAGAGGAAAAGCGAAGATTAACATCTTCCCAACGTCAGTAACTGCATTATTGTTTTTTGTACAGTTACATCAAATGTAAGTGCAGAGTAAAGAAAAGTGTGTTGTTGGATCTTTGCTTCCCATGTGTAGGTGTAAGTTCTAAGAATGGCATGAGCCATATTAAGCCCCCTATCAACTACCCATTTGTGCATACAGTTGCAGTGAGATCATGAAACAATTGAACAAGGAACCTTCATGGCAGGCGGAACCTGGGGCTTCTCTCATACCATCTCTCCTCCATTTTCTTATGTGTTCTCCATCAAACCGTGGGTATTTATGTGCCACATGTCAACAAATGCAATGTAATGCTGTCAATCACAGGGACCTTCATCACATCACGCAACGACGACTGTAATGAGAAAAACCGATGATATTTCCTCGCTATTCGCCAATGCCCTAAGACACGAATAGGTGTGTTGCTTCTCCACTTATCTTTGCTTGAACCATTCCCATCCATGCAAACTTACCGAGACGCACGAAAGAGTCTAATAGAACGAATCAGACAAAATTGGCTCATTGAATCCTAATTGGTGAATCGGTTGAACTTATAGTTTGTTTTCTTTTCCTGCATTTTTTCTACAATAGCAGTGTAGAAATGATTTAAATGGTATTATAGAGATACATTAAATTGCATGAGACATATTTTTCATGTTAACTTAGAGATAAATACATGGAATAAATCAAATCCACTATACCTGGAAGTAAAATCATATAACTACATAGCATGGTTTGTAAGTGAGACATCACTACCGTATTAGATTTACACATCAAATTAAATCTCAAATAACAGTCGACTTACTCAATGTGTACACTAATTAGTTCTCCCTCCGTTCCACAATATAAGATGTTTTAGATATTCAACATATTGTCTAGATTCACACCAAAATAAGTGTACATATAAACTAAAACATGTCTAGATGCATGTGTGCACATGTGAATATGGAAAATGTCTAAAGCATCTTATATTGTGGAACGGAGGGTGTACTAGTTTGAACGTATAGAAAGACAAGGACAAATCATTAGGCTCTTATTGTGGCCTAGAGATGCGGAAGTATATTCTAAATGGTTGAGTCAGTCGTTTGTTTCTAAGCAAACCAACTTGTCATTCTACAATATGTTACGTTAATATGGAGACTGAAAGTATAAATGACAACATTCAGTTAGACACCGTTTCTACCGAGCCATTAGTTTGTTTGCAAGGAAAATTAAGGTTCAAACCACGAGTTGGCTAGTTCTTTTTACATGATTTAGATATATACACACAATTATTCATGATATTATATCTACACACATTATTAAATCTAGACAGAGAACCATAATTAAGTTTAGATCTTCAGAGACTTTGTTACTCTAGGGACCTCAAAACTCCGCACAATTGCACCTTTATACAAAAGTACTAGTGAGCCATTCTAGCCTACAAATACATCAATACCATTGGTTACTATAGTACGAAACACATTGTAGTACCTACTAACATTAGTAGCGAGCCCAAGAACAAGCATATTGCTCTGTTATTTTCTTCATAAAGCCCTGGGGATGAGAGACGTCAGGAAATAATTCAAAGTTGTATCATCTCATAACCCCGGTGACTACACACTGTCTCTTCCCAGATGTTGACTTGATTCGTAGGGTGATACAAGGTTATATATCTACTAGATAGAAATGGTAAAAAGCCACCTGAAGGTAGCGTTGTTGTGGTCTGATTGGATATCTACGAGAGGTTCCACTGGTACTTATCTTAGAAAGACTTCATGGTGCGAAGACCTTCAATTGCAGAGATCATGACCACATTAATACCATTACTAAAGATCATGCCCGCCAACAAAGCAACACGGCAGAGAGCACAAAAAACAGTTGGTTAAGAGAAAACAATGAAGATTAGCAGTTGCGCAATATGTGTAACTACAAAATTTATGTTAACGGTTACACCAAATGTGTGTGCAGAGGAAAGAAAGAGCATGATGTTATTGTTTTCTCCCCCTGTATTGATGCAAAATCCAACAGTTGCACGGGCAATATTAAGCCATATGTCATTAACCCAATTGTGACACGGGTTATGTGAGACCATTCAACAGTTGAACAAGGAATTGTCATGGAGGGCGGAATAGGAGGGCTTTGATCATATCGTCTTTCCTCCATTTTCTTGCCGTGTTCTCCACCAAATGTTTGGTATATATATGTGTCATGTGTCAACAAATGTAATGTGCTACTGACAATCTGGACGAAAATGGAAAGAATGAAAAGCTTGTTCAGCTTCTATACCGATCCTCAAGTTTTGGTGTTTCACTGAAAATTCTTACCTGCTGCAACAAGCAACAAGTGCATTTTGTTTGCTATCATCACATCATGCAACGAAACATGTAACAATAAATGTATCCTTACCATTCATCAAGGTCCCCGGACAGGGTTAAGAAGATGCGTGTATTTTGTGCTCGTCTCCGATTGACACATTCCCTTCGATGGAAACTCCCCGTGCCACACGGAAGGGGGTCGAAAAATAAATTAGAGGAAAACACCCCTTTAAGGACGAAAAAGAGGAATAAGCATGATTAAAAAAATCATGCATGAGGTTTAAAGGCAGAATATTGTTTCAGTGGGAGGCGATATTCCCGCCAATAACAAGGCATATGTAGTGACTTTATCAATCCTATAAGATGCGACCCACCGATTTATTTTTTCGGAGATGCTCATAGGGGTAGGCTGTATGTGTGTGCTTTCATAGGGGTGAGTGTATGTGCGTGCTTACGAGCGTCTGGATTTGTATTGTGTTTTTGAAAAAAAATCACGTGGGGTGACGCTATTCATGGATTCATCTGTTCCATCTGATCTCCTAGATCGGTTGAACTTCTACTTGCTCCCTTTCCTGCATTTCTATCTACATTGGTGATGAAGACTGGTCTTTTTCCCCTGTATATATGTAAGTTCGAGCAGGTGGCATGTGCCATATTAAGAGCCCTGCTTGTTGTGGACCCATTTGTGAAAAAGGGCGATCTGAGACCATATGACAATTTTTTTTTAAACATAGTAGGCACGCACATCATAGCTCTATGAGCATCTCTGAATGAATGAGACAGCGGATCAGGTATTGAAATTGACGAAGTCACCACAGCCATCTCGTTGTCGACGGGAACATCGCTTCACACTAAAGAATATTCCGCCTAAATGAGAAACACCACCGTTAAATCTGAGGTTTAAACTCTGCTGGATAGTGGTATAACCACCCTGCTAATCATTTTATCACAGGCAGGTTCTCAAAACTGTATGACAGTTGAACTAGGAACTGACGTGGCGGGTGGAACATGGGTTTTGTTCATCTCGATCGTCTCTCCGTTCCATTCTCATGTTCTCCACCAAAGAATGGGTGTTTATTACTGTTTAAGTGTCATGTGTCAACAAATGCAACGTAGTGCTCTGATCAATGGTTTATTTCTTGTTCAGCTTGTGATCCGTTCCGACTTCCAAGTAATGCGGCAGATGGAACGAGAAAAACCATTGATCCTCGCGAGCCGCCACGATCCTCGGTCGGGGCACAAGAGGACGCGCGCTGCTTCCGCGCCCATGCCCACTTGACCGATTCCTAGCCGTGGAAACTCCCCGGGCCGCCCGCGCGATCTTCTTTCTTCTTCCCGTCTCTGCCTTTCCCGCGCAGTTCCATTAATATTTCCATCTCGCTCTGTCCAGAACACCGTTGAGGTCGATCACCCAGACGCCAACGAACGAAAGAGCGCGCAGGGATGGCGAGCGTCTTCTGGGCGGCGCCAAGGCCGACGAGATCGCCGACTTCGACGAGCATGACCCGACCCCCTACGGCGGCGGCTACGACATCGCGCTCACTTTCGGCCGCTCCCTCCCGCCCTCCGACGAGACCTGCTACCCGATCTCCACCGCCACCTCCTCGTCATCCTCGTACGAGAGCCACGGCGCGGCTGAGCAGCACCGCAGGAGGCCGCAGGAGCAGGAGAGCCATGTGTCCGCAGGATACGGCAGGAGGCCTCATGCTCAGGAGGAGGAGGAGGCACATGGCTCTGCTGCTGTGTACGGTCACGGGAGGAAAGCGCACGACGACGATGACGAGGGTGGGTACCGGAAGCCAAAGCCAGCGTATGGCGACGATGAGGGCGGGTACCGGAAGCCGAAGCCGGTGTATGACGACGACGACGAGGGTGGATACCGGAAGCCGAAGCCGGCGTACCGTGACGACGACGAGGGTGGGTACCGGAAGCCGAAGCCGGCGTACGGCGACGATGAGCGGCCGAGCTACGGCCGCAAGAAGAATGTGAGTTCTTGTCCGTTGTCACCTGAGGGATGGATGGCCCGGCCCAGACCATCCCAGCCCCGCGCAGCCTTACTCATTGGACCCGAAACCCCATTAGCTTTGTTGTTCCTTTGAAAATTGTCTCTTTGATATATTGCCTCGTTTCAAAAAAAAAAGTCTCTTCGCTGTATTATTCTGCAGGATGACGAGGACGATGAGGATGAAAGGAAGCCACGGTACAAGAAGCATGACGATGACGACGATGATGAGAGGAAGCCACGCTACAAGAAGCGTGATGACGATGATGATGACGACAAGAGGAAGCCGCGTTACAAGAAGCACGACGACGATGATGATGACGATGACAGGAAGCCGCGCTACAAGAAACATGATGATGATGACGACGATGACGAAAAGAAGCAGCGCTACGGGAAGAACAACCGCCGCCACAGCGAGTACGATGATTGATCAATCCATACGTCCTCTATCGAAGGGCGCCATGTCCCCGGATTAAGCAAGGTTGTCGTGGCTTGTTTTTTGATGAATTACAATTGCATCTTTCTTTTTAAATTTCAGGTTTTTGATTTGATGTTCTCTAGTAACTGTGTACATGTCCAATTGTATGGATGAGAGACTCTTGGAATAAAATGTGTTTCTATTATTTGTGTTTGCCATAAGTGAGAGCTGCGCAGCCAGCAAAGAAACTCGTCGAATGCTAATAAACAATAATTAATCAAAGTCCCGAAAAATTCTAAAGAGGAGTCAATACATTTTTCTAAATGAAGGTCTCTCGAAACACGAATCTAAGTTAATAAAAGAGTAGAAGGCACAAGCGGTCTATTAAGTTGCCACGCACGAGCAAATTGGTCACCAACTAAAAAAATGCCAATTATTAGTCAGCAAGTTGTGACAATGTTACATATTAATCATTCTGTCACGGCGATATTTCATTTTTCTAAAATAGCCCCCCAAACTTTTCCTTGCCAGTTTAAGATTGTACCCGTACTGAATAATTGTTTGCTTTCTTGAGTCGCTATGCCGGGGAAGCGAGGGCCCACGTGGCGTCATACGCCCCTACCAATCCAGCCCGTCGTCATGCTAACTCGATCCCATCCCCTCAGTTTCATGAAGGGTGTATTTTAAAAAAAATGTCATACCAGCGACATAACGGAACTGATAAACCGCGCGAGCATTTTACTCTTAATAAAATCACAAAGGTTAGATAGACGCAAACAAATCTTAAGTTACAACAAACACAGGCAAACAAAAGACAAGAAAAGGCGCTTCGAAATAAAGTTTGAAGAATGGGTTTTTATATAGACTGTACTTGGTATTGAGTGTTTTTAACGACCCTGGAACCATGCCAATAAAGTTCATCTACAGTTTCATCGTTTAATGAAAAATAATGACAGCAACACACAATGGCCTATAAATACACCAGCACCTTGCTTCCATCTACTCCCTCCGTTCCACAATATAAGATGTTTTAGATGGTACACATGTTGTCTAGATTCGGACTAAAACGAGTGCATGCATACACTAAAATGTGTCTAGATACATGTGTATGCATGTGCATGTGGCAAATGGCTAAAACATCTTATATTGTGGAACGGAGGGAGTACCACGGTAAGCAAACATGTTTGCAATTTTTGGTTATTAGCTTTCCATGAAGTTGTGATGGGGACGAGAGACATCAGGAAAGGATTTAGAGCCGTATCATCAGATATTTGCCACGAGTACACATAACGTGTTGCCGGCTATCTACTTGAGCTGACAATACTGGAAACCGTCAGGTTTGTCGAGTGCGATGGTGTGTTTGCCGAGTGCCCAAAGGGAGGGAATGTACGCTCAGAAAAACGAGGCACTTGACCAAACATAGTCAATGACGAGTGCTTGTACTGTGACGGGCGCGACCTCTTTCAAGCCCTCTGCCACTGCAGGCCAGTGGCTGTCCGGTGGCCGGAGGAGCATGGCCGGAGCAGTGGGATTCTCCAGCGGTCGGCGGTGCGCCATGGCGTCAGGGTTCTGCGACAATGTCACCGATGTAGGGGGCCAGGGGCGGATCCAGGATTTGGACATAGGGGGGCGAACCAATGATGCGCGGGATCAAATATTATATATTCTCCCCTACCATTAAAAATGAAGTCTACATTATGTATCTGTTTGGCAACAAATATACACTATTTCAAAATTTGCACATATAAACACAACGAAAAATGTTTAACAACTATGAATTTAAATTTGGCTATACAGTTTCATACAAAATCGTCGTAGTTAATATCTTATCCGGCTAGACCTACGTTATATCTGAATTTTAAGAGTAAAAGAGTTCGGTCTTGATGAAAATTGAATATACGGATGTTCTTCTCATCACTTTTATTTAGAGAAGTATAGCTAAGCTAAACAAAAAAATGTAGATATCTATATCTAATATACACACATGTAACCACTATTGCTAACTAATGTGTTAGGCATTATCGCATAAAATCAGATTAGTTGTAAGTGTATACCTTCAGAGATAATCTGGTGATAAGTTCAGTCGACGATGGTACGGGTGGGGCGACGGGTGGCAAGCTAGCAACGTGGCCGTCGAGGCATCCCTGATTGCCGGAATATAGATGCGGAGGAGGGCCCAGGAGGAGACGAAACAAATACGCAGCTAATGTTTTTCGGCAGCGGCTGACGGCGATACAACAGCACAGGCCGGTGGCGGCGGTAGGTCAAACTCGTTTGTATCGAAAACTGATCGCGTGGATGGCTCGAGCAATTCAGGCATCAGGTACGTTGCTGTATAGGTAAATTCAGATCGTGTGGGCAGTTGGCAATCTACTTCGTAAGCCTGTTGGGCTTGGCCCATGTGGCAGCAGGTAGCATGCATCTACTCTAATGGCCGTACATGAATGTTCCTATTAGCAAAATCTGTCTGCATTGGTTTTGGCCCCTGCGCTAATTACTTGGGGGGGGGGGGGGGTACCGCTCGCCCCTGGATCCGCCACTGTAGGGGGCAAAGGCAGGGGCGCGCGGGCAGGGGATGACGACGGGTAGCACAAGATCCGGCAGCAGCGGCTTGTCTTTCTACACTCGTGTTGGACACTGTTTGTTTTTTCCAAAGGCCTATGTTGTGATGGGATGGATTAAATTACATAAATCTACCACAATTGTCGTTCAAATCACATGTCATTATCATTTTTGATGTTTTTTTTTTCTAAATTCTACCATTTTGTGGGGAGGAGCAACAAATTGCAAATTTTCATCTGATTGTATTTAAACAAAGTTCCTGACAGGTTGACCGGTAAAAAAATAGCCACATCAACATTTTTGACTTTTCCCTTCTCTCTCCTGGCAAATCCGGGCATGGGATTGAGAGCGGACGCCGAGGTAGGCCAGGCGGTGCGTCGCCCCGAGCCCCCGAGCTGGGCCATGGTGCGTCTCCTTTGACGATGACAAGAAGCGCGATACAAAAAGCACCATGATGATGATGGCGATGATGAAAGAAGCAGCACTATGGGAAGAACAACCGCCGCCACAACGATTACGACGATTGATCAACCCATGTGTCCTCTTAGAGCATCTCCAGCGGCACCCTCCAAATGGTTCTCCAAAGGCCCATTGGGGGTCCGGACAAGAAAAATCGTCCCCAACGGCACCCCCAATGCCCAATGGCTCGACCCGAGCCAAATCGTGTCCAGCACCCCCGAGAGGGCCTCAACTGCCGGACATGGGGCAGACATGCCTCTGGCAGGGGTGGGCCACCCGTCATACACACAGGCCGCCGCGCCCGTGTTAATGAGGGCGCGCAGGGAGGCCGTTTCGCCCGCGTTAATGGCGCGCAGTCACCGGGCGGTTTCCCAGACGACGCGACTGGACGGGAGGCGAGGCGACGGGACGGTGGCACTACTGTCACCACACGTCGCATTAACGCTGGCGACAGCGTGCACGGCAGTCCACGCACCGGCGTCGCGGCGTTCCCACGCAATGCATTTACGCCGGCGCGGATGCTCGCGCACCGCTCACGTCCCTCTCAACAGGCATATAAACCCCTCTCGCCGCACCCCCATCGCTGCACCTACCTCGCCTGCATCCCCATATCCCCCTCTCCCACCTCCGTCGCCGCACCCATCTCCATCGAGTAGCAATGGCGAACCACGACGAGCCGGATAGCAGCCGCCTCGGGCGCACCATCGGCACAGAGGAGGCGTGGGAGCTTTTTCGGTATGGGCTGCTCGTCCCGCCGGATTCCCGCCTCCCAAAGAACTGGGCCACGTCGTACAAAGGCGGGCTCCCCATTCCTCCACTGCCGGTGACGCCGGACCAGATCGCGCGCGCCATCGCCCGACGCCGGAGCTGGCTCACAATGGAGCAGCGCGCCGACCCAGACTACGACGACCAAAACTGGGCGGCGTGGATGGAACGCTTCCGGCGGGAGCGCCGATAGACGGAGCAGACATACGACGCCACGACGTCAGGCCGCTGGAATGCGGATGGGCGTGGGAGAGGACCGGCCACATGGTGGCTTCGGCCATCGAGACCGCCCGCCAGCATGCCGCAACGGGGAACCCTACCCCGTTTCGGCTGATGCCGCTGCCACCGCGACGCCACGTCGTCGACAACCAGCAGCGCCGCGCCCCATCCCACTTCTCTAGGGTGAAGGAGGAACAGCGATCGCCGCCACGTCATGGAGGCGGCGACATCGTCATCCGCGACCGCGACTGCGCTCGACCTCAGGCCCAACCCCACCGCGCGGCCGCCTGCACCTACGCCGCCCCAGGACGCCGCCGCCGATGGTGACGATCCCGTACGGGTACGCCGTGCCGTCCCCGCTGCGGAACGAGCACGACGGCGACACGCCGGGCTTCCTAGCGGCGCTCGCAGACTCGGTGACCACCATCGAGCGCGATAGGCCCGAGTACATGGCCACGATGGCCACCTCGGTGGCAACGGCGGCCTCGTCCTCCTCCGGCGGCGCCTCCTGCAGCCGTGTACCATGCCGCCAAGACGGCGCGTCCACCCGCCGTGCCGGCTCCTCCTCCGCCTACGTGGTGCTCGACGACGACGACGACAGCGGCGACTCGTGGTTGGACCGACGAGGAGTAGACTAGCGTTAGGGTTAGTGTCGGGGGAATGATAAATAGATTAACCCGCGGCCCACAAATAATGCGGCTTATAATCAATGGGCTTGCACTGAGGTGGGCCGACACGAAGAGTCGCAGCATGGTGTAAGAAGAATCCAGAAGATCCAAGATGGCTTAACTTGGAAGGCAAGAAAAGTAGTCTCCAAGTAATTCCTTTGTAACCTAGCGAGGCTCTGGATATATAAAGAGGACTCGCAGGACTAGAGAGACAAGCTCCAAACCCTAGCTCTCATACATCCCGAGAGAGGCGACTCAACACATCGATCGTCAACCCCTTGTAACACCATATTCATATCAATATCAATCTAGGATAGGCAGGACGTAGGTCTTTACCTCGCATCGAGGGGCCGAACCTGGGTAAAAAACATTGTCTTCTCGTGCCCTGCGATCTTTAGCTCGGAGACGCTCGATCGCTTAATCCCCAACTCTATGAAGTCATCTCCATGACATCTGCGTGACAATCCCACGACAGTTGGCGCCCACCGTGGGGCCTGCGGTCAAGAGCGTCACGTTCCGCGCTGGATCTGTGCCAGGGATGGAGGATCTCGTCGTCGATTCAATCTCGGCGACTTCAACATCACGCCGGTCTAAACGATTCGGCGGTATCTACATCTACATCAAGATCTACCTCAAGCTCGAGTAGAAAGCGTGGAGAAATTCGACCGCGCGATTCGGGGCTCAACTTCGACAACGCCCCTCACGCGCGAGTTACAGGACAGCAACAACGACCATATGGCGGACATCACCGGCGGCGGCTCGAAACTCATCTCGACGATCCCTTCGGTGGAAAGATGCGCAATCGAGTTTCCTAGCATCTGTCCAAAGGGCATCGGATTCCAACGGTTAGATCTCCGTGGGCGACTCAAACACTGAAGCCCTGTCGAAAGCTGACGGAACTCCACGCGATTTTGGGAAAATAATTATCGAGGTCGGCTCGGACATCAATTCGAAGATCCCTCCGGTGAAAACCTGCGGAATACAATCCTGAAGCCCTCCAAGAAATTTGAGCCAATTCCAATGGTTGGATCTCCGTCGGCGGCTCGTGCACTGGAGCAAGTTTCGTAACTACGCGAGTCCGCGAATCCAAGCAAGTTTTATTCCAGAAGTTGCGGCGGTTAGCAAAGATCCAGGGTCGCTATTGCTGACTAACTCGCGCATGGCGAGTCGCGTGGCCATATCCATGAAGAAATTGGAGCCCTAAGCAGCCACAAGAAGCCAGCTCCACAATTATTTCATCTGACTCGCACACCTATCAAGGAAGCTGATTTAACAATCAAGGAAAGTAAGCAAGGAAGGAAAGAGAAGCAATTACGTCTCTTGCTCACACCCGGATTGGGGAAGTGATTGAGGAAAAAGGCAACCAGAGCTGCTAGCCCGCTATTTCGATGCATGGACAGGTCATACGTACGAGAAAAGAAAAGAGAGCAAACCAAGCGGTTCTAGAAATCGTCATTATCGGCGACTCATCAGGCGACTCATGTGCCTGGAAATTTTCAGCGACACCCATGTCCCGTAAAAAACTTCTTGCGAATCAAAATCGCGACTCGAGCAGCAGCTACAGTCCTACGCATCCTTTCATCTCGTGGAGACTAACATGAGTCGGAATTCCGATTCGCCTCTTAATTGGATTTGGAAGAGTCGACACGCTGGAGCAAGTTCCAAAATAGGAGGAGGAAGATATCAATTTTGAGTCGCTACTACACATGGCGCGACTTCGCATTGCTGTGCCGGATTCCTCCAATAATCAAGTTCTAGCTTACCCAAAAGAAGGATACGTGAGCAGAGGAAAAAAAAACGGCCTCGACGTCAGCATCGCGGTCGACTCCGCCAAACATTACGAATATCAACATGTCAACACCAGGGGTGAATCACGTCGATTTGATCAGAGGTGGTTCGGTCGAGGAAGCTACTTGCCTAGGATCAAAGAATCAATGGAGACAGGAGCTATAGTGTTGTATGGTCTTCGCAACAGCGGAAAAAGAAACGCGTATGGAAAAAAGCAAGACAGGAATCAACAATCCGATCATGAGGAAGCCGACCATCACTGGCTCATGGTATTGGAATGCAAGTATACAAATGATCAATACATGATCGCATGCATGGACCTTCCGGCAAGAAGACCAAGGCCATGCACGATGCCAGCCTTGCCAAAAATCACGGTTATCTCAACCGACAAGCCATGGTTGATATCAAATACCATCGTGGCCTACTTCATCTCCAACGGATCGACGTCTACGATACATGCATGGTTCATATCGCGTCATCAACCCAAGGAGAATAAAAACAAGCTAAGTCGCTATCATGCTCAAACTTTTGCAGCCTTTTTCTTTTATCAGTAAAATTAAATTTCATCTTCGAGTTCATCTCGGGGGCTGCATATTTAGGTTATTATGCCTTTTATTAAATGTTTTTGCGACTCATATTATATCATGTCGTAGATTTTAAATTCATATCAGCTTTTGTAGATTTAATTACATCTACTTCTCAATACATTCGTCAAATTAGAGTTCTTTATAACTCGCATTGCAAAGTCTAGCTATTTACAGCTTGCATTGAATATCAAGATCACCACTACATGTTCAAGCATTGATATTTGGCGATTCATTTGTCATTCTATGACTTATCATTATATCAATTTATGACTGATCGTTATATAATTTCATGATTTATCGTCA
Organism: Poa pratensis; assembly: GCA_947311845.1. NCBI lineage: Eukaryota > Viridiplantae > Streptophyta > Magnoliopsida > Poales > Poaceae > Poa > Poa pratensis. Next base: position 16,674,544 of record CAMZMU010000111.1, read on the forward strand.
TATCATTTTATTAATCATCATCGACTTATTGTCATATCAATTTATGAGTCGCATAGCGATTTACCCCCATATCATTTTATGAGTCGCAAACAGCTCATCATTACATCAGTTTGTGAGTTATTAATGAATCATTATCTTATCAATATTTGAGTTAAAACAGGTGACTCGCTGTACCACATCTACAGCTAATCAGAGCTGGTTATCATCAAAACTAATTAGAGCTCGTCACGGCTATTGCTGCCGATAAAAGCAATAATCCTGGTTATTCTCGCCTTAAGTCAGAAGTATCTTTGCACTATGCGGCCAAAGTACTGGGGTGCGGTGTCAATCGAGTGTGATCGTCTATCATGGCCGCCAGCGATCCTGAACACGCATTTTTTACCTGGAAAATACTGAGCCGCGCGAAGACCTACTTAATGGTAATAGAGATAATTCAGAAGGACTAAAGTACCCGCGTGTGGCGTCAATCGAGTCTGATGCCTATCATGGCTGCCTATCATGGCCGTTCTCGACCCTGAACACACATTAGATTTGGGAAATACTGAGTCAAAGTACCATATGCTATCATGCATCGTACAATATGCTATCATGCATCTTACCAGTTGCTATCAAGCAACTAGTTGCTATTATGCAACCATTTGCTATCATGCAAAATATCATGCAACATATCATTTGCATCATGCAACATATCATTTGCATCATGAGACATATCATTTGCTATCATGCAGATTATACTATGCTATCATGCAGGGTATCATATGCTATTATGCGGAGTACTAACGTTTTATCATAATTATTACCAGCCGCCAAGGCTAACATATTATCATCAAATTATCATCATTGCTTCCTTGGGGGCTTTTGCCCTTTGAATTTCAGGAACCTATAACTCGGCCATACGAGTTTCAATTGGCATGGCCAGATTTTTTATGATTGAGATAATTATCTCCTGACATTGGCTGATGAAGCCACCATTATTTATTTAACTACAGCCACATCAAGTGGAATTTATATCATTATTATCTTGCGGCAACAATATTTGTCAATCTATTGCATGATCAAATTGCAACAATATGCCATCAAGCAGGATAATGAAATCATGCCTGCTTAATGCCTGGGGGCTAGGACAATTAATTTTTTTTGCCTAACTTGAGATATTTTTGAATCCCGAGCAGCATGATCAAGCATGCAACCCGGCCCTCGGGGGCTACACATCCACCATATATGGCGGTCTTTATTATATTCATATATCATGTTTATATGCAGATTTCATTTTTTTGCAGCACATGAGAATATATATATATCCACTTGCGAGTCAAATCAGCGACTCGGAAATCTTTAAATACAGGCTGTGGTTATATACCCTTGAGCCGCCATGATTCAACATGCGCTCAGATGGCTCGTCATGATAACATGACATATTATTATTCTAACGATTGATCAGCTTTTTATGCTTATGGTTTTTTATGCTTCGATGTCTATGACTCAGCACCTTATACACATTTGGTTGATATATCTTGTTACTCATAAGTTATTATTCTTATGATTTCAGCTCAGTCTTATACCCAGCAGGAAAAGGTGGTTTTCACCAAGTGCTTCGTGGAAAACTCACCGCGATTCTGCAGTTTCAATGCAACCAAGACAGAAGTGCTCAATTGGCAACATAGTGGCTACATAAGCCGCAAAGATAGCGACTCATCGCTTCTACATCAGCGGCTCAATATGCCGCTACGTGTGCGACTCATCATCAGCGAGTCGCCAAGTGCAACATTGACAAGTCGGCGAGAACTACACACGTAAGCCCGCAAGATCATCATCAAGACATAATCTTCCGCCTGATTCTACGAAACACCCAGAAGCTTGGGGGCTAATGTCGGGGGAATGATAAATAGATTAACCCGTGGCCCACAAATAATGCGGCTTATAATCAATGGGCTTGCACTGAGGTGGGCCGACACGAAGAGTCGCAGCATGGTGTAAGAAGAATCCAGAAGATCCAAGATGGCTTAACTTGGAAGGCAAGAAAAGTAGTCTCCAAATAATTCCTTTGTAACCTAGCGAGCCTCTGGATATATAAAGAGGACTCGCAGGACTAGAGAGACAAGCTCCAAACCCTAGCTCTCATACATCCCGAGAGAGGCGACTCAACACATCGATCACCAACCCCTTGTAACACCATATTCATATCAATATCAATCTAGGATAGGCAGGACGTAGGTCTTTACCTCGCATCGAGGGGCCGAACCTGGGTAAAAAACATTGTCTTCTCGTGCCCTGCGATCTTTAGCTCGGAGATGCTCGATCGCTTAATCCCCAACTCTACGAAGTCATCTCCATGACATCCGCGTGACAATCCCACGACAGTTAGGTCTAAGTTTGTCAAATTTCATTCAAACTTTTTGTAACATATAATAAATATGAATGAAATTTGAAAACCGTTTGAATTTGTTTGAGTTTTTTTTTGCGCCGCTGTGGACTGCACCCCCAATTGAACGGACACATGTCCGACACCCTCCAATTTAGCCTCAATTGGGGGGTGCCGGACACGTTTTTGGAGGCCCCCACTGGAGATGCACTTACTCCTCCACTGATGGTCACCATGTCCCCGATGCATTTAGCTGACGCTGAATAAGTAAGGTTGCAGCAGCTTGTTTGGACGAATTACCATTGCATCTTTCTTTTCTTTTTAAATTTCAGGTTTTTGATTTGATATTCGTTGGTAACTGTGTATACGTCCAATGGTATGGTTGAGATTATCTTGGAATGAAATGTGCAGTTTCAAATGTTTGTGTTTTTATTTAAGCATGTTACGAAATGCAGATAAATCATAAATGATGGTGTACAAGCATGCCGCTGAAGATGCTCTAGTTTACATCTCCGGCCCGTCCTTCAAGTAAACTGGCTATTACAAACAATTCAAGCTCTTATTGTTCGTTGGAGCTGGTGATCGTGCTCGATCTCTCAGCTACATCCGTGTATGTGCGTAATGACTATATACGTGCGTGGTCAATTTGAAGCATGAGTTTGAAGGGACATGAAAATAAAGTTTCTTGCAGTCTCTGAAAATGACGTGAAAATAAAGTTTGAAGCATGAGTTGTTATATAGACTCTACTTGGTATTCAATTTTTTTACAAGATATTGAGTCGCTGTTACTCTGGAACTACTCCTATATAAAAGCTCACCTACAATTTCATCGTTTAATGAAAAACTAGTTAGTGTGCACGTGCACGCACGTCTCTATAATAAAATACAATTTTTTAAATTATACTTTCTACGGTTTCTCTTCGTCGCTAGCTTATTTTGAAGCCAAAAAAGCTAAATAGTGGCCTCCTAATGAGGTCCATGGTTTGTCATAAAATCGAGCTTATTGTATGCAACTTTAATACTCATAAGATGTGGCGAATACAAAATAATCACAAACCTTAAGATATAACAATCAAATCAATCACTATACAATCTCATTCAAACATAAAATATTTGTTGAAATATTCATATCGAATAACATAATTTAAGACGATAAATGCAAGTACTTGCAGATAAAAAACAACAAGGATTCGAAATTGTGCCTTTAGGATAAAGAAGAACAACCATCTGATCCATTATTCACGTTAGCACCAAGATATCAGCAAACCTGGGTCTCAACTTCCTGTAACTAAATATGACATCCAATGCGAATAGCAGCAAACAAAAACCTGTTGTACTACACAATTTTGCTAAACACAGTTTCCCATAGTAATTACAAAATACCCTGCTCATTAAAAGATGATCAGTTCAGATTCCGTGTGATGCCTCCCTGGCTCACCACGGACTCAGAGTAGTAGAGCACTTACCGAGCAGCACCAAAGGGAACGCGCGCGTGGGCTCTCACGTGTGCGGCTGCGCCGCCGACGGAGGCTCGGCTAGGAACCTGATCGTACGGCTGCTACCTCCCAAGTCAAACGTCGGTACGGACGGCAGAGGGATGAACGAGTTGGTATCACACATTGGCCGCGGCGCGAGACCCAGGAGATCCAAAGCGAGGTGTTATCGGAGGATAGCGCCCGTGATTCGCGAGAGCAGAGAGCGGAAGAGGGATATGCGCGTCCGGTGCGGGCGGGCACGCCGGGCAGCAATCAACGGCAAGATGCATGACAGCCTCGCCATGGGAAGGACGAAGGATGCGTGATTTTAGGGAGGGAGAACAAGTGAATCGTGGACGTTAAATCGGCGTGCATGTACGGCTGAGATTTGTTTTTCCTGCCAAGTTTGGTTGTTTAATAGTAGTGGAGATAATGACAGCGACACACACTCGCCTATAAATACACCAGCACCTTGCTTCCATCTAACATGGTAGCAAACATGTTTGTAATTGTTTGGTTATTATCTTTCCATGAAATTGTGATGGGGGCGAGAGACTGACAGCAAATTGGCCGAAGCAGCTCGTCTGAACTCTGAAGAACACGAAGAACAGAGCTCGAGAGAGGGATTTTTGTGCAGTGTAAAACTTACTGCTTTTCTCCGTTTTCCCTTTTTATTTATAGAGTGGTTACAGGGAACACTAAAAACCCTGAAAACCTGCAACTAAATTGGATCACGATCGAGTCCACGACGCTGCCACCCAAACGTCTCTCGCCCGTAATCCTACATGATCGCCACGACCCGCGACTGCCGTGCCATCCCACGACGGAGTCCTAGCGATCTCCTAAACTCTAGGAAATCAAACGGGCAAACCAAGTCGTGAACAGGCTCACGATACATGGTGCTTATTTCTAACGAAACTGAACTTAACACCTAGCGACAGGGTTTATCTAACAATCACTCCCTAAACCCTATGCTGCTTACTGAACTCCAACGACTCCAATTGCTGCTCGCAGCTCCTGAAATCTGACACGCCCGAGTGCCTTCGTCAGTATGTCTGCAAGTTGTCCATTGGTGCCGATGAATTCGACCTCCACGCGCCCATCCTCCATGCACTCCCTGATGAAATGATACCTGGTATCGATGTGCTTGCTACGGTCATGGAAGACAGGATTCTGGCAGAGGGAAATCGCGGACTTGTTGTCCACCTTCAGCGTGATCTGCTCGATCTTCTTGTTCTGCAATTCACCAAGGAGGCGAGCTAGCCAGATGCCCTGGCATGCCGCAGTCGTTGCGGCGATGTACTCTGCTTCACACGAGGAGAGAGCAACCACCTTCTGCTTCATGGACTGCCAACTGACCAGGTTAGGCCCAAGGAAGAACATAACGCCGGTGGTGCTCTTGCGGGTGTCGACGTCGCCCGCCATGTCGCTGTCGCTGTAGCCGCACAGCGCAGTTCGTCCGTCTCCGCGTGTGTATCGACACCCGAGGTGCCGCGTTCCGGCGATGTACCGGAGGACGTGCTTGACGGCGGCCAGATGCTCGGTGGTGGGAGCCTCCATGAAGCGGCTCACGTAGCCCACTGAGTACGCGATGTCGGGGCGCGTGTGCACCAGGTACCTCAGGCTGCCGACGATGCTGCGATACTCCGTTGCATCTGTCGCCGGCGCGGTGCTCACCTTGCTGAGCTTGAACCGTGGCTCCATTGGACTTGGCACGGATTGCACCCAACCATGCCGCACTTGTCAAGTATCTTCGTGGCATACGCAGCCTGGCTCAGCGTGATGCCGTCCACCTCCTGCTTCACCTCGATGCCGAGATAGAAGCTGAGCAATCCTAGACCGCTCATGCGGAAGAGCTTCTTCATATCCTCCTTGAACCGCGTGATCTCCAGCTTGTCGTTGCCCGTGATGACGAGATCGTCGACGTACACGCCGACCAGCAGCCTCGCCGTCCCCGTGCCACGCCCGTAGATGGCATGTTCAGACTCGCTTCTGCTGAAGCCGAGCGACAGCAGACAGCTGTCTAGCTTGGAGTACCACGCTCGTGGTGCTTGACGTAGCCCGTACAGCGCCTTGTCCAGGCGCAGTGATACGTTCAAAACGTATCTATAATTTTTGATTGTTTCATGCCATTTTTATGCTTTTAGCACTTGTTTTATATTAAGTTTATTATTTATTTGGACTAACCTACTAATAGTTGCAAAAGTGCACAATGTTCTTGTTTTACTCTTTGATGTGTAGAAATTATCAAGAATACAAGAGGAAACCTTGTTGGAGTCGAATTGGGACTTTCCTGAAATCTGTCTGAGAACTTTTTACGAAGTTTGCCAGTTTGACCCTCGAAGATGACGTCAAATGGAGACCTGGCTGTTACGAAAGTTGTCACAATTTTCCATACGAAGATTTTAAGCCCGAGATCAGCCCAATCGGAGTTCGGACGCGGCCTGTAGGCCCGTTTTGGTGGAACCCTAAAAGGGGGTGACGGAAATCCGAGAAGATATATAAAGGGAGGAAACCTAATTCGTGGAGGACTCCTCCACCCACGAATTTCAGCCACCAAAAGCCACGTTTTTGCCTCCCCCATGGATCCCATCTCCATGGGGGAGGGCTCCCAAGAAGCCATGAAGGAGGGAGGCTAAGGGGCGGCGCTCCCCAAGCTTGCCGGCGGCGGGGAAAGGAGTTCCCCGCACCGCCGGCGCCGCCGCCGCCCTGCGCCGCCGCGCTGCCCCTCTCCGCCGTCTTCACCGCCATCTCCATCACCATCTCCTCCTTGTATTCAGTGGTTCATCCTCCCACAAACCTCTGTACCGTCCTATGTAAACATGGTGTTTGATGCTATAATATTTATCCTATGATTTACATCATGTTTCCGTAGTTTATTTGTCTTTTGATTGCTTAATTGAATGCATGAGGTTCATTAGAGTTGTATGTCTATATGGTGCTGTCCTTTGGTGTCCATTATATTTGTGCGCGCATGGATCAAACACCCTAGGGTTGGTAGTATTTGTAACGAAGCGGGGGAAGTTCTGCCGGAGTGACAGAAACCTGAGAACGCGAACCGATTAGTTGCACGTATGGGAGTAAGAGGACCTTGAACTTAAGGCTATGGTTGGGGAAACCTTAATGCATTGTTAGTATTTGCGGATGCTTTCTAACAATCCAATCATATAGTACTTGTAATCCCAAGTAGTGGAGTGCATGTATATTTAGCCTCTCCCACATAGAAAACTGCATCGAAGACAATGAACCAAGTACCTTCACTAATTAATCTTGGACAAAGCCACCACAATTACCACCACTTTTCCACACTCATGGTACTGTTAGTATATGGTTACTTAGTGTATTTTATTGCTGCAGCACTAACATTTACTTTCTTGTATTTATTATCTTGCAAAACTACCTCTCATACCCGTATTGCTACCGTAGTTTTATTTTCTAGATAATGCAAACGTTTAGTGTGCGTAGAGTTGTATCAGTGGTTGATAGAACTTGAGAGAATACTTATCCTACCTTTAGCTCCTCGTTGGGTTCGACACTCTTACTTATCGAAAAGGCTACACGCGATCCCCTATACTTGTGGGTTATCAAGACCTTTTCTGGCGCCGTTGCCGGGGAGCCATAGCGTAGGTTAATGTTCTTGTGTGCACTTGTTTGCTTTATCTCTAAGTAGTTTTTATTTTCAGTATTAAGTTGTTCTTTATCTTACTATGGATAGGGAATGCGAATTACAAAAAAAATTAGGTGTAGTTGTTATCTAAAAACGTTTTCAAAAAGAAAAGTGATTGGAAAGATGAGTAATGGTTAAATGGGGGTCGACCTTGAACACTTGTGTTCATGCCTATGAAACCAAAACAAATCTTTCCATGGAAGCTTTTCATTAAAAACATGTAAATATTGTAAATATTGTGTATATACCTCTGTACATAAAAATAAAATGCTAATTATAGTCTTTAGTTAATTGAAAGTTGATAGTTTTACTTTGCTGTCCAGAAACAGATTTTCTGTGCTCCACCGTATTAAATGTTTAAAATCACCAGAACGTGATCTTGATCTGAAATTTCTTGAGTGCAAAGTGATGCTTATTAGCTTTCTTTCATTAGACTAACTTTTTCTGATTTAAGGTACGTAGATAGGTCGAAAAATTCGATCTTTACTGACTGTTCTGTTTAGACAGATTTTGTGCTTCTCTGTAAATAAAATCGTGATAAATCTCAGAATAGTATTTTGACTTGAAAATTTTTGTGCATAAACCTGAGATTATTATCTTTCTTTCATTAGACTAAAGTTTTTCGATTTGAGCTACTTAACTATCTCGTTGAATGCCATCTTTACGGACTGTTCAGTTTTGACAGATTTCTTTGTTTATTCAATATTGTACTTGGTGTTGTTAGTTTCATTAGTTTTTCGACGGACAACGGAAATCATGAACACCTTAGTATATACAGTGGCTAATGTTGAGTAAAAATTATAAAACTTGTCAATGCTTGAACATGAGTGGATTTTATTTAATGAGTACTAACCCTACTAATGAGTTTTGTGAAGTTTTATGTGGATGTAGCTTATAAGATCTAATCAATATGGTGATATGAGATGAATAAGAAGACGCAAGAGCTCAAGCTTGGGGATGTGTAGGTGCATCCCAAGAACATATTCAAGAAGATACAATCATCTAAGCTTGGGGATGCCCGAGTCATCCCCCTATTCATCAACTAACATGAGGTTGTCTCGTTCATACTCTATATTACCCGTCCACATGATATGTATTGTCTTAACTTGTATTATAATTGCTTTTATATGTCTTGGTTTTACCTTCTTTAGTTTTATTAGGCTCCTTATTTGGTTTCGATTGCTTCTTTACTTTCACTTATAAATTCAAAATAACAAAAATATTTTCTTTTGTTTTGCTTCTTTGTTTGGTTCTTTATTTTAATTTTATTTGGGTTTTACTTTTGATTTTTATTTAGAGTTTTCCTTGCTGTAGCTAGCATGTTTAGGTCTTGCTTAGCCTCTGGTTTCTTAGTTTATCAAAAATAAAGTACCAAGTTTTATCCATTTAGCTTAGTTGATACATATGTAAAAAGTGATTTTCTGTTTTCGGTATCTACTGCTTATTGCGCGATTTTTCATATTTTACTGGAAGCTCTAAAAATCACGAAAAAATTACTGATGTTGTAGCACCTAATCCTCTGCATGTACAAAAATTGGCTAAAATTTCGGGCATGTTTAAGTGCACCTAAAAATTGCGTTTTCCAGCTGCTGTTTTTCTGGACAGATTCTGACTTTTGTTGCAAGAGTGGCCTCTTTTCGTTTTCATTTGATTTTTAATGGTTCTTACCTTTCATTTATAAGTTGGCCATTTAAGCAACCTTTCTGTAACTTAAAAACAAAATTTTATTTGGTTTAATAGTAGCACTTGGGAAATATTATCTATTGTACTAATGTCTAACCGCAGAAAAGAATGGGAAAGTTTTTGTGTTGAAGTTTTTTCACAGAGAATGAAGGAACACCAAACTATGGAATATTGAAGAATTACCAAAGTCATAAGCTTGGGGATGTCCCCGCATCCCTCTTCATCAATAACCCCACGGTTTGCAAACCTTTAAACTTTGTTTTTTGAGCAACATAGGAACTTAACTAAACTTGAAGCGGCTGTATTTTATTATCTATTTATCTTAGCATCAAACACCAGTTACATTAATAAGTGGATCGTCACATATTTTATTTATCCTCTGTTTTCAATGTTTACTTGGTTAATGGATTACTTGTTGAAACTTAAAAATGATGTGTGAATAATACTGTTTAGTAGTTTATGTTTTCTTATGGTTAGTCTCAACTAGCTAATAGTGCATATTATGTTATTTTGATATCAACATGCATTGTCCTGTTCATAAGATGGTATGGTATTGTGGTATCCTCCTCTGAATAATTCACTTGAATCGACTTGGCACATGCTCACACATGTTATGACTGAAAAATAAAAGTCAATTAAGCCTTGATGATCTATTTTGCCTCAGAGTTTTAGTATCGTTTTTATGCCTCCGTTAATTTTATTTTGTCGCAAGCATGATTATGACCGTTATCGCTCTCGTGGTTGTCGCTTCCCAGTCTATTGCTAGCCTTCACTTGTACTGAGCGGGAATGCTGCTCGTGCATCCAAATCCTTAAAACCAAGTTATCCCAAAGAGTCCACCAAAAAATTCCTATGCATGGTATTTCAAGCCATTCCAAGTAAATTTGCATGTGCTACCTTTAAAACCTTCAAAATATTTCTCTTTTTGTGTCAATGTTTACTAGCTCATGAGGAATTAGTGTGGTTATTCTTTATTCTATTTGTCAAATGGACTTTTACACCTGGACTAGTGGCATATACATCCGCTTATCCAATAACTTGCAAAAAGAGCTGGCAACGGGGTGCCCAGTCCCAATTAATTACAACTTTAACCAATTAATTCTCTTCACACTTTTGCCCTGATTCATCAGTAAGCAATGACAAACAGTGAAATACCTGAATGTGTGTAAACCAAAGAGAAAGAGGGATGATCTGCCTTGCTGGTAGAAATAACGTCCTTCATGGGAGCCGCTCTTAAAAGTCCGTTTGACAGGTAGAATACTGTTCTCACCCGCTACCATTCGTTGACAATTAACAAACACCTCTCAAAACATTTTTACCTCTGTTTTTAAAACAAAAAGCTCTAGCACGTGTTAATCCCTGCTTCCCTCTGCGAAGGGCCAATCTTTTATTTTTATGTTGAGTCACCATCCTTTCTTTGAGCACTTCTTCGAGAGCATAGCTGTCGTTCTTAGTGTAATGTGCTTGTCCCAGAATACGATTAATTGAGGTATAACCATGATGCTTTTATCTTTGATATCTCTATATCTAGTCTTCACTTGAACTTCAGAGGTGCCTTGGCATTTATGTTTTGCTCCACAATTAAGGGCAAGCGAGATACCACTCTATCATGCTTTATTATGGTCATTACAATCTTGTTGATGTTTATAAATTTCATGTTATAAGCTCTTAGTTCGTTGATACTTTTCATTAGGAAACATGATTGCTAAGTTTTATTATCCATACATCATGCAATTGTTAAAGACCTGATCATAGCATTTACAATCAAAAATTATTTTGTTATCATTTACCTACTCGAGGACGAGCAGGAATTAAGCTTGGGGATGTTGATACGTCCAAAACGTATCTATAATTTTTGATTGTTTCATGCCATTTTTATGCTTTTAGCACTTGTTTTATATTAAGTTTATTATTTATTTGGACTAACCTACTAATAGTTGCAAAAGTGCACAATGTTCTTGTTTTACTCTTTGATGTGTAGAAATTATCAAGAATACAAGAGGAAACCTTGTTGGAGTCGAATTGGGACTTTCCTGAAATCTGTCTGAGAACTTTTTACGAAGATTGCCAGTTTGACCCTCGAAGATGACGTCAATGGAGACCTGGCTGTTACGAAAGTTGTCACAATTTTCCATACGAAGATTTTAAGCCCGAGATCAGCCCAATCGGAGTTCGGACGCGGCCTGTAGGCCCGTTTTGGTGGAACCCTAAAAGGGGTGACGGAAATCCGAGAAGATATATAAAGGGAGGAAACCTAATTCGTGGAGGACTCCTCCACCCACGAATTTCAGCCACCAAAAGCCACGTTTTTGCCTCCCCCATGGATCCCATCTCCATGGGGGAGGGCTCCCAAGAAGCCATGAAGGAGGGAGGCTAAGGGGCGGCGCTCCCCAAGCTTGCCGGCGGCGGGGAAAGGAGTTCCCCGCACCGCCGGCGCCGCCGCCGCGCTGCCCCTCTCCGCCGTCTTCACCGCCATCTCCATCACCATCTCCTCCTTGTATTCAGTGGTTCATCCTCCCACAAACCTCTGTACCGTCCTATGTAAACATGGTGTTTGATGCTATAATATTTATCCTATGATTTACATCATGTTTCCGTAGTTTATTTGTCTTTTGATTGCTTAATTGAATGCATGAGGTTCATTAGAGTTGTATGTCTATATGGTGCTGTCCTTTGGTGTCCATTATATTTGTGCGCGCATGGATCAAACACCCTAGGGTTGGTAGTATTTGTAACGAAGCGGGGGAAGTTCTGCCGGAGTGACAGAAACCTGAGAACGCGAACCGATTAGTTGCACGTATGGGAGTAAGAGGACCTTGAACTTAAGGCTATGGTTGGGGAAACCTTAATGCATTGTTAGTATTTGCGGATGCTTTCTAACAATCCAATCATATAGTACTTGTAATCCCAAGTAGTGGAGTGCATGTATATTTAGCCTCTCCCACATAGAAAACTGCATCGAAGACAATGAACCAAGTACCTTCACTAATTAATCTTGGACAAAGCCACCACAATTACCACCACTTTTCCACACTCATGGTACTGTTAGTATATGGTTACTTAGTGTATTTTATTGCTGCAGCACTAACATTTACTTTCTTGTATTTATTATCTTGCAAAACTACCTCTCATACCCGTATTGCTACCGTAGTTTTATTTTCTAGATAATGCAAACGTTTAGTGTGCGTAGAGTTGTATCAGTGGTTGATAGAACTTGAGAGAATACTTATCCTACCTTTAGCTCCTCGTTGGGTTCGACACTCTTACTTATCGAAAAGGCTACACGCGATCCCCTATACTTGTGGGTTATCACGCAGCACCTTGCGTTCCTGTCCAGCGACGATGAAGCCGGGCGGCTGCACCACGTACACCTCCTCCTGCAGATCCCCGTTGAGGAAGGCGCTCTTCACGTCCATGTGATGAACATGCCATCCTTCTTGAGCTGCGAGGGCGAGGAGGAGACGGACGGACTCGAGGCGTGCCACTGGTGCGAACACTTCCTCGAAGTCCACTCCCTGCCTCTGGACATAGCCTTTCGCGACGAGCCTCGCCTTGTACTTTTGCACGTCGCCGTTGGCATCTCGTTTCAGCTTATAGACCCACTTGAGTCCAATCGGCCGGAAACCTGCAGGCAGATCAACCAAACACCATGTTTTGTTGTCGATGATGGACGCCATCTCCTCGTCCATGTCGCGCCTTCAGTTGATGTCGTGCTCGGCCTCGGCGTACGTGCTTGGTTCATCGGTGATGCCGAGGTGGAGCTCTTCTTCCTCGACCATCACGTAGTCGAGGTCGTCTTCGTGCACCATCACGTAGTCCTCGTAGGACTTTGGTTGCACGATGCCGTTCCGCGATTGCGTCGTCATGGCGTGACGCGGCTGCGGTGGAGGTTGAGCTGCCTCTGTCGTGGATGGGCCTGACGCAGGTGAAGGAGCTGGAGTAGCCGATGCAGGTTCAGGCTCGGAGCGCTGTGTCGTGGCAGCGTCTCGCTGCACGCTTCGTGTTGCTGCAGGACTCGCCGCCCGTGGCAACGCGCGTGCCACCATGTGCGTGTAGAAGTCCACGGTGAACGTGCCCGTGTCGACCACCACTCCCGGCTGCGTCCAGTTCCAGCTCGCCTGCTCGTCGAACACCACATCCCTCGTGACATGGATGCACTGGCGTGCTGGATCGTACACCCGGTACGCGGCCGAGCCTGGCTCGTACCCGAAGAACACCATGGGCGTGCTCCGGTCATCCAGCTTGGCGGGGTGTGGCTTCACAACCTTCACATGTGCGACACAACCAAATACACGCAGATAACTCACGTCTGATTTGCGTCCGTACCATACCTCGTACGGTGTCTTGCCGTCGACACTCTTCGTTGGCGAGCGATTCAGCAGGTACACCGCCGTGCTCACCGCCTCGCCCCAGAACCTCGCCGGCACGCCCTTGGCCTTCATGATGCTGCGTGCCGTCGCGACGATGGTCTGGTTCCGGCGCTCCACCACCCCGTTCTGCTGCGGTGAGTACGGCGCGGTGAGCTGGCGCCCCACTCCCTCATCGGTGCAGTAGGTGGCGAAGGTGATCGAGTTGAACTCGCCGCCGCGGTCCATGCGAAGGAGACGAAGCTTGCGTCCCGTCTCCACTTCTGCGTGCGCCTTGAAGTGCTTGATCGCGTTCGCCGCCTCGTCCTTGGTCCTGAGCAAGGTGAGCCACATGTAGCGGCTCTGATCGTCGACGAGGAGCAAGAAGTAGTGCTTGCCGGCGGGCGTTGCCGGCGCGATCGGCCCGCAGAGATCCCCATGGACCAGATCGAGCAGTCCGTCCGTGCGGTACTTGGCGGCTTGCGGGAAGGGTGATCGGCGTTGCTTCCCCGCCAGGCAGCTGTCGCATAGCTGCTCGACGTGCTCGATGGACGGCTGGCCAGCCTGCGGAGTGCGTCGAAGTTCAGGTGTCCGTACCTGGCGTGCCACCTCCACTCGTCCTCGCCATGTCGTGCGGCGAGGCAGACTGGCTGCGTGATCTCCAGCGTGATCACGTACAGTCTGTTTCGTGCCCGTGGCACCCGGGCCAGTAGGCGGTTCTGTCGATCTCGGAGGCGCAGGAGTCCACCGTGGATGTGGACATCGCAGCCGTTCTCGTCCAGCTGACGGAGGCTGGCGATGTTGCTGCGGAGGCGTGGTATGTAGTAGACGTCGGTGAGCGCCCGGTGCTCGCCGTTCTGGCACGTGAACAGGATCGTGTCCCGCCCCTTTATCTCGACCATGGAGCCATTGCCGAACTTGACCGTGCCCGTGACGCCGGTGTCCAGCTCGGAGAAGACGGACAGGTAGCCCGTCATGTGGTTGCTGGCCCCTGTGTCCAGGAACCAGGTGTCATCGCGTTGCGCTTCTTTGGTGAGGTGGACGTGCTCCTCGATCAGCTCGACGCGCTCGGTGAGACCGGCGTCCACCGTGGACGTGGCCTCGGTGCGCGCCATCTGCAACGTCTGTCCCGTGTTGACAGACGTCACCGTTGCCATCAGAAGCGCAGGCCCGTCGTCGTCGTCGTGCAGGGTGCACGTCCTGGCGAGGTGCAGAGCCACTTGCTCCTCCTCGTCCACCTTGGCCAGATTGGCCTACTGGCCTTTGCGTTCGCGACGCGGCTCCGTGCAATCTCTGGAGAAGTGGTCGGCGTACTTGTTGCAGTTATAACATTTTACCTGCGACATGTCGCGTTTGCCGCCGGAATCGTGACGATCGTTGTCGCGGCCTCGTCCTGGCGGCTTGCCCTTCTGCTTGCCCTTGCCGCCATTCGAGCCTGAACCTTGCCCCTGCTCGCGTTGCTTGCCTCGAGCCAGCCACTCCTGCTCCGTGAGAAGCAGCTGCCCGCCGACGTTGTCCGTTGCGGTGATTGAACACCGCTCAACTGACGACCGAAGTCGCCCGATCAGTGATAACCCCCAAGAGCAGGGGATCACTGTAGCACCTCTCAATGTGGAAGTAGGGTATCGATCCGCAGGAGTAAGAAGGAAAAGTTATCTATTCCCTACAACTAAAGTGTCACAAGTTTTAGTTGATTATGCACTAAACAAGTTTAAAGAACAAGATGGTTGATTTAATGGATGGAAGTTTAATGTAACAAAACAAGAATGTAAAAGTGTCACAATCCTATTCAATGCAAGTGGACAAGACAAAAGTTTTCTCTTATAGGAACAATGGACATGGGTTCACTCAATCCTCTCTCCCATCTATGGTGATTATCATGTTATAGATAAAAAGTCACACAATTGTCATGCTTTAATGGTAAACTTCTATGACGGCTACATGTCCTAAGACACATAGTTGAAAGAAAATAATCATTTGTGTTGCTAGGGTCACCCTCGTAAGGCTAGCGTGGTTTGTTGTCACTCCCACATCATACTTCTTCCTTTTTACCCCCAGATAAAGAATGTTGGGCGACATTACTGTCACTTAATGCCTATGCCTTCTGTCACTAGGCCACTCTCTACCCACATACATCATACTCTTAAAGGAAAACATATTCTAAGAACTAGTGCAATGATTTATTAATGTACGTGCATCCACATCCCTCTCATCTACCCACCGAGATGGTTGTCAACCACCCCGTTAGCGCGGATAAACAAGGCATTAAGAATAGATAAATCCATTGCATGTAACATAGATGTATTCCAAAGTATGACAAACCATAAAATCCCAACATGACGGTAAATGCATAACATAATATCATATGACACCACAATATCCACCATAGGAATTACAAAGATAGTTCCATAATCATGCAAGACACATCATATGGACTTCAACAATGATCATACATAGAGAGATTGGATCAAGTTACCACCACAAACCCAAAGTCCAGGGGGTGGACTACTCCCCCTTCATCATGGATGATGATGGTGGAGATGTTGGAGAAGATGGAGACCACCCCGGCAGCGCCCCGCCGGAGTTTTCCCCCTCCAATCTGCAGCTCCAGGTCTTCTGTTTCGTGGTTTTGTGTTTCTGCGGCGCTCTCCTCCGAAAGCCGTCGGGGGACTATTTTTATAGTCGTTTTTAGGTCAAGACGGAGGCTCGGGAAAAAGATCGACGGCAACGGAGCCTCGAGGCCCAAGATGGTGGGTCCCACGCGGCCAAGGAATCTGGCCGCGTGGGCCACCCTATCTTGGCCCTCGGGCCTCCGTTTGTTCGCTTCCTTCGCTCCCACGCTTCGTTCCTTCCAAAAACTGATGCTCGTAAATTTCCAGGTCATTTGGACGTCGTTTGGGTCCCTGAAACATCAAAATATAGAAAATAGGGTTTTCTGCCTGTGCAGGGTTAATTCCAGAAAAATAGGGAAACTATGAAATATTCCCAAAATCAATATAAAACAATGATATAACCCTTATATGATTGAAATATAAGTAATACAATGCAAAGTTCATGTATGCATTTTACATGCATCAACATCCCCAAGCTTAACCTATACTCGTCCTCGAGTATGAAGGTGATAAAACTAACATGGACTTTGCATTTTAATACTATCAATGGATATCAAGGATGATTACTATTGCTACATAGAGTCAAATGATTCATTCTTCAAAGGAGTAGCAATATACAAGATGGATTATAAAGTGATATCAAATATTCAATGTAAGGATGTTCAATGATAATTCACAAAGTGTAACATAGAAGAAAGTACTATGGACCAAATGTATGCATAATGAAAAGTAAAAACATCCTATAATGGTCATAGAGTACTCTTATGAAATCTGAATATAAAAGGTGGACACTTTGGAAAGATAGATAAATAAGTAGAGGTAAAACATGCAAAAGTCTCATCTAGCTTCCAAATGCTTCTACTTAAGTTAATGATTGCAATGTGGTATTCATTGGTGTCAAGCTCTCATTACCCCTATCATAGCATCTTGAATGGTTAAGTTGAAAGTGAAAGCAAATATGAGTAATGTGCTTGACAAAGTAAGGGTTGGATGCCTCATGCCCCGTGAATACAAAAGCCTCCCCAACTGGCTACTCAACTCGGGTCACAAAGCAAGTTCAAGTTTTAAAGTCATTGCAAGTAATAAAAGCGTCATCAAGAGCGTCAACTGGGTACCTCTTGTCTCAGGACATGGAACAAGCCTCATGTCAAAATGACAAGACAAACAAACAAAATGGACAATCTCAGCATTCTTTTATTTACTATGGGTATAGCTTTTTATTGTGAAGTGCTTCACTGAAGGTCCACTATGGCATGTAAGTAAACTTCCACCATGAATGATGCATGGCTTATGTTAGCGGCCCAGGCGTCTCTCTAGCCATTTATACTTACTCCTTAAACTTGCCAAGTTTCCACCTTTATTTCACACAATGTTAGGCATCCATAGACAAAAGTGCATGATATCAACTAAATATAATTAAGAGCACGTTGAAAGCTTGCCATGTGACAGCACATATGGGCTAACTCCCAACCAAGACTCTTGTCAAGCACACAACTTCATAATTTTAATCACAATGGTTCATGTTTATTAAGTGCAGAATAAAAGTAAAGTGTGCATCAAGTTCGTGAGAGCTTTTTAACCAACTTCTCCCATAACAATCAATAACATAAGCATTTTAATTCGGAAACATAGATAATACAATATAACATGATAAACATACTTGGAATAGCATAAAGCTAATAGGTAGATATGGTGGACTCACTGGAAAAACTTTGGTTGAAGGTGTTGGAAAACAAGTTTTTGCTTGTTGGAATTTTTGGGCTAGCAAGAGGGAGAAAGTTGACCGTCTAAATGCATGCAAAAGTGTCCATAGAACTAATCAATCCATGTTAAACAAAGTAAAGTAACATTCAGCATCAAAACATGAATAAAAGATAGCTCTTGATAAAACACTTGCAAATTAATATTCATTAAAAAGCACATGAATCATGCAACTATATGTATCTTTTTGAATCAACTCAAACATCCCTTTCCCAATCTTTTTAATAGCATCCAACTTAATTCAACCCAAATTTCCAGTAGCTCTCTCATAACATAAATGATAGTGGTGGTCTCAAGACAAACAAACCGAAATAAAAAGTAAATAAAAAGACGCTCCAAGTTTATGCGATAAAGTGCATTGATCGAAAAACAGAAGTTAGACGTGTGCAAACCGAGAGTGTGTTGGTCCAGTGGGGTTGTCTTCACATCCCCAAGCTTATGGTCTTCACCATCCTTGGATAGCTCTTGGTGCATCTCCTCTAATCCTGTGAAAAAACTTCAAAACACCGTTTCTCCCATTTCTTTTCTGTGGGGAGACATTAGTAGTGATAGACAAATGAATTGCTTGCTGCATATAATCCTTAAACAAAAATTCATATGAATGTCCAGAAAGTGTATAATGTTGTATGCCTACTTATAAACTCAATTGGATCAAAAAGATTCAAGTTAAAAGTTTAAAGAATGCATCAAACAAAATGGGACAGAATCTGTCCAGAAAAACAGCAGCAGCAAAACGCATTTTTCTACCCTACTTAATTATGTCGAAAAAATCTGAAACAATTCATGCATACAGAGGATGAAAAGTTGCAACTACAGTTCAAATTGCAGCTCATTCGGAGTTACAGAATAGGAATGAAAAATCATACCGTGCACAGACTCGTGCTGGAATAAAATCTCCGAATACAATAAGCAACTTTTTCAAGCCAAAATGGGTAAAACTTGGCACTTTATTAAAAATTCTAGAAACTAAACTAAAAACTAAGTCTCTTGTTACAGCAAGAGGACACAAAGAAAATCAAAAAATAAAAACAACCGGGTTGCCTCCCGTAAAGCGCTTTCTTTATAGCCATATAGCTAGGCTTACTTACTTGTTATCAAGATGGTTGGAGTGAGGTGGCTTGGCATCCCCAAGCTTGAATTCTTGTACTTATTTGATATATGTTGGGTGAGTCTAGGGGTAACATCCCCAAGCTTGAGTGGTTGTCCCTCTTGATCTTTGTTCATCACCCTCAACTCTTCCATTTGAAAAATTCTCTTTACACAAAACTCAACATAAAACTTGATTAGAGGGGTTAGTGTCTCCATAAATTAAATCCTCATACGTACAGCTTGATTCTAAACATTAGCTACTGTTACTATGGTTGTGCATTGCTCTTTGATCAATAGAACTACACAAAACACAAGTAATGAGAGTAATGCAAAATAAAGACAGAATCTGTCAAAAACTGGACAGCCCGTAAAGAGTGAATTTTCAGAGGCACTTACGTTGCTCAAATCAGAAAATTTTGAACTAATGAAATGTGTATTAATAACTGAAGATTGCTGTCGTAAAATTTCAGGTCAAAATTTTTTTCTGTGATTTTTAACATTTTTCGCAGTGAAGCTTAGGAATCTGTTTTCTGGACAGCCATGATAGTTTTAATGATGCTCACATAGGAACAAGAATTGAAATGCAAAAGATAGCATCAAGAGAAAAATATGAAACACTTTTAAGTCTAACCCACTTCCTATGCATTGGGATCTTGTAAGAAAATAAATCATTGAAACACAAAGCAAGTAGCATAGGAAGATAAAACAAGAGCAATTTCAAGACTTTGAACTTAAAGAGAGGAAACGTAATAATATTGAAATGTTTAGAACCATGTTTTCCCTCTCATAATAACTTTCAGTAGCATCATGAATGAATTCAACAATATAATTATGACATAAAGCATGTCTTTCATGATCTACAAGCATAAAAGTATTAGTACTCTCCACATAAGTAAAATCCTTCTTAGTAATAGTGGGAGTAAAACATTCATAATCATCATTGTAATCATCATATATAGGAGGCATATCATAATCATAATAAACTTTATCCTCAATAGTAGGTGGACTGAAAATATCATATTCATCATTGTAATAATCGTAAATGGGAGACATAGTATCCTTCCCAAGCTTAAATGATTGCAAGATATAACAAAAATAAATTTAAAGTTTAGTGCACACAAGAATAGAAACTTAAGCGCTACGCTCCCCGGCAACGGCGCCAGAAAAGTACTTGATAACCCCCAAGAGCAGGGGATCACTGTAGCACCTCTCAATGTGGAAGTAGGGTATCGATCCGCAGGAGCAAGAAGGAAAAGTTATCTATTCCCTACAACTAAAGTGTCACAAGTTTTTGTTGATTATGCACTAAAAAAGTTTAAAGAACAAGATGGTTGATTTAATGGATGGAAGTTTAATGTAACAAAACAAGAATGTAAAAGTGTCCCAATCCTCTTCAATGCAAGAGGACAAGACAAAGGTTTTCACTTATAGGAACAATGGACATGGGTTCACTCAATCCTCTCTCCCATCTATGGTGATTATCATGTTATAGATAAAAAGTACACACAATTGTCATGCTTTAATGGTAAACTTCTATGACGGCTACATGTCCTAAGACACATAGTTGAAAGAAAATAATCATTTGTGTTGCTAGGGTCACCCTCGTAAGGCTAGCGTGGTTTGTTGTCACTCCCACATCATACTTTTTCCTTTTTACCCCCAGATAAAGAATGTTGGGCGACATTACTGTCACTTAATGCCTATGCCTTCTGTCACTAGGCCACTCTCTACCCACATACATCATACTCTTAAAGAAAAACATATACTAAGAACTAGTGCAATGATTTATTAATGTACGTGCATCCACATCCCTCTCATCTACCCACCGAGATGGTTGTCAACCACCCCGTTAGTGCGGATAAACAAGGCATTAAAAATAGATAAATCCATTGCATGTAACATAGATGTATTCCAAAGTATGACAAACCATAAAATCCCAACATGACGGTAAATGCATAACATAATATCATATCACACCACAATATCCACCATAGGAATTACAAAGATAGTTCCATAATCATGCAAGACACATCATATGGACTTCACCACAAACCCAAAGTCCAGGGGGTGGACTACTCCCCCTTCATCATGGTGATGATGGTGGAGATGTTGGAGAAGATGGAGACCACCCCGGCAGCGCCCCTCCAATCTGCAGCTCCAGGTCTTCTGTTTCGTGGTTTTGTGTTTCTGCGGCGCTCTCCTCCGAAAGCCGTCGGGGGACTTTTTTTATAGTCGTTTTTAGGTCAAGCCGGAGGCTCGGGGAAAAAGATCGACGGCAACGAAGCCTCGAGGCCCAAGATGGTGGGTCCCACGCGGCCAAGGAATCTGGCCGCATGGGCCACCCTATCTTGGCCCTCGGGCCTCCGTTTGCTCGCTTCCTTCGCTCCCACGTTTCGTTCCTTCCAAAAACTGATGCTCGTAAATCATTTGGACGTCGTTTGGGTCCCTAAAACATCAAAATATAGAAAATAGGGTTTTCTGCCTGTGCAGGGTTAATTCCAGAAAAATAGGGAAACTATGAAATATTCCCAAAATCAATATAAAACAATGATATAACCCTTATATGATGCAAATATGATTGAAATATAAGTAATACAATGCAAAGTTCATGTATGCATTTTACATGCATCAATCAGTTCCTCGACTGACAGCTCGTTCAGATCGAGCAGTGTCTCGATGGAACACGCGATCTGCGCGTACTGGCTCGGCACCTCCCTGAGGAATTTCTGGACCACCTTCACTTCATCGACGGTGTCCCCGAGCGAGCGCAGGTTGTTGACGAGGGCGGTGATGCGCAGGCCGAACGCGTCGAGCGTTTCTCCCTCCATGAAGGCGATCTGCTCGAACTCCCGTCGGAGGCGCTGCGCGGTCGCCTCGCGAACGCGGCTCACGCCCGTTTGCATCATCTTCACGGCCTCCCACGCCTCCTGCGCGGTTTCCTTGACGGCGAGGACCGGAATCATCTCCGGTGGCACGGCCCGCAGTAGCGCTGACAGAGCGGCCATGTCCTCGCGGTCTCCCGGCACGCCCATGCCGGTCATAGCCTCCCAGAGACCTTGGGCCTTCAGATTGATCCTCATGATCAAGGACCACTCGATGTAGTTGGTGGCCGTGAGCGTGGGGTAGACGATGGTGCTGCCGCCGCCGCCGTGCACCACACGCTCGTGGATGACGACCTCGGTGCCGTTGCCGCCGTGCCGTTGCCTGCTGCGCCCCCGGCTTTGTTCTCGTGCCGGTATCGTGCGCGTGCTCGACGACGACCTGTGCGATCCTGCAGGTGTACTGCTGCGGCGTCTCCCACCATTGCCGCCGCCGCCACCACCTCCTCCGTCCCCTCCATCGTTGCTGCCGACCATCGTGCACAAGAACCTCGATTAATGAGGCTCTGATACCAAATGACAGCAAATTGGCCTAAGCAGCTCGTCCGAACTCTGAAGAACAGAGCTCGAGAGAGGGATTTTGTGCAGTGTAAAACTTACTGCTTTTCTCCGTTTTCCCTTTTTATTTGTAGAGTGGTTACAGGGAACACTAAAAACCCTGAAAACCTGCAACTAAATCGGATCACGATCGAGTCCATGACGCTGCCATCCCAACGTCTCTCGCCCGTAATCCTACATGATCGCCACGACCCACGACTGCCGTGCCATCCCACGACGGAGTCCTAGTGATCTCCTAAACTCTAGGAAATCAAACGTGCAAACCAAGTCGTGAACAGGCTCACGATACATGGTGCTTATTTCCGACGAAACTGAACTTAACACCTAGCGACAGGGTTTATCTAACAGAGACATCAGGAAAGGATTAAGAGTTGTATCATCTCATACTTGCGACGACTACACACAATATGTTTCTAACTGTCTACTTGACCTGACTATGTCGGAGACTGCCACGTTTGTTGAGTGTGACGGTGTTTGCCGAGTGCATTTTATCAGACAGCCGGTGCCTCGCCGTGGGAGTGGTTGGAGTCGGGCTTGCTCAAAACGTTGTGCAGCC
Organism: Poa pratensis; assembly: GCA_947311845.1. NCBI lineage: Eukaryota > Viridiplantae > Streptophyta > Magnoliopsida > Poales > Poaceae > Poa > Poa pratensis. Next base: position 16,697,532 of record CAMZMU010000111.1, read on the forward strand.
GGAGACCTGGTGGCTTGGTTATATCCCTAGAAAGTTTGAGATATATAATTATTAATCTATTGTTAGAGCACTTCCGCTTCGGTCCTCCCCCTAAACGTACAATACTGTCAATAGAACCGGTCTATTTACACTACGCTGTTTTTTCTGTATACCAAGTTACCAACTCGGTTTGGTTTTTTTCGTGTGCCGTATTTTTTAAACTGGTCCGGCTCAAGCCGAGCCTGGTAAATACTGGGCTGAGTCCAGATCGGGAGCCGGGGAAAAAGGAAGATAATTTGTGGGAGATAGGAATCAAACTTTTGGGTCTCACAGGCACAACACAAGGAGCACAGCCATTACACTGACTATGCTTCTGTGATCAGTTTTGCATTATACTTAATTAAATCTTCATTTTCTATGACGAGTTACAGGACACACAATATATTTTCTACCTGAGAAGATTTCCAACTTTTTTAGTAACTAATCATTGAAATTGAGCACCAAATCTTTTAAAATTAATTTTAAGAAATTAACAACATGAAATTGAAATATAGACGAACCCATTTTCATGAAAAAATTGATAATTATAGTAAGTGATTTTTTCAACCTGCTCGTCATGACCATTTTTTTTCCTAATATATAGTATGATCAAATTAGACATCCTTAATAAATAGTTTTGTTTTTTGACAAGGTCAACATATTATTAATTTTTTGCTCAAAAAATTTGTGCTAGAAAGGACATTCTGGCACGTGCAACAAATTTTGCGACAACCGAGCCTCCATTTTGGTTTCTCACACGCTTGTATGACCCACCCATACAACCCAATTGGTCTACCCATTCGACCATGTCCAAGAAGCAAATGATGCACAATAGATAGATCAACAGGGTTCGTCAAGAATTTGTGATCGTTAGATGGCTATGAGTGTTGCATGTGGGTCCACATGTCCCAGATGTGCTAGGTCAACATAGCCAGGGGTGTTGCATGTGGGTCAACATGTCACAAAGGTGGTAGATACATACCTATATCGCCTACTAGATAGATCCAAATACACTAGCCCTAGAAAGTGAGACCTAGAACTATCATATGTGTCCCACAACATGCAAACATAGCTAGTAGTATTACATGTGGGTCCACATGTACCAAAAGTCAAAAGTGGTTGATATAAACTAGATGGATATCAGCGTTTCAGGTGCGTCCACACTTTCTAGATATGCTAGGTCAAGATGGCTAGGGATGTTGCATGTAGATCCACATGTTCCAAAGGTGGTATACACACCTATATAAACTACTAGGTATCTGGACCCACATGCACCAGCCATTAGGGTGGTAAGGGTACACCAAGTTGGTTAGATAGGAGTGTTGAATGTGGGTACACATGTGCTAAAGGTGGTGTTGGGTACCTAGAGGACTATAACGGTGTTGCATGTGGGTCCACATGACCCAAAGGTGGTAGAGTAACCATTTACACTCACAACATGCAACCCTATCACTTTGATTTCACAACGTTCAACCCTAAAGGTTTTGTTTGTCCCACACCATGCAACATAGATACGAGTGCTGCATGTGGGTCCACATGTCGCAAAGGTGGTGATGGCTACATAGATGAGTAGGAGTGTTGCATGTGGGTCCACATGACCCAAAGATGGTAGAGTAACCATTTACACTCACAACGTGCAACCCTATCCCTTTGATTTCACAACATGCAACCCTAAAGGTTTTGTTTGTCCCACAACATGCAACATAGATACGAGTGTTACATTTGGGTCCACATGTCGCAAAGGTGGTGATAGCTACCTAGATGACTAGAAGTGTTGCATGTGGGTCCACATGGCCCAAATGTTGTACGTAGATGTGTACATAGATGAGTAGGAGTGTTGCATGTGGGTCCACATGGCCCAAAGGTGGTAAAATAACCATCTAGACTTACAACATGCAACCTACCCCTTAGTTGTGACAACATGCAACACTATCCCTTAGATACGACAACATGCAACCCTAAAGATTTTGCTGATCCCACAACATGCAACATAGATATGCGTCTTGCATGTTGGTCCACATGTAGATCTAAGGGGTAAACGAGGCACGTCAGACATATCTTGACTTACAACATGCAACCCTACCTCTTACATGAGACAACATGCAATATAGATAGGAGTGTTGCGGGTGGGTCCACATGTCACAATAGGGGTGATGGGTAACTAGATGACTAGGAGTGTTGCATGTGGGTCCACATGGCCCAAATGTGGTAGATGTGTACCTACATGACTAGAATGTTGCATGTGGCTCCACATGACCCAAAATTGGTAGAACAACCATCTAGACTTACAACATGCAACCCTACCCCTTAGATGAGACAACATGCAACCATAAAGATTTTGCTGATCCACAACATGCAACATAAATAGGTGTGTTGCATGTTGGTCCACATGTCGATCTATGGGGTAAACGAGGTACGTCAGACATATCTGGACCCATAGACACAACACATAGCAGTCTTGACCCACCTATGACAGGTTTTTAGAGATATGGACCCTATACACCACCCCTAGCCAGCCATCTTGACCTAGCCATTAGGGTGGTAAAGGTACACCAAGTTGGTCAGATAGGAGTGTTTCATGTGGGTCCACATGTGCCAAAGGTGGTGTTGGCTACTTAGAGGACTAAGGGTGTTGCATGTGGGTCCATATGGCCCAAAGGTCGTACAATAACCTTCTACACTCACAACATTACCCTATCCCTTTGATTTCACAACATGCAACCCTAAAGTTTTTGTTGGTCCCACAACAGGTTACAGAGATAGGAGTATTGCATGTGGGTCCACATGTCACAGAGGGGGTGATGGGTACCTAGATTATTAGGAGTGTTGTATGTGGTTTCACATGGCTTAAATGTGGTAGATGTGTACCTACATCAGTAGAATGTTGCATGTGGGTCCACCTGGCCCAAAGGTGGTAGAATAACCATCTAGACTTATAACATGCAGCCCTACCCCTTAGATGCGATAACATGCAACCCTAAATAATTTGTTTGTCCCACAACATGTAACATTGACATGCGTGTTGCAAGTTTGTGCACATGTCGATCCAAGGGGTAAACGAGTAATGTCAGACATATCTGGACCCATAGACACAACACATAGCAGTCTTGACCCACCTACGATAGGTTTTAGAGATGTGGACACTATACACCACCCTAGTCGGTCATCTTGACCCACCAATGTCAGGTTTTAGAGATCTGGACCCATATATAGCACCCCTAACCATCTTGACATAGCACTATGATCTGGACCTACTAAGAATCTGGATCATTGTGCTAGTAGGTTCACATGCCTAGTAGGTGCAGATCGTAGTGCTATGTCAAGATGGTTAGGGTGCTGTATATGGGTCCATATCTTTAAAACCTGACATTGGTGGGTCAAGATGACCGGCTAGGGTGGTGTATAGGGTCCACATCTCTAAAACCTGTCATAGGTGGGTCAAGACTGATATGTGTGGTGTCTATGGGTCCAGATATGTCTAACGTGCCTCGTTTACCCCTTTGGACCGACACGTGGACCAACATGCAACACGCCTATCTGTGTTGCATGTTGGGACCAGCAAAATCTTTAGGGTTGCATGTTGTTGTATCTAAGAGGTAGGGTTGCGTGTTGTAAGTCTAGATGATTATTCTACCACCTCTAGGCCATGTGGACCGACATGCAACATTCCACTCATCTAGGTACATATCTACCACATTTGGGCCATGTGGACCCACATGCAACACTCCTTGCCATCTAGGTACCCATCACCACATTTGCGACATGTGAACTCACATGCAACACTCCTATTATGTTCCATATTGTGGTACCAACAAAATCTTTAGGGTTGGATGTTGTGAAATTAAAGGGATAGGGTTGCATGTTGTGAGTGTAAAAGGTTATTCTACCACCTTTGGGCCATGTGAACCCACATGCAACACTCCTAGTCCTCTACGTACCCAACACCACCTTTAGAACATGTGGACCCACATGCAACACTCATATCTATGTTGCATATTGTGGGACCAACACAACCTTTAGGGTTGCATGTTGTGAAATCAAAGGTAATGGTTGCATATTGTGAGTATAGATGGTAATACTACCACCTTTGGGCCATGTGGACCCACATGCAACACCTTTAGTTCTCTAGGTACCCAATACCACCTTTGACACATGTGGACCCACATGCAACATTTCAATCTGACCAACTTGGTGTACCCTTACCACCCTAATGGCTGGTGCATGTGGGTCCAGATTCCTAGTAGGTTATATAGGTTTGAATGTACCACCTTTGGAACATGTGGACCCACATGCAACAACCCTATATTGAACTAGCACATCTAGTTGTATATCTACCACTTTTGGTACATATGGACCCACATGCAATACTACGCTATGTGTGCATGTTGTGTGACACATATGATAGTTATAGGTCAAGCTTTCGAGGGCTGGTGTATTTGGATCAAAATGTTTAGTAGGCGATATAGATAGGTATGTATCTACCACCTTTGTGACATGTTGCATGCAACACCCCTGGCCATGTTGACCTACCACATCTCGGACATGTGGATCCACATGCAACACTTATAGCCATCTAGTTATCACAAAATCTTGACGAACCCTGTTGATCTGTCTATTGTGCGTCATCTGTCCCTTGGACATGGTCGAATGGGTTCGACCAATTGGGTTTGCTCATTGACTGTGTCAGGGTGGGTCATACAAGCATGTGAGAAACTAAAATGGAGGCTCAGTTGTCGCAAGATTTGTTACACGTGTCAGAATGCCCTTTGCAGCACATTTGTTGAGCAAAAAATTAATAATATGTTGGACTTGTCAAAAAACAAAACTATTTATTAAGGATGTTTAATTTAATTATACTATATTAGGACAAAAATGGATCACTACGAGTAGGTTGAAAAAATCACTTACTATAATTATTAAAAAAAATCATGAAAATGGGTTCATCTATATTTTAATTTCATGTTAATTTCTTAAAATTAATTTTAAAAAATTTGGTGCTCAATTTCAATGATTAGTGACTCAAAAAAGGATGCAAATCTAATCAGGTAGAAATATACTGTGTGTACCTTCTGTAACTCGTCTTAGAAAATGAAGATATTATTACATACAATGCGCAATGAACACCCAAGCATTGTTAGCCTAGTGGCTGTGATCCTTTTATCTCGCCTGGAAACCTAAGTTCGATTCCCATCTGCCACAAATATTTTTCCTTTTTCCCCAGCTCCGGATTTAGACTCAGCCCACTCTTTGCCAGGCTAGGCTTGAGCCTGTCCATTAAAAAAAAAACGGCGCACGAAAAAAACCTCGTCATATAAATAGACCGGTTCTACTAAACTACTAAACGTAGTGTATGTTTATCGCGAAGGGGTATCGGACAATCTCAGCCAAACTACTAAACGTAGTGTATGTTTATCGCGAAGGGGTATCGGACAATCACAGCCGTTGATGTGTTTAGGGGAGGACCGAAGCAGAGCTCTTATTAGAGTAGATTAATCTTTAATAAATAAGTATTCTAGTGTTCTAAAAAAGTGTTCCAGCACGTCACAAACACAACTTACCACCAACTTTGACTGTAGCGTGGTACGGTAGCGCGGGCCAGTAACTTTTTCCACGCGCCACCAATAGTCTTTTCCCTACTAGTGTTTGGCTATCCGGTGGACGGAGGAGTGGGTTTCTCCGGCGGTCGGCAGTGCGCCATGGCGTCGACTTATGCGACGATGACAACGATGTCAGGGGCAACAACAGGGGCGTATGGGTAGGGGATGATGACGGTAAGCACAAGATTCGGCCGGGACGGGGGTCCTTCTACACTCGCGTTGAGCATGTTCAATCTCGCAATCACTCGACAGTCGACATGATCTGTTTAACGGACCTCCCTTATTCCGCTTGTTTTTCGAGAGGAAATGGGTCGGAATCGGGAAGTAGGGGAAAATAAAATGGCCAATCAAGTGGCTTTTCTGGGCTCCATGAGAAAAATCTGGGCTCCAAAAATACCAGAGTTTTGGCCTAAAAACAACGATCTTTGCATCCAGATTATCACGATCATGCATCGACTAGCACCATGCGTCACCACATTCGTCTTTAGATAGATTTTTTTTTCTCCGAAAAGGGCAGTCCCAGCCTCTGCATCGAGTGATGCATACGGCTATTTTATTACGAATGAATAAAAGTATCAAAGTTACATCTCAACGATCACATAAAGTAGCGACGTGAATCAACCAGCGAAAGAGCAACATAGAGTAACTACTGTAGTCGACTAATATGCTGCCAAAAATGCCGGGAGAAAAACTCATGTGCCACCAACAGGAGACGAGTGCAGCCAGTATCCATAAGATGTCGCTGGTCCGGCAGCAATAGGAAAGCCCATAGCTGTATCCAGTGTACCGCCATATGGATAACCTGTAAGACATGAAAGTTGTTTTTTCTGTTTAAAACAAGATTATTTCGACAATTCCAAATAGACCAACAAATAGCTGAAACACCAATGCGTATCCTAGCTTTGGTCTTTTTATCAACTCCATTAAGCCAATTTCCAAACATATTAGAAACATTAGACGGTGGAGTGATATTATAGGTACAGAATACAATTCTCCATATTAATTTAGCAAAAGGACATGAAATAAATAAATGCTCTACCGTCTCTTCAGCATCATAAAAAGAGCATTTAGTACGTCCATGCCAATTTCTTTTAGCCAAATTATCCTTTGTGAGCACCACTTTTCGATTAAGGAACCACATGAATACTTTAATTTTAAGCGTATCTTCAATTTCCATAAATAAGTTCTTAAAAATCTAGTATGTCCATTCATCATATCTTCATACATAGACTTAACAGTAAATATCCCATTTTGAGTGAGCTTCCAAACAAAGCAATCAGGTTGGTCAGATAAATTAATATCCATTAATCTGAGGCATAGATGAGACCACTCGTCCCATCTATGAGCAAGAAGAGCTCTCCTAAAACTAATATTTAGGGGAGGAGCACCATTAAAAACAGCATGTACAGTAGCATTCTTTTGCTGTACAAGGTTATATAGTGATGGATATTGTTGCTGCAAAGGCAAGTTACCTAACCAAATATCCTCCCAAAACCGAATGGTTTCCCCGTTTCCTAATTTGAAACAGCCTCTATTAAAGAACTCCTCTTTAACTCTCATAAGACCTTTCCAAAAAGGGGCTAGTGTTTTATTCTGAAGGTATTTGTTAGTTAACAACTCTTGCCAAACCCCTTCTTCATTTAAGAGTTTAAAAGGCCACTTGCTAAGTAAACACTTATTTTTCAATTCAAGGACCTCAACACCAAGTCCTCCCTGATCTTTTGGGCGACAAATAATATTCCATTTAGTTAACTGATATTTACGTTTGTTCTCATCACTTTGCCAAAAAAAACATGATCTATAGAAATCTAGTCTTTTCCTCACCCCTTTGGGTATTTCTAAGAAAGACAACATAAACATCGGTAGACTAGATAGGACCGAATTTATAAGGACAAGACGATCTCCATATGAAAGCATCTTTCCCTTCCAGCAGCCAAGTTTACCTTCGAAACGACATTCCACTGGGTTCCACTCGGAATTTCGAAGTTTCCTATAGTGAATGGGGACTCCCAAATATTTGAAAGGTAAAGAACCAGCCTCATAGTTACATCGTTGCGCCATCTCATAGTTCTTCTTGAACTAATGGCGAGGATGGTCCTATAAGTGCTAATTACGTTTAGCGTGTGATTTGGTTTCTTAAATGATGTTATAAACATTTATATGCGTTAATCTAATTTCATTATTATTGTGTAATTTTTGCTCTGACGAAAAAAGCGTCTCACCGACCTTGTGGCACAGGAGCAAAACGAGCAGAAAAAAACCCGTGGACGCTGAAGCAGCGGCCAGTACGAATCACTTCACGGGAGGTCCCTCGCTGGACTCTGCTGAAGCCAAAAGCCGACGCCTCTTCCCATCCCTATCTAGGTAGCTTAGCGTTGGCCCCTCCTTCCTCCTCTCCCGGAGAGCCTCCCGCTTTCCTCTCCAACGAGCCGAGGCGCCAAAAATAAACACGTACGTCCGAGCGTGCGTCCGATCCTCGTGGAACCCTCGTGCCCCTCGTGGCGATCGGTCAATGGAGGTTGCCGCGGCAGGAGAGCCGGCGCCTGCAGGCGAGTGGCTGGAGGAGCGAGGCGCGGAGGCCGTGTACCTCCCCAGGCTGATCGCCGGCGTCATCTCCGGCACGCTCACCGGCCTCTTTGCTCTCGGTAATTCATACCGACTTTTCGTGTTTCTTGCTGCGCTCGACTGTCGTGCGTGCTTAAATTGTCGTGTGCTGATTAAGCTGGAGCATTGACCGGAGCCGTCACCGGCGCGCTGGCGGGCAGAGCCTCTGACAGCGGCGTTCTCCGGGGCGCTGGACTGGGAGCGATCGCCGGGGCCGTCCTCTCCATCGAGGTTCTCGAGGCGTCCCGCGCGTACTGGTGCTCGGACCGGCTCGGCACTTCCTCCATGGTCAGTGATCTTCTTCCACACACCGGGCCCTTGTTACATTCAGATGCTCTGTTCTGATCCTCACTTGCATAATGCTTGCCCAAGATGTAAATTATGATGATCTGCTGATTTCCAAGTCCTAGAGAATAAGTGATGCCACATGATTATACCGATTATCTCCCCAAAAATGACGCCACCCTGTATATGTTCGTCAGCTTGATGCCACTTTCATGAATGTCCATTGCAAAACTGTTTTAGCTTTGGGTTTTACAACAAACAAAAAAGTAGATAGTCAGATTTGGATTCATATTTGCTGAAGATTTTTGTTTCCAATGGTAACTGCGCATATATATTTGTACTTAAACAGCGACACTTAATTTGGTACGGAGGAGGTAGATCGATGCGCGTCTAAGAAAGTTCATTAAAAAACTGTTCATAAATTTTAAATTTCAGGCAGATTTCATAGAGCAGCTACTTCATGCCCGGTTTGTGCAAGAGCGGCTCGGATCTTCAGCACATACAGCGTACCGTTGGCAGGTCAGCTGCATATCCTTGTCTACCTAGCAGCGATTTTTTCCTATCTAGAAAGGAAACTACATAAATGACGACCACTCGTTGATCGCGGTGTTTGCTACAAAATGTAGAGACGGTACGATTCTGACGGTGATGTGTATGAATGTTGCTTGTCAAGTGTATTTCATTTGGTGAAGGAATTAAATCAGATTGAATGGACAGTACTGCAAAAAGGAGGGTGTTGGATTCACAATTAATCGAGGGTCCCGTCATGTCTCGCTGATTGCATCTGTACTGAATTTTAGACATATTGTTTTTCATCGACAGGTCGGCATATCAGACTTAGGCCAAGACGATGTGTATGACATCTTCGGAGACATTTCGTCGAGGGGGCTTTCGAGAGAGTCGCTGAAAAAATTACCACAGTTTGTGGTAAATGATCAGGCCGAGGCCACATTTGGTGAAAACCTGCCTTGCACTATCTGTCTACAGGTACAGTTGTCAGAATAGACTTCATGTTGTTAGAGAAACTCTTGCATAACGAGCATGGGAAGCGCTCTGCCGATTTCGGTAAGAAGGAAAATCGAAAACTAAACAAGTACAAAAAAATTTACAGTAGAACTGAAAAAACACAGAGCGCACATGGAAGTGAAAAAACTACATTATGTTGAACTTCTACCACACCCGTAGTGCATACAAGGGAGGCAAGATTCAGCTAACATGGTGTACACTACTTACCATTAGGTCATAAATGATTGTTATGTTGATCAATGTCCTGAAGATCCGTAGCAAAGTACTTCCCTTGCCTGTTGCCACTAGGTGGTTGTATGCTGATCAATGTTCTGAAGATCCATAGCTGAGTACTTACCGCTAGGTGGTTGCTTCTGTTCTCCAGCTGGTTGTCAGTGATGATTGATCCGGTACTAAAACTAGATGAAACAGTGTGCCAAGATCTAAGGTCCATGGAACCTTCTATACTAAATATTTTGTTCGACAAATATTGTGATTTTTGTGTGTTTACGTGGATAAACAAAGGTACACTTGTCCATTTTTATGACAAGTGATGGCTAGACAGTGTACACTGGGACCTTAAACTACAGCACTATAGTTTGAAATGAATGCAGAGAGGTGCAACAACCACCATGTTTATTTCTTCTTTTGTACTAGCATTTGCAGCTCGCAACCTCCGTACCAATTTTCGCATGCTACTAAATGCAATGTAGTTGGTATTTGATTCGCATCTTTTTCCATCATTATCGTTTTCGAGTAAACCTATGTGTATGTTCATTGTTCAGTTCTCATCCTCCTAAATTCTAGTAAATTCCTAATGGTAGTGTGCTTGTTGCTCTTGTAGGATATGGTCGCTGGTGAGACGGCGAGGAGGTTGCCAAATTGCTCCCATGCTTTCCACCTGCTCTGCGTGGACAAATGGCTCCTTAGCCACGGTTCATGCCCTGTGTGTCGGCAACATGTGGAAGATAATAAGATGTGTAGGTAATGTTTACTCTTTATACTACGTAGGAAGAGAGAGGAAAGAAAAGGTATACACAGGAAGTGTTGTAAATTAGATTAATCTGTGCATTCTACTGCAAGCAAAGAGGCTCTGTAGTATGTACATCTGATATTTCCTCACATAATCGGCCAAAATGTTAAGGGGGAATATTGCTGCAATAGAATGTATATAAGACATTTTAGAATGTGGTTTAGTTGATGGCTATGTTAAAGTGGCGTTCTGTATACGTAAACGAAATGAGACATGTGCGTTTGTACATTTTGGGGTGTTCGAGTAGTTCCCTTTTGTTCGGTTTGTTCTACTTCATCGCTACGGTTTCGGATTTGTCGATGCATTTTTCTTTTGCCGACTACAAATTTCCGTTGTGTTTCTGCTGCTACCTCTAAGTGTCGTTTCTTTGTGTGATGAGACAAGATTCTGATTAATACCCTTCTTTTTTTGAATTTCTGCTAGCAGTAGCTTGTTTTTTTACCTTTGAATGTAGTCGTTTCTGCATGATTCAAAATTCGGGTGCATGTATATGTTTTTTTTTACAATTAGCCAATGAATTCATATTTTTCTGTAATATTTGTGCAAATGTCAGAATATTATTCAACTGAATTTCTTATGTCGACACATAATTTATGGTGGTGTAGGCATCACATATATATAACATTCCATCAATTTCACTAAGGATAAGGTTAATCGAGTCCTTGGTTTCCCTTTAGACATTGTTTCTTTCGTAGACAGTGATCTTTAGAACTAGCTGATAATTTCATGGAAATCTGAAGCTTTTGTACAAGTATCCTACAATATTCTGGCAACGAATTCTGTACATTCTTCAGTAAAAGTATTTTCATGATTTTTCGGAAGCATGCTCACCATGCTAAGAAAATATTTTCCGGTTTAGTCCAGATAGGTGAACTGAACCTAAAAAAAGGTTTCATTTTATCTATTCTTTGGGCACCATCCTAAGCTATCTTGCAATAAGTTTTTGGATGTATCGTCGGTGTTGATCTATTACTTGACCTTAGCTTCCTTTGTCTCATTTATGATTGTGAAAACTGTGACAACGTTGGAAGATGTGCGTTGCTTGAGCAGAGTGGGCAGCGGGCGTGAATACGTTGTCATGGCAGCATGTGATGATATCAATATAGAACTTTTTTTTCAGTAGAAATTCGTGCTCAAGAGGTTTAGTGATCTCACTATTTTTAAAAACTCAAAAAAAAATTAAAAATCTCAAAAAATTCTGGATAAAATCATGCATGTTCTCAATGATATATTCTACAAGCGTGCAAAATCTCAATGCAGAATATTTTACGTTTGGAGCTACAAAAAAATGCACATATCTGGAATATAGTAAACAATGTATAGTTTTAAATCTCTAACTTTTGTCATTTTTACAACATGTGAATTTTTTCAGATCTTTTTGAAACTTTTAAATATATTATTTAAAATTTATAAAATAGTGGGATAACTGGAGCTCGAATGAATCTCCCTTTTTAATGACTAAAATGATTTTTTTTGTCCAAAGTGTTAATTCTGTTTTATATAGCACATTCATTTATTTACAGTACGTATATATGCTTTACTTGAGAATTGTCTCATTGTTCTGGAATATTGTTCATGCATCCATAATAATATGTACAAGATCTCAATGATGACTTTGTTTTGAGTAAATTTCTAGATGAATAATGAATTGTATATAGATGGAATTCTTTCATGCTTTGTAACTTGTCATAAGATTTGATGTGTGCCAATCCATTTGGTGCTATCTATCCACTGAAACTACTTCCCTTTACCACACCATTGTACTTGGGCCATTAAAACGGTTGATGCATTGAGTAAGGCCCCACACTACATCGTACATATTTTCCTTCTATATATATCGTAGATACGAGTGTTTACACATCTCGTGAAGTGAAGCAAACAGGTTGCAGATTATTATTTTCTTGACATACATTGCAATTGTTATCAAGATATGATTGCACCTTAGGGATGAGCGGCATTGGGAAAAACAATTCATGAACCTCTTTCTCGGAAGAACTTCATGGTAGAAAGGCACCGGATGGGGATCCGCTGACATAGGCTATCCCCCTTTGAGACACTTCCACATGGGTCCACTAGCCATCAGACCCACCTATCAGCGACCGAAAGTCAAGATAATGCAGTGGTAGCTATATATATAGTCGCTCATTTTTTTCTTGAGTCGACAACCCATGCAATAATGTAACGGCTTTCTCTAGGCTACGATCCATTTTTCAAAGTTACAGTTCTTGGGTCGAGTTCTTCAGAACTATTTCAGATCTTAATATGTTTAGATGTGTTTTTCATGAACTATCTTGTGTCTAGCTAGTTTTCCTGCTTTAGGATTTTGAATTGCCAGAAAACTCACGAGAACAAAAAAAACTCGATCCACATAGGGTGGACGCCCTCGGCACAACATACACAACATGGACTGAATAAAGGTTGAAACATCAATTTCAGAGGCAAAATAAATGAAGATACAATAAGACTCTTTAATAGGCTGATTTTGCGGCTGGAAGATGAGGGTACAAATGTGTACTATCCGATAAGAATGTACTCCCTCCGTCCTCAAATAACTGGACATATATAAATTTTAAGACGAATTATAGAGTATAGTAGGAAATGTATTAGAAAGGTGCAAGTCATCATCTCTTCTGAACAAAGTTCAGCTGGCGTTCTGATTTTAGGATAGCATGTTAATGCAGCGCCATTCATGTTTGTCTTTCCTTTTTAGATGGCTAATTCATGTTTCGACTTTGTGTGATCCATGAATTTTTGTAATGACTGAATCTTAATAAATTAATAAAGGCCGCATGCATCATTTCGATGCAGAGGCTGGGACTTTTCCTTTTCGGAAAAAAAAATCCATCATCTCTTCTATTTAATTCCCGACTTTCGATGAGGTAACTGCATGTACAGAATTAGGATACCAATGTTACTGGGATTGATTCCCGTGTGAAGAGAGAATCATTTCTCTAGTTTAACGCATTGGGAAGATGGAAGTACACTTTTTATGGAAAAATTTCGAATACAGATGTCCACTTATTTGAGCATAGAGGGAGTAGAAACTCTCCTTTATTACCGTGATAAAGAAGGTCATGTTTGTTGCACGAACACGATCATGCGTTGGGGGGTCTCTCTCGGGATGCACGAGGGTGCATGGAGCGTCTTGCCAACACGTTGCTGGTGCGTGTCGTGCCAAGGGCGTCACCCTATGTGGATCGAGTTTTTTATAATTCTCGTGAGTTTTCTTTCTGACAATTCAAAATCCTAAAGCAGGAAAACTAGACACAAGATAGTTCATGAAAAAATATGGGCAGTGCTAGGCGTCCCCCGGCGATCGGAAGCCTGCCTTCATTATATAGGCCCAAGCGTGGTCGGCCGCAAACTTCAGGTGTTCGTGGCCCAGCCGATATAGTTCAAGCATTTTTTTTCTTTTAAACTGTAGTTCAAGCCTACTTCAGGCCCAAAGAAAACGTCTGTTCGAAAATGTTTCCGAGTATGCATGGTAGAGCGAAAATACTTGGCCGCCCGGAAACGCACTGATCTTATCCAACAAAAGTAATGTGCCACCCGTCGGCTCCCGTGAGCCAGCCAAACAAGAGCCCGCTGAAAGACGAGCTCACCCGCTCACCACCTAGCAAACAATGGCGCCGGCGCCGTTGCTGAAGCCACACTCACACTGCTCTGCTCTGCCGTCGGTGAGAAGAAGCGGCCTCCATGGCGTCTGCCCTGCGGCGGTGCACTCACAGAGGCCGGCCGGAAGGGCGCTGAAGGCGAGGGCGTTCCCGCTGGACGTGGTGCCGCTGATGGTGACGATGGTGGAGCACGTGGACAACCAGAGGGACTGGGTCGTCACCAAGTCCATCTGGCATCTCAGCGACACGGCCATCAAGAGCTTCTGTGAGACTCTTCTACAAAGCCTTCATCGTATCATATTGTCGCGTGCGTTTGTTGCAAGACTGCAACTCAGATTTCCCTGAAACTGGCGTTTTTCTTTTTCGTGTAGATACCTTCTACGCCATGTTCACGGTCTGGGGCGTCTGCTTCTTCGCGTCCATGAAGGCAAGCACGCAGTACCGTAGTGGAGTCACCACTAGAATACTATCCCCTTAGTCATCACCAGATCGATCAAGTTATAGAATTTAATCATCTGCTCATGTGTTCTTGACACTGTTTTCTGAATTTACAGGACCCCTTCTACGACAGCGAGTATTACAGGGAGCAAGGGGTGATGGCACCGTGCACTGGTACTACGACCGGGTATGCATCCTCGATCTTCCCCCTTAATTTTCCATTCAGCTGAAAGGATACTCAAATAAGATGACATTAATCCAACTTCTTGTGCTTGTCATGTTACTGGTACTGAAGAAATTTGTGCCTTTGCTGCAATGCTGAATTTGCAGCAAGAGGACCTTGAGGCGACTGCGAGGGAGGAGCTGCTGAGGGAGGAGCTGCTTGAGGAGATCGAGCAGAGGGTCGGAGGGCTGAGAGAACTCGAGGAAGCGGGCAGGGAGGAGGAGCTCGCCGACGCCAAGTGACACAGCGACACACGCGTACATATGAATGTAGTAATTTAGCCTGCTTTCCTCCTCCTCCTCCTCCAAGTCTGCAAAGCTTTGGACATTCGCTGTAATATATACACATAGCAAGTTCATGCGGTAGCGCAATTGTGCAATCTACATTTGTACAAAGCAAGGGCTCCACTGACATTGGGGAGCCATGCCCATGCCGTGAGAATAAAATTCACAGATTGATTAGCGTCGACATACGTTCAACACGCTACACGATCAGAGAGGCGGAGGACCGAACAAAAACTGAGGTAGGGCGGAATCCGTATCTTAGAAAACAATTCTAGGATGCGCAACCATTTAACTAATTTGCTATCATGAATAATACTACAACGAACATGAATTTGCTATCCAAAGAAGGAAATAGTTACCAGACTCAGAATATCAAGATCTGAAAGAACTCAATACATGTTCAAGAAAATAATTTCTCATGTTTCCCAAACAATTTAGGACAGCACTACACAACGGCGCCGTATTTTAGTCTCCCCGTGCGGCGGCAGCAAAAAAAAGCTCCCGCGCTCTTCCCTTCATGCCAGCCACGTTTCCCGGTGTGTCTGACACACATGCAAGCAGAGATAATAAAAAGCAGCGGCCCACACCGTGCTGAAATGTCGTACCAGCTCGTAGCTGGTACATATATCGTACATAGTGACCATCTCACCACTTCAAAAGGTACATTCTACCATGAATCTACATGTGATGGTAGCGGTCCAGAGGAGAAGTACTGCTTGCTGTATTAACAAATTGCATGCGGCGAGGCCACACCTGACCTCCCAATTTGTTGAGAAGGAATTGCACTAAGTGGACATCATATTTTCTAGACAGATACAAAGAGCTGCAAAGAGCACTTCCCTGGTTATCTTGGTTACACTTAACGAATCAATTAGTCACTATCACCAAATTAATTAATCAAAATAGTCAAATCATCACATTATTTACACTTATCGGTTAAACTAGTATCAGTTATCAGATTAAATACTCACAGTCAACGGATTAATTAGTCACGGCCACCACATGTTATACAAGTGTGATTCATCACATTATCTACGCTCACCGGTTAACCTAGTATCACTTACCAAATTAATTAGTCATGACTACCAAATTAATTAGTCACGACTACCACTTACTGTGAATCATTGCATTATTTACACTTACCAGTTAACCTAGTATCAGTTACCCAATTAAATAGTCATGCCGATTAGATTAATTAGTCACGACTACCAGATTAATTAGTCACGACTACCACGTACTTTGAATCATTGCATTATTTACACTTAATAGTTAACCTAGTATCAGTTACCCGATTAAATAGTCACAGCCACCAAATTAATTTGTGACAACCACCACATCCTATGAATCGCCGCATTATTTACACTTGCCAGTTAACCTAGTATCAGTTATCAGATTAAATAGTATCAGTCAACAGATTAATTAGTCACGACCACCATATAATGTTAATCATCAGAGTATCCACACTTACTCGTTAATCAAGTATTTTTCAGATTAAATTTAGTAACAATTGCTAAAACACTTCGGTTAACAATTGTTAAAATACTTCATTAGTCAGTAACATATCATCCGAATTAATTTTAGTAACAATTGCTAAAACACTTCGGTTAATTTGGTAGCAGGTACTAGATTGACCAGGAAAAATACATGTGTGATCTGCATATACACCCGCACTGAGAAATCTTAATCAAGTCCATGGATACCAGACAGAGGATCGCACACTACAGGCACTAGTTCCGGAAAAGGCGACGAACTCATCTTCCTCGCGGATGGCTCCATGCACTCGTGCCTCCCGTGTGGCGCCTCCTGGCTGCGAGCTCGTCGACAGCGACCACCTCCTCTCCTGTTGGTTTTGAAACGCTAGATCGTTGTCTCACGTGGACAGCTAGCCTCCCAAAGCAACTTGATCGATCGATCGTACGTGAGCAGCTAGATGTGAACCTGATGGATTCCCGTACGTAGCTAGCTAGCTAGCTTGGATCGGAACGATCGGAACTTCCGGCGACTTTCTTTGCGAACTTCGGCGACGGAACGAAACACGGAAAAACAGTTTGATTGCCACAGGCCCGTCTCGAGCCTTGCTCTTTGTATTTCTTCTTGTTTTCGTTGTGTTTACAATCCACCTTGCCGGTGCATTTATACACGTCCACGCAGGGACTAAACAATCAGAATAGGACTAGATATCCTAGTTCTACTAGGACTCACGTTTCTAATCCTAACTGGACTCGAATTGGAGACAATAACCGGGTTAACATCTACATTCACCTCCTTAACCTGGTTGAATTTCTTCAATTCATGCACTCCGACTTTCTTCCTCATCTCGATGAACTTTTGTCTGCCGAGGGACTTGGTAAGAATGTCAGCAAGCTGGTCGTTTGTGTTCACGTGTTGAACTTCGATCATCCCCTCCTCAACGCACTCCCGGATGTAGTGGAACCGGGTGTCTATGTGCTTGCTCCTCTCGTGATGAACCGGGTTCTTGCACAATGAGATTGCAGCTTGGTTGTCGATCTTGAGTGACACCTTCTGCACCTCCTTCTTCGTAAGATCAGCTAGAAGTCTTCTAAGCCACACGCCTTGACAAGCCGCCGTGCTCGCCGCAATGTACTCCGCCTCACATGAAGACAGTGCAACCACCTTTTGCTTTTGAGAATTCCAGCTGATCGGATTCGTACCTAGGTAGAATACCATGCCCGATGTGCTTTTCCGATCATCAACATCGCCTGCCATGTCGCTGTCTGAATAGCCGTGAAGCATCAATCCTTCTTTTCCCTTTCTGTACGTGCAGCCAAGATTGATAGTGCCTTTCACATAGCGCAGAATTTGCTTGACGGCGCTCATGTGCTCGGTCGTGGGGTTCTCCATGAAACGACTCACGATCCCGACTGAATAAGCCAAGTCTGGTCGGGTATGCACCAAATATCTTAGGCTGCCCACAATGCTTCGATACGTTGTGGTGTCCACCGGCGGATTTGAGCTGATCTTGCTCAACTTGTGACGTTGGTCCATTGGAACTTGTACCGCGTTGCAATCTGCCATGCCGCACTTATCCAACAACTTCACCGCGTAAGCCGATTGACATAGGGAAATTTCTCCGGAGCTTTGCTTCACTTCGATGCCTAAGTAGTAGCTTAGTAATCCCAGATCACTCATGCTAAACTTCTTCTTCATCTCCGCCTTGAAATTTTCAATTTCTTGCGTGCTATCTCCGGTTATGATCAGATCGTCGACATAAACTCCGACAAGCAGGTTTGAACCTTTGTAGTGCTTCGTATAGACAGCATGCTCGAGGGGACATCTAGTGAATCCGAGAGAGACCAAACATTTGTCCAACTTTGAGTTCCAAGCTCGTGGCGCTTGCTTGAGCCCGTAAAGTGCCTTCTTGAGCTTGTAAACCTTCTCTTCTTCGTCTTTCCTCTCGTAGCCAACGGGTTGTTCTACGTACACTTCTTCCGTGAGATCACCGTTGAGGAATGCGGATTTAACATCCATGTGATGAACCTTCCAATCCTCTTGTGCTGCCAAAGCTAGGAGCAGCCTCACGGTCTCGAGTCGAGCAACTGGTGCAAACACCTCCTCATAGTCAACTCCTTGACGTTGTACGTAGCCCTTTGCAACGAGTCTTGCCTTGTATTCACAACAACACCCTTCGTGTCCTTCTTCAACTTGTAAACCCACTTCAAACCAATAGGCTTATGGTTCGGAGGTCGGGTTACCAAGGTCCATGTGCCGTTGCTCTCAATCGCCTTCATCTCCTCATCCATGGCGTGCTTCCAACTTGGATCTTTGCTCTCCTCTACAAAATTGGCCGGTTCATCAACTCCGAGCAAACATAATCCGGAGTACTCGAGCGTAACTGGCTTGGCGTGTTTGTAGACATTCTTGAGGGTTTTATAGCGTCGTGGACCAGAGGAGTCCGTTGTGGCTTGCGAAGGAGGAGACACAAATTTTGTCGGTGTCGATGCGCTTGAGGAAGGTGGCATGCTTGGTGCCGGGTCGTCGGCATCCGTGTCGTCGGCGTAGTCATCGTGACCGTGACCATCGTCGTGGTGGTCGTTGTCACTTTGCGCCTTGTTGTGATCATGATCACCATGCGCCGCCTCATGTGCAGCGTCATTGCCAAGATCTTCACTCAAGTCGTCGTCGTCGTTGGTGTCCGCATCGTGGTGATTGTGATCACCTTGGTCACCATGATTGCATGTGTTGCTGGTCATCTTGACGTCTTTTCCTGCATCATCATCAGTTGGGAATTCAACCGTGAACATGTTACCGTTTGGATCTTCGTCGGCTGCGGCGCTCCAGTTCCACGCTAGTTTTTCTTCAAACACGACATCGCGTGAAACTCGTAGACGCTTTGTATGTGGGTCGTAGAAGCGGTATGCCTTGGTGCTGGAACTCCTCTCGTAGCCGATGAACACCATCTTTGTGCTCCGATCGGCAAGCTTTGAGATGTGAGGTTCCGCCGTCTTCACATGAGCCACACACCCGAACGTCCGTAGATGGGACACATTTGGCTTACGTCCGTAGATAGCTTCATACGGAGTCTTGCCGATCACCGCCTTCGTTGGAGCCCGGTTGAGAAGATAGACTGCCGTCGTGACAGCTTCACCCCAGAAGGACCCCGGCATGTTCTTGCTCTTGAGTAAGCTCCTTGCCATGTCCACGACGGTTCGATTGCGCCTTTCAACGACCCCGTTCTGCTGTGGCGTATAAGGTGCCGTGAGGAACCTTTTTATGCCAATCTTCTCGCAGTAGTCATTGAACTCGTTTGACGTAAATTCTCCGCCGCGGTCTGTCCGTAGAGCTCGCACCTTGAGCTTGAGTTCCATCTCCGTTGCAGCCTTTAGCTTCTTGAACGCCTCGAACGCCTCGTCTTTGGATCGTAGGAGAACGACCCACATGTATCTCGAGTAGTCATCTACCACAAGGAAAAAATACTTCTTTCCTCCGTGAGTTGCTGGGGTGATAGGGCCACATATATCACCATGGAGCAGCTCAAGTGCAACACTCGCACGATAGGTAGACGTAGCAGGGAACGGTATGCGGTGCTGTTTCCCAACCAAACACCCATCACATACTCGATCAACATGGTCGATCATGGCATCCCCGATACCATCTCCATCTTTGACATCTTCTTCAAGGCGTGGAAGTTGACGTGTCCAAATCTAGCATGCCATAACCACGAATCATCATCACTCTTGGCGAGCCAACACTCTTGAGATTGATCAAGGTTGAGGATATAGAGCCTGTTTCGTGTGCGATTAGCACGCACAAGCACGTTTCGGAGTCTATCGTAGATCGTCATGACTCCGTCCTCGACGTCCACCTTGCATCCGTTCTCATCAAGTCGCCCAATAGAGATGATATTGCTGCGAAGCCGTGGGATGTAGTATACGCCGGTGAGTATGCGGTGTTCTCCTGTGAGGCATTCAAATAGGATAGTACCTATCCCACAAACCTCGACGGTTGAACCATCACCGAATTTTACCGAGCCTTCGACATTAAGCTCTAGCTCGAGGAATCTTTCCTTGCATCCCGTCATGTGATTACTGGCACCCGTGTCAAGATACCATGACATGTTCTGGTTACCGGATAGCTTTGGCGTGACCTTCCTCTCGTCAAGTCGCACCTTCCGATTTGGTTTTTCAACCATGAGATCGCAAACTTCGGCCAAATAAAGAGCTGGATCGTCGTCTTCCTCCTTGGCCAAATTTGCCCTCATCTCTCGTTTGTTCGGCTCTGGACATTGCTTTGCAAAGTGACCCATCGTATTGCAGTTGTAGCACTTGACCTTGGACATATCCAAGTTCCGTGGCTTCCGCTCGTCAGATCGATCGCCTTTGCCACGCCCTTGTGGCTTGCCTTTTCCTTTGCCTTTCTCGTTTTTCCCGCCGCGCTTCGGGTTACTTGATCCTTCGCCATCACGCTTTCCTTTGCTGCTAGGGGCTTCCCAGTCAGCGCGTGAGTAGAGGAGTTGATCCCCGCCTCCTCCCTTGCCTTTCCGACAACCACGAGAATTTTCTTCCCACGTCCGCAAGCGTCCGATCGCCTCCGTTATGGTCATGTCCTCGATGTCGGTGAGCTGCTCGAGCGTGCCGATGATGAACGTGAATTTATCAGTGACTGAGCTGAAAAACTTCTCCACGATCTCGACCTCATCGAGCTTTGCACCAAGCGCGCGGATCTCCCCAACCAAAGTGGTGAGACGCATGGCATAGTCGTTTACCGATTCTGTTTCCTCCATCTGCAACTTGTGAAATTGGCGCTTCAGCACTTGTGCCCGAGCCTTCGTGACGCGATCTTCTCCAATCCTCATCTCCTTGAGTGTGTCCCACACCTCTCTTGCCGTCTCGAACTCCGCCAATGTCATCAGCACGGAATCCGGCACAGACTGGGCTATGGCGGCCATGGCACCTTCGTCGCACTCGTCGTCGACGTCATCGTCGGTGATAGCCTGCCACACTCGAAGTGATCGGAGAATAATCTTCATCTTCACCGCCCAAACACCATAGTTTGTGTCGGTTAGCATCGGGTACTGCACCGGGATAGTACGAGGCGCCATTACGTTGGAGCACTCCTCCCGCTGGTTGCTTTCTTCCTGGCCTCCTTCACGATCTTGTCGCCGTCCTTGTTCGCCTTTGAGCCGTTGCTCTTGTCCTCGGACTTGACGGACTTCGAGCTGGTGACGGACTCATTGTCGCTTTTACCCATCGTCTCCTTGACACGGCTCTGATACCAAATGTTGGTTTTGAAACGCTAGATCGTTGTCTCACGTGGACAGCTAGCCTCCCAAAGCAACTTGATCGATCGATCGTACGTGAGCAGCTAGATGTGAACCTGATGGATTCCCGTACGTAGCTAGCTAGCTTGGATCGGAACGATCGGAACTTCCGGCGACTTTCTTTGCGAACTTCGGCGACGGAACGAAACACGGAAAAACAGTTTGATTGCCACAGGCCCGTCTCGAGCCTTGCTCTTTGTATTTCTTCTTGTTTTCGTTGTGTTTACAATCCACCTTGCCGGTGCATTTATACACGTCCACGCAGGGACTAAACAATCAGAATAGGACTAGATATCCTAGTTCTACTAGGACTCACGTTTCTAATCCTAACTGGACTCAGAATTGGAGACAATAACCGGGTTAACATCTACATCTCCTGCATCCTCGCTACAAGCTCGGCGCCGTCATCCTCCTCGTCTCGAGCCTCCTGGTGCGGGATTTATTCAACCTCCCGGCGAGGCTTCTTCCGGCCGCGAGCTCGGCTGCGGCAACCCCCTCCTCTAGTGCCTCCCGGCGAGGCACCTCCCCGCTGCGAGCTCGGCGACGACGACTTTATTCAACCTCCCGATGCGGCGCCTGCCGCCTGCGAGCTCGGCGGCGGCGACACCTTCTTCTCGTGCATGTGCGGCGTCCCCCGACTCCAGGCGCAGCCGTGCTCAACCTCCCCGCGCGCGGCGCTGCTTTCCAATGGTTGTCTGAGTGAGATAGAGAGGCGTGTGGTCAGATGAGATCGTGAAGTCGTTGGGATAAGGATAAGGAGTAACGCGAGCGGATACGCGGCAGAAAGAAATCGGGCCGTTACACGCATCTCAGCGCACCGCCGCACGGGAGAGAGCTATTTGCGGCGCCTCTGCGTAGATTTCCCCAACAATTTATCATCGTTGTTTCTAACTATATGACGTCTTGACAGTTCACTTTAAACCGCCAGAAAGTCTTTTATGTTATTTTTTTCTAATTCTGTAACACATAGGTAAGTGATTTGCTATTCTAAGCTCTAAGATTAGAATTTGTTTCAAACTGCATTAAATTAGAACATTATTAGAATTGACGCCACTGAACTAGTAGCAAATCTGACTCTGGTAACTATTTCCTTCTTTGGATGACTCCTTTGAATGCTTAAATATGTATTCTGAAGTGAAAAGGAAAAGACAGAGCTCTGATGTTAGAAGAAGAAAAAAAAAAGCCAGTGTGAGGAGGAAAGAACAAAGGGAAGAGTGTAGAAACAGCAAGGGACCTGGTACATTCTTCGCAGTAGAACTTACCGGTGTGATGGCCCCTTCCTCCCAATTTTACTTTGCTTGCCAAGTTACAAAAGGGGTCGTCTCACCAGTGATGGGTTTTTTTCGTCTTTACTTGCAACAAACAAGTCCATAAGTGTGGGCGGACTATTCTTATGCAATGTCACCCCAATACATTTATGTTTTTCAAATGAGTTCCCTTAAGACCTAAATGTGGAGTTATATATTAAAACACATGACCTACTTAATAAGATTGATAAATGGACCAAATTGTTCTAAACAGAACATTCACGGTAACATAAAAAACACCTTCACAATAACATAAACAACACCTTCACTATAACCAAAAATAGATTATTGTAAAGACATATTCTAAATAGAAGATTCAAAATAATCTAAACGAACGATGACAATAACCTAATCTGGAAAATAACAATAAGCGCTACGCCACATCACGTGTTCAGTTTCGGTGCTGCCACCTCAGATAACGCCATGACGCCAGAGTTAACGTCGTTCTACACGTGCCAATTGAGCGTGAGTAAGCTTTTTGGGGTCAGGTATGTAACACGGACATTAACCACATAAGCGATTCGAGTGGTCGATGTGAACCCATCTACCATGGATTGTTTGAACCACGATTGATCGATTTGCCATGCCGCTGTAACCACGGTTAACATTTCGTTGTAAAACCCGTTTTGACCACCAAAAATACTCCCCGGACAGGAAAATTGACAATTGTAAAGGTCAACTTTTCTTGTAGTGAAAACATCCTTTAGCAACTTTGGTTTCTATATTTTGTACAAAAAAAATTGGGAAACCTTTTTATGAAATCTAATGATTGGGAAACTTGCTAATTGTTTTGTACTAATTAGAATAAAGAGTAACCAACACAATAACATACTACAAGTCTAAAAGAGTTTAGCAGCTCCGCCTACTGTTGCACCAAATCGATGCACGACTATCACACCCCTATATAATTATGCATCATCGTATAATCCTCACAAAATCATCTTGAATCTTAAAGTGAGTTTATCGGTTTCTAATTGAAAGATGGTTATGAGTAAACTGAAATAACTCCGCATGACTTTTTATCTATGAATCTTCCCTCGGTAGAAGCACCTCTCACCTCTCCCTCCACCTCTCTCATTTCTAGCAACAACAGAACTACTCCCAAGCAGCAGTTGCTTCCTATGATTCTTTCCAACTACCCCCCCCCCCCCCCTCCTTTCATCATGTCTCCCTCCCCCCCCCCCCCCCCCCCCCCACACACACACACAGACCAATCGAGCCGCCAGCGGCCTCTGCCTCCCCATTCTCCATTTATTCAGGTTGGACAGGGCGTACGATAGCAGCACAAGGAAGAAAACGAAGATGGAAGACCTGCAAGTTTTCCTTCCGGTGGCGGCGGTGCAGTATGGGAAGAAGAGGAAACCCCTCGCAATTTCTCCTTCCTAGGGGCACGGGAAGTAACGGGCCAACCAGCTTCGTGCTCTGCCTACTGTTCCCTAGGTTCGCAAATTTGTATGTGCATGTGGAAATAATTTGATGATTCTCCATTTTATCTTGTCTGTTGGTGACAGGGTTGGAGGGCCTTTTTTCGCCCAACATCATCTAATTTCAATGGTGACCCAGAGAGATGCTAACATTGGACTTGCTCTAATACACTACTCATTCTAGGACTTCTACATATATATAAATTTTAGTAAATAGAGTAAGGTAGATAGTCGTAAGTTCAACAAAAATTTAGGAAGCTCTTTTACACATTGAGAGTAGAACTAGAAAGCCCTTGTTGATAATTAACATGAGCGGATCTTATAGCCTATCACATATGATAATTATTGTGGCATCAAATTTCACTTCTCCTAGAACTAGCTTTGCACTGATGAGCACCGCACAGTGGCGAGTTGTATGCATCTTCAAGAACTAGTTGTTTTGTACAACATTTACTATTCTTGGATAACATTATTTTCTTTAGAAGCTTCTAACATCGAATTCAGTCCTCGAAAATTTCCACAATCAGCGGTCGTTCTACTTTCATACAGTATACAACTATCATCAGGTACTGTCATCCTGGGATTGAAGAAAAGCATTACAGTACCTTGAATGGATTTTAGCGAATAATGCAGTTGATTTTAGGCTGATGTGATTACCTCCTGGTTTATTGTTGAGGGTAAACATGCCGCAAGAGCTTTTTATATAGAAACTACACTACTAATCCCAAGAATTTTTCATATATAAATTCAAGTATATAGAATACTGTAAAGAACCATAAATTACACAACGAGAGTAGAACTATATGTCCCTTGTTGATAATATACAAGAGTAGAGCTCTCTCCCTAACACATATGAGCCTTGACATGAAAATTTCTCAAAGATATCAGTAGTGTAACACACTTGGCCCCTTAAACTACATATAACGCCCAATTTAGTCGGACATGGAGCCTATAACAGATTTGATGTCATTGGCAATATTCTTGGCATCCGCGGCAATACCAGCCAATCCTCTCCTTGCTAGCCCAGTACAGTAGAGCCTATTTTCACCTTTCCAATGATTCGGATATTCTTTGGTCGGTAGGCCATTGTCATTTAACATGTTCTCACCATTCTGCACTCATAAATAATAACTTGGTTAGAAATCTAACAAGTGTTGCTTAAAAAGAATCTAACTTAGGAGAAAAATCAATTGTTGGTACCTTGAGCCACATATTTGTTGTGCTCTTGTATCCAGTTGCAAACACGATTGCGTCAAATGAGATTTCATCCCCACTTTGAAATTTAACTATGCTGCTCATAATCTTACTAATGCTTCCTTGAACCTATAAGTGGTGACAAAAATGTTAGTAAAATGTCATAGTAAATTAATATATGGTATATATTAAGGTTTATATCATGTTCGAGAATACACTTACTTGGATGATTCCTTTTTTAATTAACCCAACAGTGCCAACATCAATCACAGCAGATCGGCCTGTTTTTGACTTGAGTATCATTGGGCCCATTTTTGGTATTGTGATGCCATGTCTTGATAGGTCTCCAAATATGAATTTTGCTCCCATAACAAGGAGATTGTCCACTAGATTCAGTGGAAGATGGTGGGCTAGTATCATCCCCAACTGGATTAGCTCTTTTGTCATTACATGAATCTGCAACAAAAAAAAGGGTCACACATCTTCTAAACATGCAAGATAAAAAAAATATCATTCTAATGGTAATAATACTAAGAAAGTGCATCCCTATAACCAATAAAATTATATAGTGAACATACCGGGCTTCGTATAACAATGGAAGTATTGGCACCATGGGTTGCAAGGTCGTAAGCGATTTCCATCCCAGAGTTGCCAGATCCGATGACCAACACGCTCTTACCAGAGAAACTCTTGCCTGTCTTGTATCTTGAGGAGTGGATGGCCTCACCCGGAAAACTGTTAAGTCCGGGGATCACCGGAATATTCTCTGCACTATTCTCGCCACTTGCCACAACAAGGAACTTTGCAACGAAATTTATTGTTGTGCACTCCGCCATGTCACGAGCCACGATGGACCAACACTTCTTATCATTGTCATATGTGGATGACTCCACACTAGTGAGATACTTGGGTTGAATATTGAAACGCCCAATATAGTCATCCAGATACTTGACAAACAGGGCTTTTGGTATGTATGTTGGTGCATCTGTTGGGTATGACATGTGCGGTAACTCACAGAACTCCTTTGCAAGATGCAGCTTCAAGCGATCGTATGCGCGGTTACGCCAAAGTGACACGCTGCAGTCCTCGCGCTCGACGATGACATAGGGAATGGAGAATTGGGTAAGGCACGCTGCCGTCGCGAGGCCTGCTGGACCAGCACCAACAATCATCACGGTGACATTCTCCATTGCAAATAAAAGATTTGGCGAAGTTGTGGGATTGGGTGCGGTGGTAGGCTAGGAGACTGAGAATAAGACAAGGTGTTTGTTCACTGGGTGCTTGGTGGATGAATTTTGGATGAGATAGTCGCATATGAGACATATATATGCGTGTGGATTTCATGTATCAATTCTGTTTTGTGAATGGTTTCAGATTAAGGGGCGTCGAAAAAGGTAATGATCAATTGGCGGATATATCCTACTCTATCCAGTTCCTCTATAAATTGGAATGTTATAGATGTCATTGTTGCTGGAAAAGTATGTCCTCGTATAGAATAGGCAAGAAATGCAATTTGGATTGTTTGCATTCTTTTGGAAACTTACGGGTCGTGTATAGTTTATTAGTGTTTCTTTTCTTTCTTGTCTTCATTAATGAAAATTCTTATAGGAAAAATATATGTACATAGTTACAGGACTATATATAAAGGCTTGAACCATTAGCGACGGGTCAAATCAAACTATGTTTGCATAAAGGCCCTCATCTGAAACGGAGCCCGACAAGTCTCTGTATGCAATATATTGGAAACGGGCAATACAAAAGGACCGTGGCCCAACGATTTCCCTTACGGGCGGCCCATTTCTAACATGTTTTCATTTATATGTAGGATGAACCCCTAGAAGGCACTTGGCAAAGCTTCTGCGGCCCATCCTACGCCACCACTCTCCTCCATGCAAGATCTTTTCAGCATGACCTTTTGTAAATGGCCCATTTGTCCAGTAAAATCGGCCCAAACTCAATTTGGTCGCCCCCACCTCGTGTTCCCTCTCCCCCTAGATGGAGTCCGAGCTACGCCATTGCTGAAAGGTGCACCAAATAACATACCAAGAAGAAGATACAACATCTGTAAGGGCTAAGATACCTTTCGGCATACAATGATATAAACAAAGATTAATAACCACTCATACTAGGACTATATCAACAAAGGACATCTCACTAGTTGTACTAGAGTGATGCTAAGTACACCCCTCACCGAAAACGATGGAATATTGGTTTTGATACTCTTACCGATATCGGTTGATTACTTTAATGGATGCGTGAGCGCATGTAGCCTAACCACCGTGGCTCAAAAATATTATGGGAGAACCCTCGTTGGTATTTACATGTTTTTGGCTTGCTATCTTTGTCATTTTCTACGGCTGATTTTAGAAAAGTACAAGATTTCGTCATGTAAGAAGAAAGAGTTCAAAGATCTGGAAAATTGATTCGTCTTTTTAGATTTTATTTATAATTGTTGTAGTCAGCTCATATATCTGTGCCATGTACTGTTCGCTACTATAAATATATATACCACAGTATTGATTGTCAAAAAAAAAAAAAACATGACGATATGAAACAGGTGCATGGCTAAAACAGTAAAACACCGTGACGTGATTCAAAATTTGGCGCGGCAAACTTAAACGACGAATCAGTCACACCATACATTCATACCTAGGTCATGTAGCGCGATACAGAAGTCATCACGTACAATACAAAGTGTGTACAGTACTCCGCATTCGTACAATACAGTGTGTACAGTACAATAACAACAGACCAGGCAGCACTGTTGTGCTACCGTAGCCACACAGCTCAGGTCAGAGAGATTGACCAGACTGCGCTTCACAGCAGCTACTGTACGTACGTACGTAGCGTGTACATGGACGCTGGACTGCTGGAGGAAAAGTTGTACGTATACTGGCCTCGCCGCTGTACACTGAAGGGGCCGGGTGCCTAGAGCAGCTGCCTGACGAGCGAGCGGCGATCCAGCTAGACCTCCACTGATTGATGCGGCGAGGTACACATCTTGATCTTGTGTGTGCTGATGATATTGTGTCAGCAATAGTATGGGAACGCGAGAAGAAGTTCGAGTGCTGTGAACTGGCAAAGACTTTCGAGTATGTTTTCAGTTCCACCGACCGTGATTTCCGAGATTGCTTTCCTCACGAAATGCCAACGTACATACTCTCCCCCTTTTATTCGTGCACATTTGGATGTATTAACACAGTGACGGAGCTAGCGGTAGCAGTTAGTGATGTCAAAGCTCAAAATAAACTACACTGATGTTACAAATTACGATTTTTATGTGGTCTGTTATGGTGTATTAATAGTTGGGGTTTTATTACTCTCCAACTTTTTGTGTTGTCGCTTGACCACATAGTCCATGTGCAGCTCCGCCACTGATTAGACATGTTACATGTATAGATACATCTATATGTGATCAAATGAAAGTCATCTAATTTAGAACGGAGAGAGTATATTTTGGGAGTTTGTTGCCATTTTTTGTGTGTGCACATGTGCGCGCGCGGGTGTGTGTTGCACAATTGAGAAAGATTCATATGAATATTGTTGTAAGTGTAATTTTTTGTTAGAGACGCGCGAACGCACATAGTAAGATTTTCTGATTGTGCATCGACAAAATATATAGAGTGAATTCCACTTTCTAACCTTCAGATATACATTTGTGACATGAACTATCCTGTCTAGTCAAAAAATCATATAGATTACCCTTTTTATAACTTTCTTTTCATAAACCTTGGATACTCTTTCTACGATGCATGTCCATCGGCGCTGGCTAAGGTGTGAGGTGATAGTTTAGTTTCAAAAAGGTACATCCATGAGTATTGGAACAACTTGACAAGAGAAGATTAGATACGATCAACGATGATGATGCCCTTCTAGCTTTACAAGATTGTTCCCCATCTTTTCCCGAGAGCTGAGTTGTCAAGGAGTGTAGCTCTCTTCAGAAACTCTCACCCCCTCTCTAGGGTTCCCAGCCCGCGCCGCCGCCGCCAGGCCGTCTTCACCGCCGCCGCCGCGCACCACCCTTCCCCTCCCACCCCCTCTGCACCCGCTCCCGTGTCGTCCCCCAGGGCGGCACCGGGGCGCACCCAGCGCCGTCGCTAGCCGCGCCCCGTGCTGCTCCCCTGCCGCCGCTGCCGCCGGGGGGTTCCGCGGTGGCGGCGGGCCCGACGCGCCAAAGGCGCTAGGGCGTGGTGGCTTGCGGCGGAGACTCCATGAGGCGGCTGGGGCGGCCGATGTGGAGCTCGTCCGTGCGCGGCGGTCGGGGCGGCGACCCTGGCCGTGCGGCGGCTCCCGCCTCCTCTCCTTGTCACGCGCGTGGAGGTGCTCCCGCTCTGTTTGGAGGAGGCTGTGGTGCTGTGGATCTGGGAGCCCGCCCAGGTCCGCCGCCGGCGAGCTGCTGGCTGTCGACGGCGCGTTGGGGGCACCCAGCTGCTCGGGCTGGCGTGCTGTGGAGGTGGTGTTCGGTGCTGTGGTGAGGTCGGCATCCCTCGGCCAAGCGGGCAGTTGCTCGGCGTTGATGCGCTGGACGGCCGCGCGGCTGTAGGCCGAGGGTTGCTATGGCGGACCAGCTGACCGGTGTGGCGAGCGTCTGTACCGAGCCTAGGCTTGCTCTTGCCTTGGCCGGAGCCGACAGCGACGGCGCCCGCGGGCGTCGCCTCCTTCCTGAAGGCGTTGTCGTGGTACTTTGCTTGTCGCCACCGTTCCAGCCTCCGGGGGAAACCCTCGATCCGGGTTCTCCGGATCAGACGATGTTGGCGTCTCACCGTCATTTCCCTCATGAGGGCATCGTTCTTGGAGATGGAACCGGCTGGAGGGACCAGTGAGGGGTAGGCGGAGGTGTTGATGTTGGTGTCTGTGCTCACGAAGCTAGCACCTCTACGGGAGGGGCTGGAGTCTCTCCTCTGATGTCGATTAACGGCCGGGCCAGTGCCGGTGAAGATTCCCGGGTGTCGACTCGGCTGCGAGATGCCCTTCGATTACGCTGTTGGCTGTTGTGTAAAGCCTCGCGACGCATGGCCCTTCGTCCGGGTGTGGACTCGGCAATGTGTTGCCCTTCGGCTGCTCCAACACCATCGTGGCTGATCTCGGCGGATTAAAGCTTTTCGTCTGCGGCGGTGAAGATTTTGGTGCACTGGCGTCCAACGGTAACCGGAAGATGATGAGAGTTGAAGGCCTTCCCTGCGGGGTGTTGCTTAGTGTCTTGTTGTTCTTCTCCCTTGTTGTTCCTCTCCCTTGTTGTAATTCTTGCTTTTCTTTCCTATTTCGGTTTGTAACTCCCTGTAATCCAAACCGGCATTTGTTCCGGTCCATCTATATCAAATGAAAGCAGCGCCTGCTGCCTTCAGTCAAAAAAAAATACAAGATTGTTCCCGTCACATAGTGCTAACACGTCGGTCTTACTTAACAAGACATTCAAAATGGTAAAATAGGATAAAAATTGTACTCAAAATTTTCTAAATGTGTTATTTCGATAGAATCTCGCTAAATAGGATAATATGTGTCACATATGCACAACTATGGGCTAAAATGTGTAATACACTCAAAATGTATAATCATCCATTGCACTTACATAGTTAAATACTCCCTCCGTTTCGAAATGTAAGATATTTTAGATGTCTCACATGTTGTTTAGATGCATACTAAAATGAGTGAACATACACACTAAAACGTGTCTAGATACATCTATATAAATGTGACTGTGGGTAAATTCTAAAACATAGAAACGGAGGGAGCATATGCAACATACTAGACTATGTACATAATTGTGATCGTGATCGAGTTGAGAGATCACATGTACGAAATCCTCATGAACTTGATTCTTCGGCGTCTATGCATGGTTGTCTTGGGCAACGCGAAAGGCAACACGAAGACGATGAAGAATGGTGCATCCACATCACAAACCTGCAAAGAACGATCTGTGACATTCTACTTGACAGTGACAAGGTGTGTTGCCTGCTCAAGCCCACATCTACACTATGGGAAAAAATCGTCAAATTTTCGGAAGAAATTCAGAAAACCATCGATTTTCAGTACGGGAAGAGAAAAGATGACTTTGAACGAAATTTTCGCTTTGATTGAAAAAATGCACAGGCATGAGGTGCATCACACTGGTGTTGTGTGTCTGCACTAGCCTATCAGGTCATTTGTTCGAGTCCAAATGTAACTGCTTAAATTTGTTGAAATGATTAAAACCTGGACTCTCAATTTGATATTTTTTGTTGGATTTGCTACGAAATTTCGTAAATTTCCTGAAATTTGCGAATCTCGAACAGTTGCGGGAAAAAAATCCAAAACGAAATGCCAAACCTACACATAGCTCGGCCCCAGATTATGGATGCTGACCTGTGTCAAAAGCCTGAGCAGTTGGTTATCTAAACTGAATGCTACGTACCTGCTGCATTAAACCGATCTCTTGGTGCCCGGTGTCTGCATATCCATCGACAACCCACAAGGCTAAACTACGCTGTAACATCTGAGGTCTTGCATGAGAAAACGAGGATATCATGTAGCCAAAGAAAACAACTTGCCGACTTGGCCTGGATCATAGGCAGGCCGGCAAGTCATCCTTGGCTACACGAACAGATCAAGCACCTCATCCCCACATGCAGGACCTCAGATGATTTCTTCAGTACACTGCCATCTGGACACGGAGAGCCCCTGGGACACAGAGGCGGGAGGCCGAGGAGGAAGACGAGCGCCCGCTGGGCAACGCGAGGCTTCTTCGCGAAATGGGGATCAATGTTCAATCATGAGGTTCAGTGCCTATAAATAAGCTCGGCATGTGGTTCTGTAAAGCGAGAGAGCTGGAGCAGAGAAGAGAAGAGATGCGTCGATCGATTGGGGGCAGGAGCGCGACAAGGAGAGCCCCTCACCGCAGCATCGACCGGTCTTGCTGCTAGAGTTTCTTGTCAGACATGAACCGTTGCCTACAACGCCTAGGGCGCTTGCTTTTCAGGTACGCGCGCGCCCGCATGTGAACCGCCCTGCTGGTGATCATGCGCCCCGCCGTGCTAGCCAGAAATCCATGGATTGTTTTGGACTTTGCACGAAGATACAGAGTTCATCAGTTCAGTTGATATTTAAGTAAGCTCTTAGTGGTTTGATCTTGCGATAGCTTTGGCAGAAGTGTGGTTTGAAGAATTTGCATTACCTTCTCATTCTCAGCATGAGGTAGTCGGTAAGTTACACAACAGCTCGATCGAGAGACTTCCTCGGCAGCATGATTGTACTGTACTCCTGAGCGGTAAAAACATACCGCTGTTGTACTACAAACTCACTCGAGAGCATCCAAAGAACTCTGTACCTCGAGGGTCTCTGCTACGCGACCAACTTTCGCACTTGACAGCGGCGAAACGACGTCTCTCGAGCTGTAAAATGCCAGCCTGAGCAGAGGGAAGAAGGGCATCACTCACTCACATGCAGAGGCTTGAAGATGGCCGTGGTACTGAGCTCTTGGCCTGTTGCGATCCCGACACGTATCACATCCTACCCGGCGAAAGACAGCCTACGGCCGAACCATGTAGTAGGATCTACTTCTGCATCTCCTGTTGCTTCTGTCCCCGCTCTCCACCAACGCCCCTTTTTTCCCGTCAGTTTTGATGAAACAGTACAAGAAAGGTGATAGTGCAGCAGCAGCAGATGCCAACAACTTCACGCACATGCAAAAATAATTTTGTTTTGAAGAATAAAACATGCAATTTGAGTTGGGTGTGTCTATTGGCTGTATGCTAATGCAAATAGTGCACACCCTGAAAGTTGGCCCTCTCTGAACTTTGACAACTTTGCTGTGGTTTTCAGAGAACACAATTCAGATTTCGGAGGTAAAGATAACTCTACCTTTATCCCTCAAAAAAGAAAAACAATTCAGAGGGAAAGACCTGCCCTTGTTGATCAGCTAGTCTCATTTGTTTTTCAAGAATCAGTCATGTCATAGTAAAACTATATAGCTGTAGACGCATACATTGGCCAATGCCCCTATATATGACTGCACTTCTTTTCATGTCAGTTTTGATGAAACGGTGGTACAAGAAAGATCGTATATAGTGCAGCAGCTGTCTGCAAAGGCCAACAACTTCCCGCACATGCAACAATTAATTTTGTTTCGACGAATAGAACATGCATATTGTGTTGGGTGTGCGTATGGCTGTATGCCAGTTATTAGTTCACACCCTGAACGTTTGGGCCCTCTCTGAACTTTGACAAAGATTGACTCTCGCGCGTTAACATGCAGCAAAACATAACATGATGAGATGTGGTCTTTTGTTGCGATGATAGAGCAAGATCGATGTGGTTTGACATGAAAATTCAAGGGAGAAACCTAGAAACAACATGGCGCCTCTTTTGTGAGTTTCCGGGCGCTGCAAATGGACATTTCTATGGTTTTCAGATAACACAATTCAGAGGTAGGCCTGCCCTTGTTGGTCAGCTAGTCTCATTTGTTTTTCAAGAATTTATTATTATTATTTTAAGAAAAGGCAAAAGATTTGCCTTGATTCATTAAATAAGAAGGAGTTTTGGGAACAAAGTTTTAGTTACAAGCCGGGAGGGAACCTCCCACAAACAAAAAGCCTACTCTCCCGCAATCAACAAACTCAAGTGCTTTGCACCGGTGATTACCCACGTTCGTCCTTCCATATTGATTCTAGTGAAGATGACATTTGGCATGGTGCTAACATTTTTGAAGGTCCTAGCGTTGCGCTCATTCCAAATCTCCCAAGTAACTAAAATGAGGAGGGAAGCCATAGCCTTCCGTCGACCATCGTGGGAGAGGGTAATAGTAGTCCACCAATCGTCCACCGTGTCATAAGTTGCCCAAGGATGTGTTGAAGTCGTAGAGGTGTAGTCAATATTTGACCATATTCCAAATACGAATCGAGTAGCGGCATTCGAAAAGTAAGTGGCATGCCATTTCATCTTGTCGACGACAAAGTGGGCACACCCGGCCATTAGGCCACCCTGGGAGCTCTAGGCGATCCGTCGTCCATACCCAGTTTTGTGTGATGAGCCTAGAAAATAGTTTGCATTTGGGAGGAGCCCAAGCTTTCCACACGATGGAGTTCATGTTTGATCTAATAACCCCGACAAATTAGGCTTTGTAAGCCGACACACATGAGTATGCCCCATCAGTTGTGAGATTCCATGTAATGGAATCAGGGACACCCTCAAGGAAGGTAAGTTGCGAGGTATCTTGTAAGTATTGAACCGAGAGTCCCCGGACATGTCAATTTGTAGGATCCAAGCATCATCGGTGACCGCATTCCGGACACTCCAAGTCTTGCGCTTACATAGAGCGTATATAGTTGGGGCAATGCATCTAGGGCTTATACCTTGACAATGTTCAAGAATCAATCATGTCATAGAAAAACACATAATTGTATACGCATACAATGGCCAATGCCCCTATGACTGCACTTTTTTTTTCGAGTGACCTGCTATGACAGAACATTGTCAAGGTGGAACTGTGCACGCATCGCTAAAGCCCACAGAATATTATCGAAAGAGAGGCTATCGGGTGCCCCTATTCGTCGACCTATCGACGCTAAGCACGCATCGTACACCCCTCCGCGCGCTACCGGGCTCGGCCCACTTTAGACTGCTCGTACATGGGCCGCCCGGAACCCGGCCCATGTTCAAATTTGAACGTCTTTTTGAAAACTGAATAATTTTTATTCAAATCTGAACAAATTTCAAAACTGAACAAATTTCAGATCCGAACAAATTACAAATCAGAACGATTTTTGAATCTGAACGAAATTCGAATCTGAACGATTTTCGAGTCTGAACGAAATTCGAATCTGAACAAATTTTGAATCTGAACGATTTTCAAAGCCGAACGAATTTCGAATCTGAACGAATTTTGAATCCGAACGAATTTCAAATCTGAACGAATTTTGAATCTGAACGAATTTCAAATCTGAACGATTTTCAAAATCTAGAAAAAATTCGAATTTGAACATATATTAGATCTGAA
The DNA here is from genome assembly GCA_947311845.1 of Poa pratensis. Lineage (NCBI taxonomy): Eukaryota > Viridiplantae > Streptophyta > Magnoliopsida > Poales > Poaceae > Poa > Poa pratensis. The sequence continues at coordinate 16,733,306 of CAMZMU010000111.1, forward strand.
TGAATTTCAAATCCGAACGATTTTGATTCCGAAAATCTTTTAAAATTTTCAAATCTGAAAAAAGAAACAGGAAAAAAACGAAATAGAAGAAAGAAAAAAGAAACAACCAAAAAAACGAAAAAGAAAAAATATCCGAAAGTGCAGAAAACCGAGAACTAGATGTGTTATCGTATTGGGCCGGTCCACGAAGGGTGTGTGCGACGCCTGCCTATTATCGACCCGTGCGATGAATAGGTTTTGCCGAGGCTATCTAGAGACTGATGTTGTAGGCCTAGAAAGATATGGGCTTTTGGGCCTTGGATGTGCCGGTAATGCGGTGGTGTTACCTGTAAGAACGTGGAGATGATTTACGCTTTCAAGGTGGATTTAGGCACTCCTCCCTTTCGTTCTCAATATCTCCGGCATGTGGTGCCTCGTCGCGCTCCCGACGGTCACTGGCCCCGGCCACTGCTCCCATCTTAACCCCAGACCCCGTCGCAGAAGCACCCCTGTAGCGCTCCTCGAACGCTGCCGCTGTGGCCGGCGCCACCTCCTCGGTGCATCTTCTGCCGCCGGCCTCCTCCATCTCGCCAAACTCCCGTGCCTCGCCGCCCCACCCATCGACCCCAACGTAAGGCTCCTTCACGGCTAAGATAAGCAGCGTTTCTATCTTGCATCTGCGATGTAAATTGGACGGCTTCCTGATCATCTTATATTTTACTTGTTGCGGCTTTGTTGCAGGTGATGCTTGAGCGTGTACACCCAGCGAGGCCGGGCTGGTACGAGAAGCTTTACGCAACGGCCATGGACAAGGGCATGGCTTCATATGAAGCTGAGGTATACAGTTTTACTCTAATGTCAACTCAACTACATCATACCCAAGTTTGTCAGCAATTGGACAGCTCTAAGTGCTAACTAAATTTGCTGCATCCAAATTCCCATTCATGGCAATCTGATATTCCCCGCGTCGCTCTCGCCCAGGAGCGACACGGGAGGCGACTCCCAACCCTAGCTCCCAGCCGCAGCTCCTCCTCTGCTCCCGCGCCGCCGCCGCCGGAGGAAGCCGCTGGGCAAAGCTCGCGCGGCCGACGGCGGCGGCGGGGCGTCTCCTCGCGCCTCCCTGGGCCCCCGGGCGGCGGGGTTCTGTGAGGCCGGCGGTTCGGCGACGCGCTCGCGTCCTCCTCCTGGCGGCTCCTGTGGGCTCTCCCGGTGGCGGCGCATCCTGCGGCGGCGGGGCTGGGCGAGCGGCGGTGGGTCGGAGTGGTGGAGCACGCGCAGGCCGTGGTTTCCAGTTCGGGCCCGATCTGGGCCCTGAAGGGCCGGCCGCTCCTTCTTCGTCAACATGTGCGGCCAGATCCGCCACACAGCAGCCGCGTGGTGGCGGGCATGGAGCTCGTCGGCGTGGGCTGCTCGGCTGCAGCCCGGAACCATGGCGGTTCTTGGCCTCGGGCAGCGCTCCTCCGCCTCCGTCGGCATGGTGCTCGGCGGGGTGCGGTGGCTGCCGCTGCGTCCGGCGGCCCCGGAGGATCTGGCGCTGGTGTTGGTGGTTGGCCGTTTGTGGTCTCCGCTAGGTGTGGTTGGCTGCGGCGGTTGTTGGTGGAGTTCGACTGCCTTCATCTGTAGAGATGTGCTCAAACTCCGGGGTGAGAACCCTGCATCGACTTTGTCGTTGCCAGCGGCAGCGGTGACCTTTGACGCCGTTTTCCTCGCAGGAGGTGCCGCTGTGGAGCTCCAGCACCTACAGTACTTTGGTGGTCTCCGGGTGAAAACCTTGGTTCCGGCTTGCCGGACCGGATGACGGTGTTGTGCCCTGGACAACACGACCTCCTTGGAGGCGTCATCCTGGAGACCCATACAAGTATGGCTCTTGTCGATGTGTGTGCGGTCGGTGATGTGTTTTGGTGGTGTTGGTGCGGCCATCTTGGGGCCGACGACGGTGTTTTCTCTCCTTGGCCGGCCTTCGCGGGCTTGCCCAAGATCCTCCAATGGTTGCTGTTGAGGAGTGGGAGCTTCGTGCTTTTGGTGGCATCTCGGCTCATCTTTGCTCATTGACGACACAATGTATGTCTCCCCCACCTGCTCTCGTCTCGATCTCCGTGGCGGAGCTTCCTATCTAGGTTAGTGCCAGGTGCTAGGCTTGACACTCCGATGATGATGGTGGTGCTCCTGAGTTGTGCCTGGGGTTCGAGTCGCTTGCCGGTGCGGTGCGTGAGGCAATGATTGCATAGTCTTGGCATTGTGATCCCTTGACTGCACCCCTCACCTCTCGTGTCTCTTGGTGGCTCTTGCTGTTCCCTCTTCTAGTTGTATTTTTTCATGTATTTTCATTGTTTTCTCTTCCCCTGTATCCCCCTGTACAATTGCTATTCTGTTGTAAGAACATAGCCCGCCAGACTCTTTCGATGAATGAAACAAGCGGTGGGGATTTATTCCCCCCCCCCCCCATCAATCTCGAAAAAAAAAATCCCAATCATTTTGCTAGCTGGGTAGCGTTGTTTCGGTTTCTTATCTGAATGAACTGCACAATTTGATGTCGTGAACTCGTGTCTGCAATCATATCTTTAGTACGTGAATTCATGAAGAGTTTTTTTTTAGAGGAAAAGGGACCTCGTCCCCGGTTTCATTGAAACAAAGAAACCATACCTAGTTCTGTAAACTCCATGTTCGCGGAAGCGTCTTGAAAAAACAAAGAGGTGCAGGTAAGGTAAACAACTACCAGCTAAGGAGTCATCTTATTACAATGGCATGGCATCCATCAGATAGCGGCAGAGAGGGAAGCTAGATTGCCACCGTGGTGCAGTCACCAGCTGGAGCTTCCATCAATGTTGCTTGCTTGAGCTTTTTTGACGGCTTGCTCACCGGCCCAGGTGACCAGCAGCTTGTGTCCAGTGGCGAGGCCGAACTGAAGACGGCAGTCACCTTGTGTCCACGACGCCTTGAAGGGGAACTCGGAGGAGTTTGTTGAAATATGTTGTCACGTTGTAACGTAGCAGCTAGGTTCTAGAAGGATTAGCTGTTAGAGTTAGCTAGATAGATCGGTGCAAATATAAACCGATGTGATTCTTTACTTGTAAGTCAAGCCATGCGGTTGTAGATCACCCATGCGGTTGTAATCTTTGTGTAAATCCCAAGCCAGGGTTTCGGCATATATAAACACGCAAGCGCCCGAGTCCAAGGGTAAGCTTCCACCATAAACTTTTACATGGTATCAGAGCCCATTCTTCCAAGCACATAAACCATGTCGCAAGCTTCCTCCTCCTCGATGCCTTCCCCAGGCTCTCTCGGCCATCAGGTGAACGAGAGGCTGACGAGGGACAACTTCCTGCTATGGAAAGCGCAGGTCCTGCCGGCGATCCGTGGAGCCCAGCTCATGGGTTTCCTCGACGGCACGACGACTGCGCCGGCAAAGGAGGTAGAAGCCAAGGACGCGGAAGGCAAGATCACGAAGGTGGCCAACCCCGCGTTCGGGCTTTGGACTGCGCAGGACCAGCAGGTCTTGAGCTACCTGCTCCTGTCGCTCTCGCGCGACGTACTCGCGCAAGTGGTGGACATCACCACCTCGGCGGAGCTCTGGAAGGCAATTGGGCGGATGTACGCATCCATGTCCATGGCCAAGGTGATCCAGCTCCGCTCCCTCCTCTCCAGCACCAAGAAGGAGGGACTCACCGCGACGGCCTACTTCACCAAGATGAAGGGCATTGCGGACGAGATGGCGGCGGCCGGCAAGAAGGTAGATGATGATGATTTGATTTCTCTTATCCTTGCTGGACTCGATGCAGAGTACAATCCGTTCGTGTCTGCGATCTCTGCAACGGCTCGCTCTGGCGTTCCACTGTCCCTCAGCGACCTCTTCGCCGAGCTCTTGGTCGCGGAGGGCAGACTGGAGGCACAGAACCCCGGATCGCAGTACGGCAGCGGCAGCTCCATCAACCTCGCGTCCAAAGGAGGACGTGGCTTCCCAAGCCACCGTGGCGGCGGTGGTGGCGGCGGATACGGCAATGACAACCGCGGCGGCAGCAGCTTCTACAACAACAACCAGCAGCCCCGCGGCCCGTACACTGGAGGCCCTGCCAACCCTAGGCAAGGTCCCAAACCGGTGTGCCAGATCTGTGGCAAGACAGGGCACACCGCTCTCCGCTGCTGGAAGAGGTTCGAGAGAACTTCAAGTCGCCACTTCTGAACGAGGAGAGGTCGGCGAACACTGCATCTGCATCGACCTCCTACGGTGTCGACACCAACTGGTACATGGACACGGGGGCGACCGACCACATCACTAGCGAGCTCGACAAGCTTGCTGTTCGTGACCGCTACAATGGCACCGACCAGGTGCACACGGCGAGTGGATCAGGTATGGAAATAATGCATATTGGTCACACGCAATTTCATACCCATGATCGTCCTCTCCATCTAGCGAATGTCTTGCATGTTCCAAAGGCATCAAAAAATCTTGTTTCTGTTCACAAATTTACTCATGACAATCATGCTTACGTTGAATATTGGCCTGAATTCTTTTCTATCAAGGATCAGCGAACGGGGAAGGTTCTGCTCCGCGCCAGGAGTAGAGGTGGTCTCTATCCTCTCCCGTGCAAGCCGTCCATCCAAGGAAGACATGTCCTCGGTGTTAGCCGACCATCCTCTTCCCACTGGCATAGGCGGCTAGGTCATCCATCTTTTTCAGTAGTTAATCAAGTTCTCAAGGAGAACAATTTACCTTCCTCAAATAAAAGTCATGAGTCGATTTGTGATGCATGTCAAAGGGCCAAGAGCCATCAGTTGCCATACCCTAGATCCACTAGTGTTTCCAAAGCTCCTTTAGAGCTTGTTTTTTCAGATGTATGGGGACCTGCCCCAACATCAGTTGGCAGAAATAAATATTATGTCAGTTTTATCGATGATTTTAGCAAATTTACATGGATCTATTTACTTCGCAACAAATCTGATGTTTTTCAGAAATTTCATGATTTCCAGCAACATGTTGAGCGCCAATTTGATAGAAAAATTCTTGCTGTACAAACAGATTGGGGTGGTGAGTATCAAAAATTGAGTGCATTTTTTGAACGTGTTGGCATCTCTCACCATGTATCCTGCCCTTATGCTCACCAACAAAACGGTTCTGCTGAACGCAAACATAGACACATAGTCGAAGTTGGCCTTTCTCTTCTTGCACACGCATCCATGCCTCTAAAATTTTGGGATGAAGCGTTCCTTACCGCTGTCTATCTTATCAATAGGGTGCCTAGCAAAGTAATCCAATCTCAAACCCCTATGGAACGCCTCCTAAAATCAAAGCCTGATTATTCTTTTCTACGGATTTTTGGGTGTGCCGTGTGGCCAAATCTTCGACCTTTTAACAAGCACAAGCTTGAATACCGATCCAAACGTTGCGTTTTTCTTGGATATAGTGGGCTGCACAAAGGATATAAGTGCTTAGATGTTTCCTCCGGAAGGGTATACATTTCTCGTGATGTTGTATTCGATGAATCTATTTTCCCTTTCTCCGAACTCCACTCCAATGCCGGTGCTCAACTTCGGGCGGAAGTGCTCCTTCTTCCACCTACACTTGTTAATCACACTCGTTTTGATCATGGGGGTGATTTGCATGCTGACCATATGTCTATTTCTAATCCTACTGATCAAAATTCCGAGTCAAGTGTGCAGGAAAATCATGATTTTATGCAGCCAGATGAAGACAACAGCACGGAAAACAGTGCTGATTCTGGCGGCGCTGGATCCCAAGACGGCAGCGAATCTGCCGCTGGCGCTGACAGCGCTGGATCCCGGAGCGGATCTGCCTCGCCACCCGTGCGGTCGGACAGGCGGGCGAACCCGCGTGCGCCACGCCCAGACACGGGGCCCAGCTCGAGGCCCAGCTCGCGTCCTGATGGGCCGGACACGTCGCCACGTGCGGCCACGCCATCGGCGCGCATGGACTTGGCCTCCCCCTCCATCCAGACGTCGCCACGTGCGGCCACGCCATCGGCGCGCACGGATACGGCGTCAGAAGCCGCGTCTGCATCAGATGCTGCCCCGACAGGATCTATGGGATCCCACGCCAGCAGCGGATCGTCTGTGGCGGCTCCTCCTGTGCCCAGCGTACACACACCAGGGCACAAAGCGGTATTGTTAAACCAAAAAAATATACTGATGGCTGTATTCGTTGGGCAAATTTCTGTAGCACAGGAGAACCTGAGAATGTTGCAGAGGCTCTGAGAGATGACAAGTGGCGGTCAGCCATGGATGAGGAATACTCAGCGCTCATGAGAAATGAGACGTGGCATTTGGTTCCGGCTAAGAGAGGGAGCAATATAATAGATTGTAAATGGGTCTATAAGGTGAAAAAGAAATCAGATGGTACCATTGATCGGTACAAGGCAAGACTTGTTGCAAAAGGCTTCAAGCAAAGGTATGGGATAGATTATGAGGACACATTTAGTCCTGTGGTTAAGGCTGCAACTATTAGATTGATTTTATCCATTGCTGTTTCAAACAATTGGAGTATGCGACAATTAGATGTGCAGAATGCGTTTCTTCACGGCGTTCTGGAAGAAGAGGTGTACATGAGGCAACCACCGGGGTATGAAGATTTGGAAAAACCTGATCTTGTGTGCAGGTTAGATAAAGCTTTGTATGGATTAAAACAAGCTCCTCGTGCATGGTATTCTCGGTTGTCCACCAAACTTCAAACTCTTGGGTTCATTCCTTCAAAGGCCGATACTTCCTTGTTCTTTTATAGAAAGGGTGACATAGTTATGTTTATGCTCATTTATGTTGATGATATCATTGTCACAAGTTCATCACAAAAGGCAGTAGAGGCATTACTTCATGATTTGCGCACTGATTTTGCCTTGAAGGATTTAGGAGAACTACACTACTTTCTTGGTATTGAGGTTAAAAAGATAGATAGTGGAATTAGTTTGACTCAAGAGAAATATGTCTCGGACTTGCTAAAGAGGGTTGGTATGAAGGGTTGTAAACCTGTCACTAGTCCGTTGTCAACCTCTGAAAAACTGTCATTGACGGTAGGCACGCCGTTGGGTGGTGAAGACTCCACTCGGTACAGAAGTATTGTGGGTGCGTTGCAGTACCTAACATTAACCAGACCTGATATATCTTATTCGGTAAACAAAGTGTGTCAGTTTCTGCATTCACCTACCACTTTGCATTGGTCTGCAGTAAAGAGGATTTTGAGATATCTTCAGTATACATCTTCTGTTGGATTGAGGTTTATAAAATCAGAGTCTACACTTGTTAGTGCTTTCTCTGATGCAGATTGGGCAGGATGTCCAGACGATAGAAGATCAACAGGTGGATTTGCAGTATTTTTCGGATGCAACCTCATTTCATGGAGTGCACGTAAGCAAGCTACAATATCTAGATCAAGTACTGAAGCTGAATATAAGTCCTTGGCAAATGCAACAGCAGAGGTAATTTGGGTACAAACATTGTTGAAGGAAATTGGTGTTGATCACCCAAGTGCAGCCTCTTTGTGGTGTGACAATCTTGGTGCCACATATTTGTCGGCTAATCCGGTGTTTCATGCAAGGACAAAACATATTGAGGTAGATTATCATTTTGTTCGTGAAAGGGTTGCAAATAAACTATTGAATATCAGGTTCATACCCACTGGTGATCAAGTAGCAGATGGGTTCACTAAACCTCTCTCGGTGAGACAGCTTGAGGCTTTCCGTAGCAATCTCAACTTGGGAAGTTTCAATTGAGGGGGGATGTTGAAATATGTTGTCACGTTGTAACGTAGCAGCTAGGTTCTAGAAGGATTAGCTGTTAGAGTTAGCTAGATAGATCGGTGCAAATATAAACCGATGTGATTCTTTACTTGTAAGTCAAGCCCATGCAGTTGTAGATCACCCATGCGGTTGTAATCTTTGTGTAAATCCCAAGCCAGGGTTTCGGCATATATAAACACGCAAGCGCCCGAGTCCAAGGGTAAGCTTCCACCATAAACTTTTACAGAGTTGTCTTATCAGCAAGGTTCAGTCCATCAAGCTGGTTTGCTGCAGGTTCAGTCAGCCACTTTCCAAGCGAATAGGCTTGAGCAGTAACTCCATGATCATCTGGCAGAAGGCCTCCACTTGTGGGTGCGCCTGATCCTTGAAGATAATTTTCCAACTCAAAAGTGAGCTGTGAATCTTTCTCAGCACCTGCTTAATATTCAGCCAAGTAACGCCATTAAAGATCATATCATTTCTGAATTTCCATATGTTCCACAACACAGCAGCACAAATGGAATTTAGTGCAGCATTTCGAGAGTTGGAAACCCAAAACCTAGCTATTGATTCGTACGAGTTCCCAATGTTAACTGCAAAAAAATCAGAGATGATAGACCAGATGTTCTTAGCCACAATACAACTAAACAACAGATGTTGTTCAGATTCCTTTTCAGAGCAAAAGAGGCACTCTTCAGGCTTTATTATTTGCCTCTTCCTAAGGTTGTCCCTGGTCATGATTTTGTTATGCCACAATAACCAGAGGAAAACATGAACTCTAGGAGGCACATCAATTTGCCAGAGAGCAGGGATGAAAAATGGGCTAACCCCTCTAAAGTTTATGACATGGTAAAGGGAGCTGGTGGAATAAACCCCTTTGTTTTCCAACTGCCAAACCAAGGAGTCCATTTCATCAGAAAAATTAACACTTTTGACAATCTCTAATAGTTCATACCAAAGCTCCATCAGCCTGGTGCTAAAAATCCTCCTAAAAGTGATTTTTAGATTCACTCCATCCCAGGCATCCGAGAGAGTTATTCCCTGCTCATTACGGAGAGTATACATCTCCCAGTATTGAGTAGCTAAGGGAGAATTGCCGAACCAAGTGTCTTCCCATAGCCTAATTTTTTTCCCACTACCCACAGTCCATCTATACCCAAACTTAATTGCTATAACGACTTCCATGACCCCCTTCCAAAATCTGGAGGCCTGGGGAGAGTTACAAGCAAAGATGTTCGGCGAGGTGGTCCTATATTTGTGATGTACCAAGGTTTTCCAGATTTTGCCATCATCCTGGATATACCTTTTAAGCCAAGATCCCAAGAGGCAGAAGTTAACTTCTCTATGGTTTGGGATCCCGAGCCCTCCAAATTCCTTTTTAGTACAAACTAGGGCCCAACTGGCAAGATGTAGTTTTCTATGCCCTTCAAAGTCGTTCCACAAACAATGAGCCATTTGGGTATTAATTAACTCTAGAGCCCATTTGGAGAATTTAAAAAAGAGAGTAAGTAAATACTCCCTCCGTTCCACAATATAAGAAGTTTTAGCCCTTTTCCACATTCACATGCATACACATGTATGTAGACACTTTTTAGTGTATGTGTACATTCTTTTTAGTATGAATGTAGACATGCATGTGTAACACCTAAAACATTTTACATTATGGAACGGAGGGAGTAGGTATACTAGCCAGGTAGGTTTTGATTAACAGGATTCTTCCAGCATAGGAGAGCAGTTTCCCTCTCCAGCCAGCCATCCTATTCATAATCTTATCAACTAGAGGTTGGATATCCACCTTCCTAAGCTTGTCGTAATGAAGGGGGGTGCCAAGATATTTAATGGGGAACTTTACTACACTACACCCGAGAGTGTCAGCAAAAGGGGTATCTCTAAGAATACTAAGCTCCCTAGGAATAGAGGCCTCTCCTTGATCGTGGCCCCACTTGTCAGTTTGTAATAAAAAAATCTAAAAGTATATAGCTCTTGATGGTTGTGGCCCACGTTTAAACTATCTAAAAAAAATTAAAAAATTAAGATATCTTCTTAATTGTGGTCCCACTTTTTAGGTTGTGCAAATAGATAGCTCTGCTTAATTGTGTCACCACTTGTCAAGTTATGATAAAAAGGTAGAGCTCCAAAAGAATAAAGATCTAATCTTAATTAATTGTGGCCATACTTTCAGTTTGTGAATTTTTTCCTAAAATATATACTGCTTGGTGCTTGTGGTTCCACGTTTCAGGTCGTAAAAAAAGTTTTTACCTGATATCTGGTCTCGGGGAGAGTTCCGCACAATTGTGTGGCCGGTTGCATAGAGAGATGTTTTTTTAATATGCACTTAGCCGTACACCCCTATTTTTACCATGCATTCGTGTTGAAAATCCTAGAGATAGGTTATGCTCCTGACTTGAATTTGCAGGGCATAAAAATGAGCATACAACTTTTTTATTATATTATTCAACTAAGTCTCACAAAACAAATATATCAATCGGTCAAAATCATTTTTCTCGATATTTGTCGCAATGCCAAAAAATATTATGGAGTGGTCCTGATCGCTGCCAAGTGCCCTAACCTCACACCAATACACGACATCTAAATCAGATGACTCACGAAACCAACCAACGGCGAGCCGGAAACCTAAACCGGTCTAGTAAAGTACGCATAGTCTGCCTACGCACTAGAAGTTGCTACCTCCCTCTTCAGTCCATCCATTTTTTAAGAGATCAACACATTGAACTTGCTTGACATGTCGTCGACGTCGCGACGACGCGAGACAACGCCACCCTCCTGCGTGCGGCCATCAGCACGGGTCCGCCATCGAGAACCCGCTGCACTACGCTGTCGAGACTCGCTGTTATGGACGTGCGCCTCAATGCAATTCTCTCTCCTAGCGCCGCATACCGCCATCGTCCGATATGGGAGACCTGGATCTAGAGTTCTCCCATGAGCAGCGTGGGCGAGAAGATGAGCGTTGCAGCAATGATGTCTTCTACAACTTTTTTGCTAATTCTCAATCTATTATGATTTTTCTAAAGAACGTTCACAAAGAAATACCATACAATTTTTTTGTTTTGTTTCACAGCATGGTAGTGGTAAATCAAGACAATTATATCTACGGTCTGACGGTATTTCTTCTAACTTTTGGGAATGACTTAGAATTTTAAATAGTAATTGTTGTTTTTTGAATCTTTTTGGTACAAAAACGGTTCCCTCAATTGTATTAAGCAACATTGATAGTTAAATGTGTCTGCATGCACAAGTATTCTTTAATACCAGGGACTTTTATTATTTCAAAACCTACCAAGACATATCTGTAGCTTCTATTTTTTGTTTACCTATAATGTTTTGTGTGAAGTGAATTTGGTTTGTGACAGCAAAAAAACCCATTACTAGACAATCAAGATGATAAAATAGAAACACATAGGTTTATAGATATATAATACACTTATTTATATGTACGGAGTATTAAAGACATGTTATACTCTAATATACATTGGGCGCGCCATCGCGCGCCTTACCCTTCTAGTATTCCTCTATATCCATCCCGATTGGGATGAGCTCACTCTTAGAGTAGTTGATTTTCATCCCCGATACCTGTTCGAAACAAGTCAAGACTACTTTGAGGTTTCTAGCTTTTTCTAAAATTTTCTCGACAAAAAGAATGGTGTCCTCTGCATAGTGAAGGCAGACGACGCCTCCAGGTAAAGCTTCGGGGCAGAGACCTCAAATGAGCCCCAACAAAGCTGCCTTTGCGAGCATCCTAGTCAGGACATCTACCACTAGGTTGAAAAGGGTGGGGAGAGGGTATCCCCTGCTTCAAACCCTTCTCGGTTCTAAAAAAAGGACCCCCTACTCGATTAATTTTGACACCTACTGAACCTCTCCGCCCTATATGCATAATCAGCCTGATCCAGAGGGGTCCAAAACCTCTGATTTTAAGCAGCTCTTCTAAAAAGTCTAAATCTACTTTGTCGAAAGCTTTCTCGTAATCTAGTTTCAGGACCAGCCCTTGCTCTTTTGAGTTATGTACAGAATGTAAAACTTCATGAGCAGTGATGACACTTTCTAAAATGTACCTTCCTTTAATAAAGGCAGATTGGTTGCTAGCAATTAATCTATTCAGCACTAGGGAAAGTCTATTAGTCAAGACTTTAGTAAAAATCTTAAAACTACAGTTGAGAAGGCTAATGGGTCTAAACTTCTTCATGGATGTAGCATCTTTCTCTTTTGGAATTAGAGTAAGAATAGCAAAATTCAGTCTAGATATATCTAAATCACCCCTGTGAAAATCACAGAAAAGCTCTAACAAATCATCTTTTATCACATCGGAAGTTTTGATAGAAAAGGAAGGGGAGTCCATCCGGGCCAGGCGCGCCATCGGCATAGGAGTCAAACACAGCTTTTTTATCTCTGCTTCAGAGAAAGGGGCCTGCAGGATGTCATTTTCAGCCTCGGAAACCTTGTCCCCTATTGGGAAAAAATCTGGGCTGAGGCTGCATCCATTTCTATCCTCTTTTCTAAAGAGGTTTTTGTAGAAATCCGTAGCTACTTTAATCATGTCCGGAGTATCTGTCACTTCCCCATCTGGGCCCTCAAGAGAATGGATGAAAGTTTTCCTCCTTCTTTGATTCGCCACAGCATGAAAGTAAGCGGTGTTCCTATCCCCTTCTTTTATATACCTATCTCTAGATCTTCATTCATGAAGAGTTCTGTTGTTGTTTTCTAGGAAAGGAGCTCACAGTCGCAGCTTCCAATTTCATTAACTGAAACTCATACAACAGATATTTGTCACCCGTCCCATAAACACCATCCTTGATCCTTCTCAATAACCGTGGCCTCAACCAATGATCATATGAACTACAAAACATAAAAGAAAACACCCAACTCTGCAGTCTGTTGCAAGTTTTTTGCTCATCCTGTCCAAAACAGCCAACAAAAAACTAAAAAGCAGATATGCCTGAGAGCGCTCTTTCAGTTCTTAAATCTGAATGAACTGCACAATATGGTACCGGAACTCGTGAATGGAATCGTATCTTGAGTACGATAGTGTGAACTCATGAAGAGTCTCACTCACCAGTATCTTTATTTTGATCTGATAAGGCGACTAATATCAGAAGAAAGCACATGGAGCTTTGTTGCTTGTTATTATACATGATCACTACATGGTCGACAATTTTAGCTTTCCTGTTAAAATACAATAGTATTTTCTTCAGGAACAGAGATTTGATATTTACACAGTTTTAACTCACTAACCATTTCACCTCGTGAAGTTTGCAGATTGCGGAGTATAAACTGAATCTCTTTTCCCAATTTTCGGCCACTGGGAAGAACATTCTGGAGCTTGGTGTTGGAACGGGTCCCAACTTAAAGTACTATGCAACTGCTGATGGGGTAAACGTAATTGGGGTGGATCCTAACATGTACATGGAGGAGTATTCTAGAGCAGCAGCAATCTCCGCAGGACTTCCATCATCAAATTTCACTTTTAGAAGAGGGGTATGGAAGTATGGTGCCTTGTTGTCGTCGACTAGTTGTATATGCCTATATTTTCTGTGAGCATGAGAACTGTTTTTTATGCTTGCTTCTACTTAGGTCGGCGAAGCTTTGCCAGCGGAGGACAGTTCAATGGATGCAGTTATTGGTACACTGGTGATGTGTTCTGTGCAGGACACAAATATGGCATTAAGAGGTACTCGAATCGCTAACATATGAAAACTTTGGATACTTTTTTAAGCCAAACTATATGAGCTAAGGAAATGCCAACCAGGACAAATTCTCTCTACCATCCGATCATCATCCAACTGACCAAAAGCATTAGTGTGCAGTAATTCAGTAATTGAAATATATTATGTAAGGTTAAATCAGTAACTGAGTTATCCTTAATTGATGCACTAAGATCTCTTAAAAAATAAATGAAGAATATACTGTTCTTTTTCAGACAGGGTATTACAGCCAACTACAGTGTGTCCCTGTCATCTACATTCTTACATGCACTGATGTGAATGCCTCTGGTTCACCGGCTGGCAAGAGCGTCGCCTGTGGGTTGGTGCCGTGACTGGTGAGTTGCGTAACCGGGGTGAATTTAGGGAGGTGGGATTAGCAATTGGAAGATTGTAGGTCTATTTCTGCTTGACCAAAAAGAAACAGATACATGCCCTCTTATAGGAGGGCCAACACCATGCAGCCTGATGCATACAAACCCACTAGAAACTTAAGACTTGTAGTACTCTGCTCTGACTCTGACACAAACTCACATTACCCTATTCGTTTAATCCGGCGAGACTGCTGAAGTAATTGAACTGGACTCCAATTATGGCAACTGCTGCTTGTTGTGCTACTAGCGCCACAACATGCATACAAACACACGATAATTACAAGATAATATGAAAACCCTGCCAAAGTTAAGAGAAATACCAAACACAAGGTTACCTAGCATAAGCTAAAAGTAAGAAGCCAACTGCCGAAGAGACCACACTTATCGGCACAAAAGCTAGTACGGAATCTCCATTTGTGCTTACTGAAGGTATCCTTGGCCACCGCCTTCAGGGAAGGGTAAAGACGGAAATAACTGAATATAATGCTCAATGTAGGGCATTTATATATTGCCGATGACTCTTGATACAAATTTGTGAGTTTCCACAGTAATGTTGTGGCCAAAAAATACGACGAAGCCTTGGTCGTCTTCCCCTTCCCGCACAGTAGAAGAGGGCGATTTGTGAGCCGACCCGTTCGATCCAGCTCGCCGGCGGCGATTCGCCGGTTTCCCTCCCCTCCGGCGGCCGCTCCGGCGGCGGGAGGGTGGGGAAACCTCGGATCCCGCCTGTACATAGTTAGGGTAGTGGGGGTCTCGTGCCGGCGGCGCCGTGGAGGAGAGGGTGCTGGCGGTGTGGTTTGCGGCGGCGGAGATCTCCTTCAGGGGTCGGGCTCTGCAGAGCTCTGCTCCTTCTCCGCCTCCTCTCCGGTGCTCGCAGCTCGACGGAGCTGCCGTGCATCGTCTTCCCGTGCCAGCGTCCGTGTGCGGCGGATCTGGCGGCTGCGCTTCACGAAGGCGACGGTGGTGGAATCCAGTCGGATGGCGCCGAAGACGAAGCAAGGTGGAGGCCCTCTGGGGCTGAGGCTCGTTGACTTCCCGACCGCCATGGGACTCCGGTCGATCCAAGGCAGAGGCGGAGCGGCGGCGGCGCGCCAGCGACACGTCTTCCTCGACGACGGTGACATCGTTATCCATAAGGACTTGCTTGTAATTTTCATATTTCTCAGGGACTGTCCTGTAAGGATTCTGGATTAATACCACTTTCTCCTTTCCGCAAAAAAAAAAACTAGTAGCAAAAACAACTGTAAATTGACTAGAACGTTATGTCATCATTCTTGTCTAAGTTAAGTCAATGCCTTTCCCTTAGGAAGACCATTTGCATTACTGAATTATGATGTGTGGTGTACTGGCAGTGCATGTCCTGTTGTCCATATAATAGAATACTACAGATGACAATCAGCTTCGATTTTACGCATCACACTCGTCTTTTCTCCCGAAGATGTGAAACTACTGCCACTAGAAACACCCGAGTAGAGGTTATTGGCTCCATACACAAGTCTGTTTTCTTATGTGTAACCCTTTCATATGCGTTCAAGTGCTACTAATTGGGGTCGTACTTGAGTTTCATCTTCCTTTCCACCTTACATTGAGAAGACATGCACCTCAGCAATGCTTTAAGATAATTGTGTCATCCTTCCTTTCCTTTTCCCCTTCATTCGTGGTACATTAAACCACTACATTTTATTGTATAAGCAACTCTGTGCATTAACTTCTACAGAAATAAAGAGAGTCCTTAAGCCGGGTGGTCTCTACCTATTCATCGAGCATGTTGCCGCACCAGGTACCTCCATTGACATAACGTTGCACACTTTGCTGGTTTCCTGGTTAAACGATACTCCTGTGCAGTTCTTGATCCCTGCTCATTTTGTCCGTTCGTAGATGGTTCCTTCCTCCAATTTGTGCAAGGTGCACTTGATCCTCTCCAGCAGTTTGTCGCTGACGGGTGCCACCTCACAAGGAAAACAGCTCAAAACATCGAGGAAGCTGGGTTCTCAAGCTTGAGCCTGAACGTGGTGCGCCTGTCATCCGCGTATATCTTAAGCCCCCATGTTTATGGAGTGGCCTGTAAATGACATGTTCTGCAGACTTGAGAATTGCACCTTTTTTTTAGAGTAACTTCTGTGACTTATTTTGGGATATCTTGCGATGGTTGCATCTTGCACGAGTTGCACTGGCGCATCTCTGCTCTTCTTTGGCATATAGGTTTGCAACTTGCTTGTCGATTTGGAGGCGGCTTTCCCTTGATATGGCAAAGATATTGTTGCGTCTTGGCGGGGACTGCTTCAGACGGTTTATTCATGAAGGTGGAGAAGTCTTTCAGAAAGAGGGCAAGAAAGAAGCTGTGCGGCCCAAGGAAAGCTTTCGCTTTTGCTTGATTGTTGAGCCCATTTGAGGCTGTCGTGTTGTCAGTTCGTGGTTGTGATAGGTTGGATGAATAGTTGTTTGCTTTTGGTTGTTGCTCGCGTTAGGTGTTGCTCTTTGTGATTGTGTGGGCTCCTCCCTGTGGTGTTGTATGATTTTCGCTCGGTTTCTTTCACAAATAAACTGGGTAAAACTTTTGTCTTCGTTTAAAAAAAAATCTCTGCTCTTCTAGGTTGGTTTGTTGGGCCTGACACGCTGAAATGGGCTAACTGGGCTTTCTGAATAGGCTAGAAATGTTCGTGCGTAAAGGACACATTCTGTTAGTTGGGCTTTGTCTGTAATGTTTCAGCCTGTGGGTTGCTTGGTTGGCGTTTGTTCGATCTACGGTGACGACCGAGAAGGATAGTTGACAAATCTCAAGGGAAAAAAAAGGATAGTTGACAAGAACGAGGATCTAAAATTGTTTCGACTCTCTCGAAGTATTTCCTTCAGAATATATACGTCTCGTTTTTCTACCAAAGTCGGATAGTTCTCTTTTTGAGATTCTCGGCAAACGTACTGAAATAGATCCGAGACTATATTGATCTGTATCCTTCTATAATTCAGGCAATAGGTAAGGACCGAGTTTGGAAATCACCGTCATAAGCTACACCTTTGATACAACCTTCTTCGTTGTTGATGTGCAGGAAAAATACCATGCCCTACGTGCACAAAGCCTTCATGAGTTGTTTTTCCCAATGCTTCTCATCCCTAAGGTCCAACCATAACTAGATATCGTTGGGGCAATAAAATAATAATCTAGAACTTTGTTTCTACCCTTCATGGGATGTGTCTACGAGATATATTACTACCTATATGAAAAACGAGCGATTTCTCGCTCTCTCCGCGCTCAGGCTACTGTTCATGAACAGTAGCTACAGTGATGAACAGTACCCCTGGAGGGACCTACTTGCAATTTCCAGAAAACCGAGGGACTTTTCTGCAAAAACATCTCATATCCCCCTCCTCTTCTTTCTCTCCCGCGCGGTGCCGAGCCCGTCGACACGCGCCGCCGCCGCTCCGCTTCTCCCCTGACGAATCGAACCCCGCACGGAGCTCCGCCGCCACGCCCTCTCCATCTTCGCCGAGGATGGCTTGCCGGAACGCTGCACGCAGCTCGGAATCGTCGACGCCGTTCTTCACGTCCGCCGCCGCGGATTTTCTCACCGGCAGCAGCTCCGGCGACCAAATGCCCCAGCCCGCCGCCCGCCCTGCTCCCCTCGACGTCCTGGCGCCGATCCGCGCGGGCCCAGGCCGGCGCGCGCGCGCAGCTGCTCGAGCGCGAGCTCGGCAGCGCGGCCGCGTCCGCCGCCGCGCCGCTGACGTCACCCGCATGTCAGAATCTTTTAATTTTCTTAAAGAATTTCATAATTAATAAAACCCTGACATGTCATAGCGGCCCCACATGTCAGAATCTTTTAATTTTCTTAAAGAATTTCATAATTAATAAAACCCTGACATGTGGGCCCCAACTGTCATATTTTTAGTAATTACAGAAAATGCTAAAATTTGTAAAAGTCATATCTTTTGATCTGTAATTCAGGAAATTATGAGTAATATACCAAAATGTTCAGGAAAAATATAAACTATTTATTTATGACAAATTCATGCATGATTGAACAAATTAAATTAAGACTTGCCTAAAATTACTAAAATGCCACTTTCTTTAATTATGGGGTTTGTTCCAAATATTACTTTTAGTGGTATTTGGACCCCATTTAAATTGTTATCCATCTTCTACAGTTAAAATGAACTCCCTAATTTATCATGTCACACATGTTTGTATGCGCATTGCATTATACCATGTGTTGATTGTTTCCTTCCTTTTCGGTGTTAGTTTTTATTGATAAAACGTGAATCCGAAGTCAATTGCAACATCACCAAAGACGAATACTGGATCATTTATTTATGTCGAATTCATGCATGATTGAACAACTTAAACTAAGACTTGCCTAGAATTACTAAAATGCCACTTTCTTCAATTATGGTGTTTGTTCCAAATATTGCTTTTAGTGGTATTTGGACCCCATTTAAATTATTATCCATCTTCTAAAGTTTAAATGAACCCCTTAATTTATCATGTCACACATGATAAAAATGCAAATGATATATCAAAATGTTCAGCAAAAATATTTCTATCTAATTATGTCAAATTCATGCATGTTTAAACAACTTATAACCATGTTTATTTAGGGTAACAAGACAACCCAATTCATGGATTTATTGGGTGTTTCCAAATGCTATCACTAAATGCATTTCGGCTCTATTTAATTCATATCTTTTAATCTGTATTTCAGAAAAAAATGCAAATGACATATCAAAATGTTCAGAAAAAGTATTTCTATCTAATTATGTCAAATTCATGCATGTTTAAACAACCTATAACCATGTTAATTTAAGGGAACAAAATAAACCAATTCATGGATTTATGGGGTATTTACAAATGCTATTACTAAATGCATTTCGGCTCTATTTAAATTGTTATCCATGCTTAGGATTAAATTTCAGTAATTTTAATTTGTCATCCATGCATTTTTGTATGCACATTGCATTATGCCATGTGTTGACTGTTTCATTACTTTCCGATATTTTGGTTCTTCTCGGTAGAACGCGGATACGAGATCGAGATGGAGATCAACAACAACAAAGACGAATACTTGATCAACCAAGGATGAAGTCAAGTACAATATTACAAAAGATCTACTATTATTGGTTATCAAAAAATCAAGGCAAGCATAACTTCTTATCTGCACATGTATATGCCTATCACTTGCATCGCAAATAATATATTAAAATTGGCAGAAAAATAAAACTTTTACAACTACTGCATTCCCTGCATGATTAATCAACTTTAATTCCTGTTTACTTAGAAGAATAGTTCCTGTAAATTTTTCCAGTAATAGTTCCTTTAAGATATTTTTCCACAGTGGATAAATTTTTTGACCGCAATTTATGAGACTTTTGCAAAGTTCTAAATCTCTTTCTCGCGCTCACATTTTTGACACAACTTTTAAACAAAGTTTTTTGGTAATAGTTTCTTTAAAGTTTTGGGGGATCATATTATGTGTACTGAAGACTGAAGACGTTCCAATTGATAAGTAATGGTTCAGTTTCTTCTCAATTTATTCTCTACATTGCTTACTGGTGGTTGTTCTCTGCTGGTTTACGAAACCGCCCATACACATATGCTGTCTTGGTGCTTTGTAATATACTTAGTTAAATGTACCATCTCGATCTGACCTACTTTTTGTAACATGATTCTCCTTTCTTACTAATTATAAAATATGATGAGAATTTTGCAAGTGGCCATTCATATTGTCGATTACCAGATTGCAAGTGGCCATGTAATTTGCAAGTGGCCATTCATAGTTGTGTCGCGCTTGCTTAAGTAGATGAACCTCCCAAAAACTAGGCCATGTAATTTGCAAGTGACCATTCATATTGTCGATTACCAGATTGCATATGTATATTTATTTGTTTACTGCTCAATGGATAATATAAAGACAACTTAAGTATACTTTGCTCCTACAGTGATGCTCTGAGGTCAAGGTCATAATAGTGTTTCATGAGAAATTTAATGTAAGCCTTATTCTTATTTATTCTTTGACTGCATAGTTTTTTTGTTATATATAACTTTCTGCACTTACCAATTTAGCATACAAGTTTCATAATTTTATTTCGAATAGTCCGACGTTTGCTTGAAGGAAACAAACTTACTTACCATCAACAGAATTTCTCATCAAGGGCGCAGCTACCTTGCCTGTAATATTAGTCAGATTAGTCTAACATTATGGTTCCCACTACCCTGTCTTCTTTCCGTAGACATATTTAGCGGACGACTAATTACTGCTCATAAAAATAATTACTGTCCAAACCAACGGAACTTTATGTAGTTCTCTATAAACCTTCTCATACAATTATTTCATATGCTATATCTCTCATCCATACATCGACTTACTTATATACATACAATCTATATGCATACAAAAATACACGTTCATTTGCTTCATACAAGATACAGTACCATCAACAAAATACACTACCAAACAAAACTTCCAAAAAAGCCATGGCGTGACACCGCGCAAAATTCTACTAGTATAGAAGAAGAATAATACTATATGATGCCTCACATAAGTAGGTGTGGCCTTATTCAAATGCATCAACCGTTTTAATTGTCCAAGTACAATGGTGTAAAAGGAAGTAGTTTCAGCACCAACAAGTGGATTTTCTGTTCTAACCTTTACCACCAAGCAGTGGCGGACCCAGGAAAAAATTGGAGGGTGGGCACACTCTAACAAAAATTTCGCACCGCGGATTTTTTTGCCAAATGAATAGTATAAATAGGCAATCGATTCACAAAATGGTAATTCAATATGTGTGTTTCATATGTGCATGATTCCAATACGAATAGTTAAAAACATAAGCAAAGTCTTACATGCTGAAATATAGCATAAACAGAAAATTACATCATTGAGATTGAGTAACAATACCTTGTCGCATCCCAATGAAAGATTGTTTCCAGGTGTAAACAACATATATATATGTAAGCTATTTATTTCGATTAATAAACATAAATTGCCAATTCTAGCCATTGTGCAGTATCAATACTTTTTTTTTGAAGCTCACAGCAATGGTCCGGCTTTGCGCCCGCGCCGACAAGAATTAGGGGCAGCAACGGCCTGGGGGGGGGGGGGGGGGAATCAGGAGGGGTCAGCCGACGGCAGCCGCCGGAATCAGGTCTCCTTTTCCAATCCTTTTTCTATCGAGAAACGAACCCAGAGAGAGGAACGAGTCGCAGTTTCACGCATGAAAAACGACAGGAAGCAATAGCGAGGACTATGGGTAGTCAAAAAAAATCCCAAAATTCTGGGTCGTGGCCTACCCGGCCCACCCTCTAGGTCCGCCCATGCCACCAAGTGGACTGATGCACAATGAAATCATACAATCTCGTAACGAGTTATATAGCACAGAAGAAGTCGGAAGAGTGACTTTCACTTTGGCTCCCAAACTCCAGTGACCTTTTATTTAAAAACTAGAGTTTAACGTTCTAAGAAAATCTGGAGAGAGAAAATGACTGTAGTGCATCATACAAGCATGCAAAATCATGATACATTGCATTGGGACATACTTTAGAGATTTAAAACTATGTATATTTAGATCCACACATTTATCATTTGCATGTAACTCAGCATACAAAATATTTACAACTGAGACTTTGCTCATTTATGGAATACATTATCCCCAACATGCATGATTTTATTTTAGATTTTCAAAAGTTGTAAATTTGGTTTTAGTTTTTTGATTACTTTACCTATGGGGCCAGAAAATCCCACTCACAAGAAGTCCATCTATTTCGATCTAAATATTCATCTAAACGAAATAGTTATCATTACGAATTTTCGTGAACGGATCATAAACATATTCTGATGGATGCACGGAAAACCGACACTTAATGAGAATTATATAAGAATGAAAAATGTCTCATGCTGATAGCATGCATGCAACGCAGGTACTCGCTGATCTATCCATAAATGGACGGCTCAACTTTATCTAAATATGCATGTATTAAAATATGACTAGATACATATAAATTTAGACAAATTTAAGACATATTTCTATTAACGGTGGCCGGCGTGGACGGGGATGCGCAGCGCGGGCTGTACATAGTAGTTTCTTAAGTTTTGCTTTAGCTGTGTGTGGCTCCGTGCCGATTGAGGGTAGGTGTGGGGACCCCGGACTAGTCGTCCGAAATACCCGATTATGCTTAACACAACGATCCATGATCAGTCTGTCGTTGCACATAATCCGAACTGAATATCAAAGTTTACATCCATACAATACCGAGTTTAAAGTCTTACAAACATGGCCATACTGGCCTAATTATACATAGGTGCCTTCAAGGGCCAATCATCTTTATTCAGCGGAAGCTACGGTAGTAGAGCTAATCCATCCTAACAACACCCGACAGGCAGCTGACTTATGAAGATCCTAGTTTGCATAGACGTCGCCAAACTCCTCTTCAACGTAGGGCTCCTGGAAGTCTGGCTAAGACAATAGCCAGGGACGAAACCAATATGAGTACATTTGATTGTACTCGCAAACTACCCCAACTTGAGTGAGCACTAGTTTCTTAAAACTTTTATTTATTTAAAACATCTCTAAATTTTTACCGAAAAGGGGTAAGAAGAAGTTTATAACTCTCCTTTAAGAAATCATCATTTTAGTTACTTCTCCAAACTCCTCCTTCTTCCGACCATATCTCAATCATGGTCCATTTCACTCCACGACCTTGTACCAACTCATTGGTACAAGTATGCAACCTTTTCCACTTCATTTTCTTTTCAAAACTCAAAGTTTTATAAAAACTTGCACATGGCCTTAGGACAGCCTCCCAACTGTCCATATCCGAGGACTCGGCTATTCGAATAGTTTTACACTCTGCAGAGGTAGCACGCTTTTCCCACACCCATCCGGTCACTCATCGTGTCAGCCACGTCCCGCCATACCAGGGGTATGCGAAGTTGAGTTCCCGGCCATAGCCTGTCCTTTGCTCATGCTAGTATAGGATCCTGCCGCTACGACACTTTCCATCGACACTTAAATCCTCAGAAACTAAGTGTGAGGACTCGTAGTTCTGCCCGGCGAATTTTAATGGCCCTACAAATCCTCTATCTCCAATTCAATCATAACAGCCCTTAGGCGTCTTCTCTTTAGAGGACCCGGGTCAGGGGGTAGGTCCTCAGACCATCCCCTCATGGAACGAGGTTATCCTCGTTATTGAGGCATCCAGTACTAACACGAGCAAATTATATGACTACGCCCCGCCCCATATGGGGGTAAATGTGGTCGCACAGGGTATTGGTTGGTCGTCATAGTACTAGGACACAATGTGCTTTTTTTTCAAAAACAACACCACCATTCTCCAACTTAATACCGACCTTTCGGCATTTCATCTTCATCCAAGTACTTTCAAAGGAGTTTTGAGAAACATTGTTTTTCCCATCCTATAGTTTTAAATAACTACCTTATACTTCTACATAGGGTGGCAAAATAGTTTTCATGTATTTGTAAAAAGGGTTTTCCAAAATCATTGGTACTTTTGAACAACTCCTGAGATTAAAAATAGATGTATATAAATGCAAGCTCAGTGGAGTAGCTTGCCTTGCTCAACAAAGTGGTACTGGTCCTGATCTTCTGGTTCAACAAAACCTCCTTCCTCGATAAATCCGTCAACGGTATCGTCTAAACGTTAATCAAGCAAAACAAACCATCACTATACTAACTCAAGCATCATCACAGCATTACAATCACAAATGCTATAAATAGCCACTGCATACATCAAGCAACACAATGTGGTTTCAATTTAGTCGAATTAACCTTTATTTAGTTATTTTCAAACTAAGGCAGAAACTAGTTGTACACCTTTTAATTCACCAATTAATCTAGGTTGGTCACAAAATTTCAAACTAAAATTCTATGGATAGCTACTGATGTGTAGAAGACAACCCAATTGGATTGAGGTCTTTTGGAGTTATCAAACTCCCTACACAAATGTTTTAGTTCAGAAGGTCTTAAATCAAGTTTTAGCTACTGCTTAGTTTTATTGATCAATAAATTAAATCCTTTTAGGGGTAACTAACCTTGGCTAAATGTGATCTAACAAAATTGGTCCTAACTCAATTTGGCTTAACCTTAAATCACAATAATTGGTTTAGTGCAGTAGGGTTTACTAACAATTAATCGAAGGCTAAAGATTTTAAACTTCTCAATTAATTCTACCAAAATTTGGGGAGCTAAAGGATCCTAATACAAGGCTACCAAAATTGGTTTCAAGTTGTTTAGACTAACAGGGCTCCAGAAACACTTAAGTTGGTGTTTTAAACCTTCTGTGGCACTTTTATTAATACTCTTTTATTATTTAACTAAATGAGATGAGACCACTTTGGTGAGTTAAATAATTTCATAAGCTTTCCAGATCATTTGAGTTTGATTTATTTGGATTCCTAAATCTCGAGATATTGAATTTCAAAGTTCAGTCCAGTACTGAAAAGCAGAGGAGGTTTAAATTCTAAAAACCTAATTTACTGGATAATGTTGAAAATCCTGACGGGTGGGGTCCGCTCGTCAGTGACTCAACGGAAAACGTTTCGCGCGCGGGTTTAAGTTTAAAACGCTGACGGGTGGGGTCCACCAGTCAGTGTCTACTTAAACGAAACGGTACGCTACCCTTGATCTCTAATCCTACGGCTGAGGATCAACGACACGGCGGCGACCATTTCCTGGCGGCGCCGTGGCTCCGGCGACGGCGGTGCTCTCGATTCGCTCACCTGGGGGCTCGGGTGGTGGCGGAGATGACGGGGATCGACGGCGGAGGGAGTGGGGAAGCTCTGGGGTGAGTAGTGCGTGCTGGGACGGCTTCAATCGACGGCGGCGTGTTCGGCTCCTCCTCCGCGGCCGTGCTTCAAGTCCGGCGAGTCCTCCGCGGCGCTGCTGTGCATGAAACACGGGCAAAACGCGGCGGGTGAGCTAGGGTGTAATGGTGAGGCGAGTGAGGGGCAGAGAGAAGGCAGGGGAAGAGAGGCACGACCTGGCCGTGATCGTCTTCTTCCTCGGCGCGGCAGCGCACTGCCGTGCGTGTGCACGGTGGCTGCGATGGAAAGCTCGCCCTCCTGGCGATGCTCTGGTGTGAGGGGCGTGAGAGGGAAGTGGTGGAGGTGTGTGGAGAAGAGGTGGTGCGGGGTGGGTTTTTATAGCGGGCGGAGGCGCTCGGCGCTCCACGGCGCGGTGGTGGAGTGAGGGAAAGAGAGGCGCTGGGTCCGGCTGGGGGTGCCAGAGGGGTTGCGGGGAGCTAGGGGATGCTGCAGAAGCGGTCGGGTGGTCGAGGGGGACAGGGGTGGCGCGCGAGCGTCGATGCCGTGCTCGGCCGGCCATGGCGAGCGGCGTGCTCCGGCGCGTGCGCTGGGGTCGGGTAGAGTGCGTGCGGTGCCTAAGAGGGGCAGGGGTGCTCGCATACGACGCGGTGGAGGTGACGGAACCAGAGGGGTGAGGTGGGGCAGCGCGGAGGCGTGCGGTGCTCGTAGTTGACCTCGGCGTCGCCGCGTCGCTCGGCGTGCTCTGGCGCGGACAGAGCGCACGCCAGAGGGCTCTGCGGCGGTCGAGTCTCGTCGGGCAGGGGCGGAGAGAGTTGGGTGGTGTGGCGGGCACGGCGCGGCGTCGTCTCAGCGTTGCGTCTGCCCTCCCACGAAATGACCCGTGCGGGAGCTCGCCAGGGACGGCAATGGCGTGGCGCCACCGGCTTGCCTCCTCTGGGGTCAACGAGCGTGTCACTTCTCCATCCTTCGAGTGAGTGAGGTGAGGTGAGTGAGTGGAAACGCTAATGGCTCGGGATTGCTCCGAATTGAGCTCGGATTTTGGATTGGATTTTCGGGTTAGGGAAGAACACAGTGGTGATCAGCAGGTGTTCGATCTATTTCCCGAACCAAATCCAAAATTGGATTTTCTGAAATTTCTTTTCATGGTTTGCTTCAAAATGTTTTGTCAAAGTTTGGGGTACCACTGGGGTATTTATTTTGGAAGTGTAGCTTGGTGATTTTGATGATTTCCAATGTTAAAGAAACATTTTGAATTTTGAAAATAGAATTTAGAATACAATTTAAATTAGGGAGAGAGAGAGAAAAGTTTTAAGGATGAAAAGAGAGGGGTCACATTCTCCCCACTGAATTTTTGGTTTTGGAAGAATTTTAGAATTCTCACTTGGAGATTTAATGTGACACTTGTCACATTATTTTTATTGTTTTAGCACTTGTTTTATTTCTTTTCTTTTCTTCAAGTTTTTATTTAGAGCAAACAACAACTCAAGCAAGCATAATCAAACAAACACACATAAAATAACAAAAGTTTTTTTTTGTTGGCCCACAATTTTTGACTAATACAGCTAGGTTACAATTTTGGGATGTTACAGTAGGTCCATGGATCTCGGCAGCCAGATTCATGGCGTCCTGGTGTTCCTCTGTCGAGCTGCGCTCTGCAGGTGGCAAGCAGAAGCGCAAGTGAGGCAGAGGGAATCTCGCATCCCTCTTAATAAGGCCTGCTTTGAAGCTTTAGAGCCAGATTTCTCGAACCAATCCTGGCTTAGCGTGGTGCTCCTTCTTCCGGCGGCGGTGCTTCCATGGAGGAAGCCGAAGGCAGCGACGGCGAAGGCATCAGGCGGCTTCCTCAATAAGGTTCTTCCTCGGATTCGAAGCTGCTGGATCTTTCTTTTCCTGTCTCCTCTGGTCCGTGGCAGGAGCCGGAGTCTTGACGGCGGGTTGGTTATCAAAGAGCGGCGACGAATCTGCGTCGCCTCAGCCGTCTGTTGTGCTGTGCTGCTATGCATCTCATCAGTCACCATGGTGGTGGATGGGGGGTGCGGTGATGCTGCAGGCGGCGGCTTGCGGTGGCTATGGAGTGATGAAGCCTACAGTTTCTCGAGCTCATCTCTGCAGGTCCATGGCGGCCTGAGAAATTTGCTGGTGCTCTCCAGCTTCTGTTCAACCTCCGATGAGAGGCCCTGTCGAAGTCAGCTGTTGCTGAGGTTCATGTCGACATCGACGCAAGTGGCGAAGTCCCCGCGGCGGTGCACGGCAACGGCAAGCTCGGCTTCTTGCTTTTGCTCGACGGTGGGGAAAGAGAAGGACTCGATTGTAATTTTCCATCTTTTAGCTAGGTCCTTTCTGCATATGTCAGGGATCTATGTGTTATTTCTTGATTTTATTGGGTCCTCTGTAAAATTTGTGTACACCCACTGTATGGAATAGATGAGGCTTCTAGCCGGGCCCTCCTTGTTAAATTTTTTTTTTAACGGAGTGAGTGGTATTGTGTGTGACGTTAAGGTCACATGCTCACAGTCGCAGCATTCACTCTACTACCCACCAGGCAGTGCCAAGATTTGTAGCATAGCCGCTTAGGTGACCACTGAGCCGACGGGTGACGGGGCAAAAGCCTCCTGCCGCGGCGTCGTCGTCGTCGGCCGGACACTTGGACGTTCCTCTGCGCAGTGTAGGTACGAATCCTTCGCCATTGGAAGCACGCCATGTTCGTCGATGATACGCCGCGACGCGACGGCTTTGCTCTGTCCACACTGCACCGTTGTCATTCAATGCCGTTCGACATTTCGCGGGGCTCCACGCTAGCTCACGGGGCCCTTCTACCCCATTCTCCGGTTTTTTTAAAAAAAATCGCCATGCCCTACGCTTCACATGGGGAGATTGACGCCGCGGTCGCCGGTCGGGTCCGGCACTCCGGCTTCTGGAATACTCCAACCGACGGACGCATTTCCGCCGGCGAAACAGCTCAAACGGAGCAGAAGGAAATGAAAAACGAGCACGAGGAGGATTTTTTTGATTTTATCCGCTGCCATTTGGGGCTTTTTTAAATTTTATCCGCTGCCACTTCGTCGACGGAGCGCCTCTCCGGGCCACCGATTCAGGGCCGCAACGCCGTTGGACAAACAGTGCTGTGGGCAGGAGTGGCCACGCCGGCCAGGTCGAGCATGTGCCTCCTTCATTGCTGCTGGTAGCGCCAGACAAGGCAACCGAAATGCAGGACCTCTGCGGTTTGGGGGCAGCCGCCGTTCGGGCAGTTGGAGTTACTCATGGCGTGCAGCAGTAGTAGTACTGCTGGGTCAAAACGGCGATGACTGAAAGCTGCTGTCCAAGTTACAGTAGTACATTTCTTTAAAAAAAAAATATAGTGTAACATTTAAACATCTTATACTCAACACACCAACTCCCAGCAAAGAGCCAACAACGCAGGCAGCCTATTTTGGATTCTCGCGCCCGGACGCGAGCGGACCGTTCCTGCATCCTCCCCGTGTCCGCCCTGGCCCCGCGTGTCATCGACCCCAACGGCCACCTACCCGTAATAACTGTGGGCGGTGGAGCTGTATAAATCGCGCCGGCCGGCCAAACCCTAGGGCACAAACCCTAGCACTCCTCCCCAATCGCGCCGGCCGGCCAAACCCTAGCCACGGCGGCCACCATCTCCAAGCTCAGATCCACGCGCCGGAATGGATCCGCCGCCGCCACCGCAGCATCTGGTGGACGAGGCCGAGCGAGCGCGTATGAGCGCGCGCGGGCGCTATCGCGGCAGCTTCTCGCGCCGGATGGCGACCAGCCCGGCATGGGCCGGCATGATTCCCCAGCCGCCGCGTCCGCGCCTGACGGACGCCCAGAGGAGTGCGGTGGAGGCGGCGTTCGCGGACTGCGCCGACAGCGACGAAGAAGAGTACGCCGCCGGTGTCGCGGCGGCTGCTGTCGCGGCGGCCGGTGTCGCGGGGGATGGCGCGCCGCCGGAGCCTCCAATTGGCGTGGGCGGCCCTGCTCACATCACCGAGGAGGAGGCGGTGAATGCAGCCCACATGCAGCTGAACGCGCAGAGGGCGGCCGCGTTCATGTCCGCCGCGCGCGCCTGTGCCGACGCTGCAGTGGAGGAGGAGATGAAGCAAATGCGCCGCGCCGAAGAGTCCAAGAAGCGCGCGGCGAGGCGCAAACGACACCGGGAGGCCTTGGCGGCGGCTGAGGCCGCGAAAGGAGCAGGCAGCTCCGCCTGATGTCAGCTCCACCGCGAAAAGAGCCGAGGCCGTGGCCGCCTATGTGCGGTTCATTTTCCACTAATACCGGCGCCCGCTACGTGTTTCGTAGCTACAAAATGATCAAAGAAGATTGAGTCAGCCAGCCCTGGCTGGCCATGGGAGCGATGAAGGAAGAGCCAGCAAGTCCGTTGCAGAACGGGCATGCTGCGTGATGTTCCTCAAGGCCGCAGCCCCTCTTTGATCTTCCCCCTTGCCGGCCGGTGGTCGGTTATTAATTTCCTTCAAGTTTAGGTTTAGGTTTTAGGGTTTAATGTTAGGAGAAGATCCTAGATTTAAATATGTAATTTCAGTTTCTAAATGTAATCCTAGTATTAAAAAAAAAGTTTAGGAAATAAAAGTGGCAAGCGGACTCAATGCGTCGGCCCTGTTGGGGCACTGGCCAGAAAGGGGCGGACATGGGCCGGACGCGCGTCCGTTCCCCGACCCAAACGGACAAAACGCGGACCGAACGCGCGTCCGTTTGGGTCGGCCCGTTGGAGTTATCCTAAGACACAGGAATGAAAAATTGTAGCCATTTGGATTGAAGGATAGGAAAAGCATAGTCTACACCTGATGGCTAGTCCGGAAACCCTTGTCATGAGCAGCACATGTTATCTTTGTTTCATTATTCCCCTAGTTTGTTCGAGTAACTCGGTGTGATATTATTTACTGATAGACAACATATAATAATCGCAGCATTCCTTGCCGGCTGTAGTGCTCATTGACATGGATCCGTTAAAAACGTGTAAGGGCTGGATCGATCTAAGCATGCACAGACATAACCTCTGAACTATTCCGTAGCAAATTTTGTTGAACCTGCTATTCGGACGAAATCGCTCTCCCTAACCGCCGCCTCCCCCGTTTTGCAGCGTTGGTACGTAGGGTATAAACAGTATATATACGAAGGCAGTGCATTTTATTTGATGCTGAGCGGGCCTTTAACCGAGCTTTGTTTTAGCGCTCAAGCGATGGAAAGAAATAGCGGAAGCGTCGCGACGCGCGTTTCACCTCAGGAAAGTTTCCAATAGATCGAAGCAAATGTTTCTTTTCCTGTGAAACGTGAAGCGTAGGAATCCAATCCTGTGTAATTCCCTTTCCTATTCCTACGTTCCAAACGGCACAGAGGAAATATTTCCTGTATAATTCCTATCCTTTGAAAATCCTACCAAAATCCCATGTTCCAAACAGGCCCTAATACTAAGAACATGGCCTTTTCTTTTTTTAGGGTCTGTTTGGAACACAGGATAGGAAAAATGCAGGAATAGGAAAATTACAGGAATAGGATAGAAATGCAGGTGGAAACCTATG
This sequence comes from Poa pratensis, assembly GCA_947311845.1. Classification (NCBI taxonomy): domain Eukaryota; kingdom Viridiplantae; phylum Streptophyta; class Magnoliopsida; order Poales; family Poaceae; genus Poa; species Poa pratensis. Next base: position 16,763,418 of record CAMZMU010000111.1, read on the forward strand.
GATTAAAACCTACAGGAAAATTTCCTATGTGAGCGTTTGGATGAGCCCAGGAAAAACACAGGAATATTTGGGTATGAGCTTTGAGAAAACTACATTGCAGCTACTTAATTAGCAGATTTTTTTTACACAAGCTGACACTTGAGTCAGTCTCAAGATTTGTCTACACCGTCGTCGCCTGTATGTCAACTTGTTCTCCAACTCCGACTATCTCCGTTCATCTCAAAACAGAAGCACCCAACTCAAATCAGTGGAACAACAACGTCCTTGCCTGATGGTCATTATAATAGTAGTCTCAACGATTGACTTGCCTCGGTAGACGCAAAGGAAAGAAAAAAAGAGGTCGGACCGGATGTAATTTTTCCTATGGTTTTCCTGTGAAATCGCTAGTGTAGGAAACTTTCCTACAAGCCAATCCTATGTTCCAAACGACGCAAAGGAAAAGTTTCCTGCAAAAATCCTTTCATGTACAATTCCTGCAAAAATCCCATGATCCAAACGACCCCTTAGGCTTAGCATGACTCCAATCATGCGACCCAAACGGACACCTATTTATTTCCGTTTGCGTCGAGGTCTGGCTGGGCGAACAGGGGCGGACACCGCGCATCCGGAGGGTGCACCCAACGCTGCCGACGCATTTGGGAATTTGTCCGGGTCTTCTTCCTCCTCCAGACATTGCACATCTCGGCACAGCTGACCGCGTCTAGATCGAGTCGCTGGTCAAGCTCTATCGCCAACTAGTACATTATGTGGAGGCCTGGTGAAACCTCATGCCCAAGGGACGAGCGGGCTTGGGAAAGCCCGAACATGAAAAGGCAAGACAAGTTGTAGTCCTGCTTCCATGTCTATGCCATTTTGTTGTATTGCTCTAGTGTTGCATAATCTCACCACCTCCTTAATAGGAAGCGGAAACCATATCACCCTCATCGAACATAAATAAACAACGACATTTGTGTGAACCCAATGATTATCCGCAATACATTCTACCAAACTTAGGGGGTTCACTTTGTGCTCGATGCAAAAAGACCATTGGTTTGCATAAAATAGATGTGAGAGTGTGTTTGTCAACCAAGGGTCACACATAACATGTTACGAATGCAAGCAAACAAACACGCCCTTAGGTTTGTCGTTACTGCTTTCGAAGAACATCATAGTTAGATAAGCATGTTTTTTTGTTTTTGTTTCTGGAAGCAGCTTGTTTCATTAAGCGAGCTATACACAGTCTCGGTCTCGCCGCCGAAAAACAAAACATAGACATGAACACAAACACGAACACGAACATGAGACATCCAAACAAAGGCGTAAAACAGCACTAGTAATATTTTACCAGCGCGCACGCAGAATGTTGTAAGTCCATCACATTCACACCTTTCTGCAGACGGGTCAAAGTCTCAAAGATACCGTGAAATTTTCGAGTTAAAAAATATCTCTGCCTTTGCTACAATCCTGGAGCTGACAACTTTCCGTTATTAAACGAACGATTTGACCCCAGTTTACGGCGCAGCAGTTTATATTTTATTTGGAGATTTGCCTTGTAGAGCAAAACCACACTCCATCCATCCATGAGTGCCATGCAAACGAGTCACGTGAGAGCCTCCTCCATGGAAGGAACATGCCAAGCAGATCGAGCAGCCGTAATAAAAAACACAGCGCTCAACACCTCGCTATTTCTGGAACTCTCCCCCCTCCCCTCTATCTACTGTACCAGAGGCGATCTTGAGGGCGACCTCGAATCGGCCAGCGTTCGCCGGTGTATCCGTGGGATTTCCCACCCTCCGGCGGCCGCTTCGGCGGCGGGAGGATGGGGAATCCCCGGATCTGCGCTCCGGCGGTGTAGATAGGATGTGTGGGTGGATCGCGGGCGACGTGGCCGAGGCGGGGAGGCCACCGTCGTCGTTTTGGTCGGCCGCAGCCTCCCCTTGTTCCCGACGTCGTCTTCGACAGCGGCGGTTGGCTGCTGCCTTGTCCTGCCGGCGTTCCCTCCCTTGTCGACGGTTGGATCGCGGCTGGTGTACAGGAGGCGGGCTCAGTTCTTGCGGTGATTCGCCGGCGTCGGCTACGAAGACGGCGTCTTCTCCTTCAGCGCGTAGGGCCTTCTGGGCCCCTTTCTTGAAGGTCTTCGGCTGCTTGCCTTTGAGGCTCCCCGGAGCGATGTCGGCGGCGGCGTGCCTTCAGTGCGTGTTGACGGCAACGGCGGCCGTCTCTCCCCAGGAGTGCGTTGTAATTTTCTTATTTTGCAGGGGTGTCTGTACCGGTGTAATTTCTTAATAGATCTGGGCTTTTGTGTCAAAAAAAAACACAGCGCTCATACTGTTAAAAAATGAAAGAAAATCAAGAGTTCGGTTGCGAGCAGAATCCGCCTCACATGGGTGGTGGACCTGTGCGCTTTCATCTGCAAATTGCCCGCGAACCAAGCAAGCCTACGATGTACGGAGTAGAAGTAGAACTAGCTCCCGCCCACACTTCCAAACTTCGCACCGCGCGGCAGTCCACTCCTCCGGCCCAGTCCATCCCGTCTTTACTCCACCCACCACCACGCTTTTCTCTTTCCTGCTTGCTGCTTTTACCACTCACTCCCGCCACGCCTCCCAACGCCCCCACCAAACCCGTGTCGCTGCCTCCTTGCTTTCTTTTCTTCTGCACCGGCGTGCGGTCCCGCCCTCCGCCACAGTGCCCGCGCACCGTTTCGAAACCGTTCGATTTTCTCACCCCGCCGCGCCGCGCCGCCTCCCGGCCTCCCCGCTATTTATCCCCCGCCCAACCCCATCGACCCAGCACACCACCACACTTCACTCCCACTGCACGCCGCAACGCACCCACTCCGTCCCGTGCCAATGGCGCCCGCCGTCCGAGCCGTCCTCCTCGCCTTCCTCGTGGCCGCGCTCCTCCCGCTCGCTCTCTCCCACGGGCTGGGACGCGGCCTGCATCATCTGCCGGGGCACGGCCTGGTCCACCGGCACGGGCAGCCAGGGCACCACGCTCACGCGCCGCTCGGCGGCGGCGCCTGGTCCTCCGCGCACGCCACCTTCTACGGCGGCGGCGACGCCTCCGGCACCATGGGTACGTACCTCCAGTCCTACATGCACAGTTGTCACGACATTGCAGGACGCATCTTCACCGCTCGTGTGCTCACTGTTTATCCGTCCTTCGTATCTGCAGGTGGGGCGTGCGGCTACGGCAACCTCTACAGCACGGGCTATGGCTCCAACACGGCGGCGCTCAGCACGGCGCTCTTCAACAGCGGCCTCAGCTGCGGGGCCTGCTTCGAGGTCCGCTGCGACCCGGCCGGCACCGAGGCCGGTGCGCCCCACGCCTGCCTGCCCGGCTCCACCGTCGTCACGGCCACCAATTTCTGCCCGCCCAACTTCGCCCAGGCCTCCGACGACGGTGGCTGGTGCAACCCGCCCCGCGCGCACTTCGACATGGCCCAGCCCGTCTTCCAGCGCATCGCGCTCTACAAGGTCGGCATTGTCCCTGTCTCCTACCGCAGGTCCGGCCTCGTTCCTTTATCAGATCTGTAATTTTTAAGTTCTCTGAAGCTGTCCAGCTGACACCAACTGTGCTGTTGTCTTACTTATACAGGGTTGCGTGCCAGAAGAAGGGCGGCATCCGGTTCACCATCAATGGCCACTCCTACTTCAACCTGGTCCTCGTCACCAACGTCGGCGGCCCTGGTGACGTGCACGCCGTGGCGGTAAAGGCCGAGCGCTCCGCGGCGTGGCAGTCCCTGTCCCGCAACTGGGGCCAGAACTGGCAGAGCAACGCGCTCCTCGACGGCCAGTGCCTCTCCTTCCGTGTCACCGCTGGTGACGGCCGTTCCGTTGTCTCTAACGCCGCCGTCCCCCACGGCTGGTCCTTCGGCCAGACCTTCAGTGGCGCCCAGTTCAACTGAGGCACTCTCACGGCCGAAGCGTTTGTCCGTTCGTAGTATCTAGTAGTAGCAGCGAGTAGTGGTTATCCTTCCTTCTGATTGGAGCGTGCTGGGAAGTGCCATGGTTTTATGGTTGGTTCCTCCTCAAGCATTACGTTCTACGGAGATTAGTAGCAGGTAGTTAGGCCTAGTATTATCATGGGCTTTTAATTGTCCTGGTGTGAGTGTTAGCATGAAGCATTTGAACGAGCTTTTGGCTAGGATGGCAGCGGTGGTAAAGGATGGCTGGATTAACAAAAGGCTGCCTTGTATCACCCGCCAATTAGCGATTCGGCCTCTTGGATGATGGCCTTGTCTCGAGGATGTCTTTGTGTGGTCCTGTGTGTCGTGGCTGTCTGTTATGAACCTCTCTCTTTGAGTTAATTTAAATTTAAGCCTCTGGCTTGATGTTGTTTTACTTCTACACCAACTTGTGACCTTTGAGCTGTTTTCAACTGTCCAATTATGAGCTCAAAATTTGATCAAGATTTATGAACTGGTCTCAGTTTTCTTCTTCCGAGAAGTGCTTCCAACTCTGTCGGCCCCTCCTGTGGGATCTGAAAGTTTGTTTCCTGTCGCTGTCTGGAATGGTTGCCGTCACAAATTCAGGTGGAGTTTAATACAGTACATGAAACCAGCATACGCAACATCAAATCTCTGAGTTAAGTTAGTAAAGCATGTTAGTACAGTTTCTTATCTGCAATCAGACCGTTGCCTACGAATGTTTAGGTGAACAACACTCTCGTTAGACATGTTACTGGAGCCAGTACAGCCAACGTTAAAACAATTTCTTATCAGCAATCAGATGCTTGCCTACTAACTTCCCATGGTGAATTCTGTCGCTGAACAACACTTAGACATGTTACCGGAAGCTTTTGAAAGCTGACTTTGGCAAGAGTGGGTTTTTGGAGACCGAGCTACAAGCTCGTTTTTCAAAAAATCGAAATCCACATTTTTAAGTATCCAAAAATCGCGAAAAATTTCCAGATGTAAATATTGTCTAGATCTACAATCGTGTAAAGTTTCAACTCCAAATTCCATGTATATTGGCCTGTACAAAAAAGACAAATCGGGCAAAATGTGTATTGTTCACCACCCAGATCCACTCATTTGTCTTTTTTGTGCGGCTCAAAATACAACGAATTCGGAGCTGAAAATTTGCACGATATTGGATCTAGATAATATCTACATCTAGGATTTTTTTTCGCGATCTTGGATAACTTAAAACTTTAAAACTGTCGATTTCGAATTTTTGGAAAAACGAGCGTAGCTCGGACTCCACTTTAGGTTTTCGGACTTTGGCTCAATTTGAGTCACTGACGCATTAGTAGGAATGGAAAAACACAAGACACAAGATTGAGATTACAGGTGAATTGGATCTTCACAGATTTAAAAATACATAAATTCTTCAACATGTGTCTTTATATGGTGCATGAGAATGAAACACGTAAATTTCAGAGGATTGATATTTAGATGATGCATGGGAATGAAACAAAGAAATTTTAGGGGATTCATAAGAGAGAGTAGAGAAGATAGAATGAAAATGTATTAAATTTTTCAAAGGAAACTTAAAATAATATTTGGACCTCCTCTCGCGACATGGAGGGAACCCTAACCGCCGTTCGTCGGAGGGGCCACCGGCAAAGCCGTGGCGCGCCCCAAGGAAGGTGGCGCCACGCGTTTGTCTTTCCGCGCGGATGGACATCAGGGAGATGCAAAGATGGGCGGAGGTGTGAGCTCGATAGGGAGCTAGAGGCGGCTGTGGGGGAGGCACGTGGTGGCCAATGGCTGTTGGCAAAGGGCGACGTGGCGTCCCGGCGCGGTGGTGCAAGGGCATGATCTGGTCCTGGCAGGCCTGGCTTGTCGCCTGCCTTCACGGATCAGCGGTGGTGTTGGGGAGTGCAGCACCCGGATGTGTCGTCCCTCTCACTTTGCGGTCGGGTCGATCTCCGGGCAGAAGCCTTGTACTGACTTGGTCAGTGCCAGCGATGGTGGCGCTTTCGGGCGTCATTTTCTTTCTTGGTTGGGTCGCTATGGGGTCCTTGAACCCGACCGACTTGGATGGGGCTAAGATCTCCATGTGAAAACCTAAACACGATTATGGGCGGGTGTTGACGACGAACGTGTCGTTGCCTTCTTGAAGGCGTCTCCTTGGAGGCTCTTAGCTCTCACGGTTTGGTTGGTTCGCGTCGGAATGGAAGGGTGGCTTTGTTGTGAAGGGACGCGGATGGCCGAGGCAGCGGCCTCGGACGGTGGTGATACTTCGAAGAGGTGGATTCGAGTTCCCACGCAGCGATGGTCCTATGGGGCATGCCCGTGGCCTACTGCGGTTTGGGTGTCGCCTGGAACTATGCGAGCAGCAAGTCGACCCAGCTGGTTCGACTTGGGGCAATGCGAATCTTCATTTTGGTTGCCACGCTGGTGCGATGGCCCCTATATTGGTGTGGCGTCCGTGGTCTGCGAGCAGTTTTCTTAGTAGCAAGGGCTGAAGATGGCTGGGTCGTTCGGCGACGTGGCTCAGGTGCGGTTTTGGTGCTGTTGGTGTGTGTTTCTTGCTTTTTGTGGAGTAGCGTCGTGTGGACGATGTGTCTACTCGCTTCAGCGATTTTTTGGTCCGGATTTTCTTATAAACTAGGCAATATATAGTTTTTTACCCTGTTTCTCGTAATAAATTATGTCTGCTCTTTTTGTCTAATACGTGGCGTGTATCGACCGGCTTAAGCTTAAAGAAAATTAAGATATAAAAAGTTTAGAATCCTATATAATTCATGTTGAGAATTATATACAGTGAGTGCAATAGAAAAATGTTACATAGGAATTTGGTAGCCCAAATCTTATAATCCAAACGGTTTCCATAAAAAAATAAATTATGATTCATCCTCCAAAATTATTGTAAAAATTGCTGTTTTATTATGATCCAAATTCATATGAAAATAAAGGCTAACTTCTGCAGTAGTGAGGGAGGCCCGTCGGCGGGAGGCATGGACGAAGCAAAGCGGAGACTGAAGTTAGCTCATCACGATTATCCTGTCTGTCCCTGTGCACGGAGGAGGCGTGGGACGACATCCCCGTGGTACGGTACGAATCGTTTCCGAGTCAGACTGCAGCAGATTTAGGGTTTGCTACCATATATACCTCCGGTTTGGGATATGTCACAAGTTTTAAATCACGACTTTCGTAAACTCACCCGATCATATTGTAATTTTGCTGGCTGACGTCCGTGGTTTTTCTCTTCCTTTGTCGGAAGGGTTTTCCAGTTAAATATCGTACACGTTGGTTTGATCTGTTTTGTTCATCGTTTTTTGCCCATCGTTATTTGGTTTCGTTTTTTTTGTTTGTACTTTCTTTTCTTTTTTTCATTTGTACTACCCCTCTCCGTACACAAAAAAATGTCTCAATTTAACTTAAACTTGCATGTATCTAGACATAATTTAGTGTATAGATAAATGCAAATTTGATTTAGGTTGAGACATCTTTTTCTAGACATAGAGAGGGAGTACATGGTATAGTTCTGATTGATGTCGCGCAAGCACAGACTCGAGATTTTCTGAAAAAAACACCCGCACGCATAAGATTTCTCTGCGATGATGCAGTGCCTACCTAGGATTCCTTGTGTGCAGATACAAGCGTCAAGTCAAGCATGTCTCTTCGAGAAGCACCGGTAAAACCCGTGCCTGCTGCGGGTCATGACGGGCGCTGCTGCCTGCACTGCTCGATGCATTGGGCTTCTACAAACTGGACGCCTACGCAGCTACGGTCAGGAATCTGGTTCCGCTAGGCTGCAGGTTGCCAGGCAACGATTTCTGACCGTCAAATTTTGACTGGAAACAGACAGTCAACAAAAGCGAAGCCACCTTCTACCCATTGGATTCTTCTCGGTGCTGTTCCACCGGAAATAAACATAGGTAATCATCGTACAGAAGATGGAGTATAGATTGACTCGGTGAGGTTGTTCTAATTGAGGATGTTGTACATGAGAATTTGGAACGAGACGTAAACATACTCGAGAATTCTTCAAATTTAGGTGATGACATGTCATTTTCACGCCAAACTCATCCGACCGACAACCAAATCCTTGCGCATTCAGACACAAGCAAGGTAGATACCGCGGGAAACGTCATGATCGACGGGGCGACAGGGAAACTTTTGGGCATGTGCAGCGGCCGGCGTTTTCACTCAAACGGCGCCGGGCATCACCGACCACCATTCATGGCGAATGTTTAGCTTAGCACGCGTAGAGACGAATCAAGAGGCCTCGTCTGCGCCATTGATGGCCCTTTCCCTCCCTTCGCTACGGTTACACATGGGCCTTCCTCGTAAAGGCGGGATCCACACAGGTCCTGGCCGCTCACACGAAAGCTGTGGCGGGTGCGGGTGGCATGCGGCGTGCGCGTGTCAGCGGCGTGACGGACGGAGGGGTGCCCATGAAACTTACACTGTGCTTTGAATCTCTGCGATGGTGATGTCCCCTGCCTCGTCCTGCGTCGTGGACTCGTGGTCTGCGAATGGAATGGACGGTGGTTTGGTTGGCTCGCTTTGGCTTTTAACTTTCTTTCGACAATCTCGTTCTAGGCTTCCTGAGGAGTTTACGAAGCGTGTTGCCGGGTAGGATTCTCTTTGAGTTAAAAGACATTTCGAGTTTCCAAAAATCACTAAATATATCACATATGTAGAGAGTGTGGAGATTTAGAAGCATGCAAAATTTTACATTAAATTCATTTTATTTTGGGATGTACAAAAAAGACAAATTTGGCAAATTCGAAAATGTGTATTATTCACCCATTTGACTTTTTTGTGCAGCTCTAAATACAACGAATTTGAAGTTGAAAATTTGCACGATTGTACATCTCAATAATATTTACATCCGGAATTTTTTTTCTCGATTTTTGGACAATTGAAAATGCCTAGCCGGGCTCCATTTTAGGTTTTCGGAACTAATTGGTACTATTGGGATCAATTTTTTCTTGTAAAAATTCTTGAGCCCACCCATTTTGTAGAGTAAAGTTAATTCTATAATTTTAACTCATAGTAATGAGCTAAAGCAGATCATGAATCCTAAATCGCCGAAGTTGGCTCACGGAAAGTGTCGATCATTTTTTAGTTATTTAAATTTTGATAATGTTAGGATCGGGAGGGACCGACAAATGCAGTGTGTTAACCTCATGAATTCAAATCCACTACGAGTTTAAGGTTTAAAAATAAACTGTACTATACTTCGAAAGCCACATGATCCTGAATTCTTCGACCCTTAGTGATCATTGTCTAAGTTCCATCTTGTACTTGCTTAACAATTACAACAACTTGGGTATCTTTTGGAGCGGCCCTCTTGGGTACCCGGTAAGTGAGATTTGAAAATTCCGAATGTAAAATTCAAAAGGCATACCGAAGTTTCATTTTTTTTAAAAGATCCAAAGGTGGATTAAGCTGTCTTCTACCAAAGTGTAAAATTTCAAATAGAAATATGTTATATCATGGGCAGTGCAAAAATGACAAATCTAAATCTGAAAGTTGTGAATAGTGCAAAATTTGAGCTCTCCAAGATTTGTCAAAATTTGTTATTACCTTTAGCCCGGAATATGAATAATTTTGAGTTGATATTTTGCATGTTAGTAGAATGCATAAATTTCAACGTCCGACTTTTTAAAGACATTTTTGGAACTTCAAAATATGTTTTTTTTTAATTTTACTAAATATAGAACTATGTTTAGGTCGGGCTACACTATACACATCTCCAGTTTGTACCAGCAATTTACGATTTCATCAAGCTATTTCGAAATATTGTTGGGGGACACGCTGCTACTACTCCAAATGGCCTAGCGCTGGGACAGAAGCAACGTCCACGCGCTACCGTAGGACGTCCGTGAGCAAAGCTAGAGAGAAAGGACGGAACGAAGCGTACGGCGTCATAGCTCGCTTGCGCACAGGCACCGAGAGGTCGTCTCGTCTATTCGTCGGCCTTGATCTCGAACGGTGCGGCGACGTTTCGTCCCGTTTCAGCTGATCCGACGGTTGCTTGCTGCTGTTCTTTTCCTTGTTGGTTCAGTACTTCGATGCCACACAGCAATTTCATGTCGCGAGTTGGCGACCATTTTCTCACCAAGTACTGCACAGGGACCTCCAGTTTCGAATTTATTTCTCTAGGCCTAGGCTTACGCGCTCACATAGAGCAAGTATAATAGTGGGCTAATAGCCCGCCGGCGTGACATTTTTGTCTATATGGAAGAGAGATAAATATGTATCTAGACAATATGTGTAAAATCTAAAACATGTTACATTTAGTAACGGAGGGTTGGTGGCGTATGACATACACTGAGGTCGCACAGCTTTACAGAAACGGGAAGCCAGGGAGTACATTGCAGCCAAGTTTACAGATGTGAATACAATACTTGTCACAAGAGATAGCATTTGTGTTCAAACATCATCTATTCATCAAATGAGTTAATGGGGATAGCACGCTTACCATCCTGATTACTATCTTCAGTCTCCAACTCGAACTAGCATCTATACTGAAAACTGCAGCGGCGTACATATTTCTGTTGTATAAACTCGCAAATTACTCTGTTGACGCAGCCTGCCTTTTGGGCCTAACTCCTGCAAATTGTTCTACCTTCGCCCTTCTGCTCAACTAGAGACAGTCACGCGCCCATGAAATCAAACCCAACTGCGAAATACATGATAGACTGGGGCAGTAGAAAGACGTAAAAATAATCGTCTCTGCACATGTAGTCGTAGCATGCAGACATCAGATGAAACACTCCAGTCCATAGCTCAAGGCAATGGAACCTGATAAGAACCAGAGATATAAAAATTAGCATGTTAATAAAAGATGAAATGCATCGATCTAAGCCAAAAAATAAATAAAGTGCATTTCCCATGTTAAACAAGAGATCACCTGTCTTTGAAACGTCGATTCTTCTTAGTACGGACAACCGATTTCATCTTCTGAGCGTTTCCCAACTTTTGTGTGACGATCCACTCGTTAGCCCTTCCCGCTTCGAGGAATCCGATCATGAGGGCTTTGGAGCGGTGCAATGCCATAACGTTCTCAAATAAGAACCACAGTATAATGAGATGGATTGACCTGCAACACATGTAGTAGATGAGCTTTATGACCTTAATGAGATGATATTTGTGATCTCTGACTACTAAAAGGAAATTGTTGGTGACACTTAATTTTTGTTAAGTCACGCAACTATAGTGATCTAACCTTGGAGTGCCAACTGAAGTGAGAAGATTGATAGCTGCAGGTATGTAGATCAGCTCCCACACCGGAATCTGAACCTCTGGAAAGAAAACGCTGATAGGAAGGAGGATGCTGAAAAAGAAGAAGGTGTAGAACGACCATACAATCCTTCGTGCTATGAAGAAGTTGTATATCATGTATAATTTCTTCCAGACCGACACCTTCTGCATTGGAAGGTGGCACAAAAGGGTTTAGAAAGAGTTATCGTTCACTGCTAATGCTAGAATCTTTCTACTGAAAATCTGAATACAAACCTTGGCAACAATAATTTCCCAGAACATTTTCTTTAGCAGGAGCGCAGGTCCGCAGGACCAGCGATGTTGTTGGGACCTATAGGCCCTTAGAGAGCTAGGTAGTTCGCTCTTAACCTGAAAGTTGAAGGAAGCACCGACCATTGGCTCGATCTGATATTGACTATGTATGTACATGAATTGCCATAGCATGATGGCAGGATAAGATTGGTCTAGGGAAGTACCTTAATGCCACCAGTGTAAAGAAACTCCCAGCCCCGGAGTCCTGCCCTCAGTGCCAAGTCCATATCTTCAGCAGTTGTGCGGTCCTCCCAACCTCCTGGCTCGACTATCGCTTGCTTTCTCCAAACTCCAGCAGTTCCTGCGTACATGACAATGAAAGGAAACGTTCTCAAACATAAGAAAATTTGCAAAACTGTTATAGCTACACACGGAGAGATCATGGGTACCGTTGTAGCCAAAGAAGTTGCAGAGGGAGGAGCCTGCTTCCTGCTCCACCTTGAAATGGTAGTCCATCGACATCTCTGCATTCTCGTCAGCAGGCAATCGTTGGCATTCACTACAAGACAGCTTAAACGAAATTTCTCTCAGCATATGGAAGTTGGGCAATGCCTTGTACATGTAATAATTTCTTTTAGACGCGACCAGAACAATCTTAAGCAGCTCAAACAGAGATAGAAATGAGCAAATGACACTGGCGGTGACACAACTCGTCGCGTATGTACACTTAAGTCACACATTTGGAAAACGAGATTTTTTGGTCTCACAACTGAACAAACGTGTGCACTTTGGTCACAAACAGGACACGTCATCCCGTTTTGTACTGAAATTTTTCAGAAAACCCCTGGAGTAATATTAGGAGTGCCAAATTGCAAAATTATACACCTGACGGGTGGGGCCCACCCGCCAGGGTTGTCTTCTACCTCAAGCAGGTGCCTGTCCGGGAGGGCAGCCGGCGGTGGAGACGAGGGCTTGGAGTCGGCCGGCGGCGGAGACGAGCTCGCCGAGCCACAACGAGCCCGTGGAGAGCATGCCCGCATCTCCTCCGAAGCTCGCGCCGCCGTCAGGTCGTCTCCACCCAGATCGAGGCCCGTATCTCCTCCATATCGAGCACGGGAAGGACGCACAGATCGAGAGCCCGATCTGTGCGTCCTTCCCGTGCTCGATCTGGAGGAGATACGGGCCTCGATCTGGGCGAGGACCGCGTGGGTCCGCCAACCACTGCGCCGGGCTGCTGCTCCCGCCTGGTCTTCCGGCCGTGGCTCGCGCCATGGGGGATGCCGACGGCGGCCACCCGCGGTGGGCGCTGCGTGCGACTGCTGCGCGCACGGGAGCTAGCTAGCACCATGATCTGGGAGCTAGCTAGTACGATGCGATCTGACAATTTTGGTCCTAGCTGCGGCTGCGATCTCATTTGTGTTTCGGCCGGGGGATGGACCTGAGCATGGGTGGCGTCACGCACAGCGCTCAGGCGGCCTTCCGCCTGCAGCCCACCGACGATGGCAGCGCCGCCGCCCTCCGCCCCGCCTTCTACCGCCGCCGACCGCCCCCCCCCCCCCCCCCCCCCCGCCCCTCCCAGGCAGTCACCTGGTTGACCTGCTTGAGGTAGAAGACAACCATGACGGGTGGGCCCCACCCGTCAGGTGATAATTTTGCAATTTGGCACTCCTATATTACTTCAGGGGGTTTTCTAAAAAAATCAGTACAAAACGGGATGACGTGTCCTGTTTGTGACCAAAGTGCACACGTTTGATCAGTTGTGAGACTAAAAAATCATGTTTTCCAGATGTGTGACTTAAGTGTACATACGTAACGAGATGTGTGATCGCCATGCCATTTACTCGATAGAAATGGAAGCCGAAGCAAATCTTCCTTTTTCCATCCATAGAAAGGTCTGGGCATGTAGTGGGGGGACCCTACAAGTGAGTGTGTCAGCCGCGGCTCGAGGGAGGAGGCGGGTTGGCTAGATGGAGTGGCTTCCGCGTCGTTGTCGTGTGGGCCTCCGATAAGTGTTCGGCGGCAGAGCCAAACAACTTGGCTTGCTGCTCCCGTAATACAAACTCCCTTGTGGGGGATGGCGTCGAAACGCACTAGCGGTGAAAGCCCCACACCAATTTGGTCAGTGCCGATGGAACTAGCGCTTTTCAGCGTCGTTCTCCTTCTTGTTTGTTTTCATTGCGGAGCTACGATCCTCTACGAACGTGAGTGGTCTTAGAATTTCTGGGTGAAAATCTAAAATACATCGAAGCGGGTGGTGGCGGTGCACACGCCGCTACCTTCTTGGAGGCACCACCATAGGGTTCTTAGCTCTCGTGGTGCGAAGGGTTCACAACGGCTCGACAGGCTGGGGGATGTCGGGGTTGTGGCCCCGGGCGCTGAATGTACGTCGTGGCACAACCTTAGACTACTATGAAGCAACCGTTCTATGGGTTATGACCATGGACATAGGTGACGACCTGGTGGTGCGCGGATAACGAATTTATGGACCCGAGTGGTCTGACTTGTTCGGTTGGTTTGGTTGCTAAGTTGGAAAAGCCATGTTGGGGTCATACAAGCTACCAAACACACCCATATATATTTGCGAATGGACCCGGCAAGAAAATTTGTATATCATTTGATTACTTTATTAGGTAGAGCATATTACTAACTATACTAAGGAGCTGCGATTTCGCGGCCTAGCAGCACTCGTGCCACTGTGGCGTACACACTGTAGCGTGTACAGTGTGCGCTACAGTTTTTTAACTATACTAAGGAGCAGCGATTTCGTGGCCCAGCAGCGCACTGTCATACTGTAGCCAAAACAGTTTTTTTTTTTGACAAAACAACCCCTTTCCATGATAATATGTACACGAAATATATGCGCGTCAACGAGTAGGTTCAATTCCGTGGTCGGTTTCGAGTTTGGTCGAGTCTAGCTCCTTAATTTCGGATCCAGATTCACACGAACATTTGACAAATTTTGTCCAATTCGTCGCACTAAGCCATCCGTTTGAATTTTCCTTTCACGGTAGATGTATACCACCCTTCCAAACAACTTCGTGTTTTAACCTTCTTATTTTGACAGATATATACCCATTTCTCTCTAATCTTCAGATTCGTTGTATTTTAGGCTGTGCCCATCCGTTTGAATTTTCCTTTCACGAGTAGATGTATACTACCCTTCCAAACAAATTTCGTGTTTTAACCTTCTTATTTTGAAGGACATATACCCATTTCTCTCTATCTTCAGATTCGTTTTATTTTAGGCTGTGCAAAAAAGACTAATTCTGACAGATTCCAAAATTTTGAATTCTGGGTATTTGGATCCAGATACATATACCAAAGCGAACCGCTTCAGCACTCTCTCAACGCGCCCCCGTCAACTCTACCTCCTTAATTTTGGATCCAAATTCGTAAAAACATTTGACACATTTCGTCAAATTCGTCGCACTCAGACATCCGCTTGAATTTTTCTTTCACGATTAGATGGACATCATCCTTCCAAATAACTTTCATGTTTTAAACTTTTTAATTTTGACGGACATACATACATATTCCTCTCTAAATTATTCTAACTATATTAAGAAGCATCGATTTCGTGGCCTCTCAGCGCACGCACACTGTAGCAGTGTACTGTAGCGTCGCCGGTTACTGTAGCACGCATAGTGCGACGCTACATTAGGATTCTACAGTGCATGAACGCCTCTCAGCGTGTCCACATTGCCTGGAATCCGCCGGCCGTCGAGACGGACGGCCCAGATGGAGCCACATCGCCTTCAAACGGCCGCACACTGTTCATCTCCGAATTATAGCCAATCAGAAGTTGCCACGTCGCCCGGTCGCCAGCCGGTCACCCCGGTTCCTGCCGGTAACCGCGCCACTTTGCAGCAAAAACCCTCCCAAATCCAGGAATTGCCCCACATCCCACAACTTTACGCTAAGGACTTATTTGCGTTTTCTAGAAATACCAGGGACCTTACTGCAAAACATCCACAAATCCCCCCTCTCTCTTCTTCTCTTCCCCACGCGACCCCGACGTCGCCGCCGCCGCCGACGCGCGACGCCGCCGCTCTGCTCCTCCCCGCTCAAATCGAAGACAACGACGAGCTCCGTCGTCGCCTCCTCTCCCTCCTCGCCGGGAATCGCGTGCTGGTACGCCGCACGTGCGCCGGAATCGTCGCCGCCGTGAGCTTCATCCGGTCGCCGCGTTTGGACGCCGCCGGCGACGCTCCGGCTGATTATGGAGTTAAATTAATTATTTATGGAAAAACACAAACATATTTGAACATTCCAATTTGCTAAATATTTGGAGCTACCCTAAACTATATCAAAATGCTCAGAAAAAAATGCTAACTAGACGACAAATTCCGACTGATTTGAACATTTGAATCACAACGGCCGCGGCGGGCTTTATTAGGTGATAGGATATAAGCGCTACTTTTACTTAATTTCCATGATTATTTTTTTGTGAACTACAAATTTGCTGTTGTTTATACGGGCTACATTGTTCCACCTATTCGTTTTTATCAGGTGAAACATCTGTTGAAAAAAAAAACTCCATGGTCACCCATCTAATATTTCCTCTCCTAATAACAGTTTGTTTCACTATTAATAATCACACGGGTGCGGCGTGTCGCCGCGCCATGATGACTAGTATGTGTTTATAGATGTAGACGCTAGAGGCGAGACAAATCGTCTAGTACTACTTCTACTACACTCCCTCCGTTCAAGTTCACAAGCATCCTTCGAATTTTGAGTCCATTGATCACAGATTTAATAAATAAACAATATATTATACACCACAAAAAATAGACAATGATTCACTTCTTAGGGAAGTTTATAATAGTAATTTTTTTGGGACATATAAGTTATACTTTGTTAATTAATTTTATGGACGAATTTAGGCTCAAACCTCGATGCATTACAAAACCCAAATAGAGCGAGTATATGATAGTAGGTCCCAAACTCGAAAGGCCCATCCCGCCAAAAAAGCTTAGCACCCAATGCTGCTATATGAGTTACTTATAGCTTTTTGCATATAATAATTTATTTAAATAATAACTGTTAACGCGAAACGACTTAATAAACGGACAATGGTTCCACAGTTTAGAGGTGGATAGTTCCACTTAGCATAACTCCCAATGCTAGTTTCTTAGCACTGTATTATAGGAAAATTGCTAAAAAAATCAAAATGGGAGAAGAAAAATGCTGATATGATAATGTACATGAGCAAAGGGAGCAACGTTGTAGCTTACCTAACCCTTGCAGGTAAAAGTAATTCAAAATCATTAAATACAACTTTACTTAGATATAACTATTAAGAGACACTCGGTGATTTCACACGACAAAAAACTTCTAAACCTAAAAGGAATATAACATAAAAAAGATTGAGAAAGAAAAACAAAGTAAAAAAGTGACAACCCAAAGCCCACTGAGGAGAAGGTTTCATATGACGGTTTTTTACACTCTAGTTTTAGGAAATCTGACTAGACACAGTCTTTTGGGCCTATAAAATTATTGAAATTGAAAAATACCACTTAGAGACCCAATATTTAGGATATCTTCTAGGATTGCTCTGGGAGATAGTACTGACAGCGATGCAGCCATACGGACAACTTTTTCTTAAAAAGGCCATACAGACGGTAGTAACGTGATTCCAAGGTGCAACCCTCTACCCCACGGCATATTTGTAGCATATGCAACACGTGTCCGAAAAACAAATAGTAACATTTTTGTTTTCTCAAGAGGCGGTCTCCATCGGATCTTGATGCTTGGTGTGTCGTTAAAAGAAACTGTTCGCTGGTCTATGGTTGGACTTTTTGATCTCTTCGTTCGTTTTGGTCTACGGTAAGGTCCGGTTTCTCTTACCCTCTGAATTGATGACAAAGAATTGCAAGTCTGTGCTGCTGCTTGGGGTGTGTCCCCAGCCGATGTTCCATCTGCCTTTATTCGATCACGTTGTTCGCGGCAAGTGGCTATTGCAAGTCTTCAAAACCTTGTTTGGCGAGAACGTTTGCAGGTGACCTAGTCTTTTGCTGCTTGTTCGGTGCATGTTTCAAGATCCGGCATCCGTCGAACAATCGGAAGAAGATGATGACCGGTATGAGTTTGAGTGTATTTTTATTTTGAACTGGCCGTGTTTCGTCGAGTTGTATCTGCTTTATAGCAGTTGTTTTTCTTGATAAATATGCTTTCGGATGTCTTTTTTTCCTTTCTAAAAAAAGTCTCTACGTTCACTTGCCGGAGAAAAGAAACAACACCGTAGAGTACGACCAGGGTTACGCGGGACTCACGGAACTCCCATCGGGCCTGCACGAGCGCGAGCCCGGGGTTGTGGACGAGGAACGGCACTGTCCGCACGAGGAAGTCCGGCGACGGCTGGAAGTCAGCGTCGAACATGGCCACGAACTCGCAGCTCTGCACGTAGCCATGGCGCATCCCTTCCTTGAGGTTCCCGGCCTTGTACCCGGCCCTGTCCTTCCTCGTCTCGTACTTGATGTTCACCCCCTCCTTGGCCCACCTCTCACACTCCTTCCTTACCAGCTCCTGCCCAAGATCATCACACCCAACAAAATCAAAGATCCATTGTGTTGTGTGCATGCTTCGTTGTAGATTTTGCTGTTCGATCAACCGCAGTTTTACGGCTTGGATTTGGCTCGTCGGTGAAGATTAACTGCGAGTAATATTAACCAGCAGGGGCTTCAGGAGATCTCACCTTGATGTCGTCGTCTGTGGAGTCGTCCAAAACCTGCACTACTAAGCGATCTGCCGGCCACGTGAGCCTGCAGGCTGCCCCGATTGATAGGTGGTACACCTGCAATTTCACACCTCTGTCGGTATCAGGAGCTATACAAAGATTGCCGACAACAGAAAAGGGACCATGCTTAATTAGCTCCGTAGTCAAGGATCATCCCTGTTCCCTGCTAACTAACCGCTCATACCCCCGGTAACATGATGAAACCTACTTCTTCAGATTACAGAACTTAAGAACTACTATATGACCACTGCTAACTGAAAGTTGGCAATTTGGAGAGATGCTGGATGTGACAAAAAGCTGGTGGTGAGCATTTGGCACACGCTAACTGAAAGTTCTGCTCACTATATGGCTACTGCTATCTGAAAGATCTGCGATCTTTAGGAGCGCGACAAAATGCCGGAGATGCCCGTTTGGCACACGCTGAACATCCGACAGAGCATGTTATTACTGCCAAAATGAGAAACGAAGACAGAATTTGTTCACAGGTTCAGAGAGCTCGAGCATGCTACAAGCAACCAAGCATTCAGAAGAGAGCCATACCTCCTTCTCGTTGTACATGGGGATCTGGACGAGAACCATGGGGAAGGCCGAGGAGCCAGCCTTGTCGTCCTCCGCGATAGGGTCGCACTTGTACAGCCTCCCCGGCCGCCGGCGGAGCACCTTCACCGCGGCGCTGATCACCCCGAGGAACACCTTCTCGGCGAGCAGGATCACGGACATGACCACGCACAGCGCCACCGCGGCATGGAGCAGCGGCACGAGGAGCTCGGCCCTGACCTGACGCCACGCCTTGAAGATCAGCTCCAAGACGGGGGAGACGAAGGGCCGGTCATCCGTGCGCAGGAGGGCGTCGCCGACGGCGCGCAGCGCGTTGCCACCTGCATATCGGCCGGCGAGTGAGGATGGTTACACTGAGAAACTACTGACTGTTATGATCTTATCTGATCAGAAGAAAGGAAGTAAATGGAATGTATCGATGTATTCTAAACGTACCTTGCATGGCTCTGCCGCGCGCCTCGGTTCAGCCCTTCAGTTCCTTGCTAACTTATAAGCTGCAATCAGCAGTCATCAGTACTCAGCAGATATTTATGCAAGTTACTGAGTAGTACGGTTGATTCATTCACCAGAGAAAACAACATATGTATACAGTGAGCGCACATTTCCTATCGATATCGATGGACCCCTACCCTTTGCTACACACGAAAATAGATGCGTTTTCCCTTCGTGTTAGTAGCACGTTGCCATGTGACCACTGACAGCATATGCTAATTTTGTGGCCGTGGTCAATTTGATTGTCGTGTGCGAGACTTGTGTCCCATCCCATGCTCACTAGTGCGTGATCTACTTGCACGAGGGTATCTGATGTTACGTACGCCGGTGCAATTCATCCAATGTTAGCCGCAACGTGTTAGGTACACCGGGATAAGTGTTGGTTAGGAGGGTGGTTGTACCCTAAACCCATCAGAGTTCATATTCTAAGTTTGACACTGTTGTTTCTAATTTAGGCGGAACATTCTTTAATCGGAGGCGACGTTCTCATCGAAGGCAAGGCTAAGTATGGCAATGGGGTGGGTTTAGACGGATATATCATATCCAAATCCATCGGCCTTAGTATGTCCTGCCCACGAAACTATTCATGGGCATGGATGTGGCTTGATACGGATCACAGGGGATGATCCTATGATTGTTGTCCCGATCTTTCACAGCGAGTACCCGGATAGAAATCTCTCAATAACGATCGATGAACGTCACCTGAAGACGAGGAACGAATCCGGCAAGCAACGTGATGGAGATCACCACGCGTCAAACCAAAGCACGACAATCTTTGATAAACACAAGAACCTCCGCAGCAACTTTATTCGATAAACGATCGCCGTCCCCGGAGGGATGCTTCACCACGGAAACACAACACAATAGTTTTTGACTAAAATTCTGAACTCCCTAAACCCTAAGGCGCCTGGCTCCTTTTATGGAGGATGGGGCGCCCAGCTACTTGGGCCGACTTGGTTCGGTTGGACAGGCCCAAACCGAACACACACACATAAAACTTATTACAATTGCAGCGACACAAATAAAACTCACACGACACAACTAATGACACACCTAGCTTGGTGGAGTCCTGAAATTGGGCTTCACCTCCTCCGTCATGCCCGTATCATCCTCCCCCCCTTCAAAAAGCGTTGTCCCCAACGCGTGAGGGTCTGCTCGAAAAGGTGGCGGGATAGAAACAATAGCACCACGCATGTTCTCGTCTTCAAGTTTGCTTGCCTACCACACCACATCCTCCCTCTCGGCCTGCTTGACTTGATTTTCTTCTCCATATGAACTGTGACGCCACCATCTTTTCCTTGCTGCGCCGCGGCAGAAATCTGGCCGAAACTGTACCAACGCTTGCCGCGGTAGGAACCTGAGTGTAACCTTGCCGTGGCAGCGATGTAGCGCCAACCTGCCCTCCCTTAGGAACCCTTGCTGGAGCCTTTGGTCGCTGAACATGAACCTTCGCTGGACGACCTTGCAAAGTGGTAATGCCCGGGCCACACAACTGACGAACATGTCCATCTTTCCCTCTGTGCATCCGCACTGCTGCTCCAACAAAACGCCTCACAGATGGCCTGACAGAGCTGCGACCGTGTACTCGTGGTACCACACGCACCGAGACACGTTCAGCACAATCATCATCGGTCTGAAGACCTTTGTCAACACCAACTGGAACACATGCTGCAATATCCTTCCTCTCATCAATAAGAGGCTTGCCTTCAACCGGCTTGTCACCAACAAGAACAACTGGCTCCTCATCTACATGCACGGCTGAATCAGTTTCAGTATCAACGCTCCTTGCATCATGCTCCTCTTGCTGCAATTTAACTAGCCTTGGCTTTGGCTTAGCTTTATGCAACTTCTCCTTGCGCACCACTAACTCTACATCGGACTGAATTTGATCATCTCTCATAGGGTTCAAAGTCCGCTGTTTACCATCATGCACAAAAGAATATGTATTTGCTCTCCCAGCATGTGTGACATAGCGATCATACTGTCATGGACGTCCAAGTAACCGTCCACATACCTCCAATGGCAACACATCGCAGTCTATCTCGTCAACATAATCACCAATTGTAAATGGCACACGTACCTTATGAGTAATTTTCAGCATACCACAGCTATTTACCCACTGAACATGCTTAGGTTCTGGAATACGCCATGTGGATAAACCCAAACTGTCCACAACTGCCTTACTAATGCCATTACAGTAACTACCACTGTCAATAATAAGTTTGCATGACTTCTCCTTAATAGTACACTGCGTCTGAAACAAAGTCCAACGCTGGCCTCTATCCGCTGTCATACAAACATCATCTTGTACTCTCTTGAGTTGCATATTCAGCCCTCTCAATGGTACAACCTCTTCTGGAACGACCACCCTGTCCTTTTCCTCAATTGGTGCCAAAAATTTAGCACTCAAAAATTGTTTGAAATTTGCCCAACTAAAAGTTATGCCCATCGCGGACCTCTCTGCACGCCACAAACTAGCCAAATTCTCATCCACACGCCGGTAGGCAAGGACATATTCCGTATGGCCACCAAACGTGCTATCAAGTGTGCGACATCGTGCGAAACCAAGGTCCATGTCAGATTCCCAAGACTGAAACTCTGTGTATGTGGCAGAACTCTCCAACCTCCATTTTATGTTTGCGGAATCAAGTGCCAAACCGATGACAACAGTAGTGTAGTCATGGTACACGTCGTCAGACCTCGCCATCACACGATCATGCTTTGATGAATCCATCTCTGAAAACTGTATATCTCAGTCTGACAAAAGAAAAGGAATACAAATTCACGGAGTACTGTAGCTACTCTTCTATTTTCAGTACCAAGCAATTCCAAACCGAACTCCACGCTCACGAGCAGACAAAGATGAGACGGATGTCTGCTGGGTAGCGCTGCCTGGACCAAACAGATTTGCACCCAAGCCAATTAATGTGCCAAGGAAAAATAAACTGATCAAACCTGTACGTACCAAACCAAACCGGAATACAAGCTGTGCTCGATCTGATTCACAGAAATCTTGCACTTTCCTTTGTTGTGTCGTTATCCAATCCTTTCCTTGTGTTTAATAGTTTCCTATGTTGGCCCGCAAGAATAATCTCACCTAGCAATTAATGCACCGATTCCTTCCCTTGAGTGGCCACCAAAACTGATTTTCCTTTCCTTGCTAGCGTGAAGACCAAGGAGTAACTAGTGCGTACTCCGTAACAGCGATCTGACTATACCAACAAATCAGAGCTGAGTTCAGATACTACAGCTGTACTGTAAAAGACCAGGAATTCTCAAAAAAAAACAAATCAGAGCCGATCTCCACGCGATTTTTTTTTCTTTCTTTCCTTTGACTCCACACGCAGCCAAACTCGATCGATCTGATCGCCTATTTCCTTCCGAGCGATGCGGGGCAAACCGATCTGTACGAGAAACAGAAAAACGCTGGAACGCCTCGGATGACCCGACGCCGCCAGCAACTCCTCGATTCCTCGAAGTCCGATACCAAAGAAATCACAACTCGCAGTGATCTACTAGATGAACAACGGCGTCTTGGCTACCCAAATAGCAGATCGATCAGCAAAATCTCGCCGTGAGCAACCCAGGGCTCTGATACCACATGATACGGATCACAGGGGATGATCCTATGATTGTTGTCCCGATGTTTCACAGCGAGTACCTGGATAGAAATCTCCCAATAACGATCGATGAACGTCACCTGAAGATGAGGAACGAATCCGGCAAGCAACGTGATGGAGATCACCACGCCTCAAACCAAAGCACGACAATCCTTGATGAACACAAGAACCTCCGCAGCAACTTTATTCGATAAACGGCATCGCCGTCCCCGGAGGGATGCTTCACCACGGAAACACAACACAATAGTTTTTGACTAAAATTCTGAACTCCCTAAACCCTAAGGCGCCTGGCTCCTTTTATGGAGGATGGGGCGCCCAGCTACTTGGGCCGATTTGGTTCGGTTGGACAGGCCCAAACCGAACACACACACATAAAACTTATTACAATAGCAGCGACACAAATAAAACTCACACGACACAACTAATGACACACCTAGCTTGGTGGAGTCCTGAAATTGGGCTTCACCTCCTCCATCATGCCCGTATCATGGCTCCATATCCAAACCTGTCGGATATCCGGGTATCCATGAATATCCATGAGTATACGACACTTTGTACATCAACATAACAATATTAACACATTCTACCACTCCAGTGTCATTTCTGCCGGAGAAGAAGGGGTGGTCGGGTGTGTGGGACAGCTGCAAGCGAATCTTCTAGGTTCCAATTGAGATGCAGGAGGTGAGGCGTCGATCTTGGACACTTGGAGGAGGATTCGAGGCGGATGATCGCTAAACACACTGTGTAGCTGCATGAATGCGTGCGTGGCTAAGGCCTTTAGGGCTAGCAATTAGGTGGGCCTTTGGGTGATTTGACCCTTAGTTGGGGTCTAGCCTCAGGGACCGGGAGAGCTGAGCTTATGAAAAATTTCCATGTCTTGCTGACATGTGGATCCCACATTTCAGCCGGGTATTCATTGGAAATCCACGGGGCAAAACTTTTGCCCGTGTCCACCCCATGAGTTAGCAGATATCCACCCATGAAATCCGTGGACGTAACTAGCCCTCCATACCCTTACCCATCAGGCCGGATATCCATGGATACCAGATCCGTGGATAGAATTGACATATTTAAGCGAGGCGTCTCTGGTGACTTAATCAATCTCAAGACTCAATCCGTTTATAAGGGTTAGTGTGTGCACGTGTTTGTGAGTATTGTGTTTGTACCGTGTTCAAAAAGAAAGTACACCGGTTAATCCTTTTGGAATGCAAAAATACTCGGCTAGCATAGCAGGCAGGCTGTAGCCAGCGTTAACAGCCGCACGGCTCTGCGATTTTTTTTTTGAGGTATAAGGTGGTCGTATCCACCGTCCGAATAGATAGAAAGAGTTGACCCAGTTTATAAGGGAAACCGGTTCCAAAAACCATACAAGCTGTACAAAAGAATGACACAGACGCAGCGACCCGCCGCCCACACGACCCAAGTCGAACAAACGCCACAACACACACCACCCTCTCCGGGGCCGCCGCCCCGGCAAAACAACCAGATCGACTTTCGCATTGTCCGGAAGTGATCCAGTCATGGTCGACAAACCCTCTGCCCACGCAGTCTTCATCCAGGTTGTCACCAAAACCACCATGTACCGGGGCCGCCGCCCCGGTGTAGCAACCAGACCGACCTTCACATTGTCTGAAGGCGATCCAGTCAGGTCGACGAACCCTATGCCCGCGCAGTCTTCATCCAGGTCGCCACCCAAACCGTCGCTAGACAACGGCTCTGCCTCATAGACCCGTCGTAGCGCGGGAGACCGAGGACGTCGCCTCGACGTGCACCACCATCCGGGGCCGCCGCCCCGGCATCCGCCTCCCCCGACCACAGGGCTATCCTGCCCATCCATCGCGAAGCCATCGCACCGCGAGGGCCAAAAACTCCAAGACGACGCCTCCAACAAGGTAGTGACGTGTCCGTCACCGTCGCCCGCCCCCGACGGGGCTTAGGTTTTCACTCGGAGAGTCTTCAAACCATCTCGTCGGAACGGGAAGAGATTCCACAACGACGCAATCAAGAAGGGAACGACGCCCAAAGGCGCCGCCGTCGTTGGCACAGACTGGAGTCGTGCAAGCTTTCGCTTGGAATTCTCCCGGTCCGTGAAGCTCAGGGAGCAGCCGGTTGGGAGCCTAACTCCGTCGCCACCGACGATCTTCATCGCATGCTACCGCCACCGTGGCACCTAACGCCACGTCAGCAGCCCTGCGGCCGCGCCCTTTGCCGCAGCCACTGGTCCCGGGCCGCCGCCCCGGCTTCCGCGCACCCGAGCGCCGGAGCACGTCGGCAGGAGGAGCCTGCCTCCACGCCGGAGCCTCCGCCTCCTCCTCAACTCCGGCCTCCACGCCCACACGACCATCCCACGCGCCGCCACAGCGCCCCCGACGCGCACAGGGCCACCCCGCTGCCCCGCACGGGTTCGTCCCGCTGCCGCCGCCATGTCTGCCTCGGCGCCCATGGTTGCGTCCTCCACGCCACCGCGCCATGCTCGAACGGACGCCTCCACCTCGCCGCATCGAATCCCGAGGGCGGCCTGTTCGAGCCCAGAAGCAGCCCGAGCAACCCAGCGGCCAGCGCCACGCCGAACTGCGCCTCCACTCCACAGCCTCCCTCGCGCCCTTCTTCTCTCACGCCGACACCACGCCTTCTTCCTCGTCGCACGCCGCCCGGGCTGAGGAGCCCAGATCGGGCCCGCCAAAGCCCATCTAGCGCGAAGTCACCACCGCCGTAGGCGACAGCGCCTCTGCCGCCCGCACGCCACCGGCAGCCACCGCGCCAGCCGCGACCTCCCCCGGGCCCGCCGGCCCGGCTTCCTCCGTCCCCGACCGCCGCCGCCCCCATGGGCCGGTCATCGCCGGCCGAGAAGAAGAACCAGGCATGTTAGGATGGCGCGAATCACGGCAATTTCCTGTCTTGTCCTGTTCTTTTCGATCGAAAGTTTTTTCCACTAACGTTCCAAACAACAGTGCTATTGGTTTCCAGCTCCATTCATTTTCGCGGGAGGATGGGAAAAGGAACCTTGTTATTACAGCATGGGCAAAGAAAATTTTCCTATATACACGAACTCTACAACTTCGCCACTTCTACCTTCTCCCCAGCTCAATGGCCTATAACTCAGTACTTTACGGAGACCACGAACCTGACTGAACTTACGTGCACAACTCGTGCCCTGACTGAACTTCCACCGTCGTCCAGAGGGGCGAATAGCTCAGGTGCGACACTTTTTTGAGGAATTGGACGGCAGCGACGTCGTTGCTCGTAATAGCTCACATGCGGCATCTATTCGAGCAATAATTGCTCTGCGGCGACATGGCCGTCAAACCAAGTTTGACCCGTACATGGAGTAGTTTATCTCGAGTGGGACCCATGTGTCAGCGAAACCTGCCTCTGTTCGTGGGGGAACCATCTCTGCCACGCGCCGGCGTCGGCTCACACCTCACTCCTGTCCCGTCGTCTCGGTTTCTCCGGGCTGGGGGAAATTATCCTGGCGACGGCGAGTCGAGCGGCGGCAATGGAGCGGGCGAGTCGAGCGCCGGCAATGGAGCGGGCGACTCGAGCGGCGGCAATGGAGCGGGCGACTCGAGCGGCCGCGCAAGTCCAGCGGCGGCAATCGGAGTCGACCAAGCGGGCGGCGACGCAAGGCTTGCGGTCGCAATCGCAGGTAAGGGCGTCGAGGGAGGATGGAGGATGGGGTGGTGCGGGTACACGGTCGAATAGGCGACCGGCGGCCCGATTCGTGAATCGTGCAGCGGCGAAGGATTCAATCTACCTTCACGGCAAGCGATATCGGATTTCAGTCCAGCAGGTGTTGAAGCAGGCGTGGCAGCGTAACGGCTACTACGGCGGCAAGGGTTTTTCGCTCGGCGGTGATTCGCCGCCGATGACGAGACAGAGGTTTGCCTCGATGCGCAACATTGCTGCGGGCGACGAGAGCAGCTCGGGCGGGAGCTCATCGAGCAGCAGTTCAGCACGCTCAACCCCGAGCCTGGACTTCGAAGTAGCGTTGAGCCTAGAGGCTTTCAGTCTAGTTGCGGGCTGGCGGAGGACAGATTGGTATGCTCAGAAATTCTCTGCGAGATGAAATCGAGCTAGAAGAATCAGCTACAGAGCCATGGCGGAGGGAAGATTGAGCTGCATTCTGTAGATAGCAAGTCTGGTGAATTTTGTGGGAGTTCTTTTGTGAAATGGCCATGTAAGCACTACGTCGAACACCTTGGGGGCGTGCTCTGGACGTGCCCTGGACGTGCTCTGGATGTGCCGTGGCACGTTCCGGTAGGTGAAACCTTGTAAACAATATGTAAATTATT
The DNA here is from genome assembly GCA_947311845.1 of Poa pratensis. NCBI lineage: Eukaryota > Viridiplantae > Streptophyta > Magnoliopsida > Poales > Poaceae > Poa > Poa pratensis. The sequence continues at coordinate 16,790,517 of CAMZMU010000111.1, forward strand.
GTGTTCCTTGTTTTTGTGTTCCTTGTGGCATTCGCACGCCGTCAGATTGTGGCATGCACACTGTCGAACACCTTTGGGGGCGCGCTCTGGACACGCCCGATTGTGGCATTCGCAAATGGCACTGCTCTGTTGATTTTTTCTTAAGTTGAAACCTTGTCAACTAGGTAGAGGCTTATAAAAGATGTCTCTATTAGAACCTAATGGTGGTAGATTTGTAACTATTAGAACCTAATGGTGGTAGATCTATAGACAATGATTTACTTCTTTATTTACCAAGTGGTAAATAAAGTGCCATTTGTCACTCTTACCAAGTGGTAGATTTGTAACTATTAGAACCTAATGGTGGTAGATTTTTCGCAAACATTGGCATAGCCTAGTGGCAAAGGGTTGATGACTCCCTTTGCCCACCCAAGTTCGAGTCCCCATGCTCGCAATTTAGGTGTTGCACATATATTCCCTGTCCAGTAGCTTCGTGGGTCGGCAACTCACTATTATAGATTAAATCTATAATAGTGGGTTGTCCTATCCATTAAGATACTGCATTGGGACAAATTTTTTTGAATTTGTTAAATAATCTGAAAATTATTTATTTTCTTTTGATTTTTTGGATTCAACTTTGAACCAAAATTCAAATCTACATGTTATTTGTGCTAGGCTTGGATGTTGCAATGATTTCATACTATTATGTGGTTGTTTGATCTAACTTGCTAAGTCTTGAACAAAAAGTGTTTCAAATGAGCTCTAAAGGTAGGGTAAACGGCTCCATTCCTAAGCAAGATTTTTTTCGACCTTGTCTCAATCAGCCAAATAACTTTCCTACACATCTACTCTATATATAAATACCATGTGCACTGGATTTTCATTTTTTTTTGTGTTTTTTGAATATTTTATGCTTATTTCAAATTCGGTCAAACCTAAGTTTGACCAACATTTGAACAAGTTTGAAACATGAAAATGAAAAACCAAGCTTGGATCCTTCTTAGTCAATCCAAAATGAAGCTTTGGTGAGTTTTTTGTAAATTTCATGCTGCAAATCCCAAACCACCTCTCTTCACACATGAGAGTTCATAGTTTGAGATGTGAGATTTCACACCATATTGAAGCATTTCTTGTTTAATTATATCTAGACCTTGTTTATCAGTTGGAGTTGTTAGTACATGACAAACTAAGAACATGTGCACTGGATTTTCATTTTTTTGAAGTTTTATGAATATTTTATGATTATTTCAAAATCGGTCAAACCCAAGTTTGACCAACATTTAAACAAGTTTTAAATACCAAAATGAAAAACTAAGCCTGGGTCATTCTTAGTCACACCAAAATGAAGCTTTGGTGATTTTTTCAAAAATTTAAATTTTCAAAACATCAAACCCTCTCTCACTTCCTTGAACTCTCTGCAACTTCGTTCGTGGTAAGTCATTTGTGTGAAGGATTTCTCATGAAAATACTCATATACCAAGTTTATATTTTTTTCATAACTATGTCATGTAAATAGACCATGTGCGCTGGTTTTATGTTATTTTGATTTTTTTTGAATTATTTGTGCTCATTTGAATGTTTGGTCAAACTTTGCACAAAACCGTTGACCGACTCAAAATCAAAGTTAATTTTTTTTTGATAACTATGTCATGTAAGTAGACCATGTGCGCTGGTTTTATATTTATTTGATTTTTTTGAATTACTTATGCTCAACCCTAGCTCATTCCATCGATATCGTGAACGTGTGAATGTTGGAATTGAAATGTGGATATAACAAGTTTTATATTTTTTATAGCAACTTAGTTGCATAAGTAGACCATGTGCGCTGGTTGTATGTTGTTTTGATTTTTTTGAATTAGTTGTGCTCAACCCTAGCTCATTCCATCGATAGCTTGAATTGTGTGAATGTTTTTCATTTAACTGTGGATATAACAAGTTTTAATTTTTTTTAGCAACGTAGTTGCATAAGAAACAGTGAGCGAAAGTTTCATATTTATTTGATTTTTTCTAAATTATTTATGCTCAACCCTAGCTCACTGAAACCCTAAACCCCGGAAACCCTAAACCCCGTCTGAAACCCCGTCCGAAACCCCCCTGCTTTAGAGCCATTTATCGCTGGTTAGTGAACGGTTGGATCAGAAGGAAACCCCCGATCCGCGCCACTCCCAGTTCTGCGCTCTGCCACTCCCAGTTCGCGCTGTTTGGCCACTCCCAGTTCCGCGCCATTCCTAGAAAAAAAACTAAATTTGGGCCCAGCAGCAGGATTTGGCCCGCTAATGTTTTTTCCTTGATTAAATTCACCGTGAGCCGTTCAACTTTGGGCCCAGCCCAGCCCTTTCTCAGGCCCAGCCGACCGCCTCCCGTTCCCCTCCCTATATATCCACTGTGTCGTACCCTAGCTATTATCCAGATCCACTCTCGCCGCCACTCTCGCCGCCGGCCACGCAATCCAGCCCCTCCGCCACAGATCAAGCCCCGACGTGCGACTAGGATGAGGCCTGGAGGTTCCTGCTCACGCGGCGGCCATTCCGGCCGCGGAAACGGCTCCGACGAGGAGCGGAGAAGGCAGAAGCGGCCGGCGCCCGCGGACCCCGTACTGGCTAAGCTGGTTGCTTCCGACGCCAGTCGGAAGCGCGGCGCTCGCGCGTGGACGAATCTGGGGCGGGAGGCGCCGCCTGCGTACGCCCGGCGCGAAGTGGAGGAGTACGACCGCGCGATGGCGGCGGCGGCGAGAGGCACGGGGAGCTCCTCTGGCGCGGGGACCTCCGCCATCGCACGAGCACCGCTGCCGCCGCCGAAGAGGGAGGAGGAGGAGGAGGAGCAGGGCGCGGCACCGCGCGCCTGGCGCGGGTATCTGCCGGGGGACTTCGTCGACCTCGACTGGGTCACCGCCGAGCTCCTCGAGCGCACCAAGGACGAGCAGAAGCAGCTCGAGGCCGACCGGGAGATGAAGAAGAAGCTCTACGAGTACCAGTACCGCCATGCCATCGAGGAGTCCAAGGCAGACATCCCATGGGGCGCAACCGACTCCGACGACTCCGACTCTGACTCCGGCTGAGCGGCGCCGCCGCCTCGTCGCCGCAGCACCCCTGGGGCTCAGGTGAGCCCAATTTTGGATGGATCGATGGGGGTTGGAGCTGCGGTTGATGTCCGTCCTCATAGCTAAGAACTAACCCAAGAACTATTATGTTTGCTTGCCCGTGCGGCTTTTGCTCCGACGAGCCGCCGTTAAAACTACTCCGTTTGTAATAGTACTTTAATTATCTACTATGTTTGCTTGTCTGTTTGTTAATTAGAGTTCGGTTCAATGTGTATTGGTTCGGTTTAATTTGAGTTATTGTCTAAATCGGAGCTCGCCGGCGTTGCGTGCTTCGTCGCTGGAGAAGAAGAGGGAGGATGCGCGCGAAAGGGCAAACGGTTTAACCGTCGTTGCTGCTGTCTGGGCCCCACGCTGAAGTGGGTCCCACCAGACTCCACTAATCCGCGTGGGTCCCACCCCTAATCCTGACGGTGGTTGCGCTTAAGGGCCTTGTTGTGCCTGGGCTATTTTTGCTCAGAGAGATGTCGTAGCAGAGCTATTACAACGAACGACGTCGTTCTCCAGTGAATAGAGTGCAAAAACGTCCCACCTGAGCTATTAGCCCCGTCCAGAGAGCCGGTGATCGTCGGACGCAATGTCGTGGTAACAACCTACTGTACCTGAAAACAAACGCCTGGCCAATGCAGGTGAAGGCATCAGCATCAGCTTCCGCATCACCACTGGTACTTGGCCTTGACGAGGACGTTCTCGTAGAGCTCGGCGGCGTGGTCCCAGCTGAGGTCCTGGGACATGCCGCGGGCCTGCAGGCCCCTCCAGCTCTCCTTGTAGTTCCAGTACGTGTTGAGGCAGTGCCCGAGCGCGTCGATCATCCTGCCTGCGTCAGCCCGGTCGAACGTCCACCCGAGACCCGTGCCGCCGTACGGGTCGAACGGCGTCACCGTGTCCCGCAGCCCTCCCACGGCGTGCACCACGGGAACGGTCCCGTAGGCCATCGCGTACAGCTGGTTCAGCCCGCACGGCTCGAACAGCGACGGCATCAGCAGCACGTCGGCGCCCGCCGTGATCCGGTGCGCCATCTGCACCGAGAACCCCACCCACCCGCGCACCTTGTCCCTGTGCTCCCCCTCCAGCCGCCGCAGCGTCTCCTCCAGGTCCGGCCGCCCCGTGCCTAGCATCACCAGCTGCACGTCCTGCTGCGTGATCCACGGCATCGCCTCTGCGATCAGGTCCACGCCCTTCTGCCGGTCCAGACGACCGATGAACCCGATCACCGGCACGTCGGAGCGCACCTGCAGGCCCAGCTGCCGCTGCAGCGCCTCCTTGCACTGCCGCTTGCCCGTGTCCAGCGTCTCGAAGGTGTAGTTGGTGTAGTCGTCCGAGTGGAGGTGCACGTCGACCTTGGGGTTCCATTCGGCCGTGTCGATGCCGTTCACGATGCCGTCCAGCTTCCACTCATTCTGGTTGATTATGTCGTGGAGCCCCCAGCCACCTTCGGTCGTCTTCAGCTCCCAAAGGTAGCCATGGCTCACCGTCACCACCCGGTCTGCCATCTTCAGGCCAGCAGCGAACACGTTGCTGTGCTCACCACCGGAGGGGTCGTACAGTTTCAAGTGATCCATGTAGTGCTCAGGCAAATCCATGTTGAAGAAATCCTCTACAGGCCCACGTCCCTGCAAAGCCAAACATTTTTTGCTATCAAGGTTTCGAAAACAAAACTGGCTAACATGAACAACGTAATCAGAGAAATGTCTGGAGTAAATCATTGTTGGTTAACTTTCTAGAAGCAATATTAGTCGATTTGTGGTAACATCACTAAGATTCCTGTAATCCTACATCGGAGGGAGAAAGCCAAATGCACATATGACTAAACTCCCAGTGCTGATTGATTGTCACAGCCAAAACAGATGCATGACAACCACTTACAGAACAGCAGACAAAAGCTGGTTTCAGAATAAAAGGTACACTGATGGTTCAACTGGTTTCAGAATTGAAGCGCAAACCTGATGAGCAATGTTGTGTATCACGAGAACAGACCGAGTATACTGCATCAAGCCATTGTCTCGGTAATACGCCTTTAGATAGACAGGCAGAAGTGCTGTATGCCAATCATTTGCAATGAAGACTAAATTGCCATCACCGTAGACAGTACCGCCGCATGGAGCGTACCAAGGAACCTGAAAATGTTTGCTTGGGTGAACACTATTATTGATTTGAATGTGCAGAATTAATTTTAGAAGAACATAATGAAAGTTCATCTATTCTAAAATAACTAAACAAGACTGAGCTACCCTTGTGTTTATTATGAATTAAGACAAGCTATTCTATATTTCTTAGAGAAAACGCAAATGACCTTTTCTTTTCTTTTCATTGAAAAGGTAGAAGTTCAGTTACAATCCTCCGAGGAGGTTCAGGGTACAAAAAGATGAAAAAAAATAGTGAACATCCCAGGTTCAGGAAAATTTATTGATAGACCAGCTGGTATAGTTCATCTTATATGACTCCGTACGACCAAGAAACAACTGATATTTCAAATATCAAGAAATACTTTGGATGGTAATTTATCTATTTATTGAGATGTTATTTACTGATGAAAATAGGTGCAATCAAACCTTAAGAGCTTTGATCACTTTTGTACACACAAGTACTGCAAAGGAACATTATTATTCATTTCTAATGTGCAGAATTAATTTCAGAAGAACATAATGGAAGTTTATCTACCCAAGATTAACTAAACAGAAGGACTGAGTTCTCCTTGTGTTTATTAAGACTAAAGACAAGCTAATCAGTAAGGTGCCCAAGTGGCTTTCTCAACAAACAAAGCTGGAGTTTTTTTTTTTTGCGTCTCACTTAAGTTGATACAAGTTGTAGTATCTGATCAGATACACAGCCACACACACGCACACCACACTCACACCACACACACACCACTAGCTGTGAAGCTAATCTAGACCTACAACTAGAACCGACTTCGTCTGCCCGGTACAGGATTTTTTCCCTCATGGAGCTCACAGGCGAGACCAGAGACACTTATTGACGATGCGGAATACTGTTCCTAGTGAACAGTACCGCGGACACTGTTCCTAGTGAACAGTGCCGCTACAGTGAGACACCAGAAATTCGTCCCGCAGGGATCGAACTCTGGCGGGTGGAGTAGCCACCGCTCACTCCCACCACTGGGCCACGCCCAGTCCTCACAAACAAAGCTGGAGTTGTTACTTGCTAGTTTGCTTCAGGAAAATGTATTGATAGACCAACTAGTAGAGTTCATCTCATATGAGTCTGTAAGACCAAGACTAAGTTGACATTTTCTAATAATGAAATAATTTGTATGTTTAATTAAATTTTCATTGAGATGTAGTTAGTTACTGATGAGTAACTAAATAGCCGCTCCGTTCCTACATAGATGTCACTTTGGAATATGTGGAACCAAAAGTTCAGAAAAGCTTGATCACTATTATACAAGTATTTATAATTCTCCCAAGGAAATGACACTAGTATATTTGCCATCAAATTACTTCCATATGGTTTACATCCGTTAGGTCTTAGCGATGGTAGTGACTACGATGTTACGTCAGTTGCCAGTGCTCGGCCGTTTTTACATTCAGTTTCTGTAACCTGCAAACCTGGTGACTCCCTGTTGTATAAACCTTTTACTAGCTTTGCACAACAGCTGGATTGTCTTTTCCCCAAAAAATGAAATGGCCAAAGATGAGTATATTATAGATCGTGTCTAATGTCTGAACTATAAAATATAATTAATTTCAGAATAGAGCGAGTAGTTTTTCGTGAATTGCTTGGACATCTATAGTAGTACAGCTTGCAAAGATACCTCAACAGCAGCTTTGCAGAACAAAATCATGCGCTTCAGTACATCCTGCCAATAAATGATGGAAAATGCACAAACATCACTTACATGACATAAGGAGGAATTGAGTTTTGAGTTTCAAGGCTAACGAAGCTCTAGGAAACAGATGTTTACTGGTCTTTCTCCTCCATAAATGTCATTGTGCCGGTGCCGGAAGGGTGGGGCCTCTAAGAACACAAAATCAACTCCATCCATATAAGAGTGGAAGTAAGTCACTTCTGAATCCTGCAAGCCAGACAAGGATCCAATTCACTGAACCGATCATAGTTTCTAAATATTTTCATTTTCGAATGCAGACTCTTTGTTTATGTTGTTAATGTTTAACGTACCTGTCCGGCTACCTTGTAACGTTTGCGAACACCTAGATCGCGGGCTTCTGCGTAATCTCCATACTTTGGTATCACAACCTAAAATTGAATGAAATACTTGTATCACTTCTTCCTGAACTTATCATCCATGTCACAACGAAAATTACGAAGTCTTTCTAAAGATAAATGTCGTCTTAAACAATGTCTACTATCATCAACTCATCCATGTCAGACATGTTAGATCAAACAGCAAAAAACAAACTGTTCATTTTTTTGCGGGAAAAAAATAACTATGGCATAGCACATTTTCTGTTTCCTACATATACAGAAAATAACATACAATTTGTTTCCTCAAAATCTGTACTGAACTGCATTAGAACACTGCACAAGAATCAAGATTATATATAGTGTATGTTTCCTACATGTTCCATACTAACTAAAAGGAATAAAAACTCTGAAGTGTTGCTCTAGCAAGCGGTTCATAACAGCTAAATTAGCAGGCCTAAATTTTCTAATCTATCTATTATATACTAAAAGCAAAATGAGGGAGTTTTTCGAGACACCACGTTAATCCACATATGTTATAAATATATAATCCGTTGATTTTTATCGTGATGGTTGAGATTAAAAGATGGAAACATTACGTACAACATTAGTTGGTACGAACAAATCGTTTTCAGCACGTCTAACCAAGTCACGTCACGTTGAGAACTTGCCTGTGGCAAGATGGTTAGTTGGGTGGTTGTACCCTAGCCCACCAGAGTTCAAACCCCAGGTTTGACGCTGGTGTTTCTCATTTAAGGCGGAATATTCTTCAGTGGGAGGCGACGTTCCCGTCGACAGCGAGGCGCCCGTGGTGACTTCGTCAATCTCAAGACTCGACCCGCCGACTCAGTCTCTCGGAGGTGCTCATAGGGGTAGGGTGTGCGTGCGTGCGTTCATAGGGGTGAGTGTGTGCGCGTGTATATGAGCGCTTGCGTTGTACTGTGTTTCGCAAAAAAAAAAAAAGTCACGTCACGTTCCTTAAAAAAAACAAAAAAATCATGTCACGTGTACACAACACCAACGGTTGGTTACATATGACGCATCGCACTTAGGAAAGGTTTGTAGGCACAGGTCCACTTCCGGCCGGACGTTTAATTAGCAGATCGATCGGCGCCTCCGGCCGGACGTATAGTTAGCCGATCCATGGAAGGTAAATACAAATTCGAATCTATACAATCCGATCGGACGTATAAGCTGAACGATCGGATGTATAACTAGCTGATCGATCGATCAGTAAATATATAATGCGCTCATGCATAATTTTTATCCTATGTTTTAAATATTTAGTAATTAACTATACATATCCATAATCTCTAGCTGATATCTGTCAAAAAATCAATTCCACTAAGTCAAAAAAAAGGGTGTTCGTGTTCAATATTATAGATCGGACGTATAAGCTGATCGATCGGATGTATCGGTAAATATATGTGCTCTCTTAGGCACAACTCGCTCATGCATAATTTTTATCTTATGTTTTAAAGATTTAATTATTAACTATACATGTCTTGAAGAATAACACAATCCACAATCTCTAGCTGATAGTCCATCAAAAAAACCAATTCCACTAAGTCATAAAAAGGTGTTCGTGTTCAATATAATAACAAGATATTAGATATCGCTTAATTGGACCCGAGAATAAAAAGGAGTTGGTTGAACTAAGTATGTTTTCCTTTATCTTTAATCTTTTACTTATTTAATCTTTACGCTCGAACAGGCCACGCTAATATTTTTGTGCCACCACGTAAATAACTCGAGCCCACCATGATGGAACATAAAAGGATGTTGATCCACTGTTCTAGGAACAAAGGAGACAACTAAAATGGTTGTCCAACATGTAAAATTAAGCATACACATTTACATACACGAAAAGCAAGTAAAAAGTCAAAATACAAGCATAACAATGTTATTAATTATACATGTTTTAGTAATAAGTGAAATTTCATCAGAATCAAAAAATGTTCTACATGGACAAATGCATACCAGATTGGTAACCAAACGACTATAAATGATATTGTTCGAAATCTGTTTGTGCAAGACATGAAGAGCATACAAATATTGCCCTTTTTTTTTGAACGACAATCAACGGGTGATGACCGATTCCTGGAGGCCCACATACATCAACCAAAATTTGAGATGAAATTCAAGTAAAATAATAAAATCATATATTGTAGAACTTTGCAGAGCAATATCGAGATATGTTTTACAACATATTATACGTTTATTTTGTTCAAAAAACATGAAGTAATACCTAAATACATGCACTCACACATACATCCATAATCATATGCTCACACAATATCGACGGACCGCTAGATAAGCAGAGAATTTAGATTAACATTTTTTTACCTCTACCCATGAAATAATAACCCACCATGATGCGGCACACAAATAAGAAAACACGCAAGCTATCCAGTGTGGTCCATCTTAGACTTACTTTCTTACAAGATTCAATGAAACATTTATGGTTATCTCCACTCAAGATTTAAGCCTTTATTAAAAAATTATCTATGTGACTTGGTAAAAAGTGATATATCTACTCCGATTTATGGCTTCAAATAAACACAAAATCTCTAGAGAACAATAGCTCCATTAAAATGTATCCACATGCGCATTAATACCCAAAAAAATATACACACGTGTAATATCTTAATAGAAAACATAAAACATTTGACCTTCGATATAGCAAAAACCTCTTTAGGTTTAAAAAGACAATCGATATATCTTCATTTTTTAAAAGATCAAGACCAAATACAAACAATCTAAATTGTAACTAAAATAGCACATCAGGTTGAACATCATATTTGTACTTAAAAATATCACACCAGATATATCTTTAGAATTGTATCTACATATGTCACAACCGATAGATCTTCATAGTGTATACCTATGAGTATCATGTGTACATGAATTCACCAAATAGAATACTAAACTAATCACAATTAATTAAAAGATTTTACAAGTGTAGTAGAACGTACAATCATCATGAAACTGTTGTATGGTGGATCATAATTATTAGATAGACACAAAAACATATACATCTTGCGCCCTATTTAAAGATGTAACTCTTGAAGTGGCTCCAAAGGATGACTAATGACAATTTGATCTTTGTATTCTTAATTACTAATTAGTTTTGGAAGGATTTGAGTTGGTACTACAATTGTTAGGTCGATGTTACATGGTAACACATACATATGTGTGTGAGAGATACAAAGAGTGGGGAGGGCCGAAGAGACATAGAGAGAGCCGAGATTTACCTGAATATGAAGACTACATGATTGTTAATTAAGAGTATGCATGGATAAAAGAGAATATCGCTACATAAATATGAGTACCAACAGATATGGTTGCTATTATAAGTCGGTGATAACAGACAGATCTACACAAATTAAATACATTTATTGATTAGTTGGTCTAACTGTTTACAAGGATAAATTGATTCATTAAATAAATAAATTTTGTATTCCCGGTGTCAGCTTTCCACTTCGGACGTTCACCTACAATTATTTATTCGACTAAAACATAAAAAAATTGTGTAACGTTATAGTTAATGCCAATCACTAAAATTCTACCACATGATTCATGATTGCAACAAAAGTAACAAACACCTCAATTTGCAAACTAATTCAACGTCATGTGACTAAAACATAAAAAAATTGTGTAACGTTATAGTTAATGCTAATCACTAAAATTCTACCACATGATTCATGATTGCAACAAAAGTTACAAACACCTCAATTTGCAAACTAATTCAACGTCATGTTAAAACAACAACAAAACTCAATAATTTTATTACTCATAATTTATCCAAAAATTTAAAATGCATTTCATAAATGTGATATTTTATTTAGGATAACATTTTGGTAGCTATATTTTCCTATCATGTTCCATAAAAGTAGATTTTTTATCCGTCACTAGAGTACTGATATAAAGAGTTGCCCTCGCATTTGCGAGGGTCACCATGCTAGTTATATACTAAAAGCAAAATGAGGGTGTCTAATAGAGCCACCACGTTAATCCACATCATTTAAAATAATTTTAGTGGTTAGATCTAAAATATATGGCTGAGATTTTATCAAAAATTAGAGTTACGTAAATGTTTGACACGACTTATGTTGGGAGACGTGACCTCCTTTAGCAATTTGCCTACCTGACAAGAAAAAAAAAGCAACATGCGCTGTACCGTAATAGCCAAAGGGAAAAAAAAATCTAGCTCGCACGTGGTGGCAAAGGAAACGTGCTTCCATCAGATAAATAGGATCACTGGCGGATCTTCATGGAGACCAACATGGGCCATGGCCCCCCCCAGCCCACGAAAAAATGACTTAATATCTATAGGTATTTGGCCCATTTGTCAACTGAAAATCAGACTAAAGCCTATTATTTGCCCCCCAGCCCATTTGCCCCCCCAGAATTTTGGCCCAAGGTCCGCCACTGAATAGGATAGTCTCCGTTTAAAACCCGGCCGTATAAGAGAGTAGCTAACTACCTTGAAACGTGATAGCTAAAAGCAAAAAATAAAATGAAACGTGGTGGCAAAGGACATGAATTGCTAAAATATGCACTTTTCCCCCACAAATAATTAAACTGGCCACTAAGTATTTTCTCTATTTCATTTAGCTTCATTTTTTAGTTTAGTTAAAATCAAATTTTGTAAAATTAACCAAAGTTGTAGCAATAAATATCAACATCCGTAATAACAATTTTATTCATTATGAATCTAATACTAATGATTTTGTATTTTAGATATTGATTTTTTCTAAACTTGGTCTAACTTTATAAAGTTTGATTTTGACTAAACGGCAGAACGCAGGCTAACTGCGAGCCCAGGGAGTATATTGTTTCTATGATTGAGTAAACATAATTGAAAAATTTATTCGACAACCATCAGACCAACACAATAAAAAAACGTGTGCAGAAGTTCGGAGTCATGAAATTTTAAAATTAAATATATATACTTGGTTAAACTTTATATGTTTGATTTTGACTAAACACCAGAAGACAGGTTAACTGTGAACTAAGCGTGCACATTATTTCTATGATTGAGCACACATAATTGACAAATTTATTCGACAACCATCAGACAACACACACAAAAAAAGAGTGCAGAAGTTTAGAGTCGTGTAATTTTAAAATTAATGAAGTCACGACCTTAGTCGCACTACACACATTATTTTTATGACTGAGTACACATAAATGATAAATTTATTCAACTTCCATCATACCAACGCTCTCACAAAACACATGCGTGAGTTTGGAGTTCCGAGTTGTGAAAATTTAATATTAGTGAATTAACAATATTAGTCGCATTACCGACAGGAATGTCCCTCAAACTAAAAAAATTAGTTTAATGATACTCAAAGGTTGAGTCAACACATATTCTCCCTTCGCTGAAGGAATATTCCCATATAATGAGACACAAAGCGTCAAACCTTAAAAATTGTTGAAGATATAACATTAGCCGACACACTAGCGACAAGAGCATCCCTCACGCCTAAAATATTTTTGTTTAATGATACACATATGGCCAAGTCGCCACATATTCTTGATTGGTATGTTTCATATTTCGTATCCACACAGTGTGTCGATACAATTTTAATCCGAGGACGTGAAAAGTGTACACTTAATTCTTATGAATTATTTGATGGATATACTTTCTTTGTATGGTAAACGTATTTGAAATGTTGTATGTGTCTTACTCTCATGTAACGATATCAACGTAAGAGCACATGTCATTTCAATTGGATTAAGAGTTTTAATCTATGCTATCCAACCCGGGTAGACATTTTGCATAACATATAAAATACATGTGACCGAGGTGTGTAGAACCATTGAATGAAGATCGTGATAAGTTAATAGTTTGGAAAACTTATAGTAGTACTTCTCTAACTTTGACTATTAATGTACAAATATGTTAACGAATATGCCTAGAAAAATTAAATTACCTTTAGCATTATATTCCTATAAAAAATAATGTCCAACGTTTCACCATGTTCATTTTTCTAAAACCGTTGCACAATGTGAAATGGAGTAAGTAAATGAGAGGAAGAAACATCATAACAAGATAATACTCGCTCTTTAATGTGACCTGCCTATTATGGAGAATATGCCGTTTTATCTTAACTCAACATTTTAAATCAAGGATAACTAATCTCCCATACTGATCTAACATCGTGTAACATATATAGTTCAGTTTACGGATCCAATATTACTTACAAGGATGTTTCAACATATGGCATGATAATCTTGCCCAAATTTTTTAGATTGCACAAGATGTTAATCGCATACCTGATATTTTACTTGCCGTAAATTTGGGATAGTTGTAGAACAATTTTTTTCATCGTCACATAATGGGAAATAATATGATATCAATAAAACATTAATTTTTTTAGTGAACACTTTCAACCAACATCAAATGATGCCCTCGCATTTGCGAGGGCCACCATGCTAGTAAGAGAAAAAGGCAAAAGATTGAGTACCATGACACGATGTCCTCTCCTTGCCAGAGCCTTGGGCAAAGCACCCACAACATCTCCAAGACCACCTATACATGATAGCAAGAGTCTGAGAACAATACAACCAAGCTACAGAATAGTACATGCTAAGTCTGATTGCACGAGCTCAGTTTACGTAAGCATGCCTGTTTTACAGAAAGGAGCACATTCAGAAGCCACCACGATGACATTCATCACATTTGGCCCAGCCAATGGACTTGACCCCTTGTTCTTATTGTCATCCGAAGAACTCCCCACTTCTGCATCTCCACTAGTGTCAACATTAGGTCCAACCTGTTCTCCGACAACAAAATCTTTCCAATAACCCGATGCAGTCTCCGATTCCGAGACTTGTGTATGGATCGACGGATCAACTTTGGATTTGCACCCAGCTGCCCCATTTTGCTCAGTGACGCTACTATCTAGCTTCAGTGCAGATGCAGCTGATTTTGGTGAAGCAGCACCCTCATTTTCAGCAGCCTGAGTGAACGGCGAAATCCATCAGCAATTCAGCATAGCAAAGGATTAAAGTGTAATGTCACCTAGTACGAAACGAAATGTGTGAGAAGTGCACGTGAATACGTGATGATGCAACATTTCCGAAAGAAAGAGCAACTAAACTGGGCCTTTTGCACTAAACTATCCCCATCCTGACAAGTAAACCATCGCAAAGAAGGAATGATACGCGTATCAACTGACAAAGTATCAACCTTGACCTTGCCGAGCTGCCCAGTAATCACCTTCGAGCTCTCCCCTGCGGCTGCCTCTGCCGCCTTCGCCGCGTCCTCCTCACCACCGGCCCCCGGCGACGATGCCGTCGCGGCGCACGGCGCCACTCCGTCCCTGGAAAATCCGCGGCGCGCCCAATGCAGCCGCGCGTCGGCGGCCCCGTACGAACGCACCGCGCTGCTCACCCTGCTCCGCCGGCGCTGCGGCGACGAGGCGGGGGATGGGAGAAAGAGGAAAGCCGCGGACGAGGAAGCGATGGCCCCCGACATGGTCCACGAAACGCAAGAAGTTGTCGGAGGTTCAAGTGAAATAGCGAATCGAACGTTGCAGAGCAAACGAGTCTGATAGCGAGCGACGCCGCGGGCGCGCGCACGAGGGAAATTAAGCGCGGGGGTAGAAAGATCTGCGCTAGGCACGTACGTGTGGCTGCAGGTTTTGGCGGCGGAACGGGGTGGGGGCCCGGGAGGCGGAGGAGCTGGAGGCCAGAGACAGGCGAGCGACTTGTGTGGAGCTCGGAGTCCGAAGGGGGCGAGCTAGAGCTCTGAGCTGAGGAAGACGACGAATAGTGGGGAGAGAACGGCGGAGTGTGGCTGCCGGCTGGGGCCCGGCTTCAGCTATCACGTGGAGTGGTGGTGGTGGTGGCAGCGTCGTATTGGTTGCTTATTGTGGTGGGCCCACTGGAACCGCTTGTATAAGGCTGCTCACAATTGAGAATGGGGAGTAACTTAGACAAATACCTAAATGTAAGATGTTTTAGATGTTACACATATTGTTTAGATACATATACAAATAAGTAAACATACACATTAAATATGTCTAGATATATTTGTGTACATGTGTATGTGGACAAAGTCTAAAACATCTTATATTTAGGAACGGAGGGAGTACATATGTTACTACTCTAAGTTACTACCTCCATAGTGTGGAGTAACATGTGTGTAGTGTCATATTTTAATATGTTGCACACTCATTTTGTCTTGAAATGTGTGATGTTACGGCAACATATTTATGTTACCGCAACAATCTCTCTCCTCATTAATTACCTGTCAAATCAGATTTTTTGCCTACGTGGTACTGATGTTACTACTCATATTACTCCCACTGTGACTAGTCTAAAGTCGTAATCAATGTAGCCGTGCGACGTGTCGGATTGAAATTTTGCTGACCCTTGGGCTCCATCGTTTGAATTATTCATCCCTAGTTATTTTTTAGAATTTCATTCTTTTTTTAGGAAAGCCATAGCTTTAATAATTAGACATAAAAATATACTCCCTCCGTATCAAAATATAAAACTTTCTAGCAAGTTTCCACACATATATGTAAATATGTTTTAGTGCAAGATTCACATGAACCTTGTACTAAAACATGTCTAGATAAATGTGTTTGGAAACTAGCTAGAAATTCTTATATTTTGATACAGAGTGAGTATTACTTATTTGCAATACAGCTTGAACACAAAAAAGGAGGATCACCATGCCAAATAGTCATTGTTCCTGATGACCCACAAGTATAGGGGATCACAACAGTCTTCGAGGGAAGTTAAACCCAAATTTATTGATTCGACACAAGGGGAGACAAAGAATACTTATAAGCCTTAACAGCGGAGTTGTCAATTCAGATGCACCTGGAAAAGCACTAGTAACAGAGGTGATGTGAAAGCAGCAGTAATATGAGAGCAATAGTAACAGTAACACAAAAGCAATGGCACCAGAAAATAGTTGCATGCGTTGAGTTGACGGTAAAGCAATGATGATTACAAATGGACCGGGGTTCCCAGCTATCTACACTAGTGGTAACTCTCCAATAACAAGTGTTGGGTGAACAAATTACAGTTGGACAATTGACATAATTATTATAGCATTAAGACAGAACATCCAGTCTATTAATCATGTAGGCATGTTTTCCATATATAGTCATACGTGCTCGCAATGAGAAACTTGCATAACATATTTTGTCCTACCAGCCCGTTTGCAGCGGGGCCTCAAGGGAAACTACTGGTAATTAAGGTGCTCCTTTTAATAGAGCACCGGAGCAAAGCATTAGCACTTAGTGAAAACATGTGATCCTCATGTCAAAACCATCCCCTCCAGTTATCCCAGTTGCTATCACTCCGGGGCCTCGGGTTCCGGACAAGGACATGTGCAAACAACTTGTAGATACAATCTAAGCAATAATTATAGAGCTTAAATCTAAGATCATGCCACTCGTGCACTAGTGACAAGCATTAAACACAACAAGATTGCAGCAACAATAACTTCACAAACTTTAATAGATAGACTGATCATAATGTAACAATTCATCGGATCCCAACAAACACAACACCGATTACATCATATGGATCTCAATCATGTAAGGCAGCTCATGAGATCATTGTATTGAAGTACATGGGAGATAGAGTACCAACTAGCTACAGCTAGAACCCGTAGTCCATGGGGGAACTACTCACAAACCATCATGGAGTCGAAGTGGAGGCGGCGTGGTCGATGGAGATGGCTCCGGGGGTTAATCCCCGTCCGACAGGGTGCCGGAACAGGAACTTCTGACCACCGAAACTTGGTTTTTGGTGGCGACGGAGCTACGGAACTCTTCTGGAGAAATCGTCGATCCTTTTAGGATTTTCACCGCGGAGGCAATATATAGTCCAAAGGGCGTCGCGAGGCGGTGCACGATGTGGCCACACCACCCCACGGCGCGGTCCAACCCAAACCGCGCGGGGGCATGGTGTGGAGGCTGTGGGCCTCCCCCAGACTTGTCCTTCTGGCTCCCGGAGTCTTCTGGCGTTTTAGAATTTCTGTAATTTTTTCAGATTTTTCTGAGCACTTTCATTTTTGGACCTTTTCTGCAATGCACATACATAATAAACAGAAACTGGCACTGTGGCATCTTGTTAATAGGTTAGTCCAGAAAATGCATAAAAATGATATGAAGTGTATGTAAAAATGTAACAATTGGTATAATATCAACATGGAACATCAGAAATTATAGATACGTTTGAGACGTATCAAGCATCCCCAAGCTTAGTTCTACTCGTCCTCGAGTAGGTAAAACGATAAAAACAAAATAATTTCTGAGGTGACATGCTACCATCATAATCTTGATCAAATAGTATGTAAAGCACATGTTATGAATGAAGTGATCCAGGTCAATGGTCTATAGTTTGCTAGCAAGTAGATAATGAGCAAACAACTGAATCATATAAGCAAAAACTTTTCATGAATAGTACTTTCGAGACAAGCATCAAAGAGTTTTGCATAAGAGTTAACTCATAAAGCAATAGATTCTAAGTAAAAGGTATTTAACCAACACAAAGGAAGATTTAAGCTTCAGCAATTGCTTTCAACTTTCAACATATATATCTCATGGATATTTGTCAACACAAAGCAATATAATAAGTGCAATATACAAGCATATAAAAATTGTTGCACCAAAGTTGACACTAGTGTTTGCTTCTGAGATAGAAAGAAGTAGGAAAACTGACTCAACATAAAAGTAAAAGAAAGGCCCTTCGCAGAGGGAAGCAGGGATTAAATCATGTGCTAGAGCTTTTTAAGTTTTTGAAATCATATAGAGAGTAAAAATAAGTTTTGGGAGGTGTTTGTTAATTGTCAACGAATCAGAAAATGGAAAAGTACAATATGACCCCTGCCAACCAGACTTTTAAGAGCGGCTCCCATGAAGGACGTTATTTCTACCAGCAAGGCAGATCATCCCTCTTCTCTTTTGTTTACACATGCAGATATTTCACTGTTTGTCATTGCTTGACTGATAAATCAGGGCAAAAATGTGAAGAGAATTAAGCGGTTAAAGTTGTAATTAATTGGGACTGGGCACCCCATTTGCCAGCTCTTTTTGCAAAATTAATGGATAAGCGGATGTATATGCCGCTAGTCCGGTGGTAAAGTCTGTTTGACAGTTGACATAAAGACATCCACCCCGTCCTCATGAGCTTGGTAAACATTGACACAAAATAGGAGTAATAATTTTTGAATAGTTTAAAGGTAGCACATGAAAAATTTACTTGGAGTGGCAAGGAAATACCACATATAGGTAGTTATGGTGGACACAGATGGCATGGATTTTGGCTCAAGGTTTTGGATGCACGAGAAGCATTCCCTCTCAGTACAGAGTTTAGGCTAGCAAGGTTATTTGAAGCAAACACAGGATATCAACCGACACAGCAAGACTTATATGAAAACATATTGCAAGCATTATAAGACTCTACACTGTCTTCCTTGTTAACCAAACCCTTTTACTAGAAAATATCTAGACCTTAGAGATACCAATCATGCAAACCAAATTTCAACGAGCTTTACGGTAGTTCTTCATTAATAGGTTTTAACTACATGATACAAAAGCTTAAACATGAACTACTTGATAACTCAAAACAATTGACAAGTATCAAATTATCCAATACAGTGATCTACAAGAATATGTAAGCTTTTTCCATTATACCATCTACCACATGCAACATTTTCTGAACCAACTCATCAACCAAGCAACTCTCCAAACAATATAAGTGAAGCAAGAGAGTACTTTCTACAAAAGAACTAATAGCTCTGAATAAGAGATACATGAAAACCAAGAGCTAAAAGCTAAACAGTGCGAAAACTGAATACTCAACAGTATAAGTGAAGAACAAGAGTATTCATGAAAAAGCGGAGCGTGTCTCTCTCCCAAACAAGATAGATAGGATCCGACATTGATATGATCAGAGAATAAAAATAACATACTGAAAATAAAAGCACACAGACGCTCCAAGAACAGCACATATGATGTGAAAGAATTAAAATATAGTTTCACTAGAGATGACCTGATAATTTGCTGATGAAGAAGGGGATGCCTTGGGCATCCCCAAGCTTAGACGCTTGAGTCTTCTTGAAATATGCTGGGGGATCCATGGGAGCATCCCCAAGCTTAAGCTCTTCACTCTTCTTGATCACATTATATCATCTTCTCTCTTGACCCTTGAAAACTTCCGCCACACCAAACTTCTCATAAACTTCATTAGAGGGGTTAGTACTCAAAAACTTTAATCCACTTTGGTTCTGTTGTGACACATTGCAAGAACTCAATAAAACATTAGCTACAACCCTCCACGTCTAGAGAGCCTTGCTTAAAGCCCACAAGAGACAATGCAAAAAACAGAGACATAATCTGTCAAAACAGAACAGCCAGTAAAGATGAATTTTTCCGAGGCACTTCCGTTGCTCAAATCAGAAAACTCGAAACTAATGAAAGATGCGTACATATCTGAGGATCACGCACAAAAATTTGCAGATTTAAAAATTTTCTGGTGATTTTAGAATGAAACGGTGAACAGCAGAAATCTGTTCCTGCGCAGAAATCCAAATCTAGCATCATCTTCATTAGAGACTCTTGGCACAACAATGCGATAAAATAAAGATACAAAGGATTGTTACAGAAGTAAACAACCTTGACTCAAAAAAAAAAATTGCAGAAATAAAACAATGGGTTGTCTCCCATAAGCGCTTTTCTTTAATGCCTTTTAGCTAGGCTTGATAGTTTTAATGATGCTCACATAAAAATAGAAAATGAAGCAAAAGGAGCATCAAGAAGCAAATTCGAAACACATTTAAGTCTAACCCACTTCCTATGCATAGGAATCTTGTACACAAATAAATTCATAAAGAACAAAGTGACAAGCATAGGAAGATAAAACAAGAGTAACTTCAAAACTTTCAGCATATAGAGAGGTGTTTTAGTACCATGAAAATTTCTACAACCATATTTTCCTCTCTCATAATAATTTTCAGTAGCATCATGAACAAACTCAACAATATAACTATCACATAAAGCATGCTTTTCATGATCTACAAACACATAATTTTTATCAAGCTAAAAATAATGGGATTAAAACTTTCAAACCCACTTTTAACAATTTTATAACAAGATGATTGATCATTCTCAAGAGGTATGGGACTCCACCTAGATAAAGTCAAGACCTCTCCAATCCCATTTTCATTAGTAGAACAATTAATATTATCAAGCAATATAGGACCATCATCTAGAGCTTTATCATAAACATTTTCTAAACAAACTTTTATTACCATGCATTTCGATATCAGCAAAATAAAGGATTATCATAAGATTTATCAAAATAGCATGGATTATCATAGATAACAGTAGCATAATCATTTCCACAAGTTTCTCATAGGGAATACTTCAAGAGAATCCACAGGAACATAACATTCATCTCCTTTGGTAAGCATGGAGGGCAATCAAATAGTGTAAGAGAAAGAGTTACTCTCATTAGAAGGTAGGCATGGGTAGCTAATCCATTCTTCCTTCTTTTGTTCATCACTCTCCTCCTCTTTTTCATCCAATGAGCTTTCAGCTTCAGCAGTTTCTTCTTCCACAGGTTCCTGCAAATTGTGAGTACATTCTTGTGCATGAATGAGTCTCCTTTATAATCAATGATATAACAATTATTGCTGAAATTTTCTAGGCAATAATCAAGGATAAAAGAGACCGTTTCTTTAAGTTTATTACAAGCAACACAAGTTTCATAATTTTTAGCCATGAATGAATCTATTTCAGAAGCTCCCATAAGTAAAACAAATTGTTCTACTTCTTCAAATCCAAGATGAATATAGTTATTCCAATGATAGTTCATAATTAAAACTTCTTTACTGAAGCCACATTGAAATTTAAGATGTTTAGTATCCTGTTCAGAGCAACAATTTATATCATGGCGTTCAAGCAAAATTTCAGCAATTTGATTTAACTTTTTTAACATGCCTCTTATGATTTTACCCTCTCTTGATTCTCTATACTTTATATATGATTCTTTAGCTTTCATAAACATAGAGGTTCTAGCATGTTCTTCCATAGCAACATTTTTTTTTTAGATTTTCGGTTTTTAAATTTTTATGGATTTTCGGGTATATAAGAAAAAAAAACTAAACAAAATAAACTAACAAAAGTAAACTAAACAAAACAAACTAAACAGAAATAAACTAGCACAATAAAACTAGACAAAACAAAATAAAATAAAAACAGACAGAGAAGTAGAGTGTACTCCCCAGGTGAACTTATGAGTAGAGCTATGCTCCCCGGCAACGGCGCCAGAAAATAGTCTTGATGACCCACAAGTATAGGGGATCGCAACAGTCTTCGAGGGAAGTAAAACCCAAATTTATTGATTCGACACAAGGGGAGACAAAGAATACTTATAAGCCTTAACAGCGGAGTTGTCAATTCAGCTGCACCTGGAAAAGCACTAGTAACAGGGGTGATGTGAAAGCAGCAGTAATATGAGAGCAATAGTAACAGTAACACAGAAGCAATGGCACCAGAAAATAGTTGCATGCGTGGAGTTGACGGTAAAGCAATGATGATTACAGATGGACCGGGGTTCCCAGCTATCTACACTAGTGGTAACTCTCCAATAACAAGTGTTGGGTGAACAAATTACAGTTGGGCAATTGACAGAATTATTATAGCATTAAGACAGAACATCCAGTCTATTAATCATATAGGCATGTTTTCCATATATAGTCATACGTGCTCGCAATGAGAAACTTGCATAACATCTTTTGTCCTACCAGCCCGTTTGCAGCGGGGCCTCAAGGGAAACTACTGGTAATTAAGGTGCTCCTTTTAATAGAGCACCGAGCAAAGCAT
Organism: Poa pratensis; assembly: GCA_947311845.1. Taxonomy (NCBI): domain Eukaryota; kingdom Viridiplantae; phylum Streptophyta; class Magnoliopsida; order Poales; family Poaceae; genus Poa; species Poa pratensis. The sequence continues at coordinate 16,812,618 of CAMZMU010000111.1, forward strand.
TAGCACTTAGTGAAAACATGTGATCCTCATGTCAAAACCATCCCCTCCAGTTATCCCAGTTGCTATCACTCCGGGGCCTCGGGTTCCGGACAAGACATGTGCAAACAACTTGTAGATACAATCTAAGCAATAATTATAGAGTTAAATCTAAGATCATGCCACTCGTGCACTAGTGACAAGATTAAACACAACAAGATTGCAGCAACAATAACTTCACAAACTTTAATAGATAGACTGATCATAATGTAACAATTCATCGGATCCCAACAAACACAACACCGATTACATCATATGGATCTCAATCATGTAAGGCAGCTCATGAGATCATTGTATTGAAGTACATGGGAGATAGAGTACCAACTAGCTACAGCTAGAACCCGTAGTCCATGGGGGAACTACTCACAAACCATCATGGAGTCGAAGTGGAGGCGGCGTGGTCGATGGAGATGGCTCCGGGGGTCAATCCCCGTCCGGCAGGGTGCCGGAACAGGAATTCTGACCCCCGAAACTTGGTTTTTGGTGGTGGCGGAGCTACGGAACTTTTCTGGAAAAATCGTCGATCCTTTTAGGGTTTTCACCGCGGAGGCAATATATAGTCCAAAGGGCGTCGCGAGGCGGTGCACGAGGTGGCCACACCACCCCACGGCGCGGTCCAGCCCAAACCGCGCGGGGGCATGGTGTGGAGGCTATGGGCCTCCCCCAGACTTGTCCTTCTGGCTCCCGGAGTCTTCTGGCGTTTTAGAATTTCTGTAATGTTTTCAGTTTTTTCTGAGCACTTTCATTTTTGGACCTTTTCTGCAACGCACATACATAATAAACAGAAACTGGCACTGTGGCATCTTGTTAATAGGTTAGTCCAGAAAATGCATAAAATGCTATGAAGTGTATGTAAAACATGTAACAATTGGTATAATATCAACATGGAACATCAGAAATTATAGATACGTTTGAGACGTATCAGTTCCCCTCATAAAACTTAGCTTGTTCATTCATGAGCTGTCCTATTGGCTTCCCTATGATAATGATTAAAATTAACATACAAAACTATGAGAAAGAAAAATACGTTCTTCATAATTTGCAGTCGCTTCAGACTTAATGTTTTACAATCGTTATTTCGTACTCTGCAACCAAATACCACACATATTTTCACGTGGAGTAAATATTTCCTGGGATACAAACTCCTGCAGGTGATCCATAATACCACACATATGTACCCAAATGTTCTCATGAACAAGCCGAAGTCCTTGAAAGAAGATTCTAGCCACTTGATCTCGTAAATGACATAGCTATAACAGCAAAAAGGAACTAGACTCCATTTTTTCAACATCAAGAACTAAAGTAGCGAAAAAGCCTTTTGTAGCCCGGGCTACCTAGAGCCCTGTATTTTAATTTTTTCAAAACAACATTTAAAGTTTTAAAAAATTCTAAAAATAAATATGGATGTTGCATATTGATACGTCTCAAACGTATCTATAATTTTTGATGTTCTATGCATGTTTTATACCAATTGCTACATGTTTTATATACACTTCATATCATTTTTATGCATTTTCTGGGACTAACCTATTAACAAGATGTCACAGTGCCAGTTCCTGTTTTCTGCTGTCTTTTTGTTTCAGAAAAGCCAGTCAGGAAATATTCTCGGAATTGGACGAAAATCAACGGGGATGAATATTACACCGACACGATGATGAAGTACGAAGGGCGAACGAAGAGGCGCCTCGAGGGGCCCAGACGCCACCTGTGCATGGCCCCACATGGTGGCACGCCGGGGGGTCGTCTGGCTCCCTCGGGTGGCCCCTCGCGCCGCCCTTTCGCCTATATATTCACCTCCTGCCGAAAACCCTAAATACCCGAGCATTATTCCACGAAAAGTTCCGTCACCGCCGCCGTCGACAACCCTAGTTCGGGAGGGTTCTGAAGCTCTTCCCGGCACCCTGCCGGAGGAGAAAATCATTGCCGGAGGGCTCTACGCCACCATGTCCGTCTCCGGACAGATGCGTGAGTAGTTCATCCTTGGACTACGGATCCATAGCAGTAGCTAGATGGTTGTCTCTCCACTTTGTGCTATCATGTTTAGATCTTGTGAGCTGCCTAACATGATCAGATCATCTAATTGTAATGCTACATATTATGTTTGCTGGGATCTAATGAATTGTGAAGTTATGATCAAGTTGTTTATCTATTTATCTACTGTTTCATTTATGTTCTTGCATGCTCTCCGATGCTAGTAGATGCTTTGGCCAAGTAGATGCTAGCATCTCCAAGAGGGAGTATTTATGCTAAATAGTGGGTTCATGCCTCCAGTAATTTGGGCTCGAACAACAGAAACGACTAAGCTTGTGGATGTGTTGTTGGCACTAGGGAGAAAATAACTTTGCTTTGCTTATATGCGTTGCTTATATGTCTCATGCATTGTTTACATTACACACCATGCTTAATATAATTATCCGTTGTTTGTAAGTTAATACTCGCGGGAGACACGGATGTTATCTCGGGAGTGAATTATTAGTCATAGATGCAGCTGGTAAGCGGTCCATGTAAAATGTTGTAATGCAAATAAATACTACATTAAACATCTTGTCATAATATGCATTGTCATGCGTTTGTCATTTGTCAATTGCCCAGCTGTAATTTATTTACCCAACATGCATGCTATCTTTTATGTAAAGACATGATGCATGTAAAATGCATACATGAACTTTACATTTTATTACATGTTATTCCATGTTATTTGCATCATATAAGGGTTATATTCATGATTTATATTAAGTTTTGGGGATAATTAACAACTCCCCCATTTTTCCAGAATTAACCCTGCGCTGTCAGAAAACCCCTTTTTCTATATTTTGATGTTTCAAGGACCCAAACGACGTTCAAATGACCTGAAACTTTACGGGGATCATTTTTTTGGAAGGAACGAAACGTAGGCGCAAAGGAATCGAAGAAACGGACCAGAAGGTCAAAAGGGGTGGGCCCATGTGGCCAGATTCCCTGACCACGTGGGGTCCCCCATCCTGGCCCTCGGGCCTCCGCTGCCGTCGATCTTTCTTCCCGAAGCTTCGTCTTGACCTAAAAACGACTATATATAGACCCCCCCAGGGATTTCGTGAAAGAGAGCGCCGCAGAAACACAGAAACCACGAAACAGAGATCTGGAGCTGAAGATTGGAGGGGGAAAACTCCGGCGGGGCGCTGCCGGTGTGGTCTCCTTCCCCTCCAACAACATCTCCACCGACACCATGATGAAGAGGGAGTAGTCCACCCCTGGACTATGGGTTTGTGGAAGTAACTTATGTATCTCTCCTCTCTATGAGCTTCACTAATTAGTACCGTATGAGCTGCCGAACATGATTACGGTCATCTATGTAATTCCTTTGTGGTGGATCTTTATTATGAGTTAATACATGTTTGAGATTGCAATGGTTTTGTTTCAGTTATGAAAGTAGATGCATATTATGTACCCCGTTCTTATTTACTTGTCATGATCAAGCATGTTTATGAGAGCATGTGAGGGGGAACGTGTGCATTAGTTGGAGTAACGGGGGGTGGCTAGTGCAGTGAACGTGAGAGAAAGTTCTGCGATCCATTTGGGTTTTCTACCTTACTTTGTTGCCTCACTAGGGATAAACAAAAATACCATGCTACCGGAGAGTGGATGTGACCTTGGCCACTATCTCCATGACTAGATCTAGCATGTTCTTATTTTAACTTCATGTCATTGAACTTATTGCTATGCTCTGATTTATCTTAATTACTAAGGTGTTATGATTTAGTTCGCATCTTGGTGGAGCATAAGAGAGAAAACAACTTATACTTGAGATCTCTATGTTAGGACGTGATGCCCATATTATTAATAACTTGTCAAACCATGTCTTGCCATCTTACATGTTAATTTTAGTGTTCCATTGTCTACCACGTTATCAAGAGAGAGTGCATTTGTGAAACCATGAACCCCTGTCCATTTTTAATCATAAGAAACACCTTTCCAACACTTTTATCATCACTTTTGTTTGCTGCCATTATTAAATCCGAAAATACAAAAACACTTTTACATCTTGCATTCATCATAAAAAAACCCAAAAATATCATTTATCATTACTACCATCATCCTTGCATATTTATTTTACCATCATTGCATATTTACTTATTGTTTGCATTGCATATTATTTTATTATCATTCTCACACCTTGTGCTTGACAACCACTTGGTGAGGTTGAGGGCACAAAACAATTTATTTTGTTGCAGGTTCTCAAGAGAAGGATAAGGAGATAACACCTGAAATACTGGTTCCCCGAGAGTTCGATATTAAACCCTCGAGTCACCCCTCGTGGGGAAAACTGTCTTCCACTACTACATACACTCTGCACTTGGAGTCTCAACCTAACCCATTTACTTTTCACGTAGGTACCACGCGAAGGGGCTAGCAACTTTTCTGGCGCCATTGTGGAGGAACTACGTGAAGGGCCATCAAGACGTTTTCTGGCGCCGTTGCCGGGGAGCGAAGAAGCAACACCGCATCAAGGTTCCCTCGTCAACTACGCGCCCGTCATAGTAGCATCATTGGGTATCAAGACACCACTAGTGAACTGTGGACCCCGGTCCATTCTTCTACACTGATAAAACCACCGTTTTCACTACGCTCTACAATCACTTGTTCGCTGTTCCTTTTTGCATTTATATTTATTCTCCACACCATACGTTTAATCCTTTGTATTCAGCAAGCCCGGGAGATTGACAACCTTCCTGTTTCGCCGGGGCAAAGTATTTTGATTGTGTTGTGTAGGTCCACGTCAATAATCGTAAACGGCGACATTGACACCGTGTTGAAGCCCTTCCACCTCCTACTGGATTCGATAACCTTGGTAGATTTCAAGGAAAAATTGTTGCTGCACTACTTTATACCTTCTTCTTGGGATTTCACAACGAACGTGTGTTTTCACGTCATTACATATACCGGATCCTACAATTGTGCAAAATTTCTATCCGAAATGCTTTATATTTTGGGCTGTGTAAACAAGACAAATTCTGACCAGATTTGGAGGTGCACTGTAGACACTAATTTGTCTTTTTTTGTAGCGTAGAATACGTCATATTTTGAATTAATATTTTGCACATTCGTAGAGTATATCCGTGGCTATTTTGCACATATTTTTTCAGATTTTTTAACACTTTAAAATTTGTATTTTGAATGTTCAAAACAAAGAGCTACATGTAGCCCGAGCTACAAAACTCCACACTCCTAAAGTAGTTGCTTCTATGGAGGCCAACGCACCAAGGTTTGAGGTTCAAAAGCTCCCTCACAAATAGAGGCACACAAGTAATAACCTATCCGAAGATCTTGCTACTCCGGCTACACCTTCCACATTCACTAGTACATAAACATGAATCAAATACATGCCAAAACCCTCACTAGCCATGGATTTTAGGGTCGTTGCCTCCCACATGTCACTGATATGGCGATCTTAATACAATGGTTACGACTCAGTTGCTCTTGTGAACACATAGTAAAAAGTGGCAACATTTTTTTTATGTGAACAATATAAATTAAAAAGGATCATGTCACCAACATTATTGTATCATCTCACTTGCAGCTTGATGACGGAGACCAGGACGAGCTACAGGGATGAGTCCACCATTAGATTCTCCGTATTCCACCTCACCTAAAGGACACAACAACCAAAGTAAAATCCATAAGAAAGTAAAAAAAAATCTAGATCTATTCTTATTTTCTCTAATACTAACACCTCATCAAGACAACGATCACAAGAAAGTATTTTTTTACCTTTTCTTGTTGGAGGGCCGACCGGCCCTTGAACAACAACTTACCCGTTCTTATTAAACATAGATCATATACAAGTAAACCATAGATTAACTAAGCTCCAGATCAAATATAAGAATATATTCCTTAGAGATCAAACACATTGAGTGGCTTTTGGTCGCCCACGTGTATGCGTCGGCATCGGCACCAACGTTGGCGTGTTGGCCTCTAGCTTTTCCATGTATGCCTCTCTATTTTGTCACTACTACAAAACCTCACATTAGAGACGCTACCTAGAGCCGGTTAAACCAAAAGAAATGACCGTCCGGGATGAAAGCCCTGTCGGGTGAAATTTTGGGTCCGTCTCTGATAATTTGGGCGTTGGTTTTTATTGCCGACCGTCACCAAAATTATTACCATTGGAGACGGCGAGGATATTTGACCGGCGCCGAGTGCCCCAAAGTCAGCTCGTCTGATGGCTAGGGAGGCAGCGATGGACTCCTTCTCCTCCGCCCTTGAGGGTTTCCAGTGGCCTTGGCTCATTCTGACGACAAAGAGAACCTTGTGGCGGTTTCGGCTTCGGCGTCCTCCTTCTCTGCCTCCTCGGATTTTTCCTTGCACTCCTTTGTTGCCATGAGATGGACAATGCCAGCAGTAGTGAAAGACCAAGATGTTGCCTAGAGCGGGGGGGGGGGGGGGGGGGGGGGGGGGGGTTGGATAGGCATTTTATAAACAATTATGGATTTGACGTGAAAGCCTGTGGAAATAAACAGGTTGTTTAGTTTTCAAACACAAATCCTAAATATGCTAGGCTCAACTAAGTGCACGAACAATAACTTAAGCTAAACAAAATGAACACAAGATATAACACATGTAATAAGCAACAAAAGTAAATTTATTAAAAAATATGCATGCACAAGGATTTGAAGATACAATTTGGATAAAACACCATTAAATCCAAAAAAGCCACAAAAGGTGTGACAAAACACATTTGTTGCCCAAATTATATCAAATAGTAAAATCAACAAATTATTTATGACAAATATCAACAAATAAACTAAGTAACTCCATTTGATCATAAAAGATGAATAAAACACACATTCTCAGAGACTTATCTCATATAGGTAAATAAAAGATAGAATAAAGAATGCGATAACAAGGTAACTAATAGCAAGGTTTGAACAAATAAATCAAACCCTCTACACTTTTCACAATGGATAATTATTGATTTTGATATTAATGTACCCTTAAAAGCATTAACAATGAACTATGCATCGATGTAGTTTTACCTATTCCTCCATATAGACATGCCAACCATTTTTTAGAACTTTATTGCACTCTTCTATTAAAATAAATTTTTAAGTTCGGGTCAAATTTAACAAGGGAGGATCGATACTTAATTTTCGTTAAATCCTTCTCTTAACATGTTAGTGTTGCTTCAATATTAGGGAAAAATTGCGAATGCTAAGAAAAAATATTGCATTTAATTGCACATGAGCATTACACGATTGTTATAATTCAATTTCTAGGTGCTCTTTCTACCACATAAAATGTATCAAACGATCATGTAGGGATCAACCCAAACTTGAGGTGACCAGGTAATATTAGCTTATTTTCCTATTACACGTAGCAAAATTAACTACATCACCATGAGGGTAAATTTAAGGTGAGATTTTTTTGCTATACAATTTAACGTGTCCATCATTACAAATATATATAATTATCACTTTTAATTATTTTTTGTAGATAAATTTGTACGAGTTATTTCTTTTCAAGAGAAAATTTTATGATGATTGAACAATTATTGATTTTAAAAATAAAATAGATGAACCATATTCCTCCATAGATTAGTTTATGTCACTTAGTGCATTATACCGTGTATAATATGAGTATGCGTTTGTGTTTATTAAAGTAATTAAGTATCTTGGTTACAATATCTGAAACATCCTAGCGAACAAATATCTATAAAGAGGCTTCTTATACCCATGAGAGAAGACGACGAAGAGAATATTTAATCTAATTTATATTCACGCGATGTGATATTCTGTGAGAAAATTGTAATGATGCCAGACGACCAATTTGTCAAAGTTATTGAGCTTTCGAGAGAAAATTACACACGTACCATCAGAAACTTGGCTATTTCCATTTTCTCCAGTATACAACTGAAGTTCCACACAAATCCTCGATATGAGTAAACATTTTGGTGAGCGTCAAATAACTGTTGAAAATAAAACTTTCATGTTTGATACAAAATTAGACCTCGGAAAATAAGGCAATTAGCACAAACAACATATTTTGCCGATAAGTGAAAAAATGACAAGGGTTTGGTGTCTCACTCGATCAACAACCCATCATTGTGCTGTTCTTAAGGAAATATGTCGGCATGAAATTCAGTCAGAACACGGAGCCAAAAGGGAACCAATTGTGATTTGGAACCGCTTAGTCTAAAATATCAAAAAGAAGTCGTCGCGATCATCCTTGATCAACATAAAAAATATTCATAGCGAATTATTTGTGCAATAAAAATAATTGTTGTGGAAACTATCCAAAACAAAAGAAGTTAATTTACTCTAAGTATATCTGGTGATCATCAATATTTGGGAAAGTCCATACAATTTAGGATAAAAAAAGTATATGACCAAAAAAGGCTTGAATGTAACATGTCTTGTTTTGCTGTAGAGATAGAACTAAGAAAGAACCATTCATAAGTAATCCGTCAAGATCGTGCACTTTTTCTTATTTATCATCTGATGAAGGTACTAAGAATCTATCTATTATATACCAAAAGCAAAATGAGTTAGTTTTTCGAGGCACCACGTTAAGCCACATCATCTAAATTAATTTTAGTAGTTAGATCTAAAATATATGGCTAAGATGTAACAAGAGATTTGTAGCTACGTAACGATAAATTTCAGTTTGACACGTTTAATCCGGATGTACACAAGACGTGGATAAAAAAAAAGAGACTTGACACGTTTAATCTGGATGTACGTGTATCTGAAAAATAAGAGACCCGAGCAGGTACGTACTACCAACTCAGCCCAAGCCAATAGCACTCACCCAAAAAAAAAATAACGGCTCACGTTCGTCCCGATTTCTTTTGGCACGTAGCTAGATACTTCCTCCGTTCCAAATTATATGACTTGTATTTGTCCAAAAGTGGATGTATCTAGACATGTTACAGATTTAGATATATCCGCTTTTGGACAAATGGAAGTCATCTAATTTGGAACGGAGGGAGTACCTATCGGTTTGTGTGCAATTCATTGCATCATGTCAATTGCTACTCCAAAGTGAACTTGACATGTTACAATCCACACAAAAAACTACTGCTCTGGCTAGAATATGGTGGTACACGTACAACAAAAGAAAATATCGACTTTTTTTTGAGAAAATAAAAAATGCTTCTCTGGTAGTAGTCGAGCATACTAATATATCCAGGCGCATTTAAATTTCAGTGATCAATGACGTACAATTTTAACCATAAAATTAGTATATTGACATATGGAATTAAAGAATTTTGTAAGACGAGCAACAAAGACCAGCACATACTACTCCAAAGTAAACTTGACATGTCACGATCCACAAAAAACCTACTGCTCCCGCTAGAATATGGTGGTAAACTTGACATGTCACGATCCACAAAAAAACCTACTGCTCCCGCTAGAATATGGTGGTACACATACAACAAAAAAAGATCGACTTCCTTTTTTTGAGAAAGTAAAAATGCTTCTCTGATAGTAGTTGAGCATACTAATATATCCAAGCGCATTTAAATTTCACTGATCAATGACGTACAATTTTAACCATAAAATTAGTATATTGACATATGAAATTAAAGAATTTTGTAGGACGAGCAACAAAGACCAGCACATACTACTCCAAAATAAACTTGACATGTCACGATCCACACAAAAAAGCTACTGCTCCGGCTAGAATATAGTGGTACACGTACAACAACAAAAGTATCGAATATATCCAACATGTAAGGCGCATTTAAATTTCACTGATCAATGACGTACAATTTGAACCACAAAGTTAGTATATTGACATATGAAATTCAAGAATTTTGTAAGACGAGGAACAAATACCAGCACAAGAATAGTGTGCCTTATAGTTTTGGAGGGAGGGAGTATATATGTAATATGTTTGTACATGAGTGGACCAAAAATGATAAGATACATACATGGTTTTTCTAAGCATACGATGCGATATAGACATACACACGAGTACATTGCCACCGTATGGCGCACGCGCACACACACACATAGTCTACTGACGACCAGCATTGTGGAGCATCAATATTTGCGAAGTCACCACTATTATTGACGGTAATGTCGTTTGCCGTTTAAAATATAATCTATTTTAGCGAGACACGTATGGTGCAGAAACAAATGTTTCATCCCTGGTGCTGGGTTGGAGCACCTTCCTACCCATCTAACCACACATGGGTTCTCCAACAAATAATTACACTTATAATGTATTGAGTACAAATAGTGAGAGACTAGATGGGATCTAATGTTAATATGTCTGACGTGGAATCCTAATGAATCTCATAGTTTTTATATGTTCATTGTTATCCAGGGTGTTGACATGTGTGATTAGGGATACAAGCTCCCTTCTAGCCATACAACCACACATTAGTTCTCTAAGATATATGCATTTCTAATTATCATTTCAAAACATAAAACAACATATGAATGGTGAATATTGAGTATACCCCAAATCACAATAATGACCCAAATATTAAAGATATTGTTGACATATGTGATATACTATTTACTATATCACTTTTGTTGATGTTAGAAAACTCAAAACTCTCATGGTTATTTCAACCAAAATTCAATTTTTTTTGTAACTATACATATAATACGGACATTAACCCTCGCCTACTAATCTGACATCATACATAAAATAAAGGTATGTTTACTAATACAATATCTAATATCACAAATATAGTATACATGGGCGTTTAAAGAAATGACGTAATAATCCTTGGCCTAGAAATTAATGTTGTTTGATGATAAGTATTCACATATGTCATTTTTAAGTTTATGGTGGTAGAGCTGTATTATTTCTTAATACATAATGTGATATCAACAAAAACACAATTTAATTCCTTGCAGCCTTTAGCATACTAAAGACAATTCCTCGCATTTGCGAGGGCCACCATGCTAGTAATAATAAAAACACCAGGAATTTCAAAAAGTGTAAGTTAAGGAGCATGTATTACATATGACGTGGCAGTATACCATCGTATACCTACGGTACACAACAATCCAAGGTAGTACTCGGCTAGCCACTAACACACGAGCTCGTCCGAACTTGACTAGGCATTCAGCTTGCGGAGTCCGTGTCCTTCAGCGGCAGAGTCCGGGTGGATGGCCTCGATCGGGATCGATCGCTACGGAAACGCAGCTGGCCAAGTCAAGGAGGCACTCCTTCCGTGCATGTATGCGAATTGAGCATCATCCCCTCGCGGCTCTGCGCGCCTCTTGTACTACACAGTTTCACCGGGAGACGGCAGGGGAAAAAGGCGACGGATGCAAAGTTTTCGATGCAAGGCGATGGCACGACCTGAATTGCTTGACGCAAAGACAAACACGGACTGATGCATGATGCATAGTCTCTTGACGCAGCGACGGAAAGGCATGGACGCATGCATGGTGGTCTTGATGCTGTGGCATTTACGAAACAAAAGTGGACATGTATATGAACAGTACCTTATTGGTCACCCAAATCCGATCATAATTTTTATTTTGACGTGGCAAAAGCATCAACCATTGTTGCCCATAATTCAGAACAATCCAAACGAGGCCGTCCGATTTGGCAAAACCTCATCCACTCCCGCGGATCAAACGGCAAAAGCGAAAGCCCCCGAAAAACCTCATCCATACGCGCGATCTCAGCCCTCCATGGCCCCGATCCGACGGCCGGCCTGCCCCGCAATCCCCCTCACGGCCTCATCCTATCCTCGGCCTCTCCGCCCCACTTCACTACTACTCCGTCTCCGTGCGTGCTCCGCTCGCGCCTGGCTCACACCCTCGCTCGCTCGCTCTCCACCGCACGTCCAGCCCGAGCCAGGAGCAGCCAACAATGACGTCCCTCTCCTCCTCCGCGGCCACGGCGCGCGCCACGTTCCTCCCTTCCTCCTGCCGGGCGGGGCCGAGCAGGAGGTCGCGGCTGCTCGTGGCCCGCGCGTCGGCGTCGAGCCCGAAGCTCCCGGGCGGGCGGCGGCTCCGCGTCGCCGTGGTGGGAGGGGGACCCGCGGGCGGCGCGGCGGCGGAGGCGCTGGCCAAGGGCGGCGTGGAGACGGTGCTCATCGAGCGGAAGATGGACAACTGCAAGCCCTGCGGCGGGGCCATCCCGCTGTGCATGGTGTCCGAGTTCGACCTGCCGCTCGACCTCGTCGACAGGAGGGTCACCAAGATGAAGATGATCTCGCCCTCCAACGTTGCCGTCGACATCGGCCGCACGCTCGCCCCGCACGAGTACATCGGGATGGTCAGGCGCGAGGTGCTCGACGACTTCCTCCGGACACGCGCGCAGAAGGCCGGCGCCGAGGTCCTCAATGGACTCTTCCTAAGGTATACTCCGTACATACCAGTCGATCAAATGAAATGTTATATAGGAGTATGAGCTTGCCGGTAGGAGTTTTGCACTTCTCCTGCCGTCGTGTTGGATTTGATTCTGTCACTATCACTGAGCACGAGTGCTAAAATGCAGTAAGAATTAGAGAATGGCAGAACTATACTCGCACGATTAATTTAAGAGCAGAGTCTCTGTGCCTCATTTTGGCAGAACTATACTTTCACTATAATGTATCTTGGCCTGCATGCATGTTTGTCAAGTGTCAAACTATCAACAGTCCACACCCAGGTTCTAGTACCTGTGCAAGACTATATACTACTCTGTCGTTTAACAATCGTTTCAAATTTAACATATCAACTGAACCAACTGAACACATGCTACAAATGTCAGTTATGAATAAGCTGTAGCTAATCTCTGTTTTGACTTTTGAGACGTAAGCATTGTCAAATTCTAATCAATCAATCTGAGCTTACTGTTACCGATCTTCAGGTACGAGGAGCCCAAGGAGCGCAACGGCACGTACACGATTCACTACAACCACTACGACAGCTCCAACGGCAAGGTGGGCGGCGAGAAGCGTTCATTCGAGGTAGACGCGATCGTGGGGGCGGACGGCGCCAACTCTCGCGTGGCGAAGGACATGGGCGCCGGCGACTACGAGTACGCCATCGCGTTCCAGGAGCGCGTCAAGATCCCCGACGACAAGATGCGCTACTACGAGGAGCGCGCGGAGATGTACGTCGGCGACGACGTCTCCCCCGACTTCTACGGCTGGGTGTTCCCCAAGTGCGACCACGTCGCCGTCGGCACCGGCACCGTCACCCACAAGGCCGACATCAAGAAGTTCCAGGCCGCCACCCGCCTCCGCGCCAAGGACAAGATCGAGGGCGGCAAGATCATCCGCGTCGAGGCCCACCCCATCCCCGAGCACCCACGCCCCAAAAGGTAACAATCTCTGTTCTTTTGCAACAACGATTGCCCCGCGGTCAGTTGGGGCCCGTCTGATCGTGTTCTATGATCATTGTATATCAGGGTGTCGGGGAGGGTGACGCTGGTGGGAGACGCGGCGGGGTACGTGACCAAGTGCTCCGGCGAGGGGATCTACTTCGCGGCGAAGAGCGGGCGGATGTGCGCGGAGGCGATCGTGGCCGGGTCGGCGAACGGGACGCGGCTGGTGGACGAGGGCGACCTTCGCAAGTACCTGGCGGAGTTCGACCGCCTCTACTGGCCCACCTACAAGGTGCTGGACATCCTGCAGAAGGTGTTCTACCGCTCCAACGCCGCGCGGGAGGCGTTCGTGGAGATGTGCGCCGACGACTACGTGCAGCGGATGACCTTCGATAGCTACCTCTACAAGCGCGTCGTGCCGGGGAACCCGCTCGAGGACATCAAGCTCGCCGTCAACACCATCGGCAGCCTCGTCAGGGCCACCGCGCTGCGCCGGGAGATGAAGAACCTCACCTTGTGATCATCTGAGTCGCTGTACGTCACAGGAACCTGACATCTGCACTCGCCCCTACTTCCAACTGCGGTGGATCGATCGGTATAGCAGAGATTCCCGGCTGATCGAACAGATTAATTTGAGATGGACGATAGGAGAGAATAAGGCTGCGTGAATCGATTGTGGTCGATCCTGTCCGATTTTCCTGTACAAGATACGCACGGTGATGTTCAGACTTCAGAGCAGTTCGCCTGGATTATTGAAGCACGCCAATATTCGATATGTGAATGAATGTTGTATAAACTAAGGTCCCCTGTTTCTGATGCTCTGTCGAACGACGATATATATTGAAATGAGAGCACGTTGAACAGAGAGATATATGAAGATATAGGGGAAAATGAAGGTGCCGTTGAACTTTTAAATCTTTGCATGCCAACTTCAGAAATGAATAAACCGCAACTGGCATTGAATCACAAAGTGTATATTTTGTCATCATGATGAGATAATTAAACACCTCTTGTTGCAATGTGATTTAATAGCATACCCCTTCCAAGATCATGCATGACACGAAAGACAAGCATTTTCGAAGAGCCTGTTCCGCATCTCTGTCAAGCCTGAAGAGCGATACCGAGTTTTCTCATTCGTTTGCGGACCATGTACTTCTCCTTGTCAACCGCTTGCCTAAACACCTTTGTCTCCTCATCGAGCTCAGCATCTGGTCTCTCCTCCATCAGCTTCTTTCTTTGCTGCAACATCTGCACCACTGTCTTTGTTTTCTCTGCCTTTTCCGGAGTGTCGTCCCTCCCCAGCTCCAGCAGGACGTAAATTTCATGCTCACCGACCTTGCAAACTTACCGAGTCAGTAGTGCTGGAACAGAGGAGAAAAAACGCACCTTAACATCATCGATGAGCCTCTGTAGACTCCTCACCTTGCGGCTTGGCCACCCTGGGATCCCGAGCTCCCTGCATCTCTTCTTCAGGACCGTCACCCCTACATTGAGCTCCACCGCCGCCTGCTTGATCGGCATGCAGAAAAAATTTGACACCACCTCGAAGGTGAGCAATGGCTTCTCCACCACTTCATCCCTCACACACTCTTCCGTTTTTGTGGCCTTCTCCTTTGTGTCAATGTCCATCCATGATCTAGCCTCAGTTCCCATATTCACACGGTCTGATGGGACGAGTGAAGAGATGGAACAGGTGCAGTGCAGCAGCTCGGCTGCAGCTGGTCACTATTTATAATACCGATGGATTTAATGTACCTTCGGTAATCGTAGATTGAGTCATATGGTCAAACGTCCAATAGCATAAGGAAAATTTGCCATCCATTTTTGCTCCCTCTCATTATGAAATTAAGTCACACACAAATTTCAAGAATGAAGTTTGACCAACAATTAGACAAATTAGGTGTGGATTATGTCACACAAAATTAATAGTTATTTTATTATCAATAAATTGAATTATTTATCAAACTTAATTCTTCTCATAAATAGTTGTTTAGAAAAAAGAGCACATAATAATGGTCCCTATTACCAAAGCACAATCCATATATTCTTGTTTGCCGTAAAGTTGATTCCAATATACTCCCTCCGTCCATAAAAAGGTGTCTTAAATTTGTCTAAATTTGTATGTATATACACACTAAAACATGTCTAGGTAAATGCAAATTTAGACAAAGTTGAGATATCCTTTTATGGACGGAGGGAGTAGCATACTTTCAGCCGTGTCAACTTAGTATTCATCAAACAACCTAATATACACATAATTTATACCGGATTATGTGTATCAAAAACCGACCGACAAAAACATCACTAAACTGGTTTGAGAATCTTTGCATGCATATACATGGTCATCATATTTACTTATCTTTACTATTACTCCCTCCGTTCCATAATATAAGATGTTCTAGCTAGGTCACATGTTGGCTAGGTGCAAACCCAAATGAGTGTACATACACATTAAAACATGTCCACATGCATCTAGAAACATTTGAATGTGGACAAAAACTAAAACATCTTATATTTAGGAACAATGGAGTATTTATCTTTACTATTATGTTTGGATTGGAGATTGTCTAGTGTCGCACAAAATAACATGATTCTAAATCTCTTAGGGTCCATTTTTTTCTTGGTTCCTTCAGCCTTTCTCCGTTTCCTAGTAAATATTGTACTCATGAGTACAAACACGGATACTATTAGCACACAAATATAGGACCAACCGATCAGGATATGGTGTTTGACTCGTAAGTCTAGATGCACATGTTATGAAAATGCATTTTAAGTGTACTAAAAAATGTCAAAAAAATCAAACAATTTTTTAGATGTTCATCCAAACTTTCTAATACTGGACAAAAAGTTTCGCGAAGAAATGACATTTTTTGTGGGGTGTGTAAAAAGGGAAAAACAAATCTCGCGTATTGTCACTTTGGAGCACTAGAATGTATTTTTTTACACAAGACACAAAAAATATAGATATTTTTTGTGAAACTTTATGTATGAATATAAAATGTCCGGATATATACCTGAAATTTTTGTTTCAAATTATTTGACATTTGGAAATACGATTTTTGGTAGTGGGTGCATCTACACATATGAGTCAAAACAGATATCCCCAACCGATAATCTCTTGTACGGGAAAAAATATAACACGATCAAAACGAGTAAAATAAGAGAGTGCTAATTCTACTTACTCTCAAGTTAATTCTTAATCAAGTCACTTGGCAATAATTTTCAAATCAAAACGCTCACGAGGGACAAGAAAATATCTCTTTGAGTACGGGGTGCAAATGCCATCTTGTTCAACTTTCCCACATTTGTTTTTTCTAGGCCTAAAATCTATCTTTACAACTATCCCACTTACACACAACATTTGATAGACCCTAAGTCGACCATTTCACAACTCAGATCATACAAGGATTTCACATGTAAAGATATGATATAAACACTGAATGTGACCGACAAATGACAAAGGTCGTTGCGTCTTGTATTGAGCTAGTACAACTAGCCAAACTCGTTTGGTCGAGTCAATGTTTGTCGGATTAGCACCTACATGCCCATAATCAGTGGAACCAGAAATATGGATATTGCCGCAAAAAATGGCTCCAACAGCTTACCTAAAAGTGCTCCCATGCCCATATTGTTTTGGGATACGATCGATAATTTGACCCATACTATGGGTCATCCAACACAATGACCCATATTTTCAGTGTCACTGCCACGTAAAAAAAATGCACTTGGAGAGGCCAACGGCCCGAACGGAACTTTAACCGCCTGAGCTGTCGCCGTCCTTTGCCTCATGTCGCCGGCTATTTGCCGCGTCGGTGTGATGCCCCAAGGTTGGATCCGCACGGGACCCCTCTCAGTCGGAATCAAGCCGGAGCATTCGCTCCCTTCACGGCGCCGCTTGGCAAATTAGTCCGCTACCCGGGCTCAATCCGCTGCTTCTGAGCTCGTCCACCACCACCGTCAGGCCCCGCAGCCAACCACCAGTGTCAGTTCGGTCATGGACAGCCTCCCCGCGCTCGACCTAGCCTACGCCTTCCGGCACCCGCCCTAGCTCGGCCACCTCCATGTCGACCTCGTCCGTGTCGGCATCCTCAGCCTAGGACGGCCTCCAATGGCCTCGAAGACAGCCTGCATCATCCCCCGTGAGCCCACCGCCGCCCCGTGGCTCGTCTTCAGTAAGACCGGCGAGGCCGCGAAGGAGAGCTCCATATAGGGAAAAATAATGACTCAATGATAGGTTGACCCCACATATAGGTGTATGCACATCAAAATATGGGTATCCAGTTTTGGGTAAGCTACGAAATCACACTCTTTCTTGACTAGTCATATCCACACTCTTCGCTAACCAAAACCAGTTTGGGTAGCCAATTTTTCGGTAAGGTTTTGGAGATGCTCTAAATACACTTAAAAATATCTGCTGAGTCAGTAACCAATTCGGCCTGCCAAGTCCTACTTTTGGGTATATTTCCAACAATAAATATGTGGTCGAGCTAGGTTACCGTAATGTCAGAATAGATTATTTTTTCTGACATGCCTCTGTAACGTACACTTACGTAGAGGCTCTTGTAACCAATAGAAATTAACAAATGCATAGGGTTGAACACCCCCCCCCCCCCCCCCCCCCCCCATGATTGTCTGCCCAATGGCAGCAAGTTGTGGTAGGGAGATTTGCAACATTCGTGCTCTGTGGATGTAGGTACATTTTAGAGACATATGGAAGGGGGAGACACCTATATCGAATTTTACCTTTGAAAGTATAATTACACACAGTTGCATCCATGCGGATATGAACTTGGGTGACTAGATTGTACATCCACTCGCCCTATACTAAGTGAGTAGACTCATTTACTTCTTGTCTCCGTTTCTGCAATGACTTTATTTTAAAACCTGGAGAGCCCCTATAGGGCATGTGCATCCAGTACTTCGCAGCGGTGTAGGTACATTTTACAAGAGACACCCAAAATAAAAATACAATCATAACTCAGTCCCTGCTCCTTGAAGGATCGTATGCAAAAAAACAATTTTTTTTCCTAACAACGATAACCGAAATAGCCAAGATCTATTACTATGCAGATATAAAGTAACGGAGGGAATCAGTATTCATACCCTTGAAAACCGAAAGCGTTGCGTTCGTGAGAACGTTGACGATGAAGATGGCGGCGCCGACCTCAAGGTCGTGTAGTCGTACTGGCGACAAGTGTCGCAGGTGCAGTACCTCGTAGCTCTACACACGTACGGTGCAGACGACGACTCCCGGACTCCGGTCCAGCGAAGTAGCGGAAGTTGGAGACTTGGACCGAAGAACCGATAGCACGGTGGTGTGCGTATGATGGAGAAAACCTCTACCCGTGCGCAGCTCCAATATTACGGAACCGCGTTTGAGAGATAGAGAGAATTCGATGATTTCCAAAGGCAAATGGGCACCTCTATATATAGGTGGAGGGGAGCAGCCAACCTTGGCGGCCAGGCGGTGTGGGACTAAACCCCACACCAGCCGCACCACCATGGTGCGCCGGCCCTAGGTGGGCCCCATGTGGCCCACCTGGCCACCTCCTTGGTGCGCCTCCTTTGGGGGGGGGAGTTCCCCCCATGGGCCTCCCCACTTGGGTGAGGCCCATTTAAGGCGGGCTGCCCTTTTAAAAATAAAATAAAATATATTTAATTATTAATTACTTTAATTAATAATAAATACATATTATGTAATTTATTCTTGCTCTGAAACTCCTTTCGTAGCCCTCCGATCACCATCGGATAGGTTCCGGAACGTTTCCGGTTCTCTTCTCTATTTTCTCTTCGGTGTCAAATCAAACCTAACCGTCGTCTACACTAAAGTGTGTCATCCTACGGTTCGGGATCACTCCAGACATGATCGAGACTCTTCTCTGATCAATGATCAATAGCAGGGTCTGGAAACCCATGATGATCCCTGTGCGTCCACGATTATCTTTGTCGCTTGAACCTTAAAAGTCGAGTCCCACTCCCTTTGCCATGCGATTTTTAGTTTGTCCGAGATTCGATCTCCGGTATCTCCATACCAAGCTCGATCTCGTTACCGACAAAACTATCTTTACTCGTTCCCATGATATTACATCCTCGTGACCTAGTCACATGCTTGCAAGCTCATTTGATGCAATCTCACCGAGTGGGCACTTTGATGAAGCCGTGAGAAGAAGTCTAGGAGCGGTGGCCTGCGGCGGCAAGGGTTTTCCCCACGAGTCACCTCTAGGGGCAACACGACAGACGCGAGGGCTTATCGCAGAGTTGGTGTTTGCTAACAAATTATTATCTATAGGTTATGGGTATTAGCGGAAAGTTGCAAATGTATTTGTAGAAAGTTTCTCATGTAATAATAAAAAAGTTGCACAAGTTGATGTCCAGATTTTTCAGAAGCCTTTTCCAAATAGTTGAAAGTACTTTTAGTGTGTTCTTCCTCATATCTAGCGATGGAAGTGCCATCGCTCAGCAAGTGGCAACTGCCTCATCCCAAGGAGACTACACAATGTGCAACCGTGAAGAAATAAGGTTATGTCTATGCTCGAGGCACAATTTGAAATTAACATTACGATGCGATCACCCGTAAAGTAGCCTTACCTGAACAATATTTGTATAAGAGGCTGGTAATAAGTTTCTGAAGATCCTATATCACAATACTTCCTTTCTGTTTGAGTATACATAAAATCATCATTTTAGCAAAAAAAAAATTGTGAATCTATTGAGGTTTGTGATTTGAATTTAGTAAGACTTGTCTGCCAAAATAAAGGTTTGAGATTTTAGTGGATCCTTTTTTCTTCTTCTGTTTAGGTCTTTTGATTACTTGTTTTTTCCCTCCCGCCCAAAATGTAGAATCTCAAAGAAGCCCTGAAAGAAACAATTATGTCTACATGTCTCGCATGTACTACCTCTTGTCCGTCTTTGATTCATAACAAGTGTCGCGGTTCTGAACTAACCCCAGTTCAAAATGGACACTTATTTTGGATCGGAGATAGTAGCATTTTTTTGTAACAAGGCAATGTCACATTGCTTCCTCACATGCCAACAAATTGTGCATTGGTGACTGTTATGAAATTTGTCAAGAAAAGAAAAAGTTTCGCTGGCACAACAAGCAGTGTAGGAGAACATACTATGCATTTGGCATTTCGGAACTACTACCAAACAGCTAATGTAACCATGAGTAAGAAGTTGGCGAAAGGACAAGTGATATTTACAGCAAAACCTCCTACCTTTCTGCCTTGCTCAGACCCAGCCCCCCAAAAAGGCTAAAAAAGAAAGACCAGACCCAGCTACGGTCGACACATTATAAAACCTGCGAAACAAAAAAAATCCCCATGAACAGCAGAGTCCGCTTGAATCCTGATGCATCCCCATCATCCCTCAATTGCCATGAGCCTTCTTCTCTTGTAGTTCTCCTTGAAATACGCCTGCCTCAACACTTTGGTACTGTGATCCAGCTCTACGCCTGCAGGACTCTCCTCGATCAGCTTCTTCGCTCGCTGCAGCCTCTCCACAATCTCTGTCTTCTCTCCCTGTTTCTCAGTGTCACTACCTAGCTCCTGCAGGACATGATCGATTTATGTTCACCGGTCTCGCAAATTTACTGAAATAAACGAAATTAGAATGAAGGAGATAAAATTAGCAAGAAAAGCTGAACGTTCTTGATGTCACAGGACATGAAATTAATCTAATCATGTTTACCGATGTTGCATGTTCAGATGTTCAAATAAATCCGAGAAAGAGCAACTCGGAGAAAGGGAAAACATAGAACCTGAACATTCTTGATGAGCCTCTCCAGGCTTTTCACCTGGCGGTGCGGCCACCGCGGGATCCCGAGTTCCCTGCACCTGCTCTTAAGGTGCGTCAGCCCAACATTGAGCACCTCCGCCGCCTGCTTGATAGGCATGCGATAGTACTGCGACACCAGTTCGAACGTTAGCGATGGCTTCTCCTCTAGTACATTGCGCTTCTTGTCCCGGGCGCCGCGGCCAAGCTCCTGGTTCAATTCCTTCTCCCCCTTGTGATTATCTCCTTCCGAGGCTGCTAAAAAGCGCACGGTATGAGTATGACCGACCGGGTGTGTGAAGCTCGTGTGCATTGACAGAAGAAAAAACGTGGAATCTGTGATCTTTTTAGTGCTGAGTGATGATGCTTTGTGCAAAGAATTGTTGCAAGTACCTTGCGAGAGGCAGCTCTGAGCACTAGTGGTACTAGCACAGAGATGCTGAGTAGGGGAGGAGAGTGTTTCCTCTGATTCCTGGCGCTTCTTCTCCGTGGCGTCACCGCCCACCTCCTGCTTCAGTTCCTTCTCGCCCTTGTGATGAGCTCCTGGTTCCATGGCAGCCCAAATATCACCTTGGAAGGGGGCGTCAAACTCGTCTGCAACTGCAAGGATGCATAAAGAACTTTGAGCTCTGGAAATGTTGTAGTGCTTGAGAATGCTGATGCTTTGTGCAAAGATTTTGTAGTACCTTGCGAGAAGAAGCTGTGACTGGTACTAGTACTAGTACAGAGATGCCGGGCGGAGAAGAAGAGTGCTACCTCTAGTAGGTACTCAAGACTCCAATATGGCAGCAGGTACATGCAAAAGATAACATGATCGTAAGATTAAAAGCTTCAACAAGGTTTTCTTCCTACTGCACAGAAGTACTAGTTCATCGAAAATTCCAAAAACGAGAGGAAAAAAGTTCGTCTTGCAAACAAGAAAACTAGTCCACAGATCAAACAATAAAACTAGCATCCACATACCAAGCTCATACGCAACCGTAGTGATGTAGTAACGCAGCGACACAAGATGAGTACAAGAAGAAGATTGGAACTTGCACAATGAAGGAGCTGAATAGTAGTACTGCTTACCTGACATCCGGAAGGTAGTGCCGCTCTTCATGAGACATGAAGTTCTGGGAGTAGTAGCCGGCCCCTTCTTCATATGACCTGAAGTTATCCATCCGTGAGTAGAAGGAATGGCGCTGTTTGCAGGCAAGCCGTAACTACATATGGCTGCCACTGATAGTGCCCCTGGATTTTAAAGGGAAAACAGTCATGAGGAGCTAATGCATGCATTGGTAACTGCAAATTAAGTGCTGGGATGCGTGCAAACGTGCAACGGAGCGAAGGAAGTGGCCAATGATGTGCCTTCTGGAGTACTGGTAAATCTAGCATGCAGAGCACATACAGATTGATGCGCCCCCTTCTTGTCACCTCTTTTCACACCCCTGGTCACTTGTGAATTGTCATTATTGGCAAAATTTCGGTCATACTCTTTCATATTGTCCTTTGACGTCATCCTTATCTTATCTCACATGCTCATGCGTCTGCAGTCTGCACACGACATTTATTTTTTGTTCCACGAGAGAACTTGTCAATAGCATTAGATAGGATCATTTAGGGCGTGTTTCTATCCCTTGCGACAACTGTACCAAAGCCAAAGGATTGGGGCAAGATTCATTAGATAGGATCATTTAGGGCGTTTTTCACACCGGGGTTTGTTTGATTCATGGGATAGGAAAAGTGTAGGAATAGGAAACTAAAGGATTGAAGTGGCATGTCTAATTGAATCATATGGGAATAGAGATTGTGTTTGATTGTGTGAAGGAATTTTTCCAAGAGGTTGGAGCTCATGCTTTTTTCCTATAGATTTGCACTACAAGATTCCTATAGGAATAATTCCTATGAGATTGAATCCTATGAATCAAACAACCTCAATAGGAAAAGTTCCTATAGGAATCAATCCTCCAAAAATCGTACCATATTCTTTTGAATCAAACGGGACCAAGATTTGTTGGTAAAGGGATAGTAAGAAAAAGAAATATTGATTGGCTAAATGAAATTTCACTTGTCGACCGAAAGATCCGGAAGGGTTGGGTCTTCATGACCTTGACGTCAAAATTACAGCCCTCCTGAGAAAATGGCGTTTTAGCCTACTTTCTGAAGATGGGGTCTCGCAAACACTTCTCAGAAGGAAATATATCGAAACAAAAGCTTTGTCACAAGTTTATTGGAAACCCGTTGACTCACTTTTGGACCGGTATAATGGCAACGAAGAAATATATATTTCGCTTTGGAAAATTTAATATAAAGGATGGATATGAAATTAGGTTTTAGGAGGACAAATGGTTGGGCAACACCACTATCCGGGATCACTATCCATCTCCATATAATATTGTCCATCATAAAAGCGATACAGTAGCTACGGTTATAAAGCCATCGCCGCCGAATGTGACGTTCGGGCAAGATTTAGTCAGACCTAAACTTGCGGCATGGAGTGTATCCTTCTAGGGAGGCTGGCTTTGGTACAGTTGTCGCAAGGGTCCGACGAATTTCGCTGGAGTCTACGTTCTCTGTGGACTCCATGTATATAGTTTTTGTTCATACTGAGATACCGGTCATAATCACAATTTTTTTTTGGAAGATGAAGATACCACTTAAGCTAAAAATGTTTGCGTGGTATATTCGTGGAGGTTTGTTAAACGATACTGGAGGGAAGGTTTGTTAAGCGATACTGGAGGGAAGTACAAAGTGTGTGTTCTTTGCTTGTGAAGAAACGATCAAACACTTATTTTTTAATTGCAAGTTTGTCCGTTCTATTTGGACAGCCATCCAAATAGTTTCAAATTTATATTGCGAATATTTTAGGCAATTGGTAAAATGGTGTTGTTCATAAGTTTAAAATGCTAATTAGGGTGTGAGCGATACCTATTATATGGTCGCTCTGGTTGTGTGCATCATGTATAACTATGCAGAGGCCGGGTGTTATGATTAAACCTTTTAAGTAATAAATTGTCCATTATAAAAAAAGGCAAGCCCCACACTAGGCCCGCCAGCTGAAAAACATGGTGTTTGGATTCCTGCTTTATCTCCCAGACCAGGCCAGCGCGCACCACAAAGCAGTTCTCAGCCAGTCCTCTTGGAATATCCGAAACTGCATTTCCAGTGAATCCAGTCTCCCAGCATGCGACCTGGAATAACGCCGTGTGAGAGCTGCTGCAAGCACCAGAGGCGCGCGAGCTCAAAAGTTGCGGCGGGATAAATTCGGTCACCGCCCGCCTAATTTGCCCCTCTATTTATAGCCACCGTGCTCACGGCCCAAATCCAAAACCACCATTCCCCTTTTAAACTCCATGGCGATTTTCGGGTATGTAAGAAAAATAAAACTAAACAAAAATAAACTAGACAAAAGTAAACTAAACAAAAGTAAACTAAGCAAAACAAAACTAAGCAAAATTAAACTAAGCAAAATAAAATAAAACCGAAATAGAGGGAGAGGTAGAGTGTACTCCCCAAGTTAACTTATAGGTAGAGCTATACTTCCCGGTAACGGCGGCAGAAAATAGTCTTGATAACCCACAAGTGTAGGGGATCGAGACAGTCTTCGAGGGTAGTAAAACCCAAATTTATTGATTCGACACAAGGGGAGCCAAAGAATACTGATAAGTCTTACCAGCGGAGTTGTCAATTCCACCACACCTGGGAAAGCACTAAAAACAAGAGTGACGCGAAAGAAGCAGTAATATGAGAGCAATAGTAACAATAACGTAGCAGCAGCAAATGTAACAACGGAGGCAATGGCGCAGAAAATAGTTGGTGGCGTGTATATGGACCGGGGTTCCCAGCTATCTTCACTAGAGATAACTCTCCAAAATAAATAACAAGTGTTGGGTGAACAAATTATAGTTGAGCAATTGACAAAGTGCAACTAACTCATGATAGTCATCTAGTTTATAAATCATACGTAGGCATGTTTTTTATATATAGTCATACATGCTTGAAACAAGAAACTTGCATGATATCTTTTGTCCAACCATCCCGTTTCAACGGGGCCGATCCAGGAACCCAACTGGTAATTAAGGTACTACTTTTACAGAGCACCGGAGTAAAGCATTAACACTTAATGAAAACATGTGATTCTCAAGTTACAGCCATCCCCTTTGGTTGTCCTAATTGTTGTCACTTTGGAGCCTCGGGTTCTGGACAGCAACAGGTGCAACAACTTGTAGATACAATCTAAAGCAACAATTATACTTAAATCTAAAATCATGCCACTCGTGCACTAGTGACAAGCAATGAACACAAAAATATTGCAGCAACAATAATTAACAAACATCACGGATAGACTGATCATAATGTAACAATTCATCGGATCCCAACAAACACAACACCGATTACATCAGATGGATCTCAATCATGTAAGGCAGCTCATGAGATCATTGTATTGAAGTACATGGGAGAGAGAGTATCAACTAGCTATTGCTAGAACCCGTAGTACATGGGGGAACTACTCACGGAGCATCATGGAGGCGGCGGCGTCGAAGGAGATGGCTCCGGGGGTCGATTCCCATCCCGGCAGGGTGCCAGAACAGGAACTTCTGACCCCCAAAGTAGGGTTTCGGATGGCGGCGGATCTCTGATGTGTTTCGGGGGAAATCCTTCGGCGTGCGTGACTTTTAGGTCAGGGAGGTATTTATGGGCGAAGAGGCGACGCGAGGCGGTGGACGAGGCGGCGAGGTGGGGCCCAGGCGCGGTTGACCTTGGGCCACACCTAGGGGTATCCTGGGGGCTGTGGGCCCCTCCTGCAGCTCCCCTTCTGGCTCCCGGGGTCTTCTGGCGAAAAAGAATTTCTGTAATGTTTTTGGATTTTTCTGAGCACTTTGGATTTTTTACCTTTTCTGCAATGCACAGACATAATAAACAGAAACTGGCACTGGACACTGGGTTAATAGGTTAGTCCAATAAAATATGCCAAAATGATATAAAACATAATAAACACATGTGGCATTGTTATAAAACAAGCATGGAACATCAAAAATTATAGATACGTTTGAGACGTATCAGTAACCAGTAGATCATTGTCGCATAATCACTCAATTAGACACCACCTTCACTCTATTCAATCCTTTATTACAACTCCTTTTTACTTTCATTTTTGTTTATTTTGTTTTGTTTATTTATGTTCTTAGATATTAGTTCCTTAAACCACTCCTTATTCTTTTTACTTTAGAAATTTATAGATTAAACTATTTTCAAACACTGTTTGGGGAAAAACATAGGTACATGTGTGTTTATACACGTGGCAACTTAGTTGTGGGGTTAGTAGTAGCCTTCCTATAACTTTCTTGGGACGATATTAAACGGGGAGAAAATACTTCCCATTAAAATGGAACAACAATCATGTGCTATTGCAGACATAACACACCGTGTGAAAGCAGTGCTACATCGCGTGGTGGAAGCCTCCTTCAATTCTCTCCACGAGGATCGACTCTAGTCATATCGGAGCTTTAACATTATATAAGGCAAAGGGACCGGTCATGTATTCCCCCATTTGAAGTTTCCATCGACATATCTAATGGAATGTTTGTGAATGTTGCGACAAAGCGCAGGGCCGCCTCGGCCGCCACCAACATATATAGCCGAGGCATCGGGCTTAGTCAAGCCACCCAACGCCTATCTTGTGAGTCCTTGGGCTACGGGAGTTGCAGTGCCGCTTATAATGTCAAGGCTCGATGCTCCGGCAAGGGTACCACCGGCGATGACGCCTTTATCTTCATCTCACGAGGAGGGCGAGGTTCAGTTTAGTTATCACATGTTGCTTAGGGTATTTTATATGGAATTGTTAATTAGAACTCATTATATATGATAGGGCAGAGTGATGCATGTAAAATGCATACATGAACTTTGCATTATTTTACTTATATTCCAATCATATTTGCATCATATAAGGGTTATATCAATGTTTTATAATGATTTTGGGAATACTTCATAGTTTTCCCATTTATTTGGAATTAACCCTGTTTTCCAGAAAACGTCTTTTTTAGTGTTTCAGACTTTCCGGGAGCTTCGGGACTCCAAAAAGGGCAAGGTCAGAGAGCACGCTTCAGAATTTTCGAGACGAACGCAATGGGCTCAAAATGAAGGCCAGAAGCCCAACCAGTTGGAAATGAGAGGGCCCCACGCGGCCTAAAATCTTGGCCACGTGGGCCTACCTATTTTGGGCCTCGGAGCTCCGCCGCCGTTGATCTTTTCTCCACCGACTAGGTTTTGACCTAAAAACGCCTATAAAATAGTCCCCCGAGGAGTTTCGCGAGGAAGCGCCGCACAAACACAGAAACACCGAAACGGAGATCAGGAGCTGCAGATTGGAGGGGGAAAACTCCGGCGGGGCGCTGCCGGGGTGGTCTCCACCTTCTCCAATGACTTCTCCACCGTCTCCATGATGAAGGGGGAGTAGTCCACCCCCTGGATTTGGGTTTGTGGTGGCAACTTATGTGTACTTTGTTATGCATTTACTGTTGTGTTGGATCTTTTATGACTTGTCATACTTTGGAGATATTCTTTGATGCATGTGATGGTTTGATTTATGCATAATGCCTTGTTTATCTTTATCATGAGGTGATTGACACCACTAAGTGTAGATAGATGAGAGAGATGTGGTCACACACACGAAATATAAATCATTGCACTAGTGTTTAGAATATTATCCATTATGAAGTATGATGTATGTGGGTACTGGGTGGCCAATGTGACAGAAGGCATAGGTATTGAGTGACACAGTACCGTCCAACATCCTTTATCTGGGGGTAAAAAGGGAGAAGTATGATGTGGGTGTGACAGCAACCACGCTAGCCTTACGAGGGTGACCTAGCAACACAAATGAGTACTTCTTTCAACTATGTGTTTTAGGACATATAGCCGTCATTAAAAGCTACCATTAAAACATGACAATTGTGTGTACTTTATCTATAACACGATAATCACCGTAGATGAGAGAGAGAGGATTAAGTGAACCCATGAACCCATGTCCATTGTTCCTATAAGAGAAAACCTTTGTCTTGTCCTCTTGCATTGAAGAGGATTGGGACACTTTTACATTCTTGCTTGGTTACATTAAACTTCCATCCATCAAATCAACCACCTTGCTCCTTAAACTTGTTTAGTGCATAATCAACTAAAACTTGTGACACTTTAGTTGTAGGGAATAGATAACTTTTCCTTCTTGCTCCTGCGGATCGATACCTTACTTCCACATTGAGAGGTGCTATAGTGATCCCTGCTCTTGGGGGTAATCACAGAGATATGAATAGAATATGTATGATTTCCCACACTTTATGCAA
The DNA here is from genome assembly GCA_947311845.1 of Poa pratensis. NCBI lineage: Eukaryota > Viridiplantae > Streptophyta > Magnoliopsida > Poales > Poaceae > Poa > Poa pratensis. The sequence goes on from CAMZMU010000111.1 coordinate 16,841,012, forward strand.
AAAAGCGTGTAGAATGGGTATCTTATGAATATAGATAAACTATTAAAATCGTGTGTGCTTTATTGGAGTTACTAGGTACTACATCATACATGATTTACATATGTGAACCGCGTGTGATAGGAATGTAGCCTCGTTTCAATTAGTGGATACAATGTTTTGGCACAAACATGCCTCATACCATGCTAAACAACACTTGTGAGTGAGATTCCAATTTTCGATTGAAAAAGGAGTTTTCCATTTTCTAAGTGCCTAAAAGAGGTTGTCTTATGAAGCAAGTACAAAACGTACGGTGTAAAATTGCCACTTTAGTTTTCACACAATTTAGATCATATTGGAGGTTGCTAGCGCTAAGTTGACGAGGGAATATATCCCCGGCAACAGCACCAGGAACAATGCTTGTAACGTCACACGTCAGTTGGGAACCACAAGAGGAAGGTATGATGAGTGCAGCAGCAAGTTTTCCCTCAGTATGAAACCAAGGTTTATCGAACCAGTAGGAAAACGAGGTGTTGGTGAGGGAGTGTAGTGCGGCGCAACACCAGGGATTCCGGTGCCAACGTGGAACCTGCACAACACAATCAAATTACTTTGCCCCAACTTAACAGTGAGGTTGTCAATCTCACCGGCTTGCTGAAAACAAAGGGTTAAACGTATCGAATGGAAATGATGTTTGTTTGCATAAAACAGTAGAGAACAATGATTGCAGTAGATTGTATTTCAGATGTAAAAGAATGGACCGGGGTCCACAGTTCACTAGTGGTGTCTCTCCAATAAGATAACTAACATGCTGGGTAAACAAATTACAGCTGGGCAATTGACAATTGATAAGTGCATATAACATGCATGTGTGAGTTGTGGTGTCTACTATGAGATTCATTTGGGCATTACGACAAAGTACATAGACCGCTATCCAGCATGCATCTATGCCTAAATAGTCCACTTTCCGGTTAACATCCGTACCCCTTCCAGTATTAAGTTGCAAGCAACAGACAATTGCATTAAGTAATGTGCGTAATGTAAACAATACATTCATCCTTGAATAAAGCATTGCTGTTTTACCCCTAGTGGCAACAACACATCTACAACCTTAGAACTTGCTGTCACTATCCCAGGTTAAATAGAGGTTGAACCCAACTATCATGCATAAATACCCCCTCTTGGAGTACAAGTATTCACTTGGCCAAGGCTTCAACAAGTAACGGAGAGCATGCAAGATCACAAATGACATAGACATGATAATATAATATTCAGCTCCACATAGGTATCAATATAAGTCAGATCCCAGCAAACACAACATGTAGCATTACAATAAGATGATCTTGATCATGATAGGCAGCTCACAAGATCTAAACATGATGGCACAAGTGGAGAAGACAACCATCTAGCTACTGCTATGGACCCATAGTCCAAGGATGAACTACTCACGCATCACTCCGGAGGCGGGCATGGCGATGTAGAGCCCTCCGGTGATGATTCCCCTCTCCGGCAGGGTGCCGGGAAGAGCTTCAGAACCCCCCGAGTTAGGGTTGACGACGGCGGCGGCAGCGAATATGTTCTGGATGAAAGGCTCGGTGTTTTAGGGTTTTCACGTCTCGGGGAATAAATAGGCGAAGGGGCGATGTCGGCGGACCCCCGAGGGGCCCAAACCACAGGCTGGCGCGGCGGTGGGCCGCGCCGCCAGGTGGTTTGGCCACCTCGTGGCTCTTCGTCTCTCCTTCGGACTCCGTGTACGTGTTGGAAAAATAGGGACTTGGCCTTTTGTTTCGTGCAATTCCGAGAATATTTCCAGAAGTAACTTTCTGAAACCAAAAACAGCAGAAAACAGGGAACTGGCACTGTGGCATCTTGTTAATAGGTTAGTCCCAGAAAATGCATAAAAGTGATATGAAGTGTATATAAAACATGTAGCAAATGGTATAATATAAGCATGGAACAGCAGAAATTATGGATACGTTGGAGACGTATCAAGCATCCCCAAGCTTAGTTCTACTCGTCCTCGAGTAGGTAAAACGATAACAACAAATAATTTCTGAGGAGACATGCTTTCACACAATCTTGATCAATATATTGCAAGGCTCATGTCATGAATGAAGTGACTCAAAGCAATGTCTATAGTTTGCTAACAAATAGATAAAGAGTAAACAATGAATCATATAAGCAAAAACTTTTCATGAATAGTACTTTCAAGACAAGCATCAAAAAGTTTTGCATAAGAGGTAACTCATAAAGCAATAGATTCAAAGTAAAAGGCATTGAAGCAACACAAAGGATGATTAAGTTTCAGCATTGCTTTCAACTTGTAACATGTATATCTCATGGATAGTTGTCAACATAAAGCAATATAACAAGTGCAATAAGTAAACATGTAAGAATCAATGCACACAAAGTTGACACAAGTGTTTGCTTCTAAGATAGAAAGGAGTAGGTAAACTGACTCAACATAAAGTAAAAGATAGGCCCTTCGCAGAGGGAAGCAGGGATTAAATCATGTGCTAGAGCTTTTTAAGTTTTCGAAAGCATATAGAGAGCACAAAATAAGTATTTGAGAGGTGTTTGTTGTTGTCAACGAATGGTAGTGGGCACTCTAACCCCCTTGTCAACCAGACTTTCAAGAGCGGCTCCCATGAAGGACGTTATCTCTACCAGCAAGGTAGATCATCCCTCTTCTCTTTTGTTTACACATGTATTTTAGTTTCTTTATAGATGACACTCCTCCCAACCTTTTGCTTACACAAGCCATGGCTAACCGAATCCTCGGGTGCCTTCCAACATTCACATACCATGGAGGAGTGTCTATTTGCAAATTAAGTTGCTTACTGATAAATCAGGGCAAAACATGTGAAGAGAATTATTAATGAAAGTTGTAATTAATTGGGGCTGGGCACCCCGTTGCCAGCTCTTTTTGCAAATTATTGGATAAGCGGATGTATATGCCACTAGTCCATTGGTGAAAGTCTGTCAGAAGTAAATGACAAGATTGAAAGATAAAACACCACATACTTCCTCATGAGCTATAAAACATTGACACAAATAAGGAGTAATAAAGTTTTGAATAGTTTAAAGGTAGCACATGAAATATTTACTTGGAATGGCAGGAAATACCACATAGTAGGTAGGTATGGTGGACACAAATGGCATGGGTTTTGGCTCAAGTTTTGGATGCACGAGAAGCATTCCCTCTCAGTACAGAGTTTAGGCTAGCAAGGTTGTTTGAAGCAAACACAAGTATAAACCGGTACAGCAAGAATCACATAAAAACATATTGCAAGTATTATAAGACTCTACACTGTCTTCCTTGTTGCTCAAACATTTTACCAGAAAATATCTAGACCTTAGAGAGAACAAATATGCATCCCAAGTCTCAACAAGCTCTACGGTAGTTCTCCACTACTAGGCTTTAACTACATGATGCAAGAGCTTAAACATGATCTACTTGAGAGCTCAAAACAATTGCAAAGCATCAAATCGAAACAAGACAATGATCTACAAGAATGCATATGTCTTTTCCAATACCAACTACTACATGTAGCATTTTCTTTCTTCCAAACAAACACCAATCAATTTATTTAAACATAAACTCTCCAAATGATAATATAATGCAGCAAGAGAGTATTTATAAACAAGTGCTAACAGCTCGAAGAGATGCATGAAAAACAGGAGCTAAAAGCACTGCAGTAGCTAGTTAAGAATACTCAACAAATATAAGTGAAGAACATGAGTATTCACATGAAAAAGCGGAGCGTGTCTCTCTCCCACACAAGGATTGCTAGGATCCGAATTTATTCAAACAAAAACAAAAATAAAAACACACAGACGCTCCAAGTAAAGCGCATAAGATGTGAAAGAATTAAAATATAGTTTCACTAGAGATGACCTGATAAGTTTGTTGATGAAGAAGGGGATGCCTTGGGCATCCCCAAGCTTAGACGCTTGAGTCTCTCTGAATATGGTTGGGATGAACCACGGGGGCATCCCCAAGCTTAGGCTTTTCACTCTTCTTGATCACATAATATCACCCTTCTCGCTTGATCCTTGAAAACTTCCTTCACACCAAACTCAAGACAGTTCTCATTAGAGGGTTAGTGCATAATCAAAAATTCTCATATTCTGTAATGATACAATCAATCCCAAAGCTTCTGGACATTAGCTACAGCCACCAATGCTTTGTGGAGCAAAGAAATCCACACAAACACAGTAAAAGAGCGAATGCAAAACAAAAGGCAGAATCTGTCAAAAACAGAACAGTCTGGAATGACGAATTTTTTCGAGGCACTTAAGTTGCTCAGATGGATCTGGCCTAAAATAATGAAAGTTGCGTACATATCTCAGGAATATGCGTGATTTTTTCAGAATTTTTTGAATTTTCTACAGGGAGATAAGCTCAAATCCGTGACAGCTAAAAATCTGTCACTGCGCAGAAATCCAAATCTTGCATCAACTTTCAATATAGAACTTTACTTGGCACAACATTGCGATAAAATAAAGATACAAAGGAGTTGCTACAGAAGTAACAAAACTCCTTGACTCAAAGAAAACAAAAATAACAGCAAATAAAAACGATGGGTTGTCTCCCATAAGCGCTTTTCTTTAACGCCTTTCAGCTAGGCGCAGAAAGTGAAAATCAAGTGTTTCAAGAGAAGAAGCATCAACATCATAACTTGCTCTAACAATAGAGTCAAAAGGTAACTTCATTCTCTTCCTAGGGAAGTGTTCCATACCTTTCTTGAGAGGAAATTGGTACCTTATATTACCTTCTTTCATATCAATGATGGCACCAACAGTTCGAAGAAAAGGTCTTCCCAAAACAATAGGACAAGATGCATTGCATTCAATATCCATAACAATAAAATCAACGGGGACAAGGTTATTGTTTACTGTAATAAAAACATCATTAACTCGCCCCAAAGGTTTCTTCATAGCATTATCAGCGAGAAAAACATCCAAATAACAATGTTCCAAAGGTGGCAAATCAAGAATATCATAAAGCTTCTTGGGCAAAACGAAATACTTGCACCAAGATCACACAAGGCATTGCAATCAAAATCATTCACCTTTACCTTAATGATGGGTTCCCAACCATCTTCTAATTTCCTAGGAATAGAAGCTTTAAGTTTCAACTTCTCCTCCCTAGCTTGCAAAAGAGCATTTGTAATATGCTTTGTAAAAGCCAAATTAATAGTGCTAGCATTGGGACTTCTAGCTAATTTTTGCAAGAACATAATAACTTCAGAGATGTTACAATCATCAAAATCAAAATCATTATTGTCAATGGTGGTGGAACCATTGTCTCCAATAGTTTGAAAAATTTCAGCACTTTTATCAGAAAAAGTTTCAGCAGTTTTAGGCAATTTCAAACGCTTTGCAGAAGTAGTAGAGACATTACCAACACCAATAACATTACCATCAATAGTAGGAGGCTTACTAGCATGTAAAACATTAGCATTACTAGTGGTGGTGATAGTACAAACTCTAACTATACTATTCTCTTTTTCAAGTTCTTCCTCTTTTTCCCACCTAGCATGCAATTCAGCCAACATCCTAATATTATTATCAATTCGAACTTGGATGGCATTTGCTGTAGCAAATGACTTAGTATCTTTAACTTCATTAGGCATAACTTTCAGTTTTAGAATTTCAACATCATGAGCAAGACTATCAACTTTAGAGCAAGATCATCAATTTTTTCAAACTTTTCCTCAACAGTTTTATTGAAAGCTTTTTGTGTGCTAATAAATTCTTTAAGCATAGCTTCAAGATCAGAGGACACACTTCTATTGTTGCTGTAGGAATTACCATAAGAATTGCCATAACCATTTGAAGGATAAGGCTTATATTGTTGCTACCAAAATTATTCCTATAAGCATTGTTGTTGAAGTTGTTGTTTTTAATGAAGTTTACATCAACATGCTCTTCTTGAGCAACCAATGAAGCTAAAGGAACATTATTAGGATCAACATGAGATCTACCATTCACAAGCATAGACATAATAGCATCAATCTTATCACTCAAAGAGGAGGTTTCTTCAACAGAATTTACCTTCTTACCTTGAGGAGCTCTTTCGGTGTGCCATTCGGAATAGTTGATCATCATATCATCAAGTAGCTTTGTTGCTGCACCTAAAGTGATGGACATAAAGGTTCCTCCAGAGGCTGAATCCAATAAGTTCCTTGAGGAAAAATTTAATCCTGCATAAAAGGTTTGGATGATCATCCAAGTAGTCAGTCCATGAGTGGGACAATTCTTCACCAAAGATTTCATTCTTTCCCAAGCTTGAGCAACATGTTCATTATCAAGTTGTTTAAAATTCATAATGCTACTTCTCAAGGATATAATCTTAGCAGGAGGATAATATTTCCCTATGAAAGCATCTTTGCATTTTGTCCAAGAATCAATACTATTTCTAGGCAAAGAAAGCAACCATTCTTTAGCTCTTCCTCTCAAGGAGAAAGGAAAAAGTTTCAGTTTTATAATATCCCCATCCATATCCTTATACTTTTGCATTTCACAAAGTTCAACAAAGTTATTAAGATGGGCAGCAGCATCATCAGTACTAACACCAGAAAATTGCTCTTTCATAACAAGATTTAATAGAGCAGGTTTAATTTCATAAAATTCTGCTGTAGAAGCAGGTGGAGCAATAGGAGTGCATATGAAATCATTGTTGTTTGTGCTAGTGAAGTCACACAACTTAGTGTTCTCAGGAGTACTCATTTTGAAAAACAAAATCAAACTGAATTAAACAAGTAACTAATTTTTTTGTGTTTTTGATAAAGAGAGCAAACAAGACTAAATAAAAATAAACTAAGCAAGACAAATAACAAAGTAAAGAGATTGGGTGTGAGAGACTCCCCTTGCAGAAGCAATTCGGTTTTCCCCGGCAACGGCGCCAGAAAACGTGTTGCTAGCGCTAAGTTGACGAGGGAATATCTCCCCGGCAACAGCCAGAAACAATGCTTGTACGTCACACGTCAGTTGGGAACCCCAAGAGGAAGGTATGATGAGTGCAGCAGCAAGTTTTCCCTCAGTATGAAACCAAGGTTTAATCGAACCAGTAGGAAAACGAGGTTTGCTTCGAAGGTGTTGGTGAAGGAGTGTAGTGCGGCGCAACACCAGGGATTCCGGTGCCAACGTGGAACCTGCACAACACAATCAAATTACTTTGCCCCAACTTAACAGTGAGGTTGTCAATCTCACCGGCTTGCTGAAAACAAAGGGTTAAACGTATCGTATGGAAAATGATGTTTGTTTGCAAGATCACAAATGACATAGACATGATAATATAATATTCAGCTCCACATAGGTATCAATATAAGTCAGATCCCAGCAAACACAACATGTAGCATTACATAAGATGATCTTGATCATGATAGGCAGCTCACAAGATCTAACATGATGGCACAAGTGGAGAAGACAACCATCTAGCTACTGCTATGGACCCATAGTCCAAGGATGAACTACTCACGCATCACTCCGGAGGCGGGCGTGGCGATGTAGAGCCCTCGGTGATGATTCCCCTCTCCGGCAGGGTGCCGGGAAGAGCTTCAGAACCCCCCGAGTTAGGGTTGACGACGGCGGCGGCAGCGAATATGTTCTGGATGAAAGGCTCGGTGTTTTAGGGTTTTCACGTCTCGGGGAATAAATAGGCGAAGGGGCGATGTCGGCGGACCCCCGAGGGGCCCAAACCATAGGCTGGCGCGACAGAAGGTGGGGCCGCGCCGCCAGGTGGTTTGGCCACCTCGTGGCGAGTCTTCGTCTCTCCTTCGGACTCCGTGTACGTGTTGGAAAAATAGGGACTTGGCCTTTTGTTTCGTGCAATTCCGAGAATATTTCCAGAAGTAACTTTCTGAAACCAAAAACAGCAGAAAACAGGGAACTGGCACTGTGGCATCTTGTTAATAGGTTAGTCCCAGAAAATGCATAAAAGTGATATGAAGTGTATATAAAACATGTAGCAAATGGTATAATATAAGCATGGAACAGCAGAAATTATGGATACGTTGGAGACGTATCAGAGGTACACTGTCGAAATGTTTTGAATTTCCAAATACTTTGCTGTTTTTCTCATTTAAATAAATTTCGATAAATTTACCAAAATTAATTAAAATTTGATCTAGAAGTGTGTAGGTTGGTCTTTGAATCACCACATATCTATTTCATGTACCAATGTAGGAATATAGTGAATACCGAAAAGAGTATTGAAATAATCAAATGCTTGATATGGAAAGTTATGCCAGTAATTTGTACCATATTAAAAAAATCAAACAATACGGTAAGATGGTTAATTATAGCAATTTCTTGCAACAGAGAGCGCAAAACGAATTGACAGAACCCCCAATCCTTTGTTTAGTCGAACCCCAAAACCCTTTGTTAAGCTTTGGGCTAACATTATTTTTTTGTCTGGCAACTCTATGAAATTCGTGTGGCTTCTTTTTTATGCTCAATGTTGGGCCCCGAAATATTCTCAATAAGTTCTCTACGGAAGTTTTTTTCCTTTCCAACCTGCTGATCATGGGTGAATCCTATATATTGCCCTTTGTGTCGCTTATCGCGCACCGCGTGAAGACTTCGTTAGCGAAGCGTTACTGGGCCGGCCATTTCGCAGCTTTTCCTTTTTATTTTCTTTTTTTGATTTCTTTTTTCTTTTTCTTTTTCATATTATTTTCTATTTCTATTTTTCGTTTTTTGTTTTTCGTTTTCTGTTTTGTTTTCGTTTTCTTATTATTTTTCGTTCTTTTTATTTTATTTCTATTTCTTTTTTCTTACTATTTTCAAAATCTGAACATTATTCAAAATTGAACAATTTTCAAATTTTGAACCTTTTCAACTTTGGAACCATTTTCAATATTTTGGAACCATTTTCAATTTTGGAAACATTTTCAAAACCACCATTTTCGAAATTGGAACCATTTTAAATTTTGGCAGTACAGCTTGACATTCTATGACGCATGTCAAGTTTCTTGAAAAACAAATATTTCGTGTGACCTTTTTTTAGAAATGGGGAGAACCCGGCCTATGCATCACAATGATGCACACAACCTTTTATTGCATAATTTTAAAATATGTAGCAGGTATAAAATTCATCGGTTACAACTCAAGGACCACTCAATGTGGAAATGATAATCAACCAACCAAAAATAATAGCACTAAGCGTCAATCCTTTTAGTGTGCAACCATCCACCTCGACTCAAGATAACCCGTATGACCACCGATAGCTGGGCACATCCGGAATTCATATGACCCCGTTGGTTGGCTGGAAGAAGAATGGACCACTCGTGGAGCCAATATATAGCCATGTTGGTAACCTGCAAAAGTGAGAAGTATCATTCCAGCAATTCCAAATTCCTAAAGGAAAGCAGAAATGCCTATACGTATTCGTGCCTTCATTTTCTTATCAAGACTATTGAGCCAACTTCCAAACATATGTGCAATGATTCTAGGAGGAGGGATGTTAAAAGTAAAATGAATCAAATGGCAAACATTTCTAACAAAAGATCATGATAAAAAAGATGTTCTACAGACTCATATGTAAGTTTCAGCAAACGAGCACTTGGATGGACTGTTCCATCCCCTGCATAACAATTGTTCATAACTCTTTCAATTATTCCAAATGGTATTTTAAAAGGGATACATTCAGTAGGGGGGAGTTCTTTCCTTACCACAGGTGTAGTGGAGAGTTCACTCCCGAACAGCGAATCAAACGAAGAAAGCTATATAATAAAGTAAAGCAACAAACATAAATAAAAAACAACACTAGCCTAACTAGTGAAATAAAAACAATAAACAAAAAAATAAAATTGCAAGATCTAAAGAAGATACCTTCAAGCTAGCACTCAACTCTCCGGCAACGGCGCCAGAAAAGAGCTTGATTTCTACTACGCGCTTCTATTCTTGTAGACAGTGTTGGGCCTCCAAGTGAAAAGGTTTGTAGAACAACAACAAATTTCCCTTAAGTGAGTAACCCAAGGTTAATCGAACTCAGGAGGTGGAGGTTGAATATATCCCTCTCAATCAACCCTGCAATTAAGATATAAGAAGTCTCTTGTGTCGCCAACACATCTAATACACTTGTCCGATGTATAGGTGCACTAGTTCGGCGAAGAGATGGTAAAAGGCAAGTAATATGGATGGTAACAAGTGGTATTTGTAATCTGTAATAAAAATAGCAGCAAGCAAACATGTAACAAACTGAAAGTAAATGGTGTTTCAATGGTGGGAAACAAGGCATAGGGATCATACTTTCACCAGTGATCTCTCTCCACAATATTAACACAACTGAACATATGCATCATACTTCCTCTTCAATTTGTAACGTAGGTGCTACTCGAAGACTATTCTTCTGCTGGATAAGAAACAAGATGACCACTGCGTAGGGCTACAAAAGCTCACCTCAAAGTCTGAGTAAACAAACATCACAATTCCATAATGTCATCCAACACAAAGAACAACTCATGATAATATCACTCTAATCTATTATCCATAGAGTCACACACGATACCCGCACTGTCATCCTTGGCACCGTGTTGTCAACAATGACTCGGGAAATTATACTAGATAAAACCAATTGAGCAACATATCCATTACATAATGAAAAGGAAACATCATACGAGTTCAACTAGATTAACAATGCTCATGATCACATAAAGATCACACCATGGGAGAGAGAGATAACCACATAGCTACATGTACAAGCCCTCAACCCCAATGAAGAACTACTCCTGCAGCATCATGTGGGAGGCAGCACGTACGGTTGATGAATAAGGCTCCGGAGGTGATTCCTCGTCCCGGCAGGGTGCCGGAACAGGAACTTCTGTCCCCCAAATTAGGATTTTTGGTGGTGGCGGAGCTCGGTTGCGTTTATGGACAAATCCTCCGGGGGGTCAAAGTTTATGTCAGGAGGGATTTTATAGACGAAGAGGCGGCGCGAGGCGGTGCACGAGGGCTCTAGAAGGGGGTTGGGCGCGGCCCCACCTCTGGCAGCGCGTAGGGGTCTTCTGAAACAAAAAGACAGCAGAAAACAGGAACTTGCACTGGGCATCATGTTAATAGGTTTGTTCCAGAAAATGCACTAAAATGATATAAAACTATAAATAAAACATGTAGCATTGCTATAAAACAAGCATGGAACAATCAGAAATTATAGATACATTTGAGACTTATCAGTGCCTATTTAGTTTCCTCATCACGTCTCAACTTAGCCAGACATTCATCAGCTTCTTTTTTAGCAGCCCGCTCGGCCACACTTAGAAGCATTGTTTCGGCTTTAATATCTAGTTCATTAATTAGGAGATCCAATTTTTCTTTTGTCGGCAATACTCTCCACTCTTGCCCAACCTCTCAAAAATTATCGAAGGTGGCGTATCTTATTCCGCCATCTTTCAACTGGAGAGGCGCCCATGGTTACCGAGTTCCACTCATTTTGTATCATCTCGAAGAACACATCTTCTCGAAACCAGGAGACTTCAAACGAAAGTGGTTGTTACCTAGGTGAGCATGTTCACCCGAGTTAATAATTAATGGCGTATGATCTGACCCCGTGCGGGTTAAGCATGAACCGATACGAGCGGATATTTTTGCTCCCATTCGACACTAGATAAAATTTGGTCTAGCTTCTCGAAAGTGGGAACCGCATGTCTACTAGACCACGTATACTGCCTTCCAGATAGTTTTATTTCTTTTAAACTTAAACTATCAGTGATAGCATTAAAAATGAAGGGCCAACGAGCATTAAATTCACGTTTTTTTGTTCTTGTCTTCTTATAATATTGAAATCCCCACCCACCAACATAGGTAGAGTTTCTGATTCACATACCAGTACTAGCTCCGCTAAAAACTCAGGTTTGTTAGAATTTTGAGCAGCTCCATGTACTACTACAAAAGCCCAAAGAAAACCATCAAATTTAGACCAAATATGAAGTTTAACACAAAAATCTCCGGTGACCACGTGTTGGACAGCCAAAGTTGTATTATTTAAGCCCACTAATATGCCCTCCAAACGACCATGAAGGGGTAGGCAATACCATGTGTAATCCACCCCTGCCAAATGATTCAAAAAAGGTGTGGCAAAATTCGATCTTCCAGTTTCCAGTATAGCCACAAAATCAAGCTTTTGTTCTCTTACCGTCTCATTCTCTCCTATCTAAAAAAAGATTTCGTTCCTCTCGTACGTCGTCCGTTTCGTCCAACAAAACGTTTTTTTTTCGTCAAGCGCCTTCGCGACCCCGCTCACGCTTCGCCTCCCTCGAAAAACCTTCCGCTCCTCTCTCTCTCCGACAATCTCGCTCCTCATGCCCAGAGGCCAGAACGCCACACAGAGGGAAAGGGCGATCCGTCCCCCGCGCCCTGTGCTCCCACGTACTGCACGTGCTGCCGCCGCTTCCAGTGCCTACGACGTCCCGACACCTTCATCACCAATCGATCCATGTACCGTCGATCTGCTTCGCCTCCCTTTCTACCCAATTTCGATATCTTCAATCGCCATTAATTATGCGTCGAGGGGTGTCTCTCCGACAGGCTGCAGCCATGATGAACGAGGACCCGCTGATCCCGCTGGTGTACGTCTGGAACAACGCCTGACGCCGAGATCGGACACATGGAGACCGAGATCCTGCGCCTCTCCTCCCGCCTCCACCACGTCCGCACCTTCAGGGTTTCGAGACCCAGCGGTATCCCGTCCCTGCGGCGGCGAATGCTCAGCCGCGGCCAAAGGCAAGGGCCTCAGCCACGACCACCTTGACGTCGTCTTCGCCGACCAAGCAGCAGGTTTATTTCTCATCGTTTGCGTCGTGCTGTGGCTGGTCTACATCTGGGGTTTGACCTCCCGGCTCATTCCTCTTACTGTGCTGGATAGGAATTGAAGGATTGGTGGCATGTGGATTACTGCTTTTGATTATTGAGCTAACAAAAGCCTGATCTTCAGGTTACAGAAAGCAACGTACGAATCGTTGCCTAACGTACATGGGTGAGTCCTGGACCCAAGCAATTCCTTTGTTGAATCCCTTCGCTTGCTACAATTAAATATGGAGTGACTTGTTTTTCTTTTCTCAGAGCCGAAACTGAAACGTACAAGAATATTGTGCCAGCTGTTCGATTACTGATCCTGAAATCAATATGAGACATGCGTTGTTTTCGTGTGTACCATTTGCAGTGATACTGGTGAACCTCATAGTGTAATGTTATCATGTGTAATAAAACACACATTCTAGGTAGTCTGTCTAGCATCAAATGTTAACAAATGAATTTTTGTGCTTCATTTACAATAAATTGAATTTGCGGAAGGTTACTTGTTTTCGGCTTCCTGCTAAACAATCAGCAACATGTGTTGTCAAGTTAACCTTCCGCAAATAATTTACTGAAGTATATGTTCAATGTACTTGCAAAATTCCAGATTTTAGAACCTATATATTTGTTACCCAGCTATACGTCAGGGCATGCATCTTACAGTCAGCAATGATTTGAGCAGTGCTCTACAATATAGATATGTTAGGGTTTACGGTTTATATACATATGTTACAACCACATGTGCACCAACTCCTCAGCTAATCTGCATGAGAAACTACTGTTTAGAACAGTGGCATACTTGCAAGGCTCAGTGAAGTGTTTAGTTGTGAAGTGTTTAGAACAACTAATCCACATGTGAAACTGTGAGCGTCAATCGATTTGTGGCCCATTTTAAAATAATGTGGTCATATATATTTTCATGTAATCCTGTATGAATGGAATGCGCGGGTCCTAGCAAGGCACACCGAAGTGTTTTGTTGGATCTCCCATGTGTAGAGTACCTCTCTTAAGCCTAAATGCTCTCAATATGCTCAGGTTGGTAATTATTAATAGATGTCTACAAGTAGGTGCAAATGTGATTGTTAAGTTTTCTGGCTGTATTTTATGGAGTGCTTTAAGATGGACCAATCAACTGTTCTGCTACAATTATTTTGTAACAAGAGGATGTTTGGAGCGTTATAAATAGTTCTTTAATGAAGGTTATCAAATCCCTGACGACTTCTCGCTGGTGGCAACTAGCACTCCGTCTCGCTGGCGGCGTGGAGTCGGCTGGTCAGCGGAGGCGACGTGTGGAGCACGTGGTGCGCCATGCAGGGCTTCATCTAGGTTCATGAGCGTGTGGTGCCACGCAGGGCTTCATCCAATTACGGTGGAGAGAAGCTCAACGGATACATACAATCTGTGTTGCTGACGAGCCGCCTAGGCTGTAACGGAATTTGTGTGCTCAAGTTGAGAATGAATTGTGTCAGTGAGAAGATGTTTGTTCAAGTTTTTTTTATGTCCTGACATATTTTTCTCTGGTCAAGCTTTGTTAATAGTTGTATTTATTTGTACATCTGAAGCTAATTATGAGCTTCATATACGTAATACGAATTTCAGGCTACCTGTAACAATTTATTTATCGATATCACTTATCTATCCTCTTTATCTTGTTCACAATCCCATCAACAGTCTATGTTCAAAACTATTTTCCAATGGACGAAAAACAATGTGTATTCATTGTTTTGGTTTATGTTATCTCTTATAACATCTTCCTGATTTCTTTTACCTTGCAGTACAATTGCTGATAAGTTGAGAATTTTGAGCCTATGGAATATGGATGCTATTTTTCTAATCATATGTGTGGTTTGTCGGGCTTACGTGGCCTACTATGATGATTATTTTAGTTTGATTACCTTTTACTGTGAAAGAGTCCTCAGTGTGTTATTTTCTGATAAGATACATCAGTTAAGTATTTTTTTCTCATCAACCAACAATATAATTCTGTTTGTAAATGCAGGTTTTGGTATATACTTTTCAGTTTCATATCGTCATGCCAACTTGATGCAATTCTTTCAAAACAACCTTGAGCAGTACAATTTACAGAATAACAGTCCTGTTTGAACACCTTAAACATCTTTAAAAGCTCACAGGTCAATACCAATGTCACAAGTGCATCAAAGCTTGCATATCCTGCTAGGATTTTCTCCATCGGTTTTAGTACGAGATAATTAGTTGGGTTTTTCTTTATTGAATTGAATTTTTAATCAAATTACACATTAAGCGAAGTGCAATCTTAATGTTTTTGGTACACTATGTGACTATTTTTTGCTCACTAACTTGATAATGTTGTTTGATGTCCACAAGAATTCTAAAATTATGTGAAACACATGAGAATATTTATACCCTGTTGCAACGCACGGGCACTTTGCTAGTAATTCTCAAATGCTTCGCAGGATCTCCCAAACCATCGCTATTCCATATCATACCCTTCATTTTAATTTTTATTAAGTTTTTTAATTCTCACACTTCTCCTAGCATTAAAGTCCACTGGTATCCCTTTTTGCTATTATGTATGACTTTCACACCTGTGGAAATGGATCCGTGTGATCCCCCGAGATCTCCTCAACCTCCTCCTCCAAATCTTCACTAAGGTTTGAAGCATTTCGCAAAATTAGACTACTTTCATCTTCCTCTAAATTCTGTAGTAATTTCTTTTTAAGAAAAGATGTTTCGTGAATAGCGTTATTTAGCACATAATTTTTATTTTTTTACACACAACACACAAGATGTTGGTTTTTCATGAAACAATTTTGTGAGCATAGAGAATATCGAAATGTACGTGCGATTTTTTATCGGATTTTTTTAAGAATCACAGTACGTTGGGCAGATGCTCCCGGGTGTCAAAATGCTCCCTCTAAGATATATTTTTAAAATTACATCTTCCTATCTTGCATGTAGCATTTTTGTAACAAAGCCATGTCATATTGCTTCATCATCTGCCAATATCAAGTTTGACAGGAAAATAAGCTTTTGTTGGCACGACACAGGCAGTGTCTGAAAAGATACTTTACATTTCGCAGGCATTGCTGAAATAACAACAGCTACTATGACCATCAGTCCATCAGTAAGAAGTTGGCCTGAGGAAAGTTAATATATACAGCAAAAGTCCTATCATCAGACTAGGTTACGACGACAAATTTGAACAGACAAAGGTCCCCTGATCAAACATGCAAAAGACCCACAGACAAAGTTCCCCTTATAAAAAATTTCATGAACAAGCAGGTTCAGCTTGAATCCTGATGCATCCCCATCATCCCTGAATTGCCATGAACCTTCTCCTCTTGAACTTCTCCTTGAAGCACATCTGCCTCAACGCCTTCGTCTCCTGATCCAGCTCAATGTGCCCAGGCCTCTCCTCGATCAGCTTCTTCTTCCGTTGCACCTTCTCCACCTCTATCTTAGGTTTCCCTAGCTCCTGCAGGAGATGATCAATTGGTGCTTACCGGTCTCGGAAATTCAAATGCTGAATTATAATTAGGCACCACCACCGAAGATGGAAATTAGCAAGAACACCTGAGCATTCTTGATGAGCGTCTCCAGGCTTTTCACCTTACGGTGAGGCCAACGCGGGATCCCGAGCTCCCTGCACCACCTCTTCAGGGGCGTCAGGCCAACCTTGAGCTCCTCAGCTGCCTGCTTCATAGGCATGCAATAGTACTGCGACACCAGCTCGAACGTCAGCAATGGCTTCTCCTCTGGTACCTTGCGCTTCTTCCCCCTGGCATTGCGGCTAAGCTCCTGCTTCAAGTCCTTCTCCCTCTTGTGATGATTTCTTTCCAAGGCTGCTAAAAGGCTGTCTGCATTGACAGAAGAAATAGTGAAATCTACAAACTTTCTAGTGGTTGATGATGATGCTTTGTCCAAAGAATTGTCAAGTACCTTGCGAGAGGCTTTGAGCGGCAGTGGTACTACTAGTGCAGCGATACTGGGTGGGTAAGAGTAGTGTCTCCTCCGTGCCCTCGCGGCTCTTCACCTCGGCGTCGCCGCCGAGTTCCCGCTTCAATTCCTTCTCGCCCTTGTTATGAGCTCCTTTTTCCAACGCAGGCCAAGGGACTAGAACATCGTCATGCAAGGGGGCGGCAGGCTCGTCTGCAACGACACATTAAAGAACTTTGAAATCTAGAAACTTTTTAGCGCTTGATGATTTGATGTGCTGTGTGCAAAGATTCTTGTAGTACCTTGCAAGAAGCTCTGGGTGATACTAGGACAGAGATGCTGAGTGGCGTAGAATGGTGCTCCCTCTAGTGGGTACTCGAACTTTATTATCGCAGCAGGTACATGCAAAATATAGCATGATTCCTAGATTAAAAGCTTCAACAATAGAATTTTCTTCTTGTGACCAAAAGTACTAGTTCATCGAAGTTCCAAAAAAGAGGGGAAAAGGTTCATCTTGCAAACAACAAAACTAGCATCCATAGACCGAGTCCATACGCAAGGATTTAATGTAGAAACGCAGCGACACAAGATGAGTAAAGCTGTACATAACGAAGATTAAACCTTGATCAGGGGAGGGGCTGAACCTACTTACCTTGAATCCAGAAGGTAGTGATCTTCAAGAAACATGAAATTCTGCAAGTAGTTGTCCCCTTCGTCGTAGTAGCAGGGATATTCCATCGGGGAGAGTTGAAGGAATCGCACTGCTTGGCAGCCGCCAGCCGGGACTGATTGATGCCACTGGATTTAAAGGGAAAACATCCATGGGGAACTAATGCACGCATTGGTAACTGCAAATTAAGTGCTGGGATGCGTGCAAGTGTGCAACGGGAACGAAGGATGTGGCCAATGATGTGCCTTCTTTTGTACTGGTAAATCTGCAGAGTGCCAACATATTGATGTGGTACTCCTAATGCCTAGCACTGCTCCCTTGTTGTCGCCTCTTTTCACATGCGAATGGTCATTTTTAGAAAATAGAAAATACCCCGCGCGTTGCAGCGGGAATTTAATTGAAAAATTTTGTGTAAATGAAAATTTATAAGACACATGAAATTACTTTCGGAAATATGCAAAATTCTCACAATAATCGAGAGATGATATTTAATTAGGGTCAAATGGTGTGTATTTGAACGACGTGGACGTACGGCTAATAAAAAGATGACATGGATAGACTGCATGTACAATATACTATAATTATAAATATTATTACGGGATGACATGGACAATTGATTGGCTAAAATAATGTATGAGGTGGATAGCTTACATGTTGAGATAGAAAAATAATTAATACACATAGTAGAGTTTTGTTTTATATTTAGTATAGATTCTCGGTTACACAAGACACATCCTATTCTGGAAACCACAATATTTCCTCCTGTCCTTTAATCACAATCATGTATGATCATGCACTAATGTAATTCACAATCATATTTGTATCCCAAATGATCGTTTTATGATGTGGATCACAAGTATAGTTCTTATCAGGGTGGGAGCTTGCGGTAGTATGGTTGCTTTGTCTAGTTAGAAATGACGATTTCTATCTTACGCAGGCCATCTAGCTTTGTACCAATTTGCTTCGTGCATGCTTGTCTTTATAACGAGTGGAGTTTCGTGGCCTGTTTGCGAAAGCGTTTGCTAAAATGAAAGACACGAGGATAAATATTTTTATCCAACATGAGTGACCGCGCAATTTTTGGATCAGTTCTCCATCCACATAGTCGTTCACGAGGGCCTATTGATTCTCTTACTTTTCTTCTTGTTTACCTGTTTTTTATGTTTGAATTATGTTGGTTGTGTGCATCGATCTTGCTATACAGAGACCGAGTGTAATTATTTGTATCCTTGTCTAATAAAATCCCTTTTATCAAAAAATCTCAAAGGATTACTATTCTACTGCGACTAAAAAAACATGATTTAGAATATGCAACCAGCAGTATCGGTCAAGATAGATTCCTGACATTGAAAATGCCTCATCCCCTTGGTCGTTCCCGCGCAGGCGACCCTCCTCACCTGTTTCACCTGACCGGCTGACCCCTTTCCTCCACTCCTCCCCCACCATTGGAAAAAGCCCGCGCGGGGATGGTGGGGTCTATAGCTCCTGTGCGACGTCTTTCCGGGCAATTGTCCACGAGGCGACGTCGTTGGCTGAAATAGCCGTGGTGCGACGCATCTCGTGGTTTGAATAGCTCCTATGCGACAGTGGGGTTTAACCGCAAGGAACAGGTTAGGGATTGGTATTATGTGTGCCTGGTGGGACCCCCAACTTATCCACATCACCAGAGGACCCACATGAGCACCTCAGAGCGCGAGACCCACCTCACCAGCTTTTTTTGAGAACAGAGCCAACCCCGGGAGCTTCCCCCCCCCCCTTCTTCTCCAGCGGTGGAGCAACGCCGGCGGTGGAGCTCGCAGCGGTGAGCAGGAATCAGCCGAGCGGGAGACGGGGTTGGAGGCGGCCACGCGCAGAGGTGGGCGGCGACCCCTGTTGGCAGTAAGGTGCCGGGCGCGGGCGACCGAGAGGACGGCGTCGCTGGGGAGCGCCGCCGACGGTCGGAATATTCCTCTGTCTCTTTTTTTCGAGAAAAATAAAAGATTTCACAGTGGGCATGTTTAGGCCCGGTAAGTTCCAGGAGCCCAGTGTCGGTTAGAGGAATGGGCCAACTATATCTAATTAGGCCCAGTAAGTGTAGGAGCCATTTTAGCCACTTTTGCGTTTTAGGGTTTAAAAACGCATGTTTATACTGCATTTTTGGGCACGATTTAGATAAATAATTAGATGCAAACGAGTGCCACCATTACATAGATAATTCCAGGGACACTACATGACACGACAAAGAAAAACACGGAAAACAAAATAAACACGATAAAAGTAAAACATAGATAAGTCTTGGAACTTTCTTCATCTTCAAAATTCCCACCTCCGTGCAATCTCGTAGCCGAGGCGAGCGTCCAGAGCGGCATACACGACTCTATCGTAGCTCAATGGAACGTTGCCCCATCCGCCAAACCGGAGGTCTTCTTCGTCGTCGTCCTTGCCCATCTCCTTGCCCTTCTCCTTGCCCTTCTTCTTGTCCTTCTTCTTGTTCTCAAGTTTTGTCCCAACGATAGCATTGGAGAGAGCATAGAGACTAGGAGTAGGATTGCCGGTTGGATTCCGCCAATCGCTTTGGAGGTCGACCGCGGACGGAATAACAATTCCGTAGGGGCGCAGCATCCGCAAGTCATTGTGGATAGCCACGCCATAGAATTTGATGGTCTCGTCACCTAAGAAATCCACGAGGAGCTGCGACACCCTATCAGCCTCGCAGATCTGGAAGACAAGGGTCTCGGATGCCACCGAGAGTTGAAGGACGGCGGCGCGCTGTCTTTTCTCAGGTGGAAGATCCTCTGTCGACCCGGGAGAGCGTCGGTGAACTCGCAGTCGAGTCCAACGCACTTGATCGGTGCGGCGTCGAGATACAACTTCTTCACGTCGCGGATCCGCCTCTCCACGCGATATGCACGGAGGGTGACCCATACATTGAAGTCCATGTCTTATTTGGTGAAGGAGTACAGCCGAGACGGAGTTACGCGCGCGAGTGGCTCCATTGGAATACAAGAGAGGGATCGAGAGAGAGAGAGAGTTTATGTGTGCTTAAGGCCATGGATTAGTGTAGGTTTATATAGGGCGGAGAGGGAGGCCGGCGGGCAGAGAGGAAGGCCAGCGGGCGGCGCCAGTGATTAAATTCACGTATGAATCAACGCGGCACAATCAAAACGGCGGCTTGTTCAACTTCCAAAGTGCACCGTCGACGGGAAACTTCCAAGGAGACGCGCATGCATGCA
The DNA here is from genome assembly GCA_947311845.1 of Poa pratensis. Classification (NCBI taxonomy): domain Eukaryota; kingdom Viridiplantae; phylum Streptophyta; class Magnoliopsida; order Poales; family Poaceae; genus Poa; species Poa pratensis. Next base: position 16,861,589 of record CAMZMU010000111.1, read on the forward strand.
AACGCCGTCGTTTCCCGCGCATGCATGCCAACGTGCTCGCATCCCGGGCCCACACTTGGAATTGACACGGCCCAACAGTCCGACCCAATCCGAGTTCAGAAAAAAAAACTAGTCCAGCCAATCAGATTGCAGTATACGGCCGCTCGCGGATCGCGCAGATTACTTCTAGAAGGTTAGACGAAATTTGAAATGAGTGTAGAAAATTAAAAAAAAATCAAAAAATGAAAAAACCAGTGCACATGGTCTTCATATGACATATACTAACTATTCAAGTTGATAAACAAGGTCAGCATGTATTCAAACGAAGAAATGCACATAAACAATGTGATATCTCACACTTTGTCATATGAAATCAAGAGTGAAGTGAGAAGGTTTTGGATTTGAAACACGAAATTTCCCAAAAAACACACCAAAGCTGAGTGACTCCGAAGGATCCAGGCTCACTTTTTCATTTTTTCATGTTTTAAACTTGTTTAAATCTTGGTCAAACTTAGGTTTGACCGAATTCAAAATAATCATAAAATATTCAAAAAACATCAAAAAAATGAAAAACCAGTGCACATGTTCTTAGTTTGTCATATACTAACAACTCCAATTGATAAACAAGGTCTAGATACATTCAAACAAAATATGCTTGAATGTGGTGTGAAATCTCAAATCTCAAACTATGAACTCTCATGTGTGAAGAGATGTGGTTTTGGATTTGCAACATGAAATTTTCCAAAAACTCACCAAAGCTTTATTTTGGAGTGACTAAGAAGGATCCAGACTTAGTTTTTTATTTTCATGTTTTAAACTTGTTTAAATCTTGGTCAAACTTAGGTTTGACCGAATTCAAAATAATCATAAAATATTCAAAAAACATCAAAAAAATGAAAAACTAGTGCACATATTCTTAGTTTGTCATATACTAACAACTCCAATTGATAAACAAGGTCTAGGTACATTCAAACAAAATATGCTTGAATGTGGTGTGAAATCTCAAATCTCAAACTATGAACTCTCATGTGTGAAGAGATGTGGTTTTGGATTTGCAACATGAAATTTTCCAAAAACTCACCAAAGCTTCATTTTGGAGTGACTAAGAAGGATCCAGGCTTAGTTTTTCATTTTCATGTTTTAAACTTGTTTAAATCTTGGTCAAACTTAGGTTTGACCGAATTCAAAATAATCATAAAATATTCAAAAAAAACATCAAAAAAAAAATGAAAAACCAGCCCACATAGTCTTCTTATCTACATAATAGATTTGTAGAACTGTTATTTGGCTGATTTAGACAAGGTCGAAAATAGCTTGCTTAGAAATGAGGTCGTTTACCCTACCTTTGGAGCTCCTTTTTAGCACTTTTTTCATGAAGGCTCGGATTGACGACCAAGTTAGAACAAACAAGTTTATAGTTTGGAAATCAATGCAAATTGTGTTCTATCTATATAGTGTCATTCCCCATGCTCACAATTTGGGGTGTATTTTTGTTAGATGGAGGGTTGTAACTATTACCTCCTAATGGTGGTAGATTTGTCGCAAACATGGGCATAGCCTAGTGGCAAGGGTTGATGCCTCCCTTTGCCCACCCAAGTTCGAGTCCCCATGCTCACAATTTGGGTGTTGCATTTCCTGTTCTAGTCCAGTAGCTCAGTGGGTCAGGCATCTCACTATTATAGAAAATCTATAATAGTGAGTTGTCCCATCCATCGAGATATTGCACTGGGACAAAAAAAATTAAATCTTGATTTTTTGTCTTCTCAAAATTCAAATGGGCTCTAAAGGTAGGGTAAACAGCTCCATTCCTAAGCAAGTGTTTTTTTCACCTTGTCTTAATCAGCCAAAACAAACTCCTAGACTTGTTTTCTATCTATATAGTGTCATTCTGAAGTCTCACTATTTTTTTGAATTAATCTTCATCTAATTTATTTTATTTTGAATAATAATGGTTTATTTGCAAATAAAAAAAAACTCAAGTTTAAAAATGAAAAACTAAACTCAAGTTTAAAAATGAAAATGAAGAAAAATTCTAGTGAAATTCTAGATCTAGGTATTTTATTTCGAATTAAACTGATAAAGAACAAAACCTAGGAAAAAAAACTCTAACTGTGCCAGATCTAGCACTTTTCTAGGCCCAGTAGCAGTATTCGGCCCGCTAATGTTTTTTCGCTGATTTAATTCACGGGACGCCTTTTAACTTTGGGTTGTGCCACGGCCCACGTATTAATCCCACTGCGTTGCGTTCCCCTCTCCTATTTATCCACACAAGTGTCGTACCCTAGCTATTCTCACCCACTCCAGATCTGCGCCACTCTCGCCGCCGGCGACCAAAACCACGCAATCCAGCCCCGCCGCCGCAGATCAAGCCCCGCCGTGCGACGATGATGACGCGCGGAGGTTCCAGCTCGCGCGGCGACCATTCCGGCGGCGGATCTGACGAGGAGCGGAAGGGAATGGGCGGAAGCGGCCGACGCACGCCTCTGACCCCGAACGGGCGCGTCGGGTTGCTTTCGACGGCGGTCGGAAGCGCGGCGCCCGCAACTACACCAACTACGGGATCGCGGCGCCGCCAGCGTACGCCCGGCGCGCCGTCGACGAGTACGACCGCCAGATGGAGATGGCGGCGGCGGAGCGAGGCAGCCGCTACGAGCCGGGCGGAAGCTCCTCCGGCGCGGGGAGCTCCGCCATTGCACGAGCACCGCTGCCGCCGCCGAAGAGGGAGGAGGAGGAGCAGCAGGGCTTGGCACCGCGCGCCGGGCGCGTCGGCCTTCTTCCGGGAGACTACGTCGACGACGGCGACCTCGACTGGGTCACCGCCGAGCTGATGGAGCGCACCAAGGACGAGCAGCAGCAGCTCGTCGCCCGCCGGCAGATGGAAGAGGAGCTCAACGAGTTCCACTACCGCCATGCTATCGAGGAGTCCCTCGCCGACATGCCGTGGGGCGCCTCCGACTCCGAGTGAGCGGCGTCGCCGCCTCGTCGCCGCCGCACCCCTGGGGCTCACTGATACGTCTCCAACGTATCCATAATTTCTGCTGTTCCATGCTTATATTATACCATTTGCTACATGTTTTATATACACTTCATATCACTTTTATGCATTTTCTGGGACTAACCTATTAACAAGATGCCACAGTGCCAGTTCCCTGTTTTCTGCTGTTTTTGGTTTCAGAAAGTTACTTCTGGAAATATTCTCGGAATTGCACGAAACAAAAGGCCAAGTCCCTATTTTTCCAACACGTACACGGAGTCCGAAGGAGAGACGAAGACTCGCCACGAGGTGGCCAAACCACAGGCTGGCGCGGCAGGGGCCCACCGCGCCGCCTGGTGGTTTGGGCCCCTCGGGGGTCCGCCGACATCGCCCCTTCGCCTATTTATTCCCCGAGACGTGAAAACCCTAAAACACCGAGCCTTTCATCCAGAACATATTCGCTGCCGCCGCCGTCGTCAACCCTAACTCGGGGGGTTCTGAAGCTCTTCCCGGCACCCTGCCGGAGAGGGGAATCATCACCGGAGGGCTCTACATCGCCATGCCCGCCTCCGGAGTGATGCGTGAGTAGTTCATCTTTGGACTATGGGTCCATAGCAGTAGCTAGATGGTTGTCTTCTCCACTTGTGCCATCATGTTTAGATCTTGTGAGCTGCCTATCATGATCAAGATCATCTTATTGTAATGCTACATGTTGTGTTTGCTGGGATCTGACTTATATTGATACCTATGTGGAGCTGAATATTATATTATCATGTCTATGTCATTTGTGATCTTGCATGCTCTCCGTTACTTGTTGAAGCCTTGGCCAAGTGAATACTTGTGACTCCAAGAGGGGGTATTTATGCATGATAGTTGGGTTCAACCTCTATTTAACCTGGGATAGTGACAGCAAGTTCTAAGGTTGTAGATGTGTTGTTGCCACTAGGGGTAAAACAGCAATGCTTTATTCAAGGATGAATGTATTGTTTACATTACGCACATTACTTAATGCAATTGTCTGTTGCTTGCAACTTAATACTGGAAGGGGTACGGATGTTAACCGGAAGTGGACTATTTAGGCATAGATGCATGCTGGATAGCGGTCTATGTACTTTGTCGTAATGCCCAAATGAATCTCATAGTAGACACCACAACTCACACATGCATGTTATATGCACTTATCAATTGTCAATTGCCCAGCTGTAATTTGTTTACCCAGCATGTTAGTTATCTTATTGGAGAGACACCACTAGTGAACTGTGGACCCCGGTCCATTCTTTTACATCTGAAATACAATCTACTGCAATCATTGTTCTCTACTGTTTTATGCAAACAAACATCATTTTCCATACGATACGTTTAACCCTTTGTTTTCAGCAAGCCGGTGAGATTGACAACCTCACTGTTAAGTTGGGGCAAAGTAATTTGATTGTGTTGTGCAGGTTCCACGTTGGCACCGGAATCCCTGGTGTTGCGCCGCACTACACTCCTTCACCAACACCTTCGAAGCAACCTCGTTTTCCTACTGGTTCGATAAACCTTGGTTTCATACTGAGGGAAAACTTGCTGCTGCACTCATCATACCTTCCTCTTGGGGTTCCCAACTGACGTGTGACGTACAAGCATTGTTTCTGGTGCTGTTGCCGGGGAGATATTCCTCGTCAACTTAGCGCTAGCAACACGTTTTTGGCGCCGTTGCCGGGGAGATATTCCCTCGTCAACTTAGCGCTAGCAACACGTTTTCTGGCGCCGTTGCCGGGGAAAACCGAATTGCTTCTGCAAGGGGAGTCTCTCACACCCAATCTCTTTACTTTGTTATTTGTCTTGCTTAGTTTATTTTTATTTAGTCTTGTTTGCTCTCTTTATCAAAAACACAAAAAAATTAGTTACTTGTTTAATTCGTTTGATTTTGTTTTTCAAAATGAGTACTCCTGAGAACACTAAGTTGTGTGACTTCACTAGCACAAACAACAATGATTTCATATGCACTCCTATTGCTCCACCTGCTTCTAAGCAGAATTTTATGAAATTAAACCTGCTCTATTAAATCTTGTTATGAAAGAGCAATTTTCTGGTGTTAGTACTGATGATGCTGCTGCCCATCTTAATAACTTTGTTGAACTTTGTGAAATGCAAAAGTATAAGGATATGGATGGGGATATTATAAAACTGAAACTTTTTCCTTTCTCCTTGAGAGGAAGAGCTAAAGAATGGTTGCTTTCTTTGCCTAGAAATAGTATTGATTCTTGGACAAAATGCAAAGATGCTTTCATAGGGAAATATTATCCTCCTGCTAAGATTATATCCTTGAGAAGTAGCATTATGAATTTTAAACAACTTGATAATGAACATGTTGCTCAAGCTTGGGAAAGAATGAAATCTTTGGTGAAGAATTGTCCCACTCATGGACTGACTACTTGGATGATCATCCAAACCTTTTATGCAGGATTAAATTTTTCCTCAAGGAACTTATTGGATTCAGCCTCTGGAGGAACCTTTATGTCCATCACTTTAGGTGCAGCAACAAAGCTACTTGATGATATGATGATCAACTATTCCGAATGGCACACCGAAAGAGCTCCTCAAGGTAAGAAGGTAAATTCTGTTGAAGAAACCTCCTCTTTGAGTGATAAGATTGATGCTATTATGTCTATGCTTGTGAATGGTAGATCTCATGTTGATCCTAATAATGTTCCTTTAGCTTCATTGGTTGCTCAAGAAGAGCATGTTGATGTAAACTTCATTAAAAACAACAACTTCAACAACAATGCTTATAGGAATAATTTTGGTAGCAACAACTATAAGCCTTATCCTTCAAATGGTTATGGCAATTCTTATGGTAATTCCTACAGCAACAATAGAAGTGTGTCCTCTGATCTTGAAGCTATGCTTAAAGAATTTATTAGCACACAAAAAGCTTTCAATAAAACTGTTGAGGAAAAGTTTGAAAAAATTGATGATCTTGCTCTAAAGTTGATAGTCTTGCTCATGATGTTGAAATTCTAAAACTGAAAGTTATGCCTAATGAAGTTAAAGATACTAAGTCATTTGCTACAGCAAATGCCATCCAAGTTCGAATTGATAATAATATTAGGATGTTGGCTGAATTGCATGCTAGGTGGGAAAAAGAGGAAGAACTTGAAAAAGAGAATAGTATAGTTAGAGTTTGTACTATCACCACCACTAGTAATGCTAATGTTTACATGCTAGTAAGCCTCCTACTATTGATGGTAATGTTATTGGTGTTGGTAATGTCTCTACTACTTCTGCAAAGCGTTTGAAATTGCCTAAAACTGCTGAAACTTTTTCTGATAAAAGTGCTGAAATTTTTCAAACTATTGGAGACAATGGTTCCACCACCATTGACAATAATGATTTTGATTTTGATGATTGTAACATCTCTGAAGTTATTATGTTCTTGCAAAAATTAGCTAGAAGTCCCAATGCTAGCACTATTAATTTGGCTTTTACAAAGCATATTACAAATGCTCTTTTGCAAGCTAGGGAGGAGAAGTTGAAACTTAAAGCTTCTATTCCTAGGAAATTAGAAGATGGTTGGGAACCCATCATTAAGGTAAAGGTGAATGATTTTGATTGCAATGCCTTGTGTGATCTTGGTGCAAGTATTTCGGTTTTGCCCAAGAAGCTTTATGATATTCTTGATTTGCCACCTTTGGAACATTGTTATTTGGATGTTTTTCTCGCTGATAATGCTATGAAGAAACCTTTGGGGCGAGTTAATGATGTTTTTATTACAGTAAACAATAACCTTGTCCCGTTGATTTTATTGTTATGGATATTGAATGCAATGCATCTTGTCCTATTGTTTTGGGAAGACCTTTTCTTCGAACTGTTGGTGCCATCATTGATATGAAAGAAGGTAATATAAGGTACCAATTTCCTCTCAAGAAAGGTATGGAACACTTCCCTAGGAAGAGAATGAAGTTACCTTTTGACTCTATTGTTAGAGCAAGTTATGATGTTGATGCTTCTTCTCTTGACAACACTTGATTTTCACTTTCTGCGCCTAGCTGAAAGGCGTTAAAGAAAAGCGCTTATGGGAGACAACCCATCGTTTTTATTTGCTGTTATTTTTGTTTTCTTTGAGTCAAGGAGTTTTGTTACTTCTGTAGCAACTCCTTTGTATCTTTATTTTATCGCAATGTTGTGCCAAGTAAAGTTCTATATTGAAAGTTGATGCAAGATTTGGATTTCTGCGCAGTGACAGATTTTTAGCTGTCACGGATTTGAGCTTATCTCCCTGTAGAAAATTCAAAAATTCTGAAAAAATCACGCATATTCCTGAGATATGTACGCAACTTTCATTATTTTAGGCCAGATCCATCTGAGCAACTTAAGTGCCTCGAAAAAATTCGTCATTCCAGACTGTTCTGTTTTTGACAGATTCTGCCTTTTGTTTTGCATTCGCTCTTTTACTGTGTTTGTGTGGATTTCTTTGCTCCACAAAGCATTGGTGGCTGTAGCTAATGTCCAGAAGCTTTGGGATTGATTGTATCATTACAGAATATGAGAATTTTTGATTATGCACTAACCCTCTAATGAGAACTGTCTTGAGTTTGGTGTGAAGGAAGTTTTCAAGGATCAAGCGAGAAGGGTGATATTATGTGATCAAGAAGAGTGAAAAGCCTAAGCTTGGGGATGCCCCCGTGGTTCATCCCAACCATATTCAGAGAGACTCAAGCGTCTAAGCTTGGGGATGCCCAAGGCATCCCCTTCTTCATCAACAAACTTATCAGGTCATCTCTAGTGAAACTATATTTTAATTCTTTCACATCTTATGCGCTTTACTTGGAGCGTCTGTGTGTTTTTATTTTTGTTTTTGTTTGAATAAATTCGGATCCTAGCAATCCTTGTGTGGGAGAGAGACACGCTCCGCTTTTTCATGTGAATACTCATGTTCTTCACTTATATTTGTTGAGTATTCTTAACTAGCTACTGCAGTGCTTTTAGCTCCTGTTTTTCATGCATCTCTTCGAGCTGTTAGCACTTGTTTATAAATACTCTCTTGCTGCATTATATTATCATTTGGAGAGTTTATGTTTAAATAAATTGATTGGTGTTTGTTTGGAAGAAAGAAAATGCTACATGTAGTAGTTGGTATTGGAAAAGACATATGCATTCTTGTAGATCATTGTCTTGTTTGATTTGATGCTTTGCAATTGTTTTGAGCTCTCAAGTAGATCATGTTTAAGCTCTTGCATCATGTAGTTAAAGCCTAGTAGTGGAGAACTACCGTAGAGCTTGTTGAGACTTGGGATGCATATTTGTTCTCTCTAAGGTCTAGATATTTTCTGGTAAAATGTTTGAGCAACAAGGAAGACAGTGTAGAGTCTTATAATACTTGCAATATGTTTTTATGTGATTCTTGCTGTACCGGTTTATACTTGTGTTTGCTTCAAACAACCTTGCTAGCCTAAACTCTGTACTGAGAGGGAATGCTTCTCGTGCATCCAAAACTTGAGCCAAAACCCATGCCATTTGTGTCCACCATACCTACCTACTATGTGGTATTTCCTGCCATTCCAAGTAAATATTTCATGTGCTACCTTTAAACTATTCAAAACTTTATTACTCCTTATTTGTGTCAATGTTTTATAGCTCATGAGGAAGTATGTGGTGTTTTATCTTTCAATCTTGTCATTTACTTCTGACAGACTTTCACCAATGGACTAGTGGCATATACATCCGCTTATCCAATAATTTGCAAAAAGAGCTGGCAACGGGGTGCCCAGCCCCAATTAATTACAACTTTCATTAATAATTCTCTTCACATGTTTTGCCCTGATTTATCAGTAAGCAACTTAATTTGCAAATAGACACTCCTCCATGGTATGTGAATGTTGGAAGGCACCCGAGGATTCGGTTAGCCATGGCTTGTGTAAGCAAAAGGTTGGGAGGAGTGTCATCTATAAAGAAACTAAAATACATGTGTAAACAAAAGAGAAGAGGGATGATCTACCTTGCTGGTAGAGATAACGTCCTTCATGGGAGCCGCTCTTGAAAGTCTGGTTGACAAGGGGGTTAGAGTGCCCACTACCATTCGTTGACAACAACAAACACCTCTCAAATACTTATTTTGTGCTCTCTATATGCTTTCGAAAACTTAAAAAGCTCTAGCACATGATTTAATCCCTGCTTCCCTCTGCGAAGGGCCTATCTTTTACTTTATGTTGAGTCAGTTTACCTACTCCTTTCTATCTTAGAAGCAAACACTTGTGTCAACTTTGTGTGCATTGATTCTTACATATTTACTTATTGCACTTGTTATATTGCTTTATGTTGACAACTATCCATGAGATATACATGTTACAAGTTGAAAGCAATGCTGAAACTTAATCATCCTTTGTGTTGCTTCAATGCCTTTTACTTTGAATCTATTGCTTTATGAGTTACCTCTTATGCAAAACTTTTTGATGCTTGTCTTGAAAGTACTATTCATGAAAAGTTTTTGCTTATATGATTCATTGTTTACTCTTTATCTATTTGTTAGCAAACTATAGATCATTGCTTTGAGTCACTTCATTCATGACATGAGCCTTGCAATATATTGATCAAGATTGTGTGAAAGCATGTCTCCTCAGAAATTATTTGTTGTTATCGTTTTACCTACTCGAGGACGAGTAGAACTAAGCTTGGGGATGCTTGATACGTCTCCAACGTATCCATAATTTCTGCTGTTCCATGCTTATATTATACCATTTGCTACATGTTTTATATACACTTCATATCACTTTTATGCATTTTCTGGGACTAACCTATTAACAAGATGCCACAGTGCCAGTTCCCTGTTTTCTGCTGTTTTTGGTTTCAGAAAGTTACTTCTGGAAATATTCTCGGAATTGCACGAAACAAAAGGCCAGTCCCTATTTTTCCAGCACGTACACGGAGTCCGAAGGAGAGACGAAGAGCCACGAGGTGGCCAAACCACAGGCTGGCGCGGCAGGGGCCCACCGCGCCGCCTGGTGGTTTGGGCCCCTCGGGGGTCCGCCGACATCGCCCCTTCGCCTATTTATTCCCCGAGACGTGAAAACCCTAAAACACCGAGCCTTTCATCCAGAACATATTCGCTGCCGCCGCCGTCGTCAACCCTAACTCGGGGGGTTCTGAAGCTCTTCCCGGCACCCTGCCGGAGAGGGGAATCATCACCGGAGGGCTCTACATCGCCATGCCCGCCTCCGGAGTGATGCGTGAGTAGTTCATCCTTGGACTATGGGTCCATAGCAGTAGCTAGATGGTTGTCTTCTCCACTTGTGCCATCATGTTTAGATCTTGTGAGCTGCCTATCATGATCAAGATCATCTTATTGTAATGCTACATGTTGTGTTTGCTGGGATCTGACTTATATTGATACCTATGTGGAGCTGAATATTATATTATCATGTCTATGTCATTTGTGATCTTGCATGCTCTCCGTTACTTGTTGAAGCCTTGGCCAAGTGAATACTTGTACTCCAAGAGGGGGTATTTATGCATGATAGTTGGGTTCAACCTCTATTTAACCTGGGATAGTGACAGCAAGTTCTAAGGTTGTAGATGTGTTGTTGCCACTAGGGGTAAAACAGCAATGCTTTATTCAAGGATGAATGTATTGTTTACATTACGCACATTACTTAATGCAATTGTCTGTTGCTTGCAACTTAATACTGGAAGGGGTACGGATGTTAACCGGAAAGTGGACTATTTAGGCATAGATGCATGCTGGATAGCGGTCTATGTACTTTGTCGTAATGCCCAAATGAATCTCATAGTAGACACCACAGCTCACACATGCATGTTATATGCACTTATCAATTGTCAATTGCCCAGCTGTAATTTGTTTACCCAGCATGTTAGTTATCTTATTGGAGAGACACCACTAGTGAACTGTGGACCCCGGTCCATTCTTTTACATCTGAAATACAATCTACTGCAATCATTGTTCTCTACTGTTTTATGCAAACAAACATCATCTTCCATTCGATACGTTTAACCCTTTGTTTTCAGCAAGCCGGTGAGATTGACAACCTCACTGTTAAGTTGGGGCAAAGTAATTTGATTGTGTTGTGCAGGTTCCACGTTGGCACCGGAATCCCTGGTGTTGCGCCGCACTACACTCCTTCACCAACACCTTCGAAGCAACCTCGTTTTCCTACTGGTTCGATAAACCTTGGTTTCATACTGAGGGAAAACTTGCTGCTGCACTCATCATACCTTCCTCTTGGGGTTCCCAACTGACGTGTGACGTTACAAGCATTGTTCCTGGTGCTGTTGCCGGGGATATATTCCCTCGTCAACTTAGCGCTAGCACTCACTCAAGTGAGCCTATTTTGGATGGATCGAACTAGGGGTAGGAGCTGCGGTGACGTCCTACTCTGTGCCCGCCCTGTAATAGCGTAGATATGAACTAATCCGTGCCCGTGTGGCTTTTGCTCCGACGAGCCCTGCCATTAGAACTACTCCGTGCCCTGTACTTATATGCTATGTTTGTGTGCAGTTTTAATTCTGTCTTTCTGTTGTTTGAATTCGTGTCTGAATCGGAGCTTCCCATATTATCTGTTATGCTTGTCTGAATCGGAGCTCTCCGGCGTTGCCGTGCTTCGTCGCCGGAGAAGAAGAAGACAGACAGGGGAGGATGCGGGCGCAGGGGAGGAGGATATAACGGTCGTCGTTGCTGTGTGGGTCCCATCTTATGCAAGCTGACGTGGATAAGTTGTGGGTCCCACCCGCCGGCTCCCCATAATCCTAATCCTAACTAACAAACTGCGCTTAAGTGCCAAGTCGCAGCAGAGCAATTTGTTCAAACAACGATGTCGCAGCAGAGCTATTCCTGCCAACGACGTCGCTGCCCATCAATTGACAATGAAAAACGTCGCATAGGAGCTATTTGCCCGGGATGGTGGGGAGGCTCGTTGATGTGGCAGTGTGACTCGGTGCCAATCCGGCTCCCTCTTCAGTGGGGCAAACCCGGGGAAGGCATGGCCAGAGTCCGGGACGGCGTGTGGGCGGCGACGTCGAGCACCGATTCCGGGAAGCTGGTCCTCGTCGGGCGGCTCACGGAAGTGCCCAATCTAGGCTACAGCGTGCCAGGCGGACGGCCTGGAATGGGCACGATCGGCGCGGCGGCCCCTTGAGGCGCTGGCAAAGGTGTGATAGTCGTGCGGCACAGCGGCCGTTTATGGAACCGTGGGTGTGCATGCCGAGAGGGCCCAGATATGACGGGGCCCTCGTGTGTCCATCTTGGACTTGCCGGCCGCTGGTGCTAGGTGGTCGTCTCTGTAGTCAGGAGGCGTAGACGCCACGGTGACAAACTGCATGGGTGTTTCTTCGGCAACCCTGGTGACGGTGGTGGGCATTTGGTCGTTTGGGCGGCAATGGGAGCAGCGGTGGGTACCTCGAGCACGATCTCTCTTACAGTGGTTTCCAGATCTGGATATGGTTGGTTTTCTATAGCCTCTCACGGCGTAGTTGCCGGGCGAAAACTTCATGTTTCTGCCATAGTTAAAACTGCGGACCGACGATCGGACCGGCGAGGCCTTGGGTCACGGTTCAACCGTTGGACCGCATGTTCGTTCGGTTCGTTTGTTGGTTTATGAAAAATAGAACAAGAGAGAAATTATACTAATCTGTTAAAAACGTTTATATATTTAATATGTTGGTGTATAGCCCTAGCATTCAATGGACCCAAAAAAAAAGTGCGCTGCGGTTCTTCATGATCATGATGATGAACGCGTTTAGTCAGGTCAGTTCGTTGCTTGCCCTGTCTCAAATGCTTTGGGCAACACAACCTGGCAAGCTGCATGCTCGATTTACGACACACAAGTAGCCTGTGCACTGATAGGACACGTTGGGTGCCATTGCCGGTCATTAGCTCTGCACTGCCAGAGCACAGTTGCCTCCTCGACCCCGTCCATTGGCTGTTCCGGTAAGCAAGAGCCAGGAGCATGGCTCATGCAATGCAACGTCGAACGGAGCCGTTCTTTATCGGTACCGTGAGAAATCTACCGTATCTACTCATTAGGTGTTCTGCGATACCCACTTGACTTGGAAGCGATGTAGCATCCGGCAGAACAGCTTTTCCGGCCAGACAGTGCAGGTGCAGGCAGCTGTGTTGGCTCCCGGGTGGAATATTTCGTGATGCATGGGCAGCGCATGCTGCGCGAATCGGAGCGAACGCTAGGCTTGCTGAATTGCTGCTCCAGCCGTCAAGGTCTTGCTACTGTTGCCAATTTGTCACATCGTATTAAATCACGTCGCTTTGGATTTTTTTTTTGAATTTTTCATACTTGTATTCATACGTAGAGGAAAACATTACAAGGCCAGATACAAGCAAAGGAAAAACAATGAGGATACAGAGAGCAGCACTGCTGCGACACGCCGTCTTCCACCTCGAGGAACCCTAGCCAGCTCGATCTCCACCGCCGGTGACGACGAAGAACGCAGCTAGCCGGAGACCTGCACCCTGGAGCGGAAGAGCTCCAAGCCCGGAGGCGTAGAAGAGCCGCATCGACCACCAGCTCCGTAGAGCTGGATCTGAAAGCAGAGATCGTCCGTCGGCCGGGGACACGCCCCAAGCATCTTCCGCGCCGGATCTGGGGCCAGCGCCGCCCCACTTCACCGGAAGTGGCCAGATCCACCGCCTGCACACCACTTCCCCGCACAGCAGCCGCCTCGCACCACCACCACCGGCCTCCTGCACACTCGTCACCGAACTGCCGCTGAAGCCGGAGAAAACGGCGACAGAACGGAGACGCACCTGCAGCTCGAGGGCATCGTCGAGGACGACGCCGAGGAGGGGGAGCTGCAGGGCTCCAAAAAGACGACGCCGGCCACCCCGCCTCCGCCGCGCCGCCCAAAAGCTTCCTATTTACACGCCGGAGCGCAGATCTGAGGATTCCCCATCCTCCCGCCGCCGGAGCGGCCGGCGGAGGGTGAGGCCGGCGGCCGCTGGGGATCGCCGAGTCGCCTCCGCGTTCGCCACTGAGCACTGTAGAGGAAGAGGGGTTCCAGAAATAGACGAGTGAGGTGGTCCCGGAGGAGTAGTAGAGTATCATCTATGTTTAGTCTAAGGCCGCGCTTGGATCGGAACGTTTTCCGGAGCCGTATATTTCCTGCAGGCCGCTCCGTATTTTTCACCGGACCTGAACTAGTTCGTGATATGTTAGGGCATCTCCAGCCGTGGTGCCCCCAGGCGCTATTTTTTCCGCCGGATGTTCCCCAGGAATTTTGAGGTTTGGGTTGAGTATTTTCCCAGTCGTTCCCCCCAGTCCTAGTCTTTTCTTTTTTTTCAATTCCGTTGTTGCCTGTCATTACAACAAACATGTTGTGGGCAATGCCGACCACAGCTCGCCGGCGAGCGAGGACGGTGCCGAGGGTGAGGTGGGCAGCGTCGGAGCGCAGCGGCCACCGCTTCGAGCTCGAAGGGCGTGTGAGCTGCAGGCTTGGAGGCGGGGACGACCACGGGTACCGGCTATGGGCGCCACGGCGTCGTGCACAAACTCTGGCCGCACGGCCTGGCGAGCCCCGCGAGCTCGTCGTCCTCATGGCACGTCGTCCTCTCTCGCCTGTGGGCTGGCCACGCGAGCCCCGCCCCGGACGCCGGCCGCACGGCCGCGAGCTCGCCATGGCGGACACCGTCCCTGGGGCGCTGGGCACCAGCTCTGGCCGCCCGGCGTCGCGAGGGGTCGAGTCGGGCGTGGGAGCTCCAACCGAGACGCCGAGGTCCTCGCGAGAGGAAGAGCGCGACGAGGTTCACGCTGTGGCCGGGGCGAGCGGAGCCGGGAGGCGGCGCGAGGGGAGGCCAGCTCGAGCCGGGCGGAGGTCCAGCGCCCGTGCCGCCACGGCCAAACCCAGGGCGCCCGCGCCCGCACCGCTACGTGGTAAAGTAGCTTCCCCCCCAGCCAAACCCAGGGCGCTGGGTTCGGCTTGGGTGCGCCGGCGCTAAAAAAGGCGCTAGTCGGCGCTAAACGAGGTTCTGGGGGCCCGGCTGGGAGGATTTTCTTTGCGCCGTCGCTAAAAAGTCGCTAAAAACATCCTGGGAGGCTCTTGGGGGGCTGGGTAGAGATGCCCTTACCCCGGTATTGGTTAATATCCGGTGAACCAAGCCAGCCCTAAGGTCTTTGATTGGCAGGATGCTGTCTAGATTGATTCTTCCCATCAAATTCTTCCTTTAATCATTACATGCATGCAACTACATGTAAATCGGTTTTGCGCATAAATCATAACTACCGTATAACAATTAACTTAGTGCATCAAGATAATTCATACACGACAATTGTAATCGCGACTAAGATACCCGTCGCTTCAAATGCAAAATGGAGATGCATATCTCTCTAGCTGGCATATCTCTTAATCTTCTTCGTTTTTAACTGAGTTGCATTCTTCTTGATTTTATAATCACTGACGATATTGGCAATATGCAACTACATTTTTGACTTATTTTTCAACTATGTTCTTCTCTTCTTCTATCCACTTCTTCTCTTTTTCAATCTTATTCATTGCCTCCTCCATTTTCCAATTTAACTCTTGAGCTAGTTCTAACTTCTTTTCGATCTTCTTTTTTCATCGATTGTAAAGTTTAAATTTCAAAATAAACATTTTGCCTAGGAGACATTGACTCAACTCAGTTTTCACATCCTATGCGGGGGGTGTGCCCGGCCATCCCCATTTCTACCCGACATATGGATTGGGTACGAGGGGTGACGGACAACCCAAACATGTGAGCTGCTAATGGGAGATTCAGTTAGGTTTCTCTTTTTTGTGATCAAACTGAAACTTGCAACCCACTTTTCTTCTGTGCGATACTGCCAAAGCTGTTTGGGGGCATACTTACTGGTTTGGTCCTAGGAACTTCAACTTGTCCCGATTCTGTTTGGTAATGTTATGCTTGGACTTATTCCTAGTGCAAGGAAATATATACTCCCTCCGATCTATATTAGTGGGCATAGCTTTGTCTAAATTCATATGTATCTAGTTAAATATTTAGACTAGATACATGTGTATCTAGACAAAGTTGTGCCCACTAATATGGATCGGAGGATCGATCAGTCCATATAGGATTTTAGAAAAAATATAATCCTACAAAACGCCTATAAAACCCTTTGAATCAAAGAGGCCCAACATATCCACTTGTCTAAGTCTAGGGCGCCAAATTCACCTTGTATAACAATGGCAAGTCTATGATCGCCGATAAAAATTTACGCTTCATGTTTTCCCTATCCATGCCACATAAGAGGGCGTGAGAAACATTAATATATCCTATATCCTATATAACTAAGTAGATCAGCCCCACTATTTTATTACTCTAAACATGCGGCTATGACACCTCATCAAGCATTCTAGAGTAATCCTATGTGACATACTGACATGTGTCATCAACTCTGCCACCTCATCCGGGAGTGAGAAACATTAATATATTTTTTAAATAGGGGCGACCTATTTCCCTTTTATCAATTAAGGAGAAGATTTATTTACTAGCAATACATGTCTTATTTATAAAATATAGATAAGTTACAAGGCAGGTAAACACATACCTTACATGAAAAGATACGATAAACCTATGTGACAAACCAACGCCTATCCCTCTCCTTCGACACCAGCACAGTAGCCAGTAGCCACCAAAGAGAAGAGAAACATACCACCTCTTCACCCGAGCTCAACACGACTCCATCGCTGACCAGCAACTTTTCGGATCCAAAGTAGTTAGCTATAGGATAACCATTACCGCTGAAAGAATCAGACCGGGGCAGCACGACCTCAGACACGCCATCGAATTTTAGAACTGTCACCCCCGTACGACGTCGGAGTAGGGAACCAAAACGGTCAGCCTCCAACCACGAACCCATCACAAGGTGCACCATCTTCCAGCTGTAACCAGCACAGACAACCGTCTGCATGTACTTCTGGACAAATCCACCATGACGCTGGAGACAACGCCACAACAACTGGGACATAGCATGAGGAAAGACCGGGGCATCTCATGGAATCGCCGTCGCCACGTCGACACCATCCATGAAACCTAAAGCCGCCGATCTGAAAGATCGGCAAGCACACGATGCCACCAACTCCGAGACGCCGCCATGAAGGATAACTCCGGTGTGGGAGTGGAGTTGTGGCAGATTTATTTCCCCGGGCACCGCTCCCACCACCCAACGACGCACCATGCCAAAACTATCTGAACCCTAACTACCATGGAGAAAACAGGTCCCCCTCCTTCCTGCCGCCGAAGCAACAAGCGGATGGAGAGGGGCGCAGCTCCTTTGCCAGTGGAGATCGGAGGAAGAAAGGCGTCGCCTCCCTAGTCGCCACCCCTCCGGTGGCGGCTAGGTTAGGCCAGAGCGATCTCCGTAGTTATGGATCCATATTAACTCTGTTTCGGGTGAGGCTGATCAATGTGGATTGGCGAGAGCAACGGGAAGAATTATGGAAATGAGTTCAAACGGAAGATAAAAATCGGTTGCTAAATGAATCCCAATTTGTTGAACATTATTTATGAGACCCTGTTCTACTATTTGGTTTGATCTTGTAGTCCAAAGAATTCCATACCATGATGTATCTGGGATAGTAGTCATTAGTGAAAAAACAATAGTAGGTTTGTTACAAATCACACAGGGCGAAAATAACAAGGAAGAAAAACAAAATCTACTGTCTCCCGAATAATGATCCCAAATGCTTCGCTGTCACAGGAGACCAAATTTCTGAATTTACGAACACAGAGAAGTGATGGACGCATTTTTCTTTTCGATCAAACCTTCCTCATGTCTATTAAAAGACTTATTACATGCCGCAAGTAAAAAATATATACAAAGTATTGGATTCAAAATCCCCAAACTTCCTATCTAATGAACGAAGCACAAAACATATCATGGTATTCAGGCCTCATTAGCATGGCAATGTAGCGACTGTGACCAATCCTGCATTACTGTCAGGTAGAAATCATATATGCTAGCTTAGCAAATTCCTCCGATTTCATGCTATTTACCCAGATTAGGGCATGGGCATCTGCTAAGCTGCATTCTACAGAACTGCTCAAGCTGTTTGTTGGATTGGATCGACGGTTTAACAGTGTAAAAAGCTAACAGCGTATCAACCCGGTAGTTTCCCTCAAGTTATCCTACTTTCCGCAAAATAAGGTCACTTCCACACTATATCACCCAAAAACTTGAGAGCAGGAACACCTCTAATTTCCATGTCCACAAGAGGTGCTTGCATTATATGCAACCCCATCAACTCTGGATCAATCTTTATCATATCCAAAGCACGTGTTTGATCCTGCATTAAACAAAATGCATAAATTCCCTGGTACATTGGTGGTTTTCTCCTTTCTAGAAGCAGATCATTAGTTGAAATTCTAAATTATCAGAACAGTGTCTGGGTACCTTTCTTTTTATAGCACAGAATTTACAATCTGACGATGAAGGTGGTAGAACTTGGTTAACGATGAGTCTTCTTACTGGAACACTTTCTTTTTGCAATGAAGAATGTAACCTTCCTGATTCACTGATTGCCATGACCTGAAAAGGACAAGAAAAGGGTTAACTATTAGATCGATACATATACATGCAGAAGGGCTGGGGGAGATGAGCTTAAATTTACCGTTGGAATCGTCACAATTATAAATTCTGTTGACTCTGTGTCCCGAAAAAGCTCTCGCACCTTGACCATCCTTTCTCTGAGTTGCTCCAATTTGTTCGCCTTGAGAGGGAAAAGATGAGTCCAAAGTCTTAAACACCTACGTGGTAAAGAAGCAATATGTTCTATAGGAACTCAGCAAGGAACTTACTGCATCCTGCTGTTGAACTTCTTGTCCAAACACTGATTTAATAGCTGATGTTGCTGACGCAATTTTGCTCCTAAGCTGGACAACAGAAAATAAACTAAATCAGTATGACAAGCCTCACTAGATAGAATGTCTAGCTATCGGTAATGAGTTTTGAAGAAAACATTCCCGTAAAATATTTGTTACTCCTATATTCCAGAGAAACGGCATGCAATAGACAAAATGAATTCTTAAAGCTTACAGCCATGATATTTGTGAGGTCTGATTACCACAAGTGACAAAATAAGTAGACTGCACTGAGCACTGTGAAACTGAAACAGTGTAATGACCAGATGAATATACAACAGGACGTACAGCTTTCCAATTTCACAGGTCGACAAAAAGGCACAATATGAAGTTGCGCAAACATGCACAAGTGGATGAAGGCTACAGCAGCAGAAATGCATTAGCTACTACTAATATTTGTCCAGCAAAATAACAGAAGTGATATTACAAAGATAAAATACCTTTAAGATCTTCCCAATAGATGCATCCAAGAAGTCTGGCAAGGATAGCAACCGAAGTGTATGGCCCTGTCAATGGGTGAACCAAATCATACATACTATTGTGATTGTCAAGAGTTAACTTTGTATTCCCAGATATATGGTCGTTACCGTAGGGGCTGTGTCAAATACAATGCGGCTAAACGTGCTATATTCTGGTGCTTCGAGGAATTGTATAACCTGCAGTGACGTGCAAATAGGAAATCACAAGTTAGAACTGGAAGAATCAGATGAACTAGGGCGACTACAAGCCCAAAGCCATATGTGTTCCCCCCGTGCATTTTGTAAGAATGGTTGTGTTTTGGGACTAGCTTGGTGCTTGGTGTTGTGGTTCTTATGTCTGTTGTGTTTTTTTATTTTTATTTTCCGGAAGACCTGAGCTCTTGTTCCCTTATTTTGGGAATGGAACCCACAGCGATATGCTTCATACGGGTGCAAAATAAAGCCCAAAAGCATCTTTTTTACCTTTGAAATTGCTATTGCCTCATCCAATCCTGGTGGTGGTGTGTCCAGTAACTCCCCTAGTTTTAACTCCCCAAGCTGTACTTAATAAGATCACAATTACAAAACTGCAGATGGAACAGAATGGAGTATGGATGTATTGGTAGCAAAACCAGAAATATGGACAAGTACCTGGTCAGCAAGAATCCCTAGGCCCATGCCGTCCATGAAATCTTTCACACCACTCCCACCATTCTTTTGATTTATTGTCCGAAACTCTTCACGAGACTTCTCAGGATTTATCTGCGTCGGAATTGCAAAATGCTAAAATCACGCAGTATCCATTGAAACCAAGATTCTAGGCCAAATCATGCACATGATTATACAAGCAATCCACATAAATTAATCCTTGTGATATCTGAATATTATCTCAAATTTATCAGTTCAAGTTCTCAGTTTATCATATTTGAAATGGTTCCATTGACATAGTCCTGGTAAACATTGCGTGAATAAAGCAAAACGTATCACGAAAAATGCATTCTTTGCAAGGGGAATCAACGATCCAAATTGGCTACAAGATCAAAGCATGCTTGAATTATCGACACACCGCAAATGTTGCTGTTTATTAACACAGGAGTGTCGCATAGACCGGTTTAGCTGTTGACATACCAATGTAACTCACCTCAAGCGCAAACAGTGGCGAATCAGTGCCTTCCACAGGCGCGAGAGCCCCGCCAGTCAAATCCTAAGACAAGCAGGCAGTAGCAATGTCACAACACATCACAAGAACAAACCCAGAACGAACTCATTCACTGGAGGTGGTGTTGGAGCGGGGGAAGTAGTCGGACCTGCGCAAACGAATCGCTGAGGGAGTGCGCGGGGTCGGTAGAGACGACGAGGGTGGGGTGGCCGCTGTTGGCGAAGCGCACGGCCAGCGACGCCGCGCAGCTCGTCTTCCCGACGCCTCCCTTGCCCCCGAACATGTAGTACCTCCGCGTCGTCCGGGAAGCCATCTCCTCGAACCCGAGCTCCTCGGTCCCCTCCTTCGCCGACGGGTGGCCTCCGCCGCCGCGGACGCGCGCAGGCGTAGCGACCCGTACCGGACGGGGAGCCTGCGCGGGAGGCCTACGGAGCGGGCCCGCGCGGGTGCCGCCAGGGAGAGGCGGCGCGCCGCGGCGTGGATGTGCGGGGATGCGGTGGCGAGCATCGTGGCAGATGGGGGGGGGGGGGGGGGGGAGATGGGTTTCGCTCCTCCGCTACTGATTTTGTGACGGATGAAGACGACACCGCTCTGTCGGCCTCTCGCAGCAGCGGACGAGCACGGCGGCTCCCGTTGCCACGCCGCTCTCTCGCAGCAAGGCAGCCCAGCTGGCCCAGCTCTGCTACCCCAAACAAGTTCACAAGTGAAGATGCATTTGTGGCCTGCGGCCTGCCGACCAAACATTCCGGTCCGTCTTCGTGAAGTCAACCGGCCTACATCATTTAACTGGTTGGCCTAACTACGGTACCGGCCTATCACCGAGCCCAAAGCAGGCCTGCTGTTAAGTTTACAAATCTTTTTTTAGATGAAGTTTACAAATCTTAACATGACTCATCTTCCATCTTTTTTCGAGTAAAGAAATCATGAGAAAGAAAATCTAGCATGTGCTAAGCAAACATCTTCAATGGTATTGGCCAGTTCTTGGTGATGATGTATCAACGATGGACATTGTGGCTGACACGGTCGACATCGAGATTTGCCGCTTGACGCTTTCAGTTAGTCTTTGCGTAGTATCGGCAATGCTAGTGTCATATTCGGTTTGATTAGTGGTGTTCATGTTTATTATGTACTTGCGATGTTTTTATCATACAATATGGCGAGGATTCAATGATTTAGTAACCTGTCCCAAAAATGTGTGTCTTTGACCATAGCTTGTTCAATGTTTTTGGTTCCCACCAAATACTGTACCTATTAGGGAGGATGACTCAAAGTCTCAAACGGCTCTTCAAAAAAACTTGTGCAGGTATGGTCCTGTTCTTTTACGAGTTTTTCACCGAAATATTGGTCAGATATCAAGGTGCAAGAGGATGAGCTTGAGATGATGACGTCAAACATCTTTGATTAGTTTCTAGTTTTATGCTTGTCCGTGTATGTTTCAGTTTATTCGATATGATGTGCGTAGTTTGGTTAATTAATCAACAAGGTCGGACTGTTTTGCTATTTAAAATCGTGCACCTTTTCCTCGACCCCATTGTAACTTCCACCAATCCGTGACATCACCAAAGTTTTTCATCAAAGCAGCCAGGTTGTTGACGTCCCTGGTGTCAGGCTTTAGGAAATAACGGCATCGTCAGCATACAGGGAGATACGAGACTTGATGAAGTTCCCCGGAATAGGTTGAAGCAGTCCAGAAGTTGTGGCCAGCTCCAGAATTCTTGGTAGATGGTCAATTGCGATGTCAAACAACAGGGCGACAAGGGGTCCCCCTGTCTTAGGCTGCGTCCATGAATAATCTCCTTACCAGGGGTGCCATTGAGCAACACACGAGAGTTTGCTGTTGAGAAGATGAGAGTCGCCCAAGCACGCCAGCGTGGCGGAAAGCCCCGGCGCTGCATGAGGTCCAGTAGATAATCCCAGCAGACGGAATCAAAGGCTTTAGCGATATCCAGCTTGACGAGGAGGGCCGGAGTACGGTTCCTATGAAGGCGGCGAGCAAGGTTTCGCACATACATAAAGTTGTCATGGATGCTTGGCAAAGAACAGAATAATGGAAGCCCACCCCCCCCCCCCCCTCCCGTCGCCTCTCCTTTGGAGACACGGGGGGCACCGCCGCTGCCGTTAGCAGCCCGCCCTTGGCTTCCCAGCGTCGCCGCCATCGGAGGAGGGCACCAGCAAAAAGCCTGGTGCTCCCCGAGGATGGAGGCGGCGGGGCGTTTCCTCGTCTATCACACGGAGGCCATGTTTGGCGGCGCGATTCGATGGCGGATGATGGTGCGGCGGTGTGGGCAGGCGCAACGGCGCGGTTGCGGCGCTCGGTGCGGAGCCACGGCGATGGGGCGGTGGATGGAGGTTGCGCGCCTCCCCGTGGAGGAGTGGCGGCGGGTTTGACCGGGCCCGATCTGGGCCTGGGGGCCACGCAGGCTGCGGCGCAGAGGAAGGAGATGGCGGCGGTTCTGGCGCGGCAGCTGGGGTGGCATCCCTCGCCACCATCCTTCGGCACCTGGGCAGCGAGGAAGTCGGGGCAGCGGCCCCGGACCTATTGCGCGGGCATGTCGCCGACCGTTGCGTGAGGTGCCGCGGGCGCTTCGGTATGCGGTGGAGCTAGGTGGTCGGCCACGGATGCGATCTCCGATCTTGCGGCTCCCTTGCTTCGTGGGCGGATCAAACTCCGGGCGAAAGCCTTGCACCGACTCCGGTCGGTGCCAACGATGACGGCGCCCTGTGGGCGTCGTTCTCCTTCTTGTTGGCATCGTTGTGGAGTCTCGACATCCGGCCCGACGAGAGAGGTCCGATGGTCTCCGGGTGAAATCCTAAGTCCCATCGGGGGCGGACAACGGTGACGGACGCGTCACTACCTTGTTGGAGGCGTCGTCTTGGTGTCACCGGCTCTCTCGGTGCGACGGGTTCGCGGCGGATGGGTAGAATTGCTATGTGGTCATGGGAGGTGGATGCCGGGGTGGCGGCCCCGGACGGTGGTGGACGCCGAGGCGGCGGCCTCGGTCGTCCGCGCTACGATGGTTCTATGAGGTAGCGTTGTTGTTTCGCGTGGGTCTGGATGGCGACCTGGATGAGGACTGCACGGGCAGACGGTTCGTCGACCCGACTGGATCGCCTTCGGGCAATGCGAAGGTCGATCTGGTTGCTACGCCAGGGCGACGGCCCCGGAACAGGTTGGTTTTGATGGTGACCTGGATGAAAACTACGTGGACAGAGGATTCGTCGACCATGGCTGGATCGCTTTCGGACAATGCGAAGGTCGATCTGGTTGCTACGCCGGGTCGGCGGCCCCGGAGCGGGTGGTATGTGTTGTGGCGTTTGGTCGACTTGTGTCGTGTGGGCGGCGGGTCGCATTGTCTGTGCGTTTTTTTACCCTGTTTTTCTCATAAACAGGGCGTTGTTACAGTTTGTATGGTTTTTGGGCCCGTTTTTTCTTATAAACTCGGTCAATTCTATTCTATCTATTCGAACAGTGAATATCGACCACCTTATGCTCAAAAAAATAAGTTGGCAAAGAAAAAAAAGATAGTCACGCATGATTTTTCGCCTAACCTTTACAATCGATAGACCACAAACCTGCAACCTCGATGACCTTGTGATACATATTGCCCCTTTGTTCATGCCTATACAGCAACCCTACACTACACACAAGATCGAAACGCCCATTCTCCGATTCAAACAAACGCAAATGACACCATTCTACATGCTAGGCTACAAAATCCTCCTAATCTAGCAAATCAATCAATCAAATCTTGGCTCACACCTACGGCCCGGTGACGCCATTCCCAACGACACACGCATTCCCGCTGTCCACTACCTATTGTCTGAAGCCTCCCGCCGCTGGTCTGTACGTTAGCCATCGTTGCCGACGGCGAGGGCCAAGCTCGCCGTTTCTTAATCAGTCTACTAGTTGAATTTAGCGCGGGGGCACGCCACGCCATTGTTGAGAAATTCAGTTGCTAATTTGTTTACTTGTATAGCTGCGTAATATTTTTTGCAAGTAGGAGTGATGGTCTTAATCGTCAGAACTAACTTCAAAAAATAGCCTCTTTTAGACAAAAATGGGGTAGGTAATGGAGTCAGATGTTATTTTGAGGCGTAGCAAAATATAAAAAGCCAAAACATAAACTTATGGGGAATGGCTGGCGCTGCCATCCAGAATTTTTATAACCATAATATTTTCAGTAATTACCCCCTAACAATAATAGTTTCATCAAGGTAGAAAGGGCACGACAGGAGAAGCACCAACAGCCCTCCCTAATCGTCTTATCATCTGCAATGAGGTATGTATAGGGCCAATAATAAGGTAACCGACTATTTATCATTTAGGGAACAGCTAACTCACTCTATGATATAATTAGAAATCATGTGTTGTTTATAATCACTCTTAACATTGCAATCCTACCAACAATTCATCAGAACAGCTTTACGATCAAATAGGTGTTTCTTACGATCACATAAAGATAAATAGATGGTTATCATAAATGAGCTGCTGGCACAACATTATTTTTTCATATGCAACAGAAATAGACATATTCATGAAGTGATCCTTCCAATCGGTCAACTTAACCCATACCTTAAACGTGACCTTGTTGCTGCCTCGTTTACGATTATAATTGTCCTCAGTTATCCCTAACTTATACAGATCACATACTAATCTAGTAAGATATAATCAAAATTGTTCGTAGTCTAACGGTGCACATCTGGATTAAGCATATATGTCTAAATAAGCGAGGACACATAGAAAGTGCAATAACGGATATATGTCGACTGCTCTAAAAACATATATCATATTCCTGTCCTCCCATTGAGACACGGATTAACAGTAGCACTGCGAGCCTCAATTCTGAGGAATGTCTCATTATATGAGATTTTATTACCTTGTGTTGCACGAAAAAGAGTAATTGGCTGGGAGTACGAAAAAAATACAACTATCATTCGCCAATACATCATCACAGTATGTCGCATAATAGATTCAATCAATAAACCCAGCTGGTTTAACATCGCAGGTAAAATACAGCAGAGCACCTATGTGCCTAAGTAAAATACACATCCAATGTTCTACAAAATAAATAGAAGAAAACAAACCATTGATGTTTCTTATCATGTATGCCTTCATATGAAATAAAAATAAGCAATTATGAAGTTAGCAAAATAAATAAGAGCCTAAAGAATAATGATGTAGTATTCTTAAATATAGCACAACAAATGAACAATATACGTAGTAGCAATTATGTCTGAGATTTCTATTTGAGGCTGCGACAATATAATTGTTCATGCGTTGTAACAGTTGTCGAGTAAGAAAAGAGGAGATTTTATACAGTACAGGTGGTGGTATTTGATACAGTAAATTACATATAATGGTAGGGAATAGGGAAAAGTAGACACGACGCTTACTCGGCATGATGAAATAGGAGAGGCCCTTGGTGGAAATTAAGTTCACCACATTGATGCTCTTGACGACCTGGTTGTTGAGCCGCTTGAAGTGCTGGTGCACCCTTGGTACGGACTAATTGTAGAACATCTCATGAAGATCTCGCATGATCCTTCAGCTCAAGAACTGAAATCAACCTACCGTGGAGTGGTCATCCCCTGGATCAGATGTAGAATCCTTCATTTGCTTATTCATTTCTGCACCTCTCTGTCGAAGAGAAATAAGACAAAGGTACTTTGAGCGTCGACAACATTATTAACTTATAAACCTTGAGTAAAAAAATCTGATTGGTTCATTTCTTTGTTACCATGAGTCCAAAATGTTACATATCTGAATGATCATAGTTTCAGCAAATTGATATATAAGAAACTATAAGCCACGTCTTTGAAAATAATAACTACCTATACATTATTAAATCAAGAAAGTAATCATCAAAAGGAATAATAAGACCATACACCTCTGCAAAAAGTATTACATTACATAAAAAATAAGGTGAAACATACCTTTGGTTACTTCTGAATTCTTAGCAAGCCATTCGAAAGAATGAAAATCCTAAGCAGCTCCTTAGGTTGATAATGTTAAAATAATTTACCTTCCATCTATTTGTTGGACGGTAAAATTCCGGTAATGAAGAGGTACACAATGATATGTGGATTATGTTCTTTGCACATGAACATATATTACTCTATGTAGCAAATGAACAAAGGATTAGCATGACGAATATAAATTTATTCAAGCATGAGTTGGTCAATTATATCAACACAACTTCAGACATTGGTAGTATGTTCAGACAAATATAAGATAGTTGATTCAAACAGGTACATCATACCTGGGTCTTTAGATCAAGGGACCAGAGAGGTCGAGTTTACTGGTCGATCATGGATAGAATCCATTGGTAGTGTGTTCAGCAAAATGTAGATACAGGATGTGACGACGACCATTCAGTCGGGTCTGGCTGTTGTACTGAGTGGATGTGAGTGCATATTTGCTGCGAATAAATAATGAATACAATAAACAATCTACATTAGTATATTACAACACCTTTACAAATTAACATATCAGGAAGCAAATCAAAATTATAAACTCTAATCTTCCACGTCAATTTATGTCACTACACTTTTGCTGATCTGTAATGTAAATATAGCTGAAACTCTGGGATTTACCCAAAAACCTCAACTGAAGAATAATCACCGTGGACCTTTAAATAAAGTTCAGAAACATTAAATAGATAAACTCCCAAAAGAACAATTCCAGACGCAACTGCAGCAAGGTAGAATCAGTTGATTCGCCTCACAGCCATATGGTAATGTATCGTCTCCCTGCAAAATTGCATCAATTAGTGGAGAAAAAAATGGTACCTAAGCAACCCTTCCTCTCAATATGATTAATCTAGAATTTGTCTAAAGTCTTTTCATGCGCAGACGTAAAATCAACAGTTGGCATTTGGGTTTCTATTTTTCTTGAAATAGCTATTTGATACATACTGGGTGGTCATCGGACGGTAATCTTTTGTGCACGCTTTTATGGTTCTACCTCAACACACCAAATAGACCCATGTCTATTAAGATCATTGTAAACTCTGAAGGTATTTGTATAGTGTTGCACACTTCTATGGTTCTACCTGAGCACACCAAATAGACCCATGGCTATTAAGATCATTGTAAACTCTGAAGCTATTTGGTATATTGTTGGACGCTTCTATGGTTCTGGATTTGACGTATTTTATGTGAGATCAGGATGACTAATGTAAGTCTACAATTCAACCAATTAAGCAAGCATTAACGGAGGGAAAGTCAAGAACAAATAACTCACCAGCTTTGCGTGATTTCTTCAGGACTGCGTCATGAAGGAAAAGACTAAATAAACCTGCAAGATTAAGAGAGGATTTTAATATCAAATAGCAGAGAAAACATTATCTTCATATCCATACAGCCAGCATAAATCCGTATATCAATATTTCCACCCAGTCATTAAGGAGTGTAAATTTGTATAAATAGCTGGAAGACAATCACCAACATAAATTTGTTAACATACAACAAAACACACGAAAGGAAGCCGTAACGGTACGATAAAATAGCTGAGCTCTCAATAGCATGATTTCAATAAAAATCTCTCCATGGTAACGCACCTCCAGCTCCATAGTAATATGCTGGCAGATAAAACATGCTGGGATCTGTAAAATATTAAACCGTCGGTTGTAATGGACCACTCATACGGAATCGGCACACTAAGCGGCTGGCTGACGACCGCCCCTGCTGAATTAAAAGACAAAGAACACCACACACATCAGAATCACATTTAACATAGAGGTATGGCACGTGCACATACTAATAAAAAGGAGATCTTCAGTGTTGTATCAATACCTTCATGGCACCAGCAGGCTCAGTGGCATCCACCGCCTTGGGTTGCGATTCGAGCGACATCTTGTGCTTCAGATCCATGTCTTCTTTGCAGATCAAAATTGCCGAATTAAGGAGTCACATGGTGAATTGAGGCTGTAAACCTTGTGAATGAAATTTCACTACCAAGCAACAGAAAAAATCCTTCTTCACTATTTCTTCTGACTTCTGTAGTCCACAACCAGCGTACACATGCTTGCTTCAGTAAAAACGCATCTAAAAAAGTTAAGCAAGCAACAGACGGAAGCCCCTCACAAACCACAAAAACTTCTTAGAAAGCAAAAGTGATGAACAAAAGGATACGATCCGTGGCAGGGGTGTGAGCAGCAACAGCGGCAGCGGCGGGCGCCGGGGCGGGAGCCGGTGCTGGAGCAGCCACCAGCAGAACGCCCCACGCAGGTTGCCGGACGCGTGGCTCTCCCTCCCCCCTCGTTGCAGGTCACCGGACGCGCGGCTCCCTCCCCTCCGCTGGTCGCCCGGCGAGCGGCTACCTCCCAATTTCACGCCGCTGGAGGAGAGCCGCCTCCCTGCCGCCGAGGAGTGGCGGCTCGGTCTGGAGGTCGCACGGGAGCTCGGGGCGGCGGTGGCGTCGAGGTGGAGGCGGGGGACAGCCGCGTCGGGGAGGAGAACCGGGTGGGGAAATGAAAACGGCCGGGGCCGATCCTCTCTTCGTCCGCCTCGGTCGCCGACGCGTCGTTGCTGGCCTCCTTGCGCCGCTGACGGGCAAGGACGACCACTGTGATGCCATGGTGGAGGACGGCGTGCTGGCGGGCTGGGCGGCGGCGGCGTCAAGCCGGAGGCGGCCGCGACGGGAGGAGCTGGGATGGGGGAAAATGGGCAGGGTTAGGATCTAGGGTTACGGCTCAGGTCTTTATGTGGAGGTACCAATTCGTAATTTCCGGAAAGTGTAGGGGCTTTTTTGCAAAATTACCACGGGGGCGCTGTTCAACACTGTAGCTACTGTTCATTAGAAAAGTGCTCAAGCGCGGAGAGGCCGCGAAACGGCATGTCTTTTATATAGTTAGTAATGTGCTCGGCCTGCCCACTGGCGGTCATGTAAGCGCACGACCAACTTGATCCACTTGCGTCTCGTTCGGACAAGGGAAGAGACGAAATTAACGGCAGGCTGATTGATCGCGCATTCGTCTGTTCGTCGTCTAACACGCATTCAGTGCCATCTGAGCTCTGAAAGTTTCTTCGCCCCGTCGAGCCGAAAAAAGAAGTGTTAGTGTCGATTCTTTCTTTCCGGTCGGCGAGGCTAGTTTTGTCAGCTGGTAGATGATTCTCTGAAGATAACTTAGTTCAATCATCGCTTGGCTTAGGAGTATGAGCATGACAACACCTCCTTTTCATTAAAAGAGAGGATGACAACACCTTGAGGCCTTGTTTACCTCTAGTGTATTTTAGGGGATGGAAGGGGATTATTCCGGATCCCGGAAAATCCCCACTAGTTTGTTTACTTCTAGTGTATTTTAGGGATGAGAGGGGATAATCTCCAAATATCCCCTACCAATCATCTCATTTTTGCCTAACACAAAAACTCTAATCCATGCTAGTGTATTGTAGGGGAAGAGTATTTGGGGACATTTTGATGCGGGTTGGTCCCGATTTTCACGATTTGTGCGGAGGGGATGAAGAACACGAAGAACACGCGAAGAACGAAGAACACAAAAGAGGGGAAATCAAACACACAAGGGTAAATAGCAAGTAGCAACCCGGCAAGACTCGATTGGTAACAAATCCCCGTGGGCAGCCCCCAATCCTCCTCTCCCAAGCACACCTTACTCTTAGGATTGTTTGTCCAATTGGTCAATCCAACCTAGCCACCTAAAGATGGAAGATTAGCAAGTAATCGCAACTACAAGCGGAGCCTTGGTATCCACGCAGGGATCTTCTCCTCAAGAGAAGGCCTTGGTTCATCTCCACATGTGGAGGTCTTGATTCATCTCCATAGGAGGAAAGAGACACTTTGAGAAGAAGGAGCAAGGCTCTACTTTAGTTCTCAAATCATAGTCTAACCCTAGATCTAGTCCAAGGGTGCCTTAAATAGTCTAGATACGAAAAGAGGTCAACGGAGGAGGCTTCACAACAGATCTGGCGAGCAGTCTCCCGCACTGGCGGTAGTACCGCTGGGATAGCCGGTGGTACCGCCGGTGCGGGAGGGCTTCACTTCATCCCACGCCCCCGGTACTGTCCAGTACCGCCGCCGGTGCCGCTGGCGGTACCGGGTAAGGTGTCCGACAGGGGGTTTTGGCGGTAGCACGTGGCGGTAGCGATCGCTGCCGCTGAGGTGGGCGCTGGTCCTTCCCACGCTCGCGGTACCAGGCGGTACCGCTGCCGATACCGCTGGCGTGGGGCTGGTTCGGCCTGCCTGGACCAGGGGCGGTAGTACCGCTTGACCTGGCGGTAGTACCGCCGCCTGGGAGGTTCTTCTCCATCTTCTCTTCCTCTTCTCTTCCACGCGTACGCCTTGGATGAACTTGAGTCTTGGGCTTCCTTGGCATCTTCCCGGTTGTCCATACTCGTCGTATCAACCCTAGCATAACAAAAGGGTAGATGCTCAAGTAGTATACCATCCAAAGGAACACGAAGTGGGTTCTCGTAGAGGAATGAGTTCACCTTTGAGTTCGATGACGACATGGGATGTGTTGAGGGTCTTGACATGGTGATGGTCGTGACCAGGGCTACATCATCTCCCCCCCCCCCCTTTAAAAAGAGTCGTCCTCGACTCTTGCTCTTCATTATCATGCAAAGGAGGTAGATGTGTTGTCGAAGAATTTGAATTCATCATGCCTACAAACACTAAAGACCAAGCAAAACATGTGTGTGCAAGAAAGAGGAGCATATCAAAAATGACATGTCCTTTCTTTGTCATAGCACCGTTAGCACAACACAAGAATATGAAAATGTAGTGCAAGTGCAAGGTCAAAGTGCAAGCAATCCAATGCAACATCTTCAAAATGTGAGAACACAAAAACTCCATAAAAATATGAGGATACCATCGAGGTATCTCATTTGAAATCATATGATCATTATTGCACACAAGGCATTGGAAAGAACAATTTGTCATCATCCTTGATGCAATAAGCGAAGAGTTTGGCAAAAACACACAATGAAGAATGTCCAAAATATCATTATGGGTGCAAACAAAGCACATGAAAGAGCAAGTTTTCAACATATTTGTTGCAACACCAAATTGGTAGAAACCAATGAACTCATGACAAGACATGCTCAAATGTCATTATGGTTGCACACAAGCCAAGTAAAAGAACAATTGTTCATCATATTTGTGGCAACGCATAAATCATTCATATGAAAGATGGGAAAATTTGTCTTGCCATAGGAGAAACCAACATCACAAACATGTTTGCAAACAAACCAAATGCAAGATAAATTGGTCAACTTGTTTGATGCAAAACATGGGAAAGGTATTAGAGCCGGGTTCGATCCACGACTCAAGTGTATGCTCTCAAGAGCTCACATTGTCAACTCATGCTCAATGGCGGTTGACATTATTATGCGCTTACCGGCACACACAAGACACCATGTGAAGAAATGATGTGCACGGTATATGAATACGTCATCCATCATGACGCGTCTCTTCATTTGCACAACACCAACCACACCAAAATCAAATGGAAAATATGACATATGTGGGTGGTCACTATGCAAAGTGAAGGATGGAACAAGATCCATAAAAGAGAATGAGAAATCTCCAAAAGGTGAGAAAGCTATGGGGGCAATCTCATAGGCCAATATATCAACATTATTGCAAACCAAGCATTTAAAAGAACAATTGTTCAATATTTTGGATGCAACAATGGGAAAGTAGCGCAAACATCGATTGCAAAACATGGGTATGGCAAAGTCATCACAAATAGGTTGTTCCACATGATCAACATTGGAAGTATCACATGGAAATAAAAATGTATCATATGATGGGGCAAGGAAATCATCCATAGCATGTAAGCAATCATCATTCATCATGTCCATGGGAGGGAACATGGTCACATCAACACCCATACCTTGATAGTCCCGCTCATGTGAAGTAGGTGTTGAAGTAGTAGTCGCTTCCATGTAGCCGACTTGATCATTTTGAAATAAACATGGGGTGGCATCGACATCCTCCATGTACATCGTCTCCATGTGAGGCATCATTGTGTCGAAGAGGGGTCTCATCGTTCATGGAACCTAGCACACAATGAGCGAACACACTAGAGGTAGAGGGTAAGTTGTTAGCATTCGAAATGGTCTCACAAGACCTATCAACTACCTCTCTCAACTTATGTGGTGTATCACTCATTCCCTCAAAATAGAAACACTCAAACTCACATATGGTGGAGGCACTCAACTCACTCTCACACAAGTGGGCTAAGTGGCTCTCAAACTCACATGGGATTGGTGTTATTTCATCATTCAAGCACATGAGGGTAGGCTCGGTTTCCTCATCTCCACACGCCTGCAAGGTTGAAGGGACACTCCCATGCTCAACCTTCTCGACCTCATCGCCTCCAAAGATGCATGCCATCGTTTGGCCATCCTCATTCAACGCATCCACCAATGTGATAGCATTGCTCATGCTCGCCTCCGTGGTCGAAGGGAGAATCCCATTCTCGACCATCTTCTTGTCGCCCTCATCTCCATTTGGGCACTCCCACATCATGTGACCATTGCCATCGCATATTGGACACGAGAGATTGGGACATTCTCGTGGACCATGGTCTTGGCCTTGGCAATTGTCGCATATGCGTTCTTCCTCATGCCATATGGGAGTCCAAGTGTCTCGGCGATCTCTAGGGTGAGGTGGTGGCGAAGGAGTGCGTTCATGGCGTCCACCATTTGAGCGATGAAGCTCTTGATGTTCATTCTTTTGGTACGCTCGAGGTGAGTGTTGACGTTCTTGTCGAGGTTCATGACGTCCATGACGATCGCGTTGTTGTGGTGGTGGTGATGGTAGGCGGTCATGATGTTCCACTACAACAAGACCCCCCCCCCCCCCCCCCCCCCCCCCTACAGCAACGGATTCATGCGTATCTAGATGCCTATATAAGCGTTGCAAGCGTCTTTACCAACGGATAAGAATGCGTTGCCTTATCGGGCGTTGCAAAGCCACAATGCAATGCATATACGGCTGTTGGTAACTAGTGGGATAACCGTTGCAGAATAGCTACAGATTTCAGCCAACTGTTGTATGCGTTGCTAGACATATTGACTGAAAATTATATTGATAATACTATTTTTTGGACCAGATGATTTGATCCGTTTGGAAGGTTATTTATTTTTCTCAGCGAGTGCCCATAATTGATAGTTGACATAAAACATCACAAAATCATTAAACATGAATGCATTTCAACACAAAAATCTGCATTTATTAATAGAATCACCATTCCATACATGAGAATTAACCGAAGGGCAGACACTTTACAATCTTACATCAAAATATGATATTCTACCTAGTCCTATATCTATCCATTCTATCAAATGAAGAGCTGATATCCGGATATAGCAAGTCTTCTGATGTATGCGACCTGCATATACAAATTCTTATTTTCAGGTCAAAGTGGGAGAAAACAGTGAAGCGTGTAGTTATTAAACTTGCTCAAAAGCTGTAGGTATACTCACCTTGGTGGCATTCCAAAGCTAATTCAGCTTGCAAGACATGTTTGCTATCCTCTGCATTAGAAATAGCTCATCAAACCAACAAATAATATTTGCTACCACACAAAAGTTCAACAAAATGGGAATCTGCATAAGAAATAACAACGATGGGATCTGAACGAAACCATCAAACAGAAGATAAATTTGATGTAATTGACTAAAGACATTAAGATCTAGTAGAAGACGCGATAAACAAAAAGGATATTGGTATGTTTTACATATAAAAGAATGTGGTAATAATTGATTGACAAAACAGATATTGCACATACCTCTAAGACTCGCCTTGGAACAGATACAAGGACATGAACACCCAGCACCAGTATACTTGTAAAGTATGCACAAATTGCTAGAAAAATTGAGAACAGGGGTCAGGCAAAGAAAAAAGAGAGATGAATCTGAAAGGAAACAATGCTTTAACCAATGTAAGGAAACCAGGGCACCTTAATAAATTAGAATGCCTACCGGCTGCATGGACTCTCTTGCCTGCACGAATTTTCCTTCTTTCACATCTTAATAATATCTCTGTATGAACACAAAATAACAAACCGTGAGATAAATTAATTCCGAGATAAGAGTGATAGTTATTTAACAAGAAAAGATAGAGTTCTTTTAATCAGTGTGCTCATTATCTAGCTCCATGCATTGATAACCTGATGGCTTGCCACGCCTCTGAAGCTATAATGGATATTGATTCCGCAAGAAATTCATCTTTTGTGCTTATTTATAGATGTGTATACAAACACAAAATGGTTCCAGTTCGACCAAAACTACACGAGCCAGTAACCAGCTATACTGAATTTGGATCATACATAATCTATAAACAAAACTAACTATTTTGGAGCAGTACCAGATTTGATATTATCAATAGAAAAAATTCAACCAGATAATCCATCAACACTAGATGGAAGTATGGAACCTGAAAGCCAAGTCATTTTAACTGAAACAGATCATTCCGTCAACACCTGTCCTGCCACAGTTTTGGTGTTTGTTGTAGCAGATCGGTGCAATCATCTTAAACTGACAAATGTGAAGCAACGAGGCTGTTGGTCTCCAGCAATGAGTAGGGTGAATTGGTGGTGTACGTACTCTATATGTACGCTGTTTGATTGGTCATACAATTTATTTAGTGAGCAAAAAGTGTATACATCAGTACAAGTGAACAACGAGAGACTACCACAATTAATGAGCGGCCATGGCACACGCGATGCAATAAGGTTGCACTAATATATTAGGGAAAAGCTTGTGAACGGATCAAAAGAGAGAGAAAACTGAAACAGATAAAAGAGAAATCGTACCATGGATTGCCGGATCTTCCTCGTGTCCTCAGTGCTCAAACTCACAGCCATCCCTCATCGAGAGACTTAGCAAAAGTTCAACATGAGAATTGCTTTGCAGAGATCGGGATCTCGTGGTACGCGAACAGTGAACCCAAAGCCAATGTTGAGGTAGCCCTTCAGCTCATCAAAGTGCTCCTCCGTGAGGCTACTCTTCATCCCCACCAGGACGCTACCAGAGGCGAACGCCGCCTCCAGAATCGCGAAAACTTTTTGAGACCATCCCTTTCCTTGAACATGACACTGTAGATAGCTGATGATGCTGGTCAACGATCTAGGATTAGGTGGGTGATATGTTTCAGAAAATGGCCTATATGTTGGTAGGAACGGAGAGGGAAGACAGGTAGGATGTAGGACCGCAAGATCTGATCTGGGAACATCAGCGGCCGAACTAGTCTGTAGGAGAAGATTGGAGCGACGGCGGCCGGCGGCCGGCGGCTACGAGATGCGGAGATGGGGAGATGAGAAACTCACGACAAAGGATCATATGGGAAGAGAAAACTGGCTGGGTATGAGGCCCACTCGCGCACTAATTTCTCCGGAGAAAGTTATTTCCCGCACTTCTTCATGCTTAGCGGGAAACCCAAATATCTAATGCCGCGCGAAGTTTTGACCATTTTATTTCGCGTGCAATCTACAAAACAGAAAATGGATACAGTTGCTACACATATATCTGTATCTATAAAATATTATTCTACGCATATGAAGCAGCGTTGCCAAGTAGGTGTTGCTATACGATTGGTTCTTCTAGTAGTGTTCCCCATTTGGGCGTAGACGCTCTTGATGCGCGTTGGCATTGTTCACGCTAGGAGAACGTGGATGTTCCACGTGAAGACGATGTCGTTCATGACCGTCGCGCCTTGGTTTATCTTGAAAATCTTGATGTGGTTCACCTTGACGAGGACCATGACGCGTATGCCTTGATTGTGACGACCTTGAAGTGTGCCTTGTGCGGCGCGAGCTTGGAGAAGAGCGATGTTGCACAAGGTTGTTGATAGCTTCGGTCACTCGCTTCATAGACGCTTCTTGCGCATGCATGCGGTTGTTGAAGTTGGCTTCTATAGCTTGACGACGTCGTTCATAGTGGCATAAGCCATCACGAAGAAGGTGTCCAATACCAACGAACTCATCAAGTGTAACATAGGCATGATCACCTTGAACTTCACCATGGATTTCCTCA
Source organism: Poa pratensis (assembly GCA_947311845.1). Classification (NCBI taxonomy): domain Eukaryota; kingdom Viridiplantae; phylum Streptophyta; class Magnoliopsida; order Poales; family Poaceae; genus Poa; species Poa pratensis. Next base: position 16,898,002 of record CAMZMU010000111.1, read on the forward strand.
TCCGAGATTGAGCTTCCGTTTGTACTTCCCCTAAACATTTTTTCAAGAAACAAGTGAGATGTGCGGTAAGGAAAACCAAGACAAACTATATCCCAAGTGTAATGTGGCTTGAGAGGAGAGTATCCAGTTCTAACACCCAACACACACACACTTATGAGGATAAGAATGTATAAAGTGGCAAACGAAACAAACAAACAAACCCGCCGACAAGTATATTGTCAAAGGTAGAGAAAATCCACAATGATCAAATTACCAAAGAAACTCCAACCACAAAGTATCAAGAAAACACACACAAAAGTGAAATGATGGGGTTGTGCGACCAAAAGGGCGAGAACTCGAAGCGAAAGGAACCTAACGAAGACTACGTGCTCAATTGTCACACAACGCACGAAGGACGCTAGTTCAATTGCTTTGAATGGGCAACGGATTTGCACAAGTGTCGAACCCGCACACTCACTTTGGCGGTTCAAGCTTTGTCGCAACCTACAAGAAATGGTTCTTGGCACCACTTGATTCTTTTTCCTTTCGTTTTTCTCTTTTTTTTTTGATTTTTGCTTTTTGACGATGATTCCTTCAACTTTTGCTAGTGCCAAGACCTCTACTCGATACACACTCGCCGATACTTTGAGACACTCACTCGGAACAACACAAGTGCAATGCCCGCAATATAAACGAACTAGTCCGATAGGTCAAGGTACGCAAAAGGAAGAAGGGCTCACAACGGAATCCGATGACGGGGAAGAGTCGAGTCCTTGGCGGCGTCGTCGCTTGGCGTTGAGAAGGCGCTGCGGAAGCTTGTCGATGTCGTAGACGTGTGGTACACACCAGCGAAGGACCCAAACAACAAAGGAGAATTGCCAAAACGAACCGAGGTAGAGAAAAATTTCTGAAAAATTTGGCCCTGGCGGTAGTACCGCTTAAGCCGGCGGTAGTACCGCTGTCGACTTTTCTGCTCGAATTTTGTGCGATTTTGGGCTCCAAAACTTTCTCGAATCCGTGGGAAAATGGCAAAATTGAGGCTAAGGAACGCAAACAAAGGTGGAGGGGGTACTAAAGCAACAGATCCGTGGATCAAAACTACCAAAAACTCATCAAATCGACCAAATCGATCGAATCCCAAATTGGCTATTTTTGGTGGAAATTTTCGAATTTCTCAAAACGAAGAAAAATTTGGTGGATTTTGGTGGAAACACAAATCAAATCCGTGTCAACCTAGAGCTCTGATACCATATGATGCGGGTTGGTCTCGATTTTCACGGATTTGTGCGGAGGGGAGGAAGAACACGAAGAACACGCGAAGAACGAAGAACACAAAAGAGGGGAAATCAAACATACAAGTGTAAATAGCAAGTAGCAACCCGGCAAGACTCGATTGGTAACAAATCCCCGTGGGCAGCCCCCAATCCTCCTCTCCCAAGCACACCTTACTCTTAGGATTGTTTGTCCAATTGGTCAATCCAACCAATCCAACCTAGCCACCTAAAGATGGAAGATTAGCAAGTAATCGCAACTACAAGCGGAGCCTTGGTATCCACGCAGGGATCTTCTCCTCAAGAGGAGGCCTTGGTTCATCTCCACATGTGGAGGTCTTGATTCATCTCCATAGGAGGAAAGAGACACTTTGAGAAGAAAGAGAAAGGCTCTACTTTAGTTCCCAAATCATAGTCTAACCCTAGATCTAGTCCAAGGGTGCCTTAAATAGTCTAGATACGAAAAGAGCTCAACGGAGGAGGCTTCACAGCAGATCTGGCGAGCAGTCTCCCGCACTGGCGGTAGTACCGTTGGGATAGCCGGTGGTACCGCCGGTGCGGGAGGGCTTCACTTCATCCCACGCCCCCGGTACTGTCCAGTACCGCCGCCGGTGCCGCTGGCGGTACCGGGTAAGGTGTCCGACAGGGGGTTTTGGCGGTAGCACGTGGCGGTAGCGATCGCTGCCGCTGAGGTGGGCGCTGGTCCTTCCCACGCTCGCGGTACCAGGCGGTACCGCTGCCGATACCGCTGGCGTGGGGCTGGTTCGGCCTGCCTGGACCAGGGGCGGTAGTACCGCTTGACCTGGCGGTAGTATCGCCGCCTGGGAGGTTCTTCTCCATCTTCTCTTCCTTCTTCTCTTCCACGCGTACGCCTTGGATGAACTTGAGTCTTGGGCTTCCTTGGCATCTTCCCGGTTGTCCGTACTCGTCGTATCAACCCTAGCATAACAAAAGGGTAGATGCTCAAGTAGTATACCATCCAAAGGAACACGAAGTGGGTTCTCGTAGAGGAATGAGTTCACCTTTGAGTTCGATGACGACATGGGATGTGTTAAGGGTCTTGACATGGTGATGGTCGTGACCAGGGCTACATCAGATTTGTGGGGATTGGGTGTTCACCAAATCCCCTCCTATCTCCATTCTTCCCATATCCTAAAATACCCTTGGAGTAAACAAGGCCTGAAACGATTCAGAAACCATGTGTAAATTGCTGCAGGGAATCCGAATTTGTTAATTCATACAACCCTCTAACGAAAGATGTGTGGTCCGTATGTGGTATCTGTCCTGGTGTCCTGCGCTAATAAGTAATGACCCAAAAATGTCTCATGCAGCTGATGCAAGCCGGGGAAATAAAATACCGATGTCAGGTACTGTGCTGGTATCCTGTGCCAATGACACAAAAATATCTCATGCATGCAGCTGATGCAAGCCGGAGAAATAAAATACCAAAAGTCTGCAACTGCAACACATGATCAGTGGCTTCACCAGTAGAGCTATGGTTGGCATGCCCCGAAGAAGAATGCCCACGGAGATCATCTTTTGTCTGACAAGGAAGATGGATGTTGATTTGATTGGACGATGGATGTTGATTCTCGTTACGTATCTGCGCTTCCACGTCCTGGGGACAGGAGCGCTCCGGTACATTGGAGCTGTGCAAACGGATCCGTGGTCATTCTTTTGTATTAAACACATAGAAGGAGTGTCAAGCGACACATAGAAGGAGTGTCAAGCGACACATACAACGCCGCGGAGCGGCTCCACTCCTGTTAACAAGAGGTGACAGGTCCTCAACAGGAAAAACGCTTACTCTCCCGTTTGCAACCACAGGGACGATGGCTCCGGGAAGCCAAAAGCATCACTACGAAACAGCCTAGCTAGCCGCCACTGAGAGAATTCTTCCTTGATCTTCTTCTTGATGGTGTCCACTGCCGGCGCCACACCATTGAAGACGACGTCGTTTCTATGACGCCACACGCACCAGAACACCAATATGATCCGTGGTCATTCTGAATCAACATCCTAGCACTCCTAGCAGACATCGGATGGCACATCTGAACTGACCAGACCATAACATAGATGCCAAGGTTAGGTACTTGGTAGGTTGGACTTGTGCTCAAACCCACCCAATTAATATGAACTCGACCTTGCATTGCTAACACCATGAGCTGGACTTTACACTATCGGTTATTGTTTTTTGGTTCCCAAACCCTCTAAGATTTTAAAAATGCACTTGTGATTCTCAAACAAACTGAGACATGGAAATACAAGTTGTTCAATTACCGCATGACTCCACAATTCATGCGTTCCAAAACGGCGACAGACATGTGTTTTTTTTTCCGAAATGTGTTACCTGAGGAGACAAATTCTGAATCCTGATAACTGCAGATTGCAGACAAAGGAGAGCAATGATTAGCAGAGGCAATGATCGATTCTGGGTTCTAGATCTATCCGTGAGTCGTGACTGAACTAATCGCCCCCCTCGTCGGGCATCATCAGTCTATCACGGTTCGTTTTCTGCCAGGTAGGGGAGGCATATAGATTTATGGTATTTCCTGTTGCGGCCTCATGGTGATGCCACAGTAGCTGTCTTTTCAGCCTGCGAAGGAAAAGCAGGATAAAAACCCGTTCTAATCGTGTATGCAGTATGCATACCATAAAGTGTTTCCTGAATGTACTACTCTTTAGTCAGCTGCTTGTCCTAACTCCTAAAGTGCACTGCTGAAGAAATAAAATATGAAGTCCTCAGATACAACCTCTGTATTCTCTTGCAGAGTGCCTTGCCAAAATATTCAGTGAGCTGTACCAAAAATTGAGAATAGACACGCCTAGTAAGGCTGGCCAAAATTCAGGACTGTTGGGATTCTCCTGGTTGATATACATCAAGTGGTAACAATCACAAATTTACATGTGTGATTGTGCTGTAGCTGCGTGCTTGTTTTCTTCGGAAGAGAGCACAGTCGCAGTTGTTATGAAGAAGCTGAGAGGCAGGTACCCTACCGTCTACAGCTCGATCAGAATTACCCTCAACTGCCCAGGAATGACAGTGCAATGACGATCATACACTCTTATGTTGTGCGTAGCGTAGGAGCATTCACGGCAGAGGCCTCCTGCATATCTGCATCCCCAGCATATTAACCCGGAAAGTACTAGTCCCAACTCCCAAGTCGCAACGTCAAAACCTCGATACTTCCACGAGTTTACCCACACAGTGCATTAACGGAACACGGGCAAAAGTGTGGTTGGTGCATCGATTTGTTGCATTGGTCGATTGGGCTATTGCTGATGATACAGAGCAACAGAACAAGATGATGGAAATCCAGAGGCCTGAATTTGGCTAGCTCTGTAATCTGGGGGCAGTTGCTCGCTCATGATTTCCTACTGCGGGCAACCGGTAACGCGTAAACGGAACTGAAGATAAATTAGAAATCGGGGCATCAAACTGGTGAAGTATTGATAAACAACATGAGATTTTCAACTGTGGCAGGTCGGTTCAGACAGTGACCATCGAAGTGCAAAGGTGCCTGCCCATTATATTCCACACTGACACGGCAGCGTAATTACTGCAAGAGTGGTTAGGATAACTCCATATAGTAATGACAATCTTAGCTAATCCTTAACTAATCATCATTTGAATCTGGACACTCCATATGGCACCCCAGCCATCATTTGAAAACTGGCCAGTTGATCCAGCCCCATCGCTAATTTGGCAGTGGCGGCAACTGCTGACAGCGACAATATACCACTCTGGCCAATTGAAACTTTTGATAGTACAGTGTTGATCCTTGTTGGCCGCTCATGGCCTCATGCCTGCATTGTTTTCTACTACATGCGTGTGTTGTACGAGTAGAATATGCTAATGTCAACTTAGCACAAGTCGTAATACATAACCCAATAAATGGAAAATATCCCTCCCCTACAATAGAATTCTTTCTCTGGAGCTCATATAAAAGAATCTGTTCGTCGCCCTACATCGGCGTCATGACCACGACGTCTAGCCTTTATCCAGGCATATTATACACATGCGAATTTATAACTTCAATCATCTCCTCTATCGGCAGATTGAAATACATCGCGTTCTTTTCGCCGGCAGTACGGAACAAAGTTTGTGGACTTAATCAGGACAAAACAACAAAACAATAACGTGATTTGGTTTAAATCGACCAATGTCCATCTGACAACATGTTCGGCTAGATTAAACTACCCGGATCGAAACGAAAATCTAATGGAATACACAACGATCGGGGGACTGATTAGAGCTGAGCAAGCACGGTAGCCATTGTGGAGCCGACAACCAGGCCTAAATTAAAGGATGTGTGGACTGCTGGTAACTGCCACCTAGCTCTCCTTCTCTCCCTATATATATACCCTTCCCATGTCACACCTCGAAGTGCAACTAAGACCACGAGATCGAGCTTCTCCTCCTCCTCCTTCCAAGTAGGAATTTCCACGAGCATAATCTGCTAGTGTTCAAGTTCGTCCTCGGAGATGTCGACCAACTCGAGATCGAACTCCAGGGCGAACTTCTCGAGCGAGATCCACGACATCGGGACGGCCCGGAACTCCACCACGCCCAACATGATGTACTACAGCGAGAAGTCTATCGCAGACTACTTCCCTCCTCACCTCCTCAAGAAGGTGAGGCAGATCACACATGCATCATATATATACAACTGTCGCTAGCTGCACAGCGTGATGGTTACCTGGTTCAGACTTGTCTAGCTCTTGATCAGTTAGGATTAATAATGCGCATGTTTGCACTGCAGATGGTGTCGGAGGTGGTGTCAACGTTCCTGCTGGTGTTCATGACCTGCGGTGCGGCGGCGATCAGTGCCAGCGACCCCACGCGCATATCGCAGCTGGGCCAGTCGGTCGCCGGCGGTCTCATCGTGACCGTCATGATCTACTCCGTCGGGCACATCTCCGGCGCGCACATGAACCCCGCCGTCACCCTATCCTTCGCCGTCTTCCGGCATTTCCCATGGATTCAGGTACGTACGCAACAGTACACAGCTCAATGGTGCATATATATATGCACAAGCTGGCAAGTGCCTAAATCATTTAGCCACAAAAGTCATCCTACTAATTACCTTCTTTCACTGTATCCCAATCTGATCTTTCCAAGGAAGATGTACACAAACACCACACTATCCATCACCGATTGGGTATAAGTCGCATGCATAAGAATACCCGTCACTTTGTTTTGTCACAGCCACAATGCTCCGTCAGTCAGCTAGCCCTGATCGACGAGATAACAGTTGCTTCAGTATTTCGAGAACCGTTTTAAAATTGGCTGATTTAGTCATGGCCACAAATTGTTTACTCACGTGTACTTTTCAAGATGTTGTCATGGACGTCACACTGCCAAAATTTAATCGCTGCTTAAGGCGTGGACGGCAAATTATTCAGTCGGTCTAGCTTGCGGCCTTATCTATAATCCATATATAACTAAACAGAGTCAAAAGCAAGGGGTTTTCTTGGGTATATGCTCGTGTAACTTGTTGTCCGGACCAACCAATGGTGTACCTTTCATGGGAGGTATTTATACACCAAAATGACCGATAGATGCTCCATAAGGAACCTAAGATATCTCTTCTTTTCGTTCTGAAACTCTTATACGTACCTCCTAGCTTCTCTCCTCATATGTCCCTTTCGTTGTCGATTCGTCAAGCTTAGCTAGGTAGCTGGAGTTTGTTCGAAGCGATTAGCATTATTAGCATCACATAGTATTAGGCATGGCAATACGTTGGGCACCAAACTAAAGCTCGATCGAATATCAGATGTGTGAAAAGCTATATCTCGCCGGCGATAGTTATGTTAGTGGCGGGAAAGCATATATATGCGTGGATCGATCACGATCGGTCCACGGGCCGAGGGCACTAGTAGTAGCTATTAGCACTAATTTTGCCACACCAACCGACCGGGTTAACACTGAAACATCACTTTTAGTTCGAGGCAGCATCCCAGCATTTTCACCGTGTGTTTATCAATTAGTATCCGGCTCTAGGTAGAAGACTAGAAGACGACCGCCTTTACATGTGTCCCCGCCACGGGATCGATTTCTCCGTGCGAGTGCGAGCGCACGTTGAGCCTAGCTAGTTGGTTCGTCGAGGCTCTGGATCGACAAAGGAGTCACAGGACCCGGCCGGGGTAGCCTTGGTGCTTGAGGGTTTGAGAGTGATGTGTGTGCACGGCGAGGCATGCATCATGTGCCATATATTCATTCGATCGGGATCTTGGCCGGACAACCGCAGCAGGCAGCACGGCCATTCGATCGGCACCCAATTCCGGCCAGCCGGCCGGCCTACTTGCTTGTTCATGCATGGTAGTACTAGCAAGCTAGCCGCGCACATATTCACTTTCACCATCGATGAGGTTGACAAGAACCGATTCTAGATGTATATATGCTGGGGTGAACTAAGACGTGCATCTGTGCTGTTGAATATATAACGATATGCTCGTGATTGCCAATTAATGCATGCAGGTTCCGTTCTACTGGGCATCGCAGTTCACGGGCGCGATATGCGCGTCCTTCGTGCTCAAGGCGGTGCTCCACCCCATCACCACCATCGGCACCACCACGCCGTACGGCCCGCACTGGCACGCCCTCGTCATCGAGGTCGTAGTCACCTTCAACATGATGTTCGTCACCCTCGCCGTCGCAACGGACACCAGAGCGGTGAGTCACTTGACATAATTTAGATGATTTGTCGATCATTTGATCTGCTGTAAAAAACCACAATGGTTGCTGACTTTATATTTCCTTTTTGCATGCAGGTGGGTGAGTTGGCCGGGTTAGCTGTGGGTTCCTCGGTTTGCATTACGTCCATCTTCGCAGGGTAAATAATACTACGCGCGTTTTAGATTAACATCCCGTCTAGCTACTACATACACGCATGCATGCCGGCTATGAATATGCTACAAAGACTTGTTTATTAATTTGGTCAAATTAATCACCACTTGGCTCTTGGCAAACAAGGGAAACGCCAAGCCCAACGAGCTGATAGCATTCTTTGATGCAACAACCAAATTAATTAGGTTAGTAACCTTGACGATGGTTAGACGAATTTGACCATATCCCCTTCATATATCTTATGAAAATGGAACAAGGGTCACGTTAAGTTGCACTGAGCACACATGCATCAGGATCACATCATATATAGCTACATATGACGGTAATTAACAATGATAAATACAAGCATGTGCATGTATAAGTAAAGTGACCAAAACTGAGACGCGAGGGAAAACCATTATCGAGTGCAGGGCAGTGTCAGGTGGATCGATGAACCCGGCGAGGACGCTGGGCCCGGCGCTGGCGAGCAACGACTACCGTGGCCTCTGGATCTACTTCCTTGGCCCCGTTATGGGCACGCTCTCAGGCGCCTGGACCTACACCTTCATCCGCTTCGAGGACCCGCCCAAGGACGCGCCGCAGAAGCTCTCCTCCTTCAAGCTCCGCCGGTTGCAGAGCCAGTCTGTCGCTGCCACCGACATCGACGATGAGCTCGACCACATCCCGATCTGATCAGCGCAGCGACGGCGGACTAGACCGTGTTGTCAGCCGTGTGTTGTCGTCGCTAGCTACATGTGTCGTGTATGTGTGTCACTTGTGACGGTATGTCGGGGAATACGTGCGTGCACACATGTGGCATCCATACGTGGTGTGCGAAATTAAGATTGGGGTACCTCTGCAATCGATCGCAAGTGTGTATGCTTGCGCATATGCCAAATGTATCTCTCCTGCAGTTGCAGTACATAATACATCTCTCTGGCTTTCGTTCTCAAACAAACAGAAATTATGTTGTTTTTCATCTTTTTTTCTCTTTCTTTTTTTCTTTGAAACGGGCAAAAGCTTTGCCTTTTCATTGATTAAGAAGTGTAAACGAGAGGTATCAAGTTACAACCTCCGGAGTGGCTAAACAACAAGAAGCGACATGTGAGTACTCTCCCGACATTAAGTTAGACAAATGTTTTGCGCCCGCAATACTCCAGTTCGTCGTTTCTTCTTCTATTTTCGAGAGGACGATGCTAGAAGAAGTGTCAACGTGCCGAAGACGCAAGCATTCACTCGTTCCAGAGTTGCCAGGACACAGGAATCATGAGGGAGGCAAAGCCCTTGCCGGTAGATCCGACACCCTCCACTAGCTTCAACCACCACACTTTGAAGGAAGGATAACCACCCAAAAGGAAGTGTCGATGTCGTGAAGCCATACGAGCGAACGCAACTTATTCTAATTTTTTATTTCTAAGATGTTTTCAGGCTTTTTCCGATAAAGAGAGTTTTATTAACTCAAATGTTAAATCAAGGCGATACAAGAGGAAAAAATTACACTCATCCTCTATATAACAAGATGCACACAACTGAAAACAACGAAAAGTAGTATGATCAAACCCATATGACAAAAGATAAAAAAACCTAAGGTCCAGGAGCCCGCCATCCATGTTGGATTGAAACACCATTGGCCGCTCACTCCCCTTGCATACATGCCTCCAGAAAAAGTACATACCTTTGCAGTTGGTACCAAGTACAGATTCAGTGCCTGTAAGAGTATTTGACCTGTAATGCTGAGGGAATTTTTTTTTTTCCAAACACAACATGATACATGGGAAGCCAAAAAGTTGCCACTCCACAAGGATATATGTTTTTAGATTCAAGGGTATTAACTCATTACCAAAAATTGTAACACTCCGGTGTTGAAACAAATTTTACAACAATAATAATAGGCCAACCTACTCGAGTGTTACATTCAGAAAGCAAATGTCTGAGAGCTTGTTTGGCACCAAATGAAATGAATGCCATCATTTCATTTCATTTGTTAAGTGAAATGAGATGGTTAGGTATAGGAATTGACATAACATATAATAGACATTTGATGAAAATCCAAATGAAATGACATGTCCAATTCCATAACAGCCAAACAGGTTAAGTATGGAATCACAAATTAATTCCATGATTCCATCTCAATGATGAATACCAACGACCTCTAATTGTCTCATCATGATGACAGAAACAACATTGTTACTCATATGCAATTTAAGCTTCAAGGGATTGTCTTTTCATAAATTGACCTCGTGTCTTAGCAATCATAAAAAGATAAGGATATTTAACAGGAATTTCAATCTTTCTTATTATTGATTGGTGCATCCACATGGACTAAGACTATAGGAAAGGCCCTTGTTCCCAATGGTATTTTATATGCCGACGGCTTTTGACGGCCGTCAGCATATATGTCCATATGCCGAGCGGTTTTAAAAAGCAGTCGGCAAATACATAGATATGTCAAGGGTGGCCGTCGACATATACAAGTCATCACATATTCGTAGATATGCATGCCGAAGCTGGTCGTCGGCAAATAAGAAGCCAAAGGCATATACCACTACCATGTGACATTAGCGTCGTCCATTTCAGAGGAGCCTAACGGTGATTGCTCGTATGCCGACGGCCAGGCCATCGGTATACACAAAAATTAAACATTTTTTGAGTTCTACTTTTATTTCCAATGGGCGTAGTTATGTTAGCTTTTGATTTTTTTGTTGCATGGTATTTTAATTTTTCCTACGACTAGGTCACATAAATTGACATGTGCGAGTATGTTTTTCATTTTGGGTTTTTTAATTTCCTATGCCACGTGTTTTTTTTTTTATTTTTTTTGAATTTCCTATCTCGTATTCCAATTGTGCTCAAAACGGCTCTTGGCACTCTAAGTGCAGAACCTTCTTGTGTGTTAACTGCCGTCAGTGAAGCGGGTCACACTTGGATATTGCATAATTCCACCTTGGTCAAACCCTGACCTGCAGGGCCCTCGTCGTCTACATAATGTAGATCAGGCCATCAAGCCAACGATATACAAGCTATAGTCGTTTAGGTTTAGTGATAGTTGTATGTGTAGCTAGTTGCTTGATCTTGCTAGTTGTATGCTTATGATGTTGTCCTAACATGTTGTTCTAGTTTGGGATTTGATCCTGGTCTCAAACACTTAGGCCTTCTTTCGATTATAGGATTTTGAGAGCAATGGAATAGGAAAAGTAGAGGATTTGGGTGGATGACATCTCCAATCCTATGGAACGGCAAACCACGGGAATTGAAAAAGAAGAGCCTTTGGCTACACCATAGGAATAGCAGAGGAATTCTATGCATTAAAATACTAATTCTTCTTGAGTTTGGGCATTCGAACATCTACAGGGCAGTACATGAAGTGACGATGTGCTATTTTTTGGCTGGCAGGCAACGAATCAACGCTGCCTGTTCTGGCGCGAGAGCTCAGCGCGTGCTCTATTTCCGCTAGGAATATTTCCTATAGCTCAGACATAATGTTTAGAATCCTCCGGAATGAGCACTTTAGGAACCCAATCCTCAGGAATTTCGGGTCTCAATACTTTGATTCAAACACGTTCCAGAGGAAACAATCCTTAGGATTGAAATCCCGTGAAAAGCCTTTGAAATTCCTGCGATCCAAAGGAGGCCTTCGTGATTCAATCTACGTGTATTTTTGCAATGAAAATTGATTTACGACTATTGTGATTTATATGAATGTTATTTTATCTTCATTTTCCTATATTTTTTTGTCATATTAATCAAGTATGCCGACGGCATTGCCCTCGACATACTAGGATACACGCGAGCCACCAGCTGAAGCACATGTCCATGTATGCCGACGGTTTGGCCCTCGGCATACAGCTCGCATACATGTGAGTCGCCTGCTGCAGCGATGTGTTTGTGTAAGCCGACGGCCTGGCCCTCAGCAAAAACCCCAACGTCATCAAACGGACGTTATATGAACCTTTATTTACCGAGCGAAACTTTGGCCGAAGGACACATAAACCTTTGGCATACATTAATATGCCGACGGTTTCATGTATGCTGAGGGCCACGCGCTAGCTGCCGACGGAGAAATGCCAACGGCTCTATGCTGAGGGCACATCTCGACGGCTTGTGACACTCGGCATACAACACGTTCCATTTAGTGTAAATAGCATACCAAGCTTGTAACCTACTCCTTGGAAGGTCTCACCTAAACGAAATATTTGTAGGGGATGTCCCCCGGTACTTCCAGGTTTCAATTAAATCTGAATGCAATTCCACACAAACTTTTTCATGTATAAAGTATTGGTGGTGCGCTTGATAGCCGTTTTGAACTTAATTTCTTCATGAACAAATGTTATAAATTAACATATCTTATTACTTAGGGCCTGTTTGGATTCCCGTTTTATTTTACGAACCGAATACCCCCCCCCCCCCCCCCCCCCCCACACACACACAAGCCGTATTTTCAGCGGCTTGGATTTTCCCCTGTTGTTTTGGCTATTAAACGAGAATCCAAGCGGGGCCTTAGTAGTGGATTTTCCCCTGTTGTTTTGGCTATTAGCCCTCAGCTTTTCCCCTCCCGGTGTCGTCCTCGCGCGGGGCGGCGCGGCGCCGGGCGGTGCGTACAGGCGGCGGAGGTCTTCGGCTGCAGGGTCTTCGGCGGTTCTCGGCTGCAGGGTCCCTGCGCTGCGGGTGGCAAGCGCGGCGGCAGCGCCGCCGTTGGTGGCGCGGGTGGTCAGGGGTGGCCACGGCCCTGCAGGCCCAGATCTGGGCCCATCAGGCTCGATCTGGGTCATGGCGGGCCAGGCTCGACCCTGCCACCCGGTTTGACTGAGTTGCGAAGCTGGTGATGGGAGTGACGGCGACGACAATGCGCCCGCTGCAGCGTGGCGGCGGGAGCTTCACGGACCCGCTTGGGTCCGGCCGGGCCTTTTGGAGTTGAACTTGAGGATGGCGGCGACACTGGCCTATGTGCAGCAGCGTAGCAGCGGAGACTTCACGGACTCTTCCAGAGCCCGGCCGGGCCTGCCCGGCCTAGTGTGTCTCTGCTGCCGCGTCCGGTCGGCACCCGCCGATGGCGGTGGAGGACGTCCTCCAGGTGGCTGTGTTGCTGCCGCCCTCCGGCTCCAATGGTGGCCTGATGTGCTCTTTCCTGCTGGGTCCGGTCGGCTACCGTCTATGGCGGTGGAGGCTGGTCCCTCCCGCGCGGGTGTGGTGCTGTCGATCCCTGTCTATGGCGGGGTTTTCTCAGTTCGGTCGGCCGCTCAGCTCTTGCCATGGTGATACGACGATCGTGGATTCAATTCTGTGGTGGCGTTTGTTGGTGGACGGCAAGATGGGTGGAGCGCTCTGGATTGTGGGGTCGGGAGAAATCCCTGTCATCTTGACACCGATGTGGTGACGTTCGTGAGTGTCGCTGATCCTTCTTGAAGGGCGTCGGGTGTGCCCTTCCAATACATGTCGCGTACCGGGGGAAACCCTAGGACTAGTCCGGGCAGCAGCGTGTCATCGTTTTCCTTCTTGGAGGTGTTGCTTGGTACGCGGCGATTTGGAGTGTAGGATAGTGGTGGGAATCTGCTGGAGAGGACGCAGCGGTTGCGAGTCACTTTTGTTTTCGTGGATCCGCCGATGTCGGCATTGTTTCTCTTGTTTTTCGCTTTCTTTTTTTCTTCTTTTGGGCTTGCTTGTGCTGTTTGCCCCAGCAGTGGTGTCACGTTGTGTTGGGTGGTTGCTATATTAATATAGCGGGGCGCAAGCCTATTTCGTCGAGTAGTGGTCGTGAAGTGTAGCTTTCTCATTTGGTAGCGATGAGTCCATAAAAACGAACATCAAGTGAACAATTGGTGGTGATTCCGTGGCGTTATCTCTTGTTCTTATCTAACCAAAACGTCCTACAGTACATGCTTATTCTTATACTGCTACATCCGCAACAGATAGAAGAAGCATATAGAACTCGTCCCCGTTTCCATGTCTTTTTTTGCCTTTCTCATTTAGTTCCAGGTCCAACTTCCGTTTCGAAAAAAAGGTTCCGGTCCAACTGAGTAGGCTAATGATGCTGTAATCATCCCGTCATTATCCTTGCATGCTAACTAACTAACTAAGGATGTAAATCTCGCAGGAGTAAGAAAAATCATATCACCTTTTTGTCAATAAAAAGGCCACGATCAATTAGGAGTAGCTAGCTACCTAGCAAGTTGTGGCTGAAATATGTTATATGTTTTTTATGATATTTGCAATGACATCAATACAACTTTCTAACAAGCAAGAGGGTCATGATTTCTTACCAGTGTGGGCTCACAATTTTGTGAAGATATTTATACACAATCGTCGTGGTGATGCACCTTTGTAACGAGAACAAGTAAAAATTGACCATATAAAGGTTGTTTCACATATAAAAGTCAAATGTTAGTTTGCGAGTTTATTCCACTTTTTACCTCGTGCATTTGCGACATAAGTTACTCTATTTAAGAATTAATACCACTTTCACCCCTAAGTTGTTACAAAGGGAAGGCCTACAATGTGATACTCATACCGAACAGCGGCCGCCTCTCCTCTAAAAAAACCTAGCTCCATCCTCCATCCCGGTCGGGCAAACGATGGGTCGCCTCCTCTGCTTGCCGTAGAGGGTGAGGTTCGCTCGGCGCCGTGATTGGGTACCTACGATTAGTGTTTTGTGATATTGCGGTGGCGCTATTTAGTGGCGGTGACAACACTGTCCAGTAATGGAATCTCGGTTTCAAACCCATTTTGTCGGCGTGGTTGACGGCGTTGAGGATCCAGTAGGTCTATGTCGCCCGGGTTATACTCTGGTTTTGTGTGGTGTTGGTCTGATCACTGGTTTGTTCACCTTGTCGGCAGCATTTTCGTCTTGTAGCCATTGTGAGTACGTTGTTCCCACCGACGGGCGTACACAGGGTGAGGCATCGGCTCCCACCGGCCAGTCCAACCTGATCGTCAACGCAGATCGGGGCGCTTCCCCTATCAATTCAGCTTCTCCCTCAGATCCCGTCGTATGCGGCCGGTGGCTACTGCGGCGATTTCTATGGGTAATATCCATCTATAGGTCCGTGTGGATGACTCACTTACCGCTGTGTCATTCTTCGTTTTCTCCTCTGGTGATGGGATGACGACCAAATAAGCGGTGACAAATTCATACGCAGAAGGTTTTCCTGATATATTTCTAAGTTTTATAAGACTATATTTCTATAATTGTTCCTAAGAAGCACCACACCGTACCCGCAAAAAGAGCACCGCGCCGGGATCGAATGTCAACGAGCTGTTGGCTAAACGACTCAGACCAGATTTGTTATAAATGATAGGCATATAAACAACGAACGAAAAAGAATCAAACCAAACGGGGACACGAGATTTTTAACGTGGAAAACCCTTCCAATGAGGAAGAGGAAAAACCACAGGCGCCAGCCAACAAATTTTCACTATAATCGGGTGAGGTTACAAATGCCGGGGATTTACAACATGCGACTTATCCGAATCGGCGGCTTACATGAGGTATATATAGCGGTGCAAAACACTAAGTCGGCTGGAGTCCGACTCAACAACGATTTGCTCCACTCGGCCCAAGCCTCCGGTGACGGGTCTCGCTCCGCTCCATCTGAAGATAGGCTTTATATTTATATGAATTTGGATCAAATCAAAATAACATGAGCCAGCCTCCTTCCCACATGTAGTCCACATATACCTGACAAGTGGGTCCATATAAAATATTCTGCAATCTTTACTATTAAACGGGAGTTGGACGTACGTTGGTAGTCCCTCTTGTTTTCTGCCAAAATTTTCTGCCATCCCACGGCCGCACGATCTCGATCGATCGCCTCTCCTCTCGCGTCCGGCCGCCAGCCCCTACCCTCATCTCCTCTCTCTTTCCTGTCACATCGCGCCGCCGCCGCCTTGCCCAAGCACCTCGCGCCGCCCCCCAGCGCCCGTCTGGCGCCGCCACGCGAGTGACCACTGGCGCCAGCTCCCGCGCCCTCCTTGACATTCTGCAAGGCCGCCCAGCGCCGCCACGCGAGTGACCACCGGCGCCAGCATCCGCGCCCTCCAGCACCTGGGACCTCCTCGCCCGGATCCCATCTCGATCTGGAGCTCCACCCCGCTGCCGCCCGGAGCCTTCACGACCCAGCACCGCCGGCCTCCCGCAGCCCACCCTGCAGCTCACCGGCCTCCCGCACCCAACCCATCATTTCGCTCGCCGGCCTGGAGGCAGCTCACTCACCAGATCGACTGCAGCCGCCGCTTCAAGCGGACGATGACGCCGTCGACCTCATCATCTTCTCTGCTACAAGGGGGGACGCCGCCGTCCTCTACACACTACCTAAAGGTCCTGCTCGACCCCGCCCTCCACGCCGGCCGGATCGATCTGCAACCAATAATCAAGATGCAAATCAGCCCGAGGCTGCTCCTCAACTCGCGCCCAAGCACCTACACACGGAAGTAGCCACGGTAAGATCCACAGTCCGGACCCACACCCTCCATTCGATTCTTTCCCCTGTTGGTGATTGTGAGCAAGCGTACTTTGTTTAGATCGATTGGAAACGGCAGATGCCTACCAAGCTTTCTTATCTTTAGTTGTTTGCTGCTGCTAATCATGCAACATTTTCAGCTTGTGCAAGGCAATGTAGTCCTTCTCAGATGTGGTGCATGCTAGCACAAGGCTTCGACGACGACGACTGCCTCCTTCCGCTTGCACCTCCGCTACTACAAACCCCTCCACTGGTGAGCTCCCTTCTTCCCCGTTAAACATGTAAACAAAGCATGCGTGTTTGGATGGATGGAAATCCATGAAAAAGTTTAGGTACTTGTTGTTGCTGCTGCATGCGTTCTTAGCCAGCAGATTATTGATTCAGTCTTACGAAGTGCATTATATAAATTCTGCGGAGGAGTAGATTATTGTCATTATTTTGGAGGTCCAAAGCAGCGACAATTTTATTTCATCTTCCAGGCATTGTGATTATCTATATGGAACTGACATAGTAATTTGACCCCTTCATAAAATGGTACTATTTTGAATTCAGGAAGCATATGATTTCTAACACTGCTCTTTTAGGGTAATAGATGCAATAAGGCTTACCTAGCAAAGATTAGTTGGCATAATCTGCAAGAGTTTCGGGGGCAGTTGATATCTTTGGTACTTTTTCTTTGGCCACACCTGCTTAAATTTTCAAGGTTCTGTTGTTGCTCATGTATTTAGTGGTTAAGAACAATAAATTGTTTCTCGAACAATTTGAATAGGCTGATACTACTTCTGGAATTTCGTCAATCAGATTGTTATATGGAGCTTGTGTTCATAAAACTGAAAGGCGTTTTGATAGCACCTTTTAGTGCCTCCACTTCCTGCCCATCGCCTCCCAAACGCCGGGGTATTCTACATCTTTATGTTCTACATGTTCTAGCCGGCTCCTAATTGCTTGTGGTGCATGTTAGGGAGAGTTGATACCATGTATTGGCCGCTCCACCAAGGAGCCGAGGCAACCTCAACTTTAGCGATTCAAGAAAGGGAGAGATGCAGGAGCTCTGGCGTAGATGCAGTTACAAGATAATGCAACTACAACTCGCAGGCAGGCTGGATGCTGCAATGGCACTCACTAGCAGGTTTTTATCTTCCCTTCTGGCCTTTTAACTCATGGATGATCGTTGTTCCTTTACATCAAAGGTGTTTGGTGGAAGTCTCACGTTAAAACAAATCAATGAAATCTGCATCCACACCACTCAAAGAAATTATCTGAAACCAACAAGTCGGGTTCACTTGCAGTTAGCTCGTGAGGTCCAAGCACGCTTGTCGTGAACAAATGGGCTAAACCTACGGTTCATTGAAGAGCTATGTACCAGGGTTGGTTGAACACTTTATAATGGGATGTCAAAGAACTTTTCAGTAAAACGTACAAACTGAATTCTGCATTTTACTAATTATGTGCTGTTTTTTCTTCTCTTACAGCTCAAGAAGATAAAGCTTGGAATATCTGAAATTTCTGGTAATGCACAACGTCTACTTTTGGAGGCGCTTCATTCGGGTGCACTTACAAAACCTCTGATGGCTACAAAATCCTCTATAAACAGATTGGATATTAGTACCCTACAGGAATTCATTTATGTAAGATTCAGTAATTTATCTCCCTAGCATTATTTAGTGAGAAAATGACTCCCTTTGACGGTTTACTCATGTTAAGAAAATGTAGGAAATTATACTTCTCCTAGGGTCGTTCTTGTAACATCCAGTGTTGAGCATGATTGGTTTGTTTCAATTGCAGAGCCCCCTCTTTCAGATCTTGATGTCAAACGTCATGAGTGTTCTTGGGAGGGGATAATTGATGCCAAGCAGATTCTCCAGTGAGACATTGCACTTCTCCTAGCATTATTCTTGAGGATGTATGCATATGTACGTACTTCTGTTATGCTTAACGTTGAACTTCCTGTGATCAGAATACACACATTGCACTTGCTTTCGAGGTGCTAGGCGGGTGGCGCCAAGGCAAAACTACAATGAGTGCGACTATGCTTCAGGTCTGTCTAACATACATTAAAGTGATATATTAATTTTGGATATACCCTATGTTGTTAACTCGTTGTTGCGTTTGTTTTACATAGTATGAGATGTACAACCTGTTTATTGAAATATATGGCCACTGGAAGGTAAGATAAATAAAACTTGCTGCTTTGTAAATGCTAATGGGAGGAGGGGTCCTTCTCTATTGATGTCATTGTATATTTTCTTTTTCTAATTTTCATGGTTCAAGTACAACTATTTCTTGGCTTCACTTCAGAAATAAATGACTGCTAAAATTTAGTTGAGATGGACGGGCGGGCTCCTGTGTTGCGCAGTGAATGCTGCAGGCGGGAATGTGCGCGCTCACATATTCCTCATTCGGTTTCAAACGTAGACCTTGGCTTCACTTCAGAAATATTCAATTTATGTAGAAGCTAATGAACTTAGTTCCAGTGCTACAATGCCTCTTTCGGTGATATATTACTATCCAACAGCTGGTGGATTTGTTTGTTTTAGGGAAGACCGGTATTGTGGGTAATTTCGGGGTATGGGCATGGTTTCTGATAATGACGTTTGGGGTATGTGCATAGTTTCTGATAAAACTGTCTGACTCTTGAGATTTCAACTTACGTGCATACCAAAGGAATTATTTTGCCATTTAGACAAATGATCATACTTTCCGTTCTGTGGCCAAAACTAAATAAAATTGTTTGTATTCCTAAAGTTTGCTGGATGACATGCGTATCTTTTAGTTTAGGATTCTGAATTAATTGAGCCTCTTCCCAAATTAGCCACTTCTGAGATACATTTGTTGCGATCAAGTCATGTTTTTAAGAGGCGGCAAACATTGTAACTTTTCGGCATTTGCCTTTATTGTTATTTGGAATCAATTGGGTGCGACTTCTCAATGCTCACAAATATTTGCCACATATTTCTTTTGCAGATTGCACACTCGCTCATTTGGTCAAGAGCTTCTATGGTTTCCTGCTCATCTCTATCTGTAAAATAAGATGTGTTGAAATAGTACGTTGTAATGAACCGATTATAGGGAAAAAGCATGCATTCCGCTGCTAATTATTCTTGTGTGAAACAACTTATATGATAGGGGATTGTACTCATTACAAAGTACTATTTGATTTGTGAGTGATTCATTTGACTGCCTATGATTCTCCGAATGACCTTGGAAGTTGTTTCTGGCAGCGTCTATATGGTTTTCATTGTGTTAAAAGTAACTTATATTGAAATCTGACTCGTGAATGATTGTTCTAAGCTGTGATGTGTTTGTTTACTATAAATATTCGCACTTCCAGGTTTTTACCTTTAGTTCCGTGTCAAATTTTGTCCATCTATCTGGCTATCAAGGATTGTTTCGTCAAATTGATTCAAGGATAAAGACCAGACTTGGAATGATCAACTGAGGTGTAATCACCAAATAAAACCAAGAGCAGAAAATGAATCTATTGATATTGGGTTGCACAGTACCGGTTAGGAAGCGTCCATGGAGTGCCCCAGCCTCTATGGTTAAGAAAGCACACGCATAATGAAATTTTTGATGAATGTTGCTTCCATATTTATTTACGTTTTCTCGTAACACCTCTTGTGTCATGTACTAGGGGAAACTACAACAACATTTTGATAGAGTTTAATAAAACTCAGCGACTGAGATATTATTTGAGTAGGGGACTACATAGTGGTGCAGTCGTTGGAGTGGGATGGCTACAAAGTACGATAACAACAAGGAAAAAGCTAGAAGTCCGTAGCAACGCACGGGCATTCAACTAGTATAGAATAATATCGATGATCAAAGTTTGACTAAAACAATGTCTAAACATCATTTTTTTGTATACTCCTTCCATTCCGAAATAATTGTCGTGGTTTTAATTCAACGGAGGAATATAAATTAAGAAAGTATATTTTGCAAGGTATCTTATCATGACAATTTGATTTTGTCGATCGCTTGCCATTCTTCCAATTATAGATGGTCAGATGTAAATTTTTCTAATGATTACAGATTCTAAAAGCGTTCTCATTGCGACTCTGTGGGTAATATCTAAGCAAATTCCAACAATGATAGCCAAAACATAGGTCAACCGATTATTTTCCTCAAAGGGGGCGTGCTTGGCCCATGGCCGAACTACAAACTAAGCACCTGATTCGAGATGGCGAAATTATACAATTTCCAAAAGGATCTTACGAGCTCCAGTGTTCACTTGGTTGCTAGTGCCGCTAACATCAACATGGAATCAGATCGAGGTATAAATGACCACATAACACACAATCAAGAAAACATTCTTTGACATCCCTATCGACCGTTTCATTCACAGTGCCGTGGCTACTAGAGACAAGAGTTCAATGATATGCCCATCCGCCCTGGAATCTCGCGTATTAGCTCAACAACCGTCCGCTCGTTGCCATTGCCCCACATGTGCATAATCACCCGGACGTATGAGTCGTTGTTATTGGAGATGCATATCAATGTCCCGAGCATCTCAAAATAGTAGCTGGATGCCATGCTCTATTGCTCTCGCTCCGGTATTCTGAGTGATTATCAATAGATTTAGACCACGTCTTTATAGGTGAGAGCTCTTTGTTCATACAAAGGATGATAAAATCACAGTTTACAAGTGATCTATGAGGTGCTTAGTTTTATAAGCTCTCTTCGCCTCGTATAAATGACCTCGCATTCATTATCTTCGTGTTGTGTGGAGAATAAAGTAAGGGTAATATGATCTATGCAACGGGTCCGTGAAATGGAGAGAGCAATTGTTGGTCCATGGTGCATGCTGAACCATGAGCCCTTCCTTCTTTCGTAGGGTTAGTGTTGATTATATAGCCAGCCTCCACATGTCTTGCGGTTAGCTATGTTCATGTTAAATTCATGAATAAATAATGCTAACAAGAATTTCAACATATATCTTGTATCTATTTTTATGTCGACTTTTCATGTGTGTTCACAGTAATCTTTAGCCGATACCTTATAATCGGTTAGAGGAGTAAAATTTCTCGTTTTCTGCTCTAGCGTGCACCTAACCGAACCATTATAATGGTTAGAGGAGAAATTTACCCCTCGGCGCCGCGCTCCCCTTTTTTCCTCGCCGCGCCGCTCGGTGTGAAATTTTTTTTCCCTCCCAACTGTCCATCTCTCTTCCCCAAATCCAGTCCGGCGGTCCCCCCCCCCCCCCCCCCCCACACACACACGCCACACCAGACCAACTCCGCCACCGCCCCACAACCTAAATGACCAGATCCTCCTGCCGTAGGTCCCCGCCGTCAATCCGGAGCCATCCACAGCTATCCAGCGGCGGCGTCCTCCTTCCGGTTCCCCGACCTGCCACCGCCAGAGGAGGTACATTAGCGTGCGGCAACGGTCGTGGAGGATGTGGGTGGCGGAGATCACCGGCAGCGAATCCCACCAGACGATTTGGATTGGTTCCTACCAATCGGCGGTGCAGGCAGCATGGGTGTACGACCTCGAGTCGGTGCGCCTTCACCGTGCGTCGGCACGGATTAACTTCCCATGCGGCTGCCCCAACCGGCCGGATTTGGGCCCCATCGACCCCCGAGTGGCCTCCACACACGAGTCGCGGGACGACTAGGAAGCACGCGAGCGCCTCGAGGCCGAGCGCACCGATGAGGAGAACATGGTGGAGCTCCGCCGTCAGTATCCGAAATGCGTCGAGGAGGACCGGCGGCAGTACATCTATACAACTCGGGGATGACCAATGAGCTCGGCCATCCGGTGCATCGGTCATCGACCTTGTTAAGTCCAAACAAAACGACGAGGAATGGGACAGGATATGTACTGATCTCACCCACAGTGACTAGTTTATGCAATTTTAGTTTAAATTTATGTAAATGTAGTTTGAATCGAGTTTGATGTACTATCAAATTTTCATAAATTTGTGTTCAATTTTTTTTTTGAGTTAAGTTAAAGTAATCGGGTAGAAACCATAAATTTTTAGCGGACTAAATATAAGGAGTTAAACTATATGTAGCCATTTGAGCGGCTAATTTATGCGGCTAGACTAAAGATGCCCTAACCACGGCAAAAATGGAAGACAAACCTCACCTTCCCTTCCTGGTTTAAAGGTACCGAAGGAAAGGCATGGTACACAAGAAAACATCGCCTGTAGTGCGCACGTAGGCTGAATAAAATGGTGCCTCAAGACCAGCACGTAGGCGTTCTAGAGCCTACTAGACACTCTTGATACTGATCATGTCATCGCACGCGTTCACCACCAAACAGCACGCATACGACAGACGTGGAAAAGGCTCTCCTGAATCTTCTGCATGCTCGTGTGGCCAGCGTCAATTCGTGGATATATCGATGTCACGACCTCGCCACAAAAATCTGCCGGACGACGAACAGGACCCAGGCCAGGACTAGGAGAAGACCAAGTACGCGTCTTCGACCTCGAGTTCCTACTCCTTTCCCTTACCAGTCTCGATGGAGAGCGAGCTTTACCTTCCATATATGATCCTCCGTGTGATCCACTATCCACCACCCCCGGCGCCACCTCACCGGCGCCGACCTGCTGACTGACCGCCCGCCACTACGCCGAAAGCCGGCGAGCCACCTCGCTCGCCAGCGACGTCCCGCCCGCGTCCCCGTCACAACCGGGCATGCATCTCGTGCGCCTGCGAGTGAAACTCGCTGGCGCTTTCCGGTCGAGGTAACTAAGAAGCGACACCTGAGCGCTAGCAATGGCGGCCGCGTGCATGCATGATTGATCCATCATTCGGTCTCTCGAGATCGGTCCGTGTGGGATTTTTTCGGCGGATCCGTCGCAACTTTTTGACGGATCTCCTGAGACGGATACATGGGATTCACTGGCGCGCGCACTAGTGGCCGTCTGGAGCGATATTGCTTGTTTATACGGGAATTGGCAGGCACAAACGTCGATCCCTAGCTTTTATCTAAAGCAGGAGGCAGAGCACAGTCATCTATATAATTGATCCTCTTTTCGCTACTGGTAGAGACTACATAGAGAGAGTGTGTGTGTGTGATATTATTGATCAGTGGTGGTGTGGTGTCTAGAATCTGGATTTATCCTGGGAGGATGTACATACTAATCTGATTTTATCCTGGGAGAGTGTATATACTAATCTGTATTAGATTGATGCACTAGCCAATTATCCCAAAAGTCCGAACTGATGGGAAAGGGTTGTGCAATGCATATATTATATTTCTGACACTCCCCCTCACGTCCAGAATGTGGACTTTTCTCACGAGCCTAGGACGTGGAATTTAGGGTGTCCACAGATATTTATTTTTAATACTGCGTTAGCCAGGATTTGAACTCTAGACCTCTGGCTCTGATACCATATTAGATTGATGCACTAGCCAATTATCCCAAAAGTCCGAACTGATGGGAAATGGTTGTGCAATGCATATATTATATTTCTGACAATCTGATCTTCACTGGAGAAGGGACACGTTTCCTCTCCGTACTCTCTGGCCATTGGTTAGATCATAATTAAGATGGCACCATGTGTAAAGAGGAAGAAAATCTTGAACATTGGACGAGTAAAAAGCCCGGTTAGGGTTTAGCTAGGGTCAATGAATGTGATGAGCTGAGTTGGGATACCTTCTTGGTTGCTCATGGGTCTCATTTTTTTTCCCTCCGCGCAATTTTGAAACAAAAACTACCCTAGATATTTATACAGTACGTAAAACTTTCGCACACTAGTACTATACATCTGAATATTGTAGCTTTGCACAAGGCCTATTTAACACATGTATATTCCCACCATCTCAATAGATATCATTAAAAATAATAAGTATCGATCAGATCAGCTGTTTGATGCTTGATGTCAACTTGATGCCTTTTACCTTTGTGTGGTTAATTATTGTTCTCACAGTACTTCAAATCAAACTATCGACGGTCATGCGGTTTGGACTGTCAC
This sequence comes from Poa pratensis, assembly GCA_947311845.1. Classification (NCBI taxonomy): domain Eukaryota; kingdom Viridiplantae; phylum Streptophyta; class Magnoliopsida; order Poales; family Poaceae; genus Poa; species Poa pratensis. The sequence continues at coordinate 16,922,462 of CAMZMU010000111.1, forward strand.
CTCAGGTGATAATAAATCAACATCGATCTTATGTTAAGAGATCGCTGTAAAAAATGTCTCATGGTACGCGCACTGCCTCAGTGGGATGAAAGAAGCTTACCGGGCTAGCAGTAAAATAATTAGAGTGCATGGTTACCATATGTCGCAATAGATATTTCAGATGATAAAGTCGTTAGATTCATCTGATCATGCTACCTTTTGTGTTGGCATATAGTACTAACGACTTGCATCATCCCTTTGGGTTCCAAAGGTCTACACATATTTTGTAAAGGGTTCACAGATGCGGACAAGAATGCAGGTAACTTTTCCTTTTTAACATTGATCCATTGCTGAACTCCCATGCAGCCAAGCTCAAATGATTCAGTGAATCTACATGCCTCCAACTTTAGGCCCAGTATAGTTGACGCGGCCCAGCGGGCCCCTGATCTCACATACTCACCCCCCTCCCCTAATTGTTCAAAGGGACATACTAATTATTATTTTCCTGAAAACATACTCTCCCTTATTCCCTGGAAAAATAGTCTTCTTATTCGGAATTTGAGTACGAGAAACATTTCTCAGTAACTGATGCAAAGAGAGCCGACCTTGGAGACTCCGTAATACAAGGACTACAGCGCCGACTTCAGTGGACTTCACGTGAGCACTTCTTTTTCGGTGTATACATGAACAAAGCTAGATTAACACTTCTCAAGATCTGAACTTCGGTGTGGTGTGGTGTGGTGGTGTGACCAAGAACAGTACTACGTCGAGTAATACCGAAGTTTGACTGCACGAAATCCCGCAAGAAAGTACAGCACCTAGAAGACCTGAATAAACCGCATAGACATGGAAATCCAAGTAGAAATGTGAATCAGGGCCTCTCAGGAACACTCCCTTCGTCTTCACGTAACTTGCATGAAGTCCTGGCTATTCCATGCGTACGTCCCAGTGCACCGTGCATTCATGCGTGCATGGATTCAATGATGATAATAGAAGCCAGTGGGGGTGGGGTTGATTGGGATGGCGGTGGAGCTTGATCCTTGTGTCGTTCTGTGATCACTACTCTCGTTCTCGGTCCGCCTCGTTCCGAGCTGTTGCGCGATTATTTGTTTTCATTCCGTGTTTCCATCGCGCGCGCGCGTCCTTCTTGGTAACGAGTGTGGACTACTGTGGAGTAAGAACTACTCATCTCGTTTTTGGGTTCTCCCGGCCGTCTGGGAATCGGAGAGCTCGCTCGGCATGCATGATGACAGTGTTCCATGATTAACACGTATAGATGTACTACGTACCATTCATAGCTAAATCATGGAGTACATACCGTCAAACATGCCCCGCTAAAAGGATCATAACCACCCCCAAAGCACCCTAAGCCCCGTTGAGCGGCCGGACACAATCACACAAAAATGTGCCACACCGGCACGTCCGGTCTGACCAAAATTCTGTCTGGCACATCCGAAAGGGCCTTCAAATTTGGGAGTCTGTTCGGGGGTGCCGGACAGTGACTGAACAAGCCTTCCAATAGACGGAGCCCACCTGCCATAGACACATAATGGGGTGATCTGGTTTATTTTAGGTCATGCACGAGGTCGCTCCGCCCGATTAATGGCACGCACTCACGGGAGGCGAGCCGACGAGACGGCGACATGCCTGCCAGCACGCGTCGCATTTACGCCGGCGCCAGTCAAGTTAATGGCGGAACGGTTCCCCTGGCGCGCGCAGAACGAAACGATGCGTCGAGCCGCGTTGTCCACGTGTTGACGTGGCAGCGGCTCCCCCAGATGCAGCTGAACACACGTCATCGGCGTCAATGCTTGGTAGGGGAACGGGTGCTCGGTGTTAATGTTCGCGCTCCCAACCTCGCTCCTCCGGCCGTAGCGCGGCGCGCCTCTCCTCTCACGACACAGTTTGTCTCTCTTTCTCACTCTCCCAAGTCCGTCTCACCGCGTGCAGATCCACCGCCCAGCATGGTGGGCGGCCAAGATAGCCGTGAGGAGCCGGAGGAACGCGAGCTTCACTTTGGCCGCGCCGCACGGTCCACGGAGCCTGCACATCGCCACATTGAGCGATGCGACAAGCAACTGGCCCAACGACGCCTCCTGCACGGGGAGCGGCAGATGTCCGAGGCATGGCACTGCGAGATGCGGCGCGAGGAGGCAACCTCGCGCCGAGCGCCGGCATTTCCTCTGCTGTCCAACGCGCCTCCACCGAAGATGACGGTCGAGGAGGCACAACACCACCTCTACCACAACATCCCAGTGCCAGATGGTTGTCAGCTACGTATCGTAGGGGTGGGTGAGGAACATCTTTAAGGGTCGGGCATGCGCTCCTACACTGAATCATGCAGAGGTGGAGGGACATGCCATTTGCGCAGCGGGTCATCTCCTTCTACTCTGTTTCATCGCCGCACTGGCATGAAATAGTGGAGGACGAGTACTAGGCGCGCCTCGGCAGCTTCTTCCTCCCTGCCGGCATGCGGTCGCCACCTAGGGAGTGGCTCACGTCGGACGACGAGCTGGACCGCTATGACAACGAGGACGATGAGCTTACCTTACCATCGGCACCGGCTCCGGCTCCGGCACAGGAACCTGCCCCAGCACCAGCGCCGGTACCAGAGAACGGGGAGCATGATGAAGACGAAGAGGATGGCTGGCCAGAGCTGCAGTGGGAGGGCATACAGGGGGCCATCAAGGCTTCCCTCAGCCACCGCTAGATCAAACCCCAGCACGCTCAGGCAGCGAAACCAGATGTCTCAGCCAAGGCTATGCGGGTTCCTCAAGGCGGCCGCCAATAGCAGATGACACTTCCGACGAACCATCATTGCGGCATGCAAATTCCTCGATGAGGGTGGCGCTGGGATAGGCATCTTCCTCACACCGTAGCCGGAAGTGTCGCTAGATCTAGGGTCTAGGGTTTAGTTTAAACTTAAATGTCGCTTGTTAAATTTCATTTTAAGCAAGTAATCGAGGGGGTGCATACAACTAAATTATTTAAAAAAATTGACATGTCATTGGCAACACCCAAACTGCAAGAATTGTTCCCAACAATGACGACTCCACAAAGGGAACAATGCATGGGCGTCGTCTCACCGGATCCAACTACCGCCGACGGGAGAGAGAGAGAGAGGGAGAACAACTCCCCACATTCCTTCAACAAAGGAGTAGCGAGTAGTCCACCATTATCATGTAAAATCGGCGAAGGTTAGATCTAGGGTTTTCACGGTTTCACCCCATAATTCAAGACCGGTACCTCAAGAGCACCACAAAAAAGTCCCATGTGTTGCTACCAAAACTTTCTGCTTGCTACTATTCCATGATCGCAAAAATAAGGAAGGTCACTGGCCGGTGTCAGTCGTCTGACACCAAAATGACGGACCTGATGATACTGATGTGTCAATCAGATTTGTCATTGAAATATACATTACGTCGAGTGCTCTAAAAACTACACGGATGTGGGGAACACACCAACCATCACCAGAAATTGGTATTCGCCACCTAAAGCTGAACTGTCGAGGGATGGAGGAAGCCGGACACGCGAAGTCATGCGGCTGACACCACTGGTGAAGGTTCTATTTTCCACACATTGAAACACATTTCCCTCTCTAAGTTGTTTTTGTGTTAATGGCAACATAATTAGTGGACTATTAATGTGCTTGAGCTATTTTACAATGAATAGGCACATCCGGAGAAAGTTTAAGATGGTTGGAGACCTCTGAAGGTGAAAAGAGAAAAGAGACATTGTCCTGACGATTTTCGGTTAGAGTTGTTAGGAAATCTATACTATCAAGAGGGGGTCTATTTTGGAAGGTATGGGTGGAATCAAAATCACATACACAAAACATTATTTGCACCCACTAAATCTTTCCATGGAGTGAGAAAACCTACCCTTAATCTTTATGTTGAAGTCTAGGTTTTGTAGGTCAAGAACTTCTGGATTCTAGAACTTCTCGGTAAAACTTTGGGTGCAGTCCAAAGGGGTGGAACTGCGTTGTCAGCTCTCGGATCATCCCCGGAACTTTTGGGGCCCTAGAATTTCTAGTCCTATCCGTTCCTTTCCCAAGGGCTCACACTGGGTTGCCACCATGTGCCCCCTATCGTATTGGCCTAGAAGTTGTCCCTGGAGGTGGCCCAAAAATTTCGGACAACCCCGAAACATTCGGACCACAAGGAACATTGTCTACAACGGCTCAATTTGGGGATCCCATATATATAGCCCCCTTCTTACCCAGGAAGGAGCCAACTATGTCATCTCTCCTACATTGTTGCAAAATCTTAAACCTCCAAAATCTCACTCCATGGTGCTCCAATCTAGGTGATACATGAGGGAAATATACAGGAGATCCATATCTACCATTACACAGAAGGAATTTGATTCCTCCTTGCTATCATTTGTGCATTTGTATACCCTTGGGTGTTTGGGCACCCTAGACGAAAGATGTTGTCTGGAGCTTAATCACTATGGTTTAAAGCTTAGAAACATTTTTGGGAGACTGCGTTTAAGTTGTGGATCTCGCCCCAAACTAGTTTGTAAAGTTTTGGTTGCCAAGGGCACCACTTAATAGACCAACGCACTTCACATTGTTCGAAGGCTCCAGTAGAATACATTGAGCCATTGTGACTATTGGTGGACATTGTATGTCACCACTCACCACTCCGCTACAATGGAGACTAGCATCCCCAAAGGTAGGAACTTTGGCATACATCCTCGTCTCCACTCTCTGGTTATTTGTCAACCCATTTACTTACTTGTGTCTAATTTATTACCTTGTTTATCTTGTGTAGTAACTAGATTGTTTCTTGCCATATAGATTGCTCACATCTTTATTTCGATAAAGGGATCTTTATTACTTAAAGAGTTTTAAGCATTACACCCGGCCTCTGCATAACTAGGATGCACACAGCCCAAACAAGTACAGAATTCTCCGAACATGAACGAATAAAAAAGGCGAATTACATATCAAAATGAGAAAGTGTAAAGACGCCTATGGTGATGGAAGGCAGATCCAAAGATTATGTTGCCATCCATGCTAGTAAAACATCTCCCGCGCCGCAGCCTCCAATCGCGAAGACACCTCCAAGAATAGGTCGCGATACTCCACACGCTGTAGGGACGACCATGATCGGAGCGTAGTTGTGCACCGGTAGATAACCTGCATAACAGAAACATTTTTGTCGTTAAAAACTTTGTCATTTCTACACAGCCATAGCGACCAAATAACGGCAATTGCTCCCATCCTAATAAGCAGCTTAAACCTAGAGTCCACACCATTTAGCCAATTGCCGAAAATATTCGCAACGCTACGTGGGGGAAATAAGGTAGAACATATCTGGATGGCTGACCATATAGATCTAGCAAACTTGCACTGGAAGAATAAATGTTTTATTGTCTCGTCATGGTGACAAAAGACACACTTTTTACTTCATTCCAATTTCGTTTTGCAAGGTTATCTTTGGTGAGAATAACACCTCGACGAAGATACCACGTAAACACCTTAGTTTTCAGCGGGATCTTGATCTTCCAAATTTTCTTATTATTATCAACTAGTATATCTGGATGAATTAATGCTTTGTACATAGAATCAACTGAGAATTTACTATTCTTGTTGAGATTCCATTGAAATTTATCTGATCCCTGCGTCAACTGGACAGAATCCAGCCGCACTAGTAGAGCATTCCAGGATGCTTGCCTAGGACCGAATAGATTTCTTCTGAACGAAAAATTTGGTGGGGAAGTACCCATCACCTTAGCGAGCGTATCGCCTTTATGTCTCACAATATTGTACAAAGCCGGATATTGTTCTCGAAGCGTGGTCTGGCCTAGCCATTTATCCTCACAGAACCTAATTTCCAAACCATCCTTAATAGAGAAAGACCCATGTGGGAAGAAGTACTTCTTCGTAGCCATGAGGCCGGCCCAGAAGTGTGAATCACCAGGTTTCCAAAGAACCAGAGATAACGCTTGAGAGCCCACATACTTTCTCCTAAGGAGGGTTTGCCAAACTCCTTCTTCAGCAAGAAGCTTGAAGATCCATTTACCGAGCAGGGCTCTATTCTTGACCTCAAGGTCATGAATTCCGAGTCCTCCTTGGTCTTTGGGATGGCAAACCACACTCCACTTAGTTACTCGATATTTTCTTTTCTCACTATCACCTTGCCAAAAGAATCTTGATCGGAAATAATCCAACCGTTTTAAGACTCCTTTGGGAAGTTGGAAGAATGAAATCGTATAAAGTACCATGTTAGTTAGTACTGAGTTTATGAGAACCAATCTTCCACCCAAGGATAATAGTTTGATTTCCAGTTGTTTAACCGGATTTGAAGTCTCTCCTCCACAATTTTCATTCAGCATTGTAGTCTCTTATCCACCTCCCCCTCCCCACCGCTCTTCTATGCGGCCTCTTCGATCCTTTCACACATCTAAACCGACGAGCGAAGCCAAACGTCCAGATATTGTGCCCCTCTTCTAAGGCCATATGATCCTTCCCGTAGCGAGGACCAACATATGTGTCTTACAGAGATAGCCGCCCCTCATCTGATCTAGACGCACATCCGCTCTGCTGGCCCATGGGTCATCATGGAAGTTGTCGTCAATCACCTAGATCGGACGAAAACTAGAGCTCGTCACAAAAGAGTATATAGAACATCTGTTACCATGTGGAGGACAAAGACTATCCCATGGACACTGGGTGGGTCAGGCCAAAGAAACAGAGTCCGGCTATTGTACCAAGAGGCTATATACTTGACGTACAAGAAAAGCCAAGAGCATACCTAAAATAATCAGGTTAGATAGTATCCGACTAGAAATCCACATGTAAGCCGACTCGAACACCTTGTTACCCTACCCTCGTCCACCTATATAAGGAAGGGTAGGGAGCACCCAGAAGACACGCAATCTACACACAATGAAATACCCCATACAGCAAACCGGAGCATACGGTACAGAAGGAATACAAAATCTCCCCAAACAAGGTAGACTCTTATCGGCCTATCTCCCGACTGACCCGAACATGTCTATACATGCCTCTCGTGTGCTAACCCTCTCAAATATTTGCACATATGTAGCTATATTTTAGAATGTTTTGCTCCGACAGTAACTAGTCTCCCGCTATCAGATCGCCACATCGCATAACCAAAGGACCCCTGCAAGCAAGAAAACAAGTTTATTGTCGCCATCTATCTGACGGCTTCGCCCATCACCATTGCCTGGGCGGCTGCGGGGAGAACATGATGTGCAGCGTCTAGGGAAGCAGTGGCGGAGGGAACAAGGAGTGCAGCCACTTGGATTTCAACCAAGCCATCCCCGAGAACGACTGTGGCGGCTAGGAAATTCATTTAGGCTTGCAATATGACCATGTAATGTGTATTGCGCACTATATATTTCTCGGAACAAAAACTTTGTGCAGTATATTCAGTAATGTTCATTCAAGAAAATCTGAGGGCATTTTGAGCCGTTTTCCAGCGTCGAAGTTTGCCAAAGACGCAAGTTTATTGGGCCCCGGGGAGCCACTGTCCCACCACCATGACGCCTGAGCTCTGCAATTCACGCGCACGCACAACCAGAGAACCCCTCGCGGGTGAGGGGACGAGCTCGCCACCACCGTCGGACGCATGCGTTGCCTGTCGGCATCGCCTGGCAACGACGGAGAGAACAGCTAGGGAGGAAATGATGGCGGTGGCTGCTACGTTTTTGCCCGAGAAACGCCGTAGAGCAACAAGCCGTTCTCCACACGAACGAACGACTTGTCAGGTTCGAACTGACATAGGCCTTACTAAGACGTATATTTTACAAGCTGAAAATGCATTTGGGCTTGCAATCTGACCATGTAATGTGTAATGCTCACTTTAGGGCCGGTGGGCGTATACATATTTCGGAACAAAAGTGATCCATATTCAGTAATGTTCATTCAAGAAACGCTGAGGACAGTCTGAGCCGTTTTCCAGCGTCGAAGTTTGCCAAAAACGCCCAGGGAGCCACCGTTTTCCAACGTCAAGGTTGGCCAAAAACGCCAAGTTTACAGGGCCCCAGGGAGCCATTGTCCCACGCCACACGTGCACGGTGAGAACGCCGATGTTTACACGCACAAAGTCACAAACATAACCACAAGCCCGAGCGCACGCATCGATTGGCCGCGTAGAGGAGGAAGAGTACAAGGGGATTAAATTTGGGGTGTGCACCCTGGAAACATGGGATCCTGCATGCTAACAAACTTATTACAGTGGTCACGCATACCAATGGGCATGAGACGGAGGAGACTTGAGCCGGAAGGGTTTGACTCCAGCCGCCGCCCGAGTAGGATTAGCTTAGCTATAGGGGCAGCGGTAGGTAACACCAAACGAGAGGCCGCACGAGCGGGTTCAGGCACACAACCCGAACAATGTCAAGCAAGCAAGATCTGGGAGGCAGAGACAAGCACCGTCGTCTACCTACATGATTCATCTATAGGAGAGAGGCAGCTTGCGTCTGGTCCACCGGTTCCATGGCCGTTTCATGGCATCATGATGCAGCCATTTGTCTCAGGAACTGCATGTGTAAGAAGTAGAATTGATCAGTGTACTAACGCAGTATACACCATTAAGTAGAACTGCAGAACAAGTGCAGCAATACATTCATTGGTAAGGTCTTTGGACTTCAGTAATCACTGACAAGAAGGTCTGAGAGTAACATTGGTAGTGTGGTAGATGCAGCAGCACTCCTCCTAGTACAAGAACGAGCATGAACTCCCAAATCTCAATAGAAAACTCCATGGGTTTCCACAGACCGACTTGTAGGAGGTTTGACCCTAAGACCATCTATAAGCCCCCTATTAGCAGTGAACCTCCGGCATCATTTAATTCGAAGGTCCGTGCACTGTTGGGTGCTTGGAGGACAGGGTTTGGAAAACCTGGGCCCATCGGATTTTGGGTTTCATGCTTCTTTTTTCCTCCTCTCTCTGGCTGGAGGTGAAGAATGAGGGAGGTTGCGCTTGGATCCATGCAGGATTTTCGCATCAATGTCTGTAGAAGTTCCGGTGATGCGCCCGATGCAGCACGAATGGGCAGGTCTGAGTTTTTTCGGTTATACTATGATGGCATGTAGTATGTGACTATGATGTTACCCTAGTGACTAGTGAGAGGAGGCATCTTGATTTTCCCACACTTTGGCTTCTTGCATCTTAGCAGCTGGCTAGCTCTAGCCCCATGAATGGTGCAAACATCACATGGATGCATAAAACAAATCTCATGCAAAATTACTTTCTTTACAAGTGGATTTATGGATAATTAGGATACAGATTATAGCAAAACGTAGAAAGGTGGAATTGTTGGACAGGTTAAATAGTCCACAAACGTGTGCATCCTAATCCACTCCACATGATGTCTGACCCATAAAATACAGGAGAAGTTAGGACTTTCAGAGTAGTGACAACCGGATGCTTACAAAGACATTGCCCTACAAGACAAAGGTAGTTAACCCATTGCACACATCAGCAACTAAAACGTCACTGTCTATAGAGAAAAATAATAACTGAGGTCAGATTTAACGTATGTTTGACCCTTCACATGCTTACAATGGCAAGAGACATTAGCATCTTTTCAGAAAGATAAATAATTTTACCAGATATGACACTTGTCTTTTTGGCTCTATTCTAGGGATCAGAAACGTGTATTACTAACTAAGGTGAGTGATAGGTATTTCCTCCTTGTTTTTTTAGTACTGGAAAAAAAAAACAAGTTCGTAAGCATAACTTTGCCACTTAGAACTCTGTTTTTCCTTCTGCAACGAACTATCTGTATTCATCGTACTAGAAAGGATGACTGGACGGCAAGCGGAATAGTGCGTCAACTCACCAGTCGTCTGCTACAGTTCATAAATGGGTAATAGAAGTATCACAGCCTACATCGTCTTCCCCGGGGACTTATTTCAATGTTATGAATAAGGAACAGGAAAAATTATACTCCCTCCATCCCAAAATATAAGGCGTCCTTTAATTTCGCTGGTCAATGACGTGTAACTTTGATCATGATTTGTATTTATAATATGATCACAAAATTATTATAAAAATATGTGAATGAAAGAATTTTGGAAGGCAAATACAACGATACCATTTATACATTCTACATCCACATGATTTATATTATATTAACAGTCAAATTGAACACTGAAGACCAGCATGAAAATAGCGCGCCTTATATTTTGGAACGGAGGGAGTATCATGTACTAGAAGTGCAGTGTTTTCTTCTATTTTCTGTCAGGGGCAATGTTTAAACTAGGATCGAGCACAAAAATGAGCAAATAGCGCATACAAATTTCGAAACCATATTCTTCTAACTCATATTTGCTACTGTTCAAGTGTTCTTTAATTCTTACATTTAAAATTTAAAGGTGAGTGGAAAAGGCTTGATTTGAAAGGAATTTTTGGATCAGGAGAGGAGATCAAAGGTATATGTTGATACCAATGTAAAATATAGATGTTGTGAGAGGGAATTAGACTCGCAGTGTTCCAATATAAAACTGTACTTACTTGGAATTTAGAAGTGTCTTGATGTCTTGGGAATTGTTACTTATACATCAACTACAGACAACTGAACTACTCAAGGAAACCACAATTTAAAATTACAACCTTGCCATCTAGTGAGCTAACTTATTCTCCCAGAAAGCTTAATTATAGCAGTAACACGTATGTCTGAACTGTGTCAGCTGCGAAGTAACGTTAATTAATTTAGTCCTAAGTAATCAAGAGACTGCTAATCCCAAAATGGCCAGAGAATTTGCAGAACTCATTGAGATCCTCGTCATGGAGTAAAGACCAAAGAGACCCTACAGAGTTCAACAATGGTTGAGTATTCTAAAGATCTGCTATAAGAACCTGTTCTTGCGTGTGTGCGAAGGTGTGAACAATAAGCCGAATAGTCGGAAGCGAAAACCCTACAAAGGGAGCAACCAAGAGAGCTAACTGCAAGTCTGGAACTTCAGTTTGAGCTTCCTTTTCTCTTTAAGTAACTGCATGCCAGAGTACCATCATAGTTTTCTTGCTCACTTTGGTTGACAGGAAACAAGCAGTGCTTAGAGTTAGCTTGTTTAGGTTTAAAGCTAGGAAGTTCGCTCTTGAATGTCAGTCTCATGTCTAGTGGTAGAACCTGCTCCCTCTTCTATCCTCAGCAATCAGTAAAAAACCAACTCCTTTATCTAGTTCCTATCCAGTAAAGTCTGACCTTACACATCATCCATTAGGGTTTAGTACGTTCCTGATAACCAGAAGTTGGTTAGCAGTAGCACTTCTTGAGCTAGATACATAACATCCAGTCAGTGATTTTTTCACGGTGATAACATATGGAAGAGATCAGAAGCGATGACATGGAGAAGCAAGATGAATTTATGTTACCTGGCTTCAGATTTCATCCAACAGATGAAGAACTCGTCAGGTTCTACCTCAAGAGGAAAATCCAGCAGAAGTCTCTTCCCATTGAGCTTATTAGGCAGCTTGACATCTACAAGTTTGATCCATGGGATCTCCCAAGTAAGCTTCTACAAATCCCTTGTCAACTATCTTTTGCTTCTCTGCGCAGACCAATAAAGAGCTGTGAAGCCTGTCTATTCAACGATAAGACTATCACTGATACATATTTCTTCTTTTCTCGGTGGCTGGCATAAAGCATGCATGCTCCGTCTTGTTGCTACCCTTGCTTTGGTAGATATTGTCTTTCCCACTCGTCTAAGAAGAGAAACTCCGACGATTTTGCATGCATCTTTTGGTTACTGGTTCTTAGAGGTGGTGCTTAGAAAAGGAAAAAAAATTAATACACAAGATATCTTTTCCCACATCTTTCGAGTACTGACGACAAGCAGCACCCTTGTATCATGAAGCCAAGAAGTTTTGGGGTCAAACCTAAGAAAATATTTGTAGTGAGAGGTTCAAGTCAGCCATAATAGCAGCGTACTCACGTAATTATCGGGATTGGAGTAGCTACTGAGCAGTTGCATGCACTTTAGGCCATATGATGTTGAGAAACTTGATATATGGTATCACATGATTTCTTCTTTGAGTTTATATGATGCTCTTGTAGTTGCTTACTGAGTTTGGATTTTAGTGCCATATCACCGTTAAGGCTGAATAAATGACTAACAAGTTTCAAAGTTGTGTTCTCCAGGATAAAAATACAGGCAGGCATGATTCGTCTGCATTTATCACTTTAAATTCTTGACCACAGTTGCACCAATTGGGGCATAAGCCTAAGTTAACTGATCTTTGGTCATAAATGCAGTTGCACGATACACATCATGGAACTTCTTTTTGGTCATGACTACTTACAAAATCATTTGGTTTTCTCAATGCAGAACTAGCAAGTACTGGAGAGAAGGAGTGGTATTTCTACTGCCCAAGGGATAGGAAGTACCGGAACAGCACAAGGCCTAACAGGGTAACTGGAGCAGGCTTCTGGAAGGCCACCGGAACTGACAGACCAATTTACTCCTCCGACGGTAGCAAGTGCATAGGCTTGAAGAAGTCTCTCGTCTTTTACAAGGGCAGAGCAGCCAAAGGCGTCAAAACCGACTGGATGATGCATGAGTTTCGGCTTCCATCACTCACCGACCCTTCAATGCCGCAGAAGAAGCCACTGGAGAAGACTATTCCACCAAATGTAAGCAATTTACATCCGAAATATTGTGAGAAACAACTATGGATTATTCATTAAGCATGTAGCTAGCAACTTATGTAGGATGTCCTCTAAACCTTTGAAAGCTGCTGCCACTTCAGCAATACATGTCTTCCAAAGATTACACTGAGGTAATATGGCGTAGATTTATTTTTGAAAATAACCTGACATATAAGCTCCAAAATGGATAGAAAATATATATAGCACTATGCATAGGATCAAAACATAGTAAATTTTAACATGTCAGACTGGGAGAAAATCACTGCATTTTTTAAACATGCAGGGGTTCAAAATATATGTACTGTTAGAAGTGTATGATATAAATATATTATTCCTTTCATGTACGTGTACTTGTTAGAAGTGTAAAATATAATTTACCTTTCAAAATAAAATCCCTAACAAGCATTTTTTTTCTCTACTTTCCCCTCATGAGCAGGATTCCTGGGCAATCTGCAGAATTTTCAAGAAAACCAATGCCACAGCGCAGAGAGCGCTGTCACACTCGTGGGTGTCTCCTCCCTTATCCAGCACAAATGGAACCTACATTCCTCCGCATTTGCAGAACACACACAGAAGTAGACACACCTCGGATAACACATCATCCGCAATGACAAACATCCTCTCCTCCAACATCCAGTTCACTGGCAATGGGTACTACCCTTCAATAGTTTCCTCCTGTCAGAACACTCTCAACATCATTGACAGCATCAGCAGGCCAGCTACATCCTTTGTTATACCCCCATCAGATGCAGAGCATCAGGCCATGAGTATCCTCTCCGCAATCCCGCTTGATCTTCCGGGTGGGATGGACATTGCATCAATGGTTCTGAACACATCGCCCATTACACTCTCGGACATGGACAGATCAACGCCCAGAAACATTGAGTTTGCGCAGCCGCAACGGTGCAACAACAACATGGTCAACAGATGTGTGGTCGACTTGCCTGATATCGGCAACAACGTCGACGGAGCTCCACGGTCCATCAATTTCCCATACAACCTGCAAGGGCCACTTTCTAATGACTGGAGAGCGACCATGCCTTGGGACTCGCTCCCTTGCACGTCTGAGGTCTCGACGAATTACCAGCCGAGCAAGTGCTACACTTAATTTGCACTATGTAGCTTGTAGATTTGGTTCTAGAATGCAGTAGAGAGAAGAAGCAACGTAGATTTGGTTCCAGAATGCAGTAGAGATTAGTATCTAGCTCTATCTGCTAGTATTACTGTTAGCATGAAGAGGTACTAGGAAGCAGTGTAAGTGCCCGCGCCAGCCTTGGGACTAGAATTTCGTTCTGTTAACAGTAAAGCTAACAGAGTTTTTAGAGTGTAATGTGCTACTATGTCTGATGCGTTCATGGAACCAAACACCCTTTTGTGCTATGTAGGAGCTTCTGTAGCTGTGTCATGTGTAAGCCGTATGCCTAACTCAGATTCAGTTTTGTCCATAGTTGCCTGTACTGCAGAATTGTGCTATGTGTCTTATTTTTTTCAAGGAACTACACTACTCTCTGATTCACTCCACTTCTCTGTACCCTCTAGTTTCGAGAACCTGGAGAGTTTTGGATGCATATACCTTGCGAAGATGAATCGACAGCATGGCAAGAAACGGCCGGCTTGCGTGACGCTGTAGTCGTCCTGCCCGCCGTAGCCCGTAGGACATGAAGTTCTGAAATGGCGGGGCTTTGTACAGACTCGTTAGTTCACGAAGCCTAGCACCGTGGCTCGTGCGCCGATCCGCTGCAACGGCGACGGCCAGTCCCGCGTTGCACACCAGCGCGAGGCAGTCCCGGTGGGCATTTCGCCGGACGAGTGGTGCGCGCCCCCAAGCGCCGCCGCGATGTGTCCCCGGGGGTTCGCATCTTCCTTGATCGTGTCGAAGCTGCGATCTCGACGGAGCACCCGGGGATTTTTGACAATTAGGGCGGCCGGCAGATCATGGAGAAGCAATAGCCGGCCTGCCGCCAGAACCTGCGGAGAAGCTGATGTTTCTGAATTTACCGCTTGGTTTGGCTGGGACAATGGGCTAAAGCATGCCCCGTTTAGGAATAGGATAGGTCCATATGAGAATGTTAGGCCCAAACATCGACCTTCCAAACTTGTTAGATTTTTTTCTTTTCGAAATGGAACATTGTCCCGGCCGCTGCATTAGAGCCATGCACACAGCCATTTACTACGAAATTTAAGATTTAAAGTATATGTTACAACTCAAGGATAGCCCAAAGTGGATACATGAGTCAACCAACGAAAAAAAAAATACAAACTTGTTCTTTGGATTTATTACTTTACAATGTTCACTCAACAAAATATTACTACTTTACAATGGAACCCACTCTCCCTAAAAAAGAAAATTCACTAATTAAGGGCATGTGCCCTACAAAAATTAAGGACATGTTTACTTTAAAGCCACACATTGCCAAAATTTGTCACAAATGTGGCAGCTGCTTGTGGTAATTGTTTGTTTCACTACTAGAATTGTGGCATCACAGACTGTTATTAGCATGTCCCACATGCTATAGCAGAGAGTTTTGCAAAAACTATTTTGACTAATTTCTTCACCATACTCTTTGTGGTTTGCACAATCTAGTATAAAAAGTGTGGCAAAATCTGGCTAGGAACCTATGCATCATCGAAAAACAGCAAATTACTAACCTCGATTTGAACCACCGACCTCATCATGCATGGAATAGTTCAAGTTGTTTTGTGTAAGAACTATGGGAGATGGCACGAGTGACGGGAATGAGTGCGGGTTGGCTAAATCCGGTTCTGACGAAACTTCGGCATGTCTGGTTCATTGCCGACAAGCTTGGGTCGACGAGCTTGGTGGCCCAACGCAGGTTAGTTTTTCAGATGTTGTGTATGTTCTTTCAACATGTTGCAACTCGTGTGCCTCTTGCTACCCACACACGAGTGAGACGTTGTGATGATGTTGCACGTTTGTCGCAAATCTTGTGGTGAGGTGCTGCAAACGCTGGTCCCCATGATGCAGACATGTTCGATCAGTGGGAAGTTGTTGCATACCTATATCTTTTTCTGCATTGGTGTTTCCTAAAGGTTGTGATATTTTTTATATGTTTTGACCTACTGTCGGAAGAAATGCTGCAACGTTGTTACAATAGTTGAAAAACTTGATGTGTTAGTGAGAGGTATGTTGCAAGGCTTAGATGTCCTAGATTTTGAGTTCTACGGACATCTGACGGGGGAAGGCGGTTGATTGTTTACCCTATACGTCTGGACGATGCCCAGTCCTCCCTAGAAAGCACTATTAAAAACTAACATGCATCATTTAGTAAACACAAAGTTCTTCCTTGCCAATTTTACATTCTTTTTGCCCGATAAGTTGCCCATCCTGATGAAATGAAGACTTCTACTTGGGGGTTGATGACCCACAAGTATAGGGGGTGTATCGTAGTACTTTCGATAAATAAAAGTGTTGAACCCAACGAGGAGCAGAAGGTGTTGACAAGTGGTTTCGAGCAAGGTTTCATTGTAAACACTAGCAGACAGATTTTTAGGAGTTTTTGATATGACAGATAAATAAAGTGCGAGTAAATAAAAGAGAGTAATAATAATTGCAGCGAGTGGCCCAATCCTTTTTAGCACAAAGGACAAGCCGGTTGTTTTACTTATGATTACCAAACGTTTCTGAGGACATGCGGGAATTACGTCAGGTTTCTTTCGCTTCATACCGTTGATTAATCTTCAATATTTTGATAAGTGTTGTGTGGGTGAACCTATGCTCATGCACCGCCCTTACTTGGACCAGTACATACTTGTGATTACACCCCTTGCAAGCTTCCACGAATACAAGGGAGTAATTAATATAAATCTAACCACAACTTTAAACTCTGGGATCCTACGCTCCCTCGTGCACTAGTTTGCCAACGGGGGTTTAGGTTTCTGTCGCTCCGGCAACCCCGCAATAGGTAAACTAAATCCACAATGCATTCCCCTAGGCCCATAAAGGTGAAGTACCATGTAGTCGACGTTCACATGACACCACTAGAAGAATAACACCACAACTTAAATATCAAACCATTAAATATTACTCAACATAATTCTACTACTAGCATCAAGACTTCTCCCATGTCCTCAAGAACTAAACGAACTACTCACAAGACATCATATGGATCATGATCAGAGGTGATATGATGATGAATAACGATCTAGTAATAAACTTAATTCACCGATAAAACTCAAAAGCATCAACCACAAGGAGTAATTAACACCGGGAGAGTTTCCCCTATGAACTAAACAAATAACAACACTAGATGTTACAGCGGAACGAAGTGGAGCGATGGAGATGATGGTGCTGGCGGTGAAGAAGATGATGATGATGATCCCGATGAAGATCGGCGTGATGGTGATGACGATGGCGATGATTTCCCCCCTCCGGGAGGGGATTTCCCCGGCAGATTTCTCCCCGCCGGAGAGCTTTTTCTCTCTTTGTGGTTTCCGCCCCGTGGAGGCGGCGGAATATTTCTTCCAAGGCTCTCCTCGCGTTTTAGGTTTTCGGGGAAGATATAGGCGACAGGGGTGAGCCAGAGGTGGGCCAGGGGTGCCAGATGCCACCCTGGCGTGCCCCACATGTCGCCGCGCCGGGGGGTCGTCTGGGCCCCTCGTGGCCCGCCTCGACTCCGCCTTCTGGCTCCCCCTGTTATCTGACGAAATAGGAACTTCTGTATTTTCTCGTGATTTTTGGAGTTCCAGAAATATAGTATCTTGACGGTGCTTTTTCTAATTGATTCCTGGCTCCAGCAGTTAAATCCTAATAATCATCAAACATGCAAAATAAGATAAAATAATGTAAGTAATTTATCTTAATATGAAATATGTCCATGAATAACAGAAAATTATGATATAAAATAAAATGGACGTATCAGGGGTGAAAAGGGTACGGATTATTTTCGACCAACCGGAGGCTCACGAAAGGCAAACACGGATTTGGTCGGATAGTTGTCGGATACGGTCACGGATACAGATAGTGATTCACTGTAAAAGAAAGGATATAGTTAATATCTATCTGTATCCAAAGATATAGCATATTTCAATGTTATATCGGCACAATATCCGACAACTTGTTATAATTATGCCATGTATTTTAAAAAGTTCAAATTATGAGTTATTTCATACTCAAAATATCCCTACGAACATTTGTCGTTAAGAACGTACTATTGCAATTATGTGATCGGTTTATGGTGGGTAAGTTGGTCAACAATATGTGCTATATAATGGTTAAAAAAGCAAATGTGCTATATGCTAATCCTATTCTCGAGGTGAAATTCGACAAAATTTCTATCCGCAACAAAACCGTATTCGCTCTGTATTCGTTTCATATCATAACGTGTAGGGTCCGATTCCATATTTGTATCCGCGCAGTCGCTTCAAATTTGAGAAAAATATGATAGTGGACATGGTTTTACTACTATTCGGCCGTATCCGATTCGTTTTCACCCCTACTTCTATTGTTGTTGGATACATGTTTCTGCAAAAGTTTGATTCACTCTTGCAGGGTTGACACGATCAAGAGGAAAACGGTGACTGTTTGCAAGATCCTGCCAGTGCGCCGCTCTTTTGATCATGCAAGAGAAGATTTTGCTTCTCTTCGGATGGGACATGGGGCTCTCTCAAAAGTGGACTAGAGAACCAACACTGGAGTTTTGAGTGCACTTGCGGAGGTGACCACAGACGCTGCTATCGGGCATGGCGTTGCTGGCCTACCAGCGTCACAGGTGACGCGGATGGACGCCCTGCTGGCGACATCGGCGCCATCTGGTACCTCCGGCTTGGCGGGGCAGCAGGAGGCGATGGCATCTCCGTCTTTGGTGACGGCGTGTGTCTCCAGCTCTCCTGGTTCCACAGGAGGTGGGACCAGATCGAGCTTGGGGGATACTACCCCTGTCTCTCCTATTACCCCAGGTGGGGGTGCTGGATCGAGTGGGGGGGGGGGGGGGGGGGGGGCAGCAGCGACGCCCGGCACCGGTCTATGTTCCTCCGATGCCTTCCTTTCCGATTAACCATACGGTGAAGAGGAGAAGGAGGCATCTAACCAGCGCGTCATCGACTACGGAGGTATCCCGGATGTGGAGGCATTGGGACTTTGATCTAGTGGACGGATTCGTGCTCAACTCAATGCGGATGCCACTTAGATGGGGCGGGCAATGGCATTGGCTGAGAGGCGCGACTCATATGCAGGCATGAATTTAAATAAAAGTTTTTCAATTCTGTCCTTTTTCTGATAAAGAGAATGTTGATAGAGCGTCTAAGTTGGGAGTCTCATTAGGTCCAAATTCTGGTGTGTCGGCTTCTTTGATTAAGAAATCTGAGTTAGATAGAACAATTAACATTTTGCAACATAATTTGAAGGACAATTATGATGATCATCCTCACAGTTTAATCCTTAATAGGGCTTCGAGTCTTGCTGAAGACTTCGAAGAAGATGAAATTTCTAGAACCCTGGAAGATAGGATTGATTTTTCTATTCAGTCAGAGAAGGTCACACGGACCAGGAAAAAGAGAGAGTATTCTACTCTTAACAAACGTAGAAGTGCTAGGATTAAACTACAAAAAAGGTATCTTTTGGAATAGTGAGGGTTTTCGTGACCCGGGGAAACATTTGTTTGTACAAGAATCTATTAGAGAGCGAAAATTGGATTTTTTTGGCTTTATCGGAGACGGGAAGATCTAATTTCGCCACTCCCTTTCTAACCCATCTTGTGGCTGGGCAACATTTTAGCTGGTTCTGTTTACCGCCTAGAGGTAGATCTGGGGCATGCTAATTGGCGTCAATGTTGCAACTTTCCAAGTCAAAAATGTTGATGTTGGAGATTTTTGCGTAAAAAAAAGTTAAACTTTATATCAAATCCAAGTGTGATGGCTTTGAGTGGGTTTTGGTGTCGGTATATGGGGCGGCACAAGATGAGCATAAACCTATGTTCCTATCAGAGTTAGTCCGTGTATGTAAAACTGAACCATTACCAATACTCCGTAGAGATGAGGAAACAAAATGGGCACAAAGGGCAAAAGTAAAATATATACAGGAGGGTGGAAACAACACGAAGTATTTCCATCTCATAGCAAACGGAAAACATAGGAAAAGAAGATTTTCCAGCTAGAACAAGATAAAGGAACCATTGTTGGGGAGACGAATTTAAGGCTATACATTTCTGAATATTATAAAAAACTATTTGGGGATTCGACACCCAATGATATATTACTGGATGAAAATATGACTCATGATATTCCGCAATTAACACAAGAAGAGAATGACATTCTTACATCTGATTTCTTAGTGAAAGAAGTGTATGAGGCAATCTCTCAAATGGAACTCAACAAGGCACCGGGGCCAGATGGTTTCCCTGCTAGGAGGTCATCATAGATGATTTAATGGCTCTATTTGTTCAATTGAAACAAGGGAATTTGTCTCTATTTAAATTAAACTTTGGAGTTATTACGTTACTTCCAAAAAAAGAGAATGCGGTTCAGATTCAACAATATAGACCAATTTGTCTTCTTAATGTCAGTTTTAAAATCTTTACAAAAGTAGGTACTAATCATATTACCGAAATTGCACAAAAGATAATTAGGCCGACACAGTCGGCTTTCATGCCTGGGTAACACATATTAGAAGGTGTGGTCGTCCTACATGAAACCATTCATGAGCTTAAAAGGAATAAAATGGATGGAGTCATTTTTAAAATTGACTTTGAGAAAGCGTATGATAAAGTAAAATGGCCTTTTCTCCAACAAGCTTTGCGTATGAAAGGTTTTGCACAAGAATGATGCAATTGGATTACGCAATTTGTTCAGGGGGATTGTCGGAATTCGAGTAAAATGATGACATTGGTCATTATTTCCAAACTAAAAAGGGTCTTCGATAGGGGGACCCGTTGTCTCCTATGTTATTTAATATAGTGGCAGATATGTTAGCCATTTTAATCGCAAGGGCGAAGGAAGATGGTCAGATAGATGGTCTTATACCTCATTTAGTCGAGAGAGGGTTATCTATTTTGCAATATGCGGATGCCACTATATTATTTATGGAGCATGATCTTGAGAAACCCGTAAATATGAAACTCATCCTCTGTATTTTTGAACAACTGTCGGGACTCAAAATAAATTTTCATAAGAGTGAAATCTTTTGTTTTGGGAAGGCTAAAGAGGTAGAAGATCACTACAAGAAAATCTTTGGATGTGAGTCTGGATCTCTACCTTTCAAATATCTTGGAGTTCCAATTCATTATAGGAAACTCTGAAATGATGAATGGAAAACAGTTGAATGTCGTTTCGAAGGCAAACTGGGATGTTGGAAAGGAAATATGTTGTCTTATGGAGATCGTTTGGTTCTTGTTAATTCGGTTTTAATAAGCCTTCCGATGTTCATGCTATCCTTTTTAGAATTACCTAAAGGGGTAAGAAAAAGGCTAGATTTTTATAGATCTCGGTTTTTTTTTGGCAGAGTGATGAGAATAAACGAAAATATAGATTAACTAAATGGAACATTATATGTCGACTGATAACCCCCAAGAGCAAGGGATCACTGTAGCACCTCTCAATGTGGAAGTAAGGTATCGATCCGCAGGAGCAAGAAGGAAAAGTTATCTATTCCCTACAACTAAAGTGTCACAAGTTTTAGTTGATTATGCACTAAACAAGTTTAAGGAACAAGGTGGTTGATTTAATGGATGGAAGTTTGATGTAACAAGGCAAGAATGTGGAAGTGTCCCAATCCTCTTCAATGCAAGAGGACAAGACAAAGGTTTTCTAGGATGCTTGGAAATAAGGCCTAGGGATCATACTTTCACTAGTGGACACTCCCAACAATTGAATACATAGATATTTCCTCTTCACTTTGCTACTCTGAACTATTCTCCCGTTGGATAGAAATACCAATCTACTGCGTAGGGCTACAAGAGCACACCTTAAAGTCTGAGTGAACAAACACCACAATATCATAGAACACCAAGACCATCGTGTAGGGCTACAAAAGCACACCTTAAAGTCTGTCTTCCACATCTAGGGAACCCCAAGGTCACTATGAGTGCCCCAAAATAGTACTAAACAAACACCACAATTTTATAGTGACATCCAACACAAAGAATAACTCATGGTAAGTATTTCTGTAACCTTTAGCCTAAGAGTCACACACGGTGCGCACACTGTCAACTTCACACCATGGGACAAAGGTGACTCCGGAAATTACATTAATAAAACCACTTGAGTAGCACAAACAATGAAGGAGAAACATCCATGAATTCAATTAGATTACAAAGCTCATGATCACATAAAGATCACATCATGGGAGAGAGAGATGAACCACATAGCTACCGGTAGAGCCCTCAGCCCCGATGAAGAACTACTCCCTCCTCATCATGGGAGGCAGCAACGGCGATGAAGATGTTGATGATGAACACGCCGGAGGGGGGTGGAGCCCTCCGGAGGCGATTCCGGCGGCGTTTCCCCCCTCCGATCTTCTCCGGCGGCAGCCTTCTGCTCTCTGTTTCGTGGTTTTGTGTTTCTCCGCCGCCTCCTTTCGCGAAACGCCAGGGGACCTTTTTTATAGGCGTTTTTAGGTCAAGACGGAGTCGGTGGACGAAAGATCGACGGCCACGGAGCTCCGAGGGGGAAAAGAGCTGGGCCCACGCGGCCAGGTACTTTAGGCCGCGTGGGACCCTCCCATTTCCAGCCTGTTGGGCTTCTGGTCTTCAATTTAAGCCCATTGCGTTCGTCTCGAAAATTCTGAACCGTGCTCTTTGGCCTTGCCCTTTTTGGAGTCCCGAAGCTCCCGGAAAGTCTGAAACACTAAAAAAGACGTTTTCTGGAAAAACAGGGTTAATTCCAAATAAATGGGAAAACTATGAAGTATTCCCAAAATCATTATAAAACATTGATATAACCCTTATATGATGCAAATATGATTGGAATATAAGCAATTAAAGTGCAAAGTTCATGTATGCATTTTACATGCATCAACATCCCCAAGCTTAATCCATGCTCGTCCTCGAGTATGAAGATGATAAAACTAACATGGACTTTGCAATTTAATACTTAACAATGAATATCAAAGATGATTACTATTGCTACATATAGTCAAATGATTCATTCTTCAAAGGAGTAGCAATATGCAAATAGTTTATGAAGTGATATCAAGTATTCAAGACAAGGATGTTCATTGATAGTTCACAAAGTGTAACATAACAAGTATATGGACACATGTATGCATAATGATAAGTAGAACATCCTACATGGTCATAGAGTGAGATGAAAATCTGAATATGATAGGTGGACACTTTGGAAAGATGTATAGTGAGTAGAGGTAAAGCATGCATAAGTTTCATCTAACCTCCAAACTCTTCTACTTAAGTTAATGATTGCAATGTGGTAATACTTGGTGTCAAGCTCTCATTCCCCTATCATAGCATCTTGAATGATTATAGTTTAATGTGAGAGCAAATATGAGTAGTGTGCTTGACAAAGTAAAGGTTGATGTCTCATGCCCCTTGAATACAAGTACTACACCATGATTACTCAACTTAGGAAACAAAGCAAGTTCAAGTTATATATCATTGTAAGTAATAATAGTATCATCAAGAGCGTCAACTGGGGTACCTCTTGTCCCAGGATATGGAACAAGCCCATATCAAAATGACAAGACAAACAAACAAGATGAACAACCTCAACACCCTTTTTATTTACCATTGGAATAGCTTTTATTATAAGGTGTATCACAGAGGTTCACCATAGCATGTAAGTAAATTTCCACCATGAATGATGCATGGCTTAGATTAGCGGCCCAGGCGTCTCTCTAACCATTTATACAAACTCATTTAAACTACTTCATTTCCACCTCATTTCACCATGATAGCATCCATAACAAAAGTACATGATATCAACTAAATGAGATGAAGGAGCATGTTGAAAGCTTGCATGTGACAGCACATATGGGCTAACTCCAACCCGAACATTTATCAAGCCACTAGCATCATAATCTTAATCACAATGGGTCATGTTTTATTATTGCAAATAGTAAATGTGCATCAAGTTCGTGAGAGCTATATAACCAACTTTTCCATGCAATCAATAACATAAACATTTTCATTCAGAGGTAAGATAACACAAATAACATGATAAACATACTCGGAATAGCATAAAGCTAGTAGGTAGATATGGTGGACTCACTGGAATAACTTTGGTTGAAGGTGTTGGAAACAAGTTTTGCTTGTTGGAGTTTTTGGGCTAGCAAAAGGGAGAAAGTTGACCATCTAGATGCATGCATGAGTGTCCATAGAACTAACTAATCCATGTTAAACCAAGTAAAATAACAATCAGCACCAAAACATGAATAAGTGATAGCTCTACAAAAAGAATTTGCAAACTATTACTCATAAACAAGCTCATGAATCATGCAACTATATGTATCATTAAAAATCAAGTCAAACATCCCTTTTCCCAATCTTATAAAAGCATCCAACATATTTCAACCCATATTTCCAGTAGCTCTCTCATATATAATTGATAGTGTGGTGGTCTCTCAAGACTCAAACAAAAACAAAAAACGACGCTCCAAGTTTATGCGATAAAGTGTTTCGATCGAAAAACAGAAGTTGGACGTGTGCAAACCGAGAGTGTGTAGGTCCAGCGGGGTTGTCTTCACATCCCCAAGCTTATGGTCTTCACCATCCTTGGATAGCTCTTGGTGCATCTCCTCCAATCCCTGTGAAAAAACTTCAAAACACCGTTTCTCCCATCTCTTTTCTGTGGGGTGCATTAATAGTGATAAACAAATAGGTTCCTTGCTGCATATAATCCTTGAACAAAAATTCATATGACATGTCCAGAAAGTGTATAATGTTGTATGCCTACTCATAAACTCAATTGGATCAAAAAGATTCAACTTAAAAGCTCAAAGCATGCATCAAACAAAATGGGACAGAATCTGTCCAGAAAAACAGCAGCAGCAAAACGTATTTTTCTACCCTACCAAACTTTCTCGAAAAATTCCGAAAAATTCATGCATACAGAGGATGAAAAGTTGCAACTACAGTTCAAATATGAGCTCATTCGGAGTTACAGAATAAGAATTAAAAATCATACCGTGCACTGACTTGTGCAGGAATAAAATCTCCGAACGCTATAAGCAACTTTTTCAAACCAAAAAGGGTAAAACTTGGCACTTTATTGAAAACTCCAGAACCTAAACTAAACAAAATCTCTTGTTACAGCAAGAGGACACAAAGAAAATCACACACAAAAATAACCGGGTTGCCTCCCGCAAAGCGCTTTCTTTATAGCCATATAGCTAGGCTTGATAGTTTTAATGATGCTCCATAGGAATAAGAGTTGAATAAAAAGAGCATCAAGAAAAATATCAAACACATTTAAGTCTAACCCACTTCCTATGCATTGGGATCTTGTAAGAAAATAAATCAATAAAGCACAAAGTGACTAGCATAGGAAGGCAAAGCAAGTGCAACTTCAAAATTTTCAACAAAAAGAGAGGAGACTTAATATTATTGTGATATGAAGTCATGTCTCCCTCTCTCATAAAAACTTTCAGTAGCATCATTGATAAAACCCACAATATAACCATCACATAGAGCATTCTTATCATGATCCACATGCATAAAAGTATCATTACTCTCCACATAAGCATAAACAGTTTCATTAGTAATAGTGGGAGTAAAAATATCACATCCATCAATGTAATCATCATAAATAGGAGGCATAGAATAATCAAAATGATTTTTATCCTCAATAGTAGATGGACTGAAAATATCATATTCATCATTGTAAACATCATATATAGGAGGCATATCATAATCAACATAAACTATATCCTCAATAGTGGGTGGACTGAAAATATCATATTCATCATCATAAATGGGAGACATAGTATCATCAAACAAGTCAAAGAACCTCCCCAAGCTTAGATGATTGCAAGATATAAAATAAGTTAAAGGACCTCCCCAAGCTTAGTCTAGTGCACACAAGAATAGAAACTTAAGCGCTACGCTCCCCGGCAACGGCGCCAGAAAAGTACTTGATAACCCCCAAGAGCAAGGGATCACTGTAGCACCTCTCAATGTGGAAGTAAGGTATCGATCCGCAGGAGCAAGAAGGAAAAGTTATCTATTCCCTACAACTAAAGTGTCACAAGTTTTAGTTGATTATGCACTAAACAAGTTTAAGGAACAAGGTGGTTGATTTAATGGATGGAAGTTTGATGTAACAAGGCAAGAATGTGGAAGTGTCCCAATCCTCTTCAATGCAAGAGGACAAGACAAAGGTTTTCTAGGATGCTTGGAAATAAGGCCTAGGGATCATACTTTCACTAGTGGACACTCCCAACAATTGAATACATAGATATTTCCTCTTCACTTTGCTACTCTGAACTATTCTCCCGTTGGATAGAAATACCAATCTACTGCGTAGGGCTACAAGAGCACACCTTAAAGTCTGAGTGAACAAACACCACAATATCATAGAACACCAAGACCATCGTGTAGGGCTACAAAAGCACACCTTAAAGTCTGTCTTCCACATCTAGGGAACCCCAAGGTCACTATGAGTGCCCCAAAATAGTACTAAACAAACACCACAATTTTATAGTGACATCCAACACAAAGAATAACTCATGGTAAGTATTTCTGTAACCTTTAGCCTAAGAGTCACACACGGTGCGCACACTGTCAACTTCACACCATGGGACAAAGGTGACTCCGGAAATTACATTAATAAAACCACTTGAGTAGCACAAACAATGAAGGAGAAACATCCATGAATTCAATTAGATTACAAAGCTCATGATCACATAAAGATCACATCATGGGAGAGAGAGATGAACCACATAGCTACCGGTAGAGCCCTCAGCCCCGATGAAGAACTACTCCTCCTCATCATGGGAGGCAGCAACGGCGATGAAGATGTTGATGATGAACACGCCGGAGGGGGGTGGAGCCCTCCGGAGGCGATTCCGGCGGCGTTTCCCCCCTCCGATCTTCTCCGGCGGCAGCCTTCTGACTCTCTGTTTCGTGGTTCTGTGTTTCTCCGCCGCCTTCTTTCGCGAAATGCCAGGGGACCTTTATATAGGCGTTTTTAGATCAAGACGGAGTAAGTGGACGAAAGATCGACGGCCACGGAGCTCCGAGGGGGAAAAGAGCTGGGCCCACGCGGCCAGGTACAGTAGGCCGCGTGGGACCCTCCCATTTCCAGCCTGTTGGGCTTCTGGTCTTCAATTTAAGCCCATTGCGTTCGTCTCGAAAATTCTGAACCGTGCTCTTTGGCCTTGCCCTTTTTGGAGTCCCGAAGCTCCCGGAAAGTCTGAAACACTAAAAAAACGTTTTCTGGAAAACAGGGTTAATTCCAAATAAATGGGAAAACTATAAAGTATTCCCAAAATCATTATAAAACATTGATATAACCCTTATATGATGCAAATATGATTGGAATATAAGCAATTAAATTGCAAAGTTCATGTATGCATTTTACATGCATCATCGACCAAAGGACCAGGGAGGTCTAGGGATGGAGGTACTTGAACTAAAGAATAAATGTTTGTTAAGCAAGTGGATGTTCAAACTTTTAAACGAGGAAGGGGTGTGGCAGAAGCTGCTACAAAACAAATACCTTCATAGTAAAACTTTAGCTCAAGTGGAAGCTCAACCTACCGACTCTCCTTTTTGGAAGGGACTAATGAGAGTCAAAGACGATTTCTTCATTAGGCGGTCCTATAAAATTGGCAATGGGGAAACCACAAGGTTTTGGGAGGACACTTGGTTGGGTGATTCCCATTGATGAACCAATATCCATTATTATATAACATTGTGTAGCACCAGCATGTTTCGGTGCATGATGTACTTCACAATGCACCGTCCCTAAATTTAGGTTTTAGAAGGGCCATTGTCGGGAATAAATGGGAGATGTGGTCTCATTTATGTCTTAGATTAATGGAGGTAACGTTGACTGATGCTCCTGATTTTTTTAAGTGGAATTTGACCCAAAATGCGCAATTTACTGTAAAATCTATGTATGAGGACCTAATGAATGGACATACGAGATATTTACAAAAGTATCTTTGGAAATTAAAGATACCACAAAAAATTAAAATATTTATGTGGTTCCTTCATAGAAAGGTCTTGTTAACGAAAGATAATCTTACCAAGAAGAATTGGAAGGGTAATTCACATTGTTCTTTTTTGGGAATGATGAGAGTATTGAACACTTTTTTATTTCCTGCCCTTTTGCAAAACTTGTATGGCGTGTGGTGTTTTGTACTTACAATATTCCTCCTCCTACTAATGTCACAAATATGTTTGGAAATTGGTTGCGGGGGGTGGACAAAAAGATCAAAGATAGGATTCGTATAGGCGTTTCAGCTATTTGTTGGTCTATTTGGAATTGTAGGAACGATATTATTTTTAATAGGAAAGATAATTTTCATGTCTTACAGGTTATTCATACGTTGGTGCATTGGATTCAGTTATGAGCTTTCCTGCTGCCTTCGGATCAGCGGGACCTTATGGTGGCTGTGTGCACGAGACTCCTGCTGGTGGCACAGGATTTTTTCTCCAGGCATACGTGGCAACATATTAGTCGACTTTCGTAGTTGTGCTTTAGCTTGTCTATGTTGGTTGAATCTTGTCTCAATCTTTGTGATTCTTGAGATGTAAACTCAAATAAGATACAATCAAACTTTGTAATAAGCGGCTCGATGCAGAGGCTGGCATTAACCCTTAAAAAAAAGTATGCGCCACTAGGGAAGGTAGTGCGACCACACCAGAGGCACTAGTATTAGTGGATTAGTTCATCTTTGGTCTACCGCGTACACTGAATCACTGATTAATGCAGTAATGTCCTCTGGTCACCCACCAAGATATCAGTTACACGTCTAAACACAAACGAAGCTCGCTGGCAATGAGCTTGGATAACACAGCATCACATGTCAATTCGGAAACGAAGAGGCCGTCGCCGTCCGGCGACCGGTGCTTCACCACTCCGCTCACTAATCATTCTCCAAGAGTCCAAGTGCCACCCCACCGGGCACACTGACCAGAATCTGGTCAAGGGACACCACGAGAACCTTACCAAATCCCTCTAAAGTCTAAACCAAAACCCACCGGAGTAGGAAAGCATCGCGCGCCAATTCCCTCATCACTCTGACGCGAACTCACTCCGTCGCTCGACGCCGTTTGCATCACCAATGGCGGGCGGCCGGTCGCGCTCGTCGCGCCGCGCGGCGTTCGCGGCACTGATCACGCTCCTCTTCCTCGCCTGCGTCTTCTTCTTTTTGTCCGCGACCACCATCACCACCTCGGCCCCTAACTCCCCGGCCTCACGCCTGGCCGCCGTGCGTCGCCACGCCGAGGACCACGCGGCCGTGCTCGCCACATACGCCGCCCACGCGCGCCGTCTCAGCGCCGACTCCGCCTCGCAGACGGAGTCCTTCCTGTCCACCTCCTCGCGCCTCTCCGCGCTCTCCGCACGCCTCACTCACTCCACCGTGGCGCTCCTTGAGAAGGAGGCCCGCGGGCACGTGAAGCGCGCGCGCGCCCTCGCGGCGGGCGCCAAGGAGGCGTTCGACACGCAGTCCAAGATCCTCAAGCTCTCCGACACCGTCTTCGCCGTGGGGCAACAACTCCTCCGTGCCCGCCGCGAGGGCCAGCTCAATTCCCGCATCGCCGCGGTGTCCACGCCCAAGTCCCTCCACTGCCTCGCCATGCGGCTCATGGAGTCCCGCCTCGCCAACGCGTCCGCCGCCGTTCCCGACGCCGTCGTCCCTCCACCGCCTGAGCTCACCGACCCGTCGCTATACCACTACGCCATCTTCTCAGACAACCTCCTGGCGGTCTCTGTCGTGGTGGCTTCCGCCGCGCGCGCCGCGTCCGAGCCCTCCCGCCACGTCTTCCACGTGGTCACCGCGCCCATGTATCTCCCGGCCTTCCGCGTCTGGTTCGAGCGCAGCCCGCCGCCGCTGGGCGCGCATGTGCAGCTCCTCGCCGCCTCCGACTTCCCCTTCCTCAACGTCTCCTCCTCGCCCGTGCTCCGGCAGGTCGAGGACGGGAACAGGGACGTGGCGCTGCGCGAGCTCGACTACCTACGGTTCTACCTGCCCGAGATGTTCCCGGCGCTGCGGAGGGTGGTGCTCCTGGAGGACGACGTGGTGGTGCAGAGGGACCTGGCGGAGCTGTGGCGTCTCGACCTTTGCGGCAAGGCCAACGCCGCTCTCCACACCTGCTTCGGCGGGTTCCGGCGCTACGGCAAGTACCTCAACTTCTCGCACCCCGCCGTGCAAGAGCGATTCGAGCCCCGCGAGTGCGCCTGGTCCTACGGCGTCAACGTTTTCGATCTCCTCGCATGGCGCCGCGACAACTGCACTAACCAGTTCCACCAGCTCATGGAGATGGTGAGCTCGCACTGCCACGCCTGAAACTAATGATCTTTACTTACACCGGTAGCTTGACGTGCCTGCGGTCTCTCTGTTATGGCAGAACGAGAACGGGACGCTGTGGGACGCGGCGTCCGTGCTTCCGGCGGGGCTGATGACATTCTACGGCAACACGAGGCCGCTCGACAAGTCGTGGCATGTCATGGGTCTCGGATACAACCCGCACATCAGGCCCGAGGACATCAGGGGAGCTGCGGTGATACACTTCAACGGGAACCTCAAGCCATGGCTCGACGTCGCGTTCAACCAGTACAAACATCTCTGGACCAAGTACGTGGACACCGACATGGAGTTCCTCACGCTTTGCAACTTCGGACTCTGAATTCTGGAGACTGAAGTGTAAGCTCCTAAGGAAGTTTTGATTTCACCGTTTTCTCATTATATCTTGAGAGACTGGGAGCGATTGGCTGATGTAGTCATCTTGACACTTACACAAGCTAAATGTCACTTGTTATTTCGTCTATGACATATGGTGCACACTAATTTAGGCAAATTCAAACTTCGCAAATGTTTGACCAAGTGTATAGAAAAAATATCAAATATATATGATATAAGAAAAATATTCCATGATGTTCTGGTAGTATTAATTTGATGTTGTAGATATGATATTTTTCTATGTAGTTGGTCACACTTTACAAACTTTGACTTTGGTAAAAAACTAATATGCCTTATATTTGGACATAGAGGCAGTATAGATCTTGAAAATTATAGCAAGAAATCCACATAAATCATCTTGAAATTTATAACATGAATCTAGATACTAAAATGCACGCAGTCATGCCCTCAAAATGATTTCTTGATAGTGAGACCCTCACAATGGCGAGGGCCAGTGGCGGAGCCACATATAGACCTGTGTGGTCAATTGACCACACAAGTTTTTACAAATCCCTTGTGTACAAGTTTAAATCATGCAAAAATAATTATAAAATCAGTAAAAATCATGTGTTTGACATTGCAGATTTGAAATGACATCACACACTTGAAGTTCTGGCTCTTCGCCACCGGCGAGGGCATCATATTTTGTGTATTGAAAGTATTAACTATTTATTTAATCTTTTGCAGTATTTCTTCCTTTCAATCTGAAATACATGATGTTTCTTACATAAGTATGTTTTCAAGGTGTAACTTTGACGTTTCTTTTCGGTATGATTATATTTCTAGTAAGTAAAAAAATGATTATAAAACACTGTTTAAGAAAATGATATCAATTTTTTCTCAATAACATGTTGATGAGGGATAAAATACTCTCGGGTTGCGACCTTGCCCAGCGTACCCATGGGAGCACGAAGGGGTTGTCGTGACAACATGTGTAACAGCCAGGTCAACAAAATAAGATTGTCAATGGGGGTAAAGATCATACTCCTTCTTACTTTCTATAGTAGTGTGTATAGAGAGGATTGCAATGAAGTTGAGAACGCGGTGATATTGTAGCAACACTATGGTGGAGAAACTAGTTTTTATGATCCCTGGATCGGTTTATACATGCATATGGCGATGGCAGTGGCGTTTGCATAGAGATGAATGGCTTGTAGGTCTTCGAAGAGCTTCGGGTCTTGGTATTTATGGGTCATTGTGATAAGTGGCGTCTTCTATCAACGTGAGAGTCCGTGTATCACACAAGTAACAGAAACCGTGCATATACGAGAGAGAGTTGTTGAGATTGCATCTTTTATATTTTTTCATTACTTTCAAACACGCAATGTGCCTTGCGCGAACGGTTTGGTGGAAGGCTTCTAGATAGATAGAATTCTGCATCTTAGCTTCATGCTTTGGGACCCCTATACCCTTATAGGGAAATATTTCTTTTCCTATTAAAAACTTGTTTATTCTAGCCTTACATGGGAACCCTATTTTTGTTGCTTCTAAAATTCCAAATAATCAGTGAACATTCCTTGGACAATGTTTGCCAGCGTATGGAAAAGATTTCCTATCTATAAAGAATAATCCTCTAATTTATTCTATGTATTCTCTTCCCTGTAAAGCCTAAAAGACCCTTTTAAAAGGTCTTTGAAAATCTTGATAAAATGACACATTACTGTAATTGTGTGTACCTCCATAATTGCAGAAGAAAGCGGTTTAGCTGAATTCATCTTGATTGGTTGGCAGGTAGCAAACACTTTTTACAGATTTGTTTTTCCTCCAAAACTTGATTTTGAACTTTCCAATTGGACAAAATTTATTGGGCTGAGTTTCTCTTTATTTGGTATGGTGCACATATATGAAAACCTCATGTCATTCAGAATAGTGTGATGCGAGTTATCAACCCATGGCGACATCAACATGACTATTGCATGGTCAGCCCAACATGAGTGATACGTCCAAGACGTATCCACTTTTCCAAACACTTTTGTTGTTGTTTTGCCTCTAACTTGCATGATTTGAATGGAACCAACACGGACTAACGTTGTTTTCGGCAGAATTGTCTTGATGTCTTATTTTTGCGCAGAATTGAAAGTGCTCAGAAAATTTTGGAAAAAATACATAAATTCTATTTCACCAGAAGACCCACGGAGCCAGAAGGGGAGTTGCAGGAGGGGGCCACAGCCTCCAGAAGACACCCAGGCGCGACCAGAGGTTAGGCCGCGCCCAAGGGTCCCCTCGAGTCCTCGTGTACCGCCTCGTGACGCCCTTTGGACTATTTATTCCTCCCGACCTAAAACTCGCGACCCCCTAAGGATTTTATCAGAAACGCTTCTGAGCTTCGCCGTCACCACAAACCCTAATTTGGGGACATAATTCATGTTGTGGCACCCTGCCGGGAAGGAGATTGGGCGGAGATCATCGCCATCGTCATCACCAACGCCTCTCCATCAACCATCCATGGCTCCCTCATCCATGTGTGAGTAATTCTCCGATGTAGGCTGAAGGGGATGATAGGTATTGGATGAGATTGTTCATGTAATAGATGTAGGTTGTTAGGGCATGGTGCCTAGTATCTTCTGTTGGTGTTAATTATTGCAATTGCAACTTGGTATACTTAATGCTTGTCACTAGGGCCCGAGTGCCATGTTTGTAGACCTGAACATGTTATATTATTATGAGTATATTCATTGCTTTGGATCATATCTACAAGGTTTATGCACCTGTTATTGTCCGAAACCCGAGACCCCAAAGTGACAACAATTAGGACAATTGGAGGGAATGGTTGTGACTTGAGGATCACATGTATTTACGGAGTATTAATGTTTTGCTCCGGTGCTCTATTAAAAGGAGTACCTTAATTACCATTAGGTTCTATGAATGGCCCCGCTGAAACGGGATGGTTGGACAAAAGATGACGTGCAAGATTCTTATTGCAAGCACGTACGACTAAATACGAAATACATGCCTATGTTTGATTAGTGCCTCGATACTTTATTATTTTTTACCTGCAAAATGCCCTACGTTATACTATTACATGAGCTATGTTATCCATGCAACGCCCGCTCATCAATCCCTATGCTTACGGTGTTTTTAATCCTGTTGTTTACTACGATTACTTTTGCTGTCATTATTGTTGTTTTTTACTTTACTGCTGCTACTATTAAACCACCACTGCTACTATATTACTTTTGCTACTGATAAATTGTGTCCAGCAAGTGTCCACCTAGCTATGGCCGATTCTTTCAATTGCTATCAGAGCCTCTTCTCTTTATTGAAGGCTTTACCGCCTAAAAAGTATGGCCAACAACAAGATTATGGAAGGTGAGGAAACACCTATTGCCGATGAAGCACGAGTGACGATGGGTGAATTAGATAAGTGTGAAAAGTGCTAATGGAAGCACTCCATGCCAAAGGTCTCGACGCACTACCTTCCTCTCGTGTTTTAGGGGATCCCAGTGATAAAGCCAATGAAACTTAATTTGGAGAAGAGGAAGGTGCCTCCGAGGTGGAGGGTAGTACGGCGAAATGTAAACCTCCCCACGGGAAAACTTGTTTGGGCAAATATTCGACGGAACCCCTACCGCATCTTATTGTGCCCATACCATCCCTCACGACACACATTAACAATCTTGACTCTCCACATGTGCTTGATCCTATTAATTTCGCTAAATGGAAATTTTCAGTGAAATATCACATTAGTATGTCTTCAACTTAATTATGGAGAATCATTGAAGATGGGTTCAAGCCATCAGATACTTTTCACATTATATTTGTGTTGAATCGAGATGTGTGAAAACTTAACTTTTTCCACATTATATTTGTGTGTTTTGCGTGAAGTATGAGATGGGCCACATGCAGAGGACCGTGTGATTATTTTGGTACTATGTGGTATGCGTCATGGCTTGCCATGAACGAATCACCAAGTTATGGTGATATATTTGCTATTTTTGGCATAAAAATAAATAAATATAGCAAATAATAGCAAACAGATCACTATAACTTTTCAATTTGATAACAACATGGCTAAACTAGAAAAAAAATTACCGGGCAAACCAAATGAGTCATCGCGTTATGTGCCATGCCTAGAGGAAAATGTGACAAGCGCCGAACGCCAGTACGCCACACAAGCGGACCGAAAGTCACACGTTGGAGTTTGCCTTAGAGGCAGGTAGCCCTAAGATTCGAGCTGAGACACCTCGTCTCGACTCGTTGTTCAACTAACGAGTCCAAAACTGAAACTCGACGCGTGAAACTTGTGAGCTACTCGATAACTTGGTAAAAATATACATTTTTTCTCATTATTTGTGCATGTATGATACAATCATCACCATAATTAATGACAATATGACACAATCAATTAATCAGTAGTCGATAAACTACTATAATAAAGAAGAATTGTTCAAATAGACAAGAATGTATTTTTTCGAACACGCAAAAGTGTTTGTATCGATTGCATTAGATAAAGAAAAGGACAGAGAGTCCAAATTACAGCGATTCCATCATCAAAAGATGCGACTAAACAACAGGGGTGCAATCTTCACATGAGGGGCACACACAATCGTCCTCACAAAGGTGAAGAGGTGCCTCGGCATACAAACTGCAACAAATACATGAGGCCTCTCCCAACCAAGACTCCAGCCATGAAAGGCGAGTAATGGGCCCAGGAGGTCCATGCCCTATGCAAGCTCGTTTAACTCGAACTTTTTTACCGTAAAGAAAATGAAAACTCGGCTGGTCTTGTTTGACAACGACTTCAAACCAAACTAAGTGGAGTTGCGAGTTACTCGTTAAACTCGTGTTTTGGGTTACCCTAAAGGCAGGGAGTACGGCTTTGCAGGGAGTGGGTACCTACCGCCAAGAATCTGCCTTTTGTCGACAATGCTCTATCCTGACCGTTTTGGTTCGAATCGCTTGTAGCCTTGTAGGGTGGAGATTGGAGAAGGATAAATCGGGTAAAGAATTGGCTTTGGCATCGGGTATGGACTCCCGAGTCCGACTCTCCCTCCTACAAAAGTCGCTCCCTGACGCAGCGGCGCCACATCACGCGCGCCGTCACATCCCCTGCCGGTCTTCCCCTTTCCTCGCTAAGCAGGTACGCGCCCTCCTCATCTTCCTCATCGAGACCTCGATTTGATTCATCCCGAATTCTTCCTAACCTTGTAGTCGTAGCGCATAGCGAATCTCTCGATAAGAAGTTGTTGCGTAGCCATTGGCCGTACCCTAGTTTTGATTACGAGTAGTTTTCAGCGCGGTTTTTATTTCTCGTGGCAATTTTCCCCTGATCTGGCTGCTTCGATTAGCCATGGTGAAGAAGAAGCCCACCAACCCGAACGCCAAGGGCAAGGGCGCCGCGTCCGCGTCGGCCTCCGCGCCGCCGCCGCCCAAGCCCGCCCCCGGAGCGGCCAGGCCTAAGAAGGTGTTTAAGAAGAAGAAGGCCAAGGCCGATCGGGAGAAGCAGAAGGCGGCCGACGCTGTGGTCGCGGCCATCGCCGGGGCGTCTGCTTCGGCGCCCGCGCCGGTTCCGGCTCCGGCCGACGTCAGTCCTTCGACGGCCCCTGTGGTCGCCGAGAACAACGGTGCTGACAGTAAGACGGTCGCCGAGAACAACGGTGATGGCAGTAAGATGGTTGTCGAGAACAACGGTGATGGCAGTAAGACGGTCGCCGGAAACAACGGCGGTGACAGGAAGATGGTGAACAGCCGTGGTGACAGGAAGATTGTCATCGGGAACAGCAGTGCTGACAGGAAGATGGGTAAGAAGGAGAAGATGAAGGGGAGGCCGAATGGGGAAGGACAAGGGAGGATGAAGGGGAAGGAGAAGAAGGACGAGCAAGAGGGGGAGGAGAGACAGAGAAGTGAGAAGGACGAGAAAGTGGGGGAGGAGAGGAGTGCTGCTGGGTTTATCTTCATGTGTAACGCGAAGACGAAGCCGGAGTGCTTCCAGAACAGCGTGTTTGGTTTGCCCAAGGGGAAGGTCGAGGTGGTGGAGAAGATCCGGACAGGGGCCAAGCTGTTCCTGTATGACTTTGACTTGAAGCTTCTCTATGGGGTGTACAAGGCGACAGCAAGAGGAGGGATGGATCTTGTGCGTCGTGCTTTCAATGGGAGGTTCCCTGCACAGGTAATTCTTACACTGTTTGCGTGTTTATGGTCCATGCTTGCTTATCCTAGTAAGGAATCCCCGTTAACTGTCAGCGGATGTACACACCGTTCTGAAGGCATTATGTGCTACGGGAAACGGCGCAAATTAATACTGCAGACAATGGCCTTTTAGGAGTTCAATATCTGAGAAAAATATATCTTGTGAAAAATAAATCTTGTGGAAACAGGGTGTTCTGTTTTAGATTGGTCAATAAAGAAGAGCATATTGAAATTCAACAAAACTGGAAATTTAGTCTTACAATCGTGCCCACTTCTCTGTACATGCTATTAAATTGAAATTTAGTCTTAAAATTGGAATTATGTGCTAAAAAGTATGCTGCGGGAAACAGCGCAAATTAATACTGCAGACAATGGCCTTATAGGAATTCAATATGTGAGAAAATAAATCTTGTGGAAACTTCGATACTTAAGGTGTTACTTCTGTTTTAGATTGGTCAAAAAAAGAAGAGCATATTGACATTCAACAAAATTGGAAATTTAGTCTTTATAGTCAATTATCTGTACAGGCTATTAAATATGTAGAAAGTAAGTGATGCAGTAGTATAATAAATACCCACGCCACTTATGTTGAATATACTTGTCATCATGATCATTAAGTTATATATCCTTCTAATGCGCAAGCGTGCGCTAGATTGTAAGAAACCTTTTGCTTCAGTCTGGCGCATCCATGTGTCATCCCATACTTACCTGTTCTTACATTGGTTGACTGGAATCATTTAGATGAGCTCCACAAGTATCACAGCAGAAAAATGACCAAATAAAGATGAAGCGATTCTTTTCATTACTATACACTTAACTTGACTTTGCCAATTGCCATTTAGTATAGCTATCATTTTCTTCATTATATAGTTATCACATGTCAGTGCCATTTAAATTGGTTGCTTCTCAACTTGTGAATTAGACTTGCTTATCTATAAAGGAAAACAGGTTCTTGCATCTACAACATAAATCAACTAGCACAAACCTCGTGATATATCTAAAAACCTCTAATTACATGGCGGGCTCAGTTCACTGCAAATTTATTGGTCAGACACATGAGATCTTTGATTTTAGCATTCATCCACTTCAAACAACATATAAAACGTTTAACAAGATGTGTGCAATACTCGACAACTACAACTGATGCAACTTAGTGCATAAACATTAAATATAAATATTAACAGCTTTGGGTGTTTTCTACAGTTCCTACCCATAGCTCTAGCTTTAAGTTCTCGAGCAGATATGTCAACCTTTACAAGTTACCTTGAGCCTGGATTGAGTTTTATGAAACGTGAAATTCAAGCTTGAGTTTGACTTTGCCATCCAAGCCGTGAAAAGATTGGGTTGGCTCGATGAATTTATCCCCATGCATGAAAGCTTATCTAAATCTTATCTCCCGTGACCCTTTGGCTCATTGTTTTGTCCCCTTTGCTTTCTTTCGGTTTTCTTATGCCGCTGTTTTTTACGTACATCCCTACTGCTAGACTACAAAAATAACTTTACTTAGATCCATCTTTGTGCCAATCATCAATGGTTGTTGACACATCTTTGGAAAGGCATGCAACCTCAAAGTTTGGATAATGGTTGTGTGTTGATTGAAGAGAAAGACAATAAGAAATTTGTTTATTGCAAGTTTTGATCTATTGTGTTAACTAGATTTATTTTCTTGAAGAACTTACGTTCTAGTACCCACTCAAAAAACTTCGCACAAATCAGTGAATCGCAAAGCAGAATGGTTATATATTACTAATTCTCATGGAAATTGATTCACTAAAATCTGGCCATGTCCTTCACGTTCCTTGTCCATGTGGACCTGGCATTGATCATGTAGGAGTTGTCATCTTGTCATGCTAGGAAATCCTTGCCAGAGTAGCAAAGAGTGTCATTATCACTAACATAAAGCACATGGAACTATTAGAACATGTCGCTGAGACTGTCGAAGCATCTCCTAGTGTCCATGATGTTGCTCGACAGAGTGCGAGGTGGACGACTATTAGAACATGTCGCTGAGACTGTCAAAGCATGTCCTTGTGTCCATGATGTTGCTCGACAGAGTGCGAGGTGGACGTGAACAAGGAAAACATGATCGGAGGACAGTAGATAGGAGTAGGACACTCCTGATCGTGTTGACACACACATGATCGATTCAAGAGATTG
Source organism: Poa pratensis (assembly GCA_947311845.1). Lineage (NCBI taxonomy): Eukaryota > Viridiplantae > Streptophyta > Magnoliopsida > Poales > Poaceae > Poa > Poa pratensis. Next base: position 16,961,171 of record CAMZMU010000111.1, read on the forward strand.
ACACTTGTACTTAACTAGAGACAACCTCAACCATAGTTCTTCCTTTGAATGTGTTAATTTCTCTTATGAAGAGGGTGCACAATTTTATTGTATCTAAACCCATCTAGAAATCAATCTGAATCCTTCTTGGGTTTCTTAGATTATGTATCGACCCTAATTTTGACCTGTGATGAGTTCAATAGTTTCTCCAACCTTCGGAAGAATGATTGGAAGATGACCTTATACACATGTTCTGTAATGATATTAAGGATATTAAGGACATGTCAGTGATGTGGAGTATTGATAGATAACGAAGACGAAATGTGGAGGGATCGAGTAACTCGTATTGGAATATGGGTATGCAGACACCACGGATAATCTATAGCGTATCCTGTGCGTGAGTGGATATATAGTTATATTTGTCATGGAATTCTAATTTATATTCCAACCTCATGTCCTCATTGATTTTTCGGTTTACCAAAATATGTGATGAAATCTTATTATGTCTTTTCTTCTTTGGTTAATGTGGGATTTTTGTAACCTCTCAAAGCTAACATGTAGTTCTTTTAGCATTGTTTTCATCTTCGATGAAGATGAACTTTAGGCCACAAGCGGATGAGGAAGACATTATACTATTTAGCTAATTTGTGCACTTGATGCAGGTCAAATTTAAGATTGACAAAGATTGTCTTCCTCTTCCTGAGAGTAGTTTCAAGCATGCCATTAAGGAAAACTACAATTCAAAGGGAAAATTCACCCCAGAACTCAACTCTAGACAAGTAAGTCACAGTGATTCTTCTACATTGTGTAATTTGAAATGAAAAAGGAAATTTAAGTAAAAGCATCAATTTGCATTTTGATGTTGTAAGTTATGGCGCTATTTTGTAGGTTCGTAAGCTGCTAGCACTATACAAGCCGATTAACCTACATCGGTCATCTTTGCAACATGAAGAAATTCGTCCATCACGTCGTGGTGCAGGGCGCATGCCTAACAATGTGGAAGAAAGGCGGCAGCCATATGAAGAAAGGCGGCTATCCCGACATGATGAAGAAAGGCGACTATCACGACGTGATGAAGAAAGGCGACTATCGCGGCATGATGAAGAGATGCAACGCCCACGATTTGTTGAAGAGAGAAGACTAGGCTATGGTTATGAAGAAATTAGACCATCACACCATGTTGAAGAAATTCGACGTCCACTATTTGTTGAAGAAGTCCGTGCACCAACTCGTTTACTAGAGTCTCAGTACGCACCTCCAACATACTATCACCCCGGTGCTCCTGCCTCTAATGATTTATACCATCCACATCAACCCAGTATCATTTATGAAAGGTGAGTGCTCCAATCATCTTATCTGTTGGTATATTCTACTTTGTGTGCTAATTTATCATTATTTATTATAATAGAAAGTTTCACCCATCAATGAATAGTTTCAGGTATGACAATCAATTTATAGATACTTTGTATGTTTGACTTGTGAGTAGTAAACTTAGATGTGTTCCGTTTTGATCCTTTATATGAAAGTATGCTTGACAAGTTGTGACAGTTAATTTTTAATTCTGGAATTACTACAAGGTTGTAATTTTTTGTTAAGTTTCATGCACCGCCATTTGCTGCTAAGTTTGAGATAGCTGACCAGCTATCCTCTTTCTAAAAAATATAAGATAGATAGTCTTGGATGGTTGTTCATCGAAATCTGGAAATTCAGAAATAAAAAACAGTGATCCTTACCTTGAATTTTTGGGGAATTGTTTATACCTTCCAAAAGTTTTATCTGGCCGTCAAAGAAAGGATTGCCTGTAGGCTCCAACAATTTGGTGACCTAACTGGTGCTTAACTACAAGTTCGTGATCCTCAATTTTCTCTTCACAAAACTAAGATGCTTAACCTCATGTTGGAACTTCTCCACCACAATTCTAGAGTTCACATATTTGTTTGGGAACTACGTATGCATGCAAATAGACGAAAACCTTCAGAAACAGAAGGCAGAATTGTCAGGTGTTAGTTGAGGCAAAGTTGTTGCCTGTTGAAGTATGTCTTGACTTTTACGGAAATAACATGGAACATGCTTTAAGGTTTATATCATGTTGTCTTGATGATTGTGCTCTTCAATTAGTGTACGGCGTGTATTACAATAAAAAGAGTGCTGTGATTTTTAATTGTTATCTACTAGAAGTCTCTTCAAGTCTGTTCTAATCATACATACTCTGATATCTGATGAATTTTGATCTTGTGGAACTTAATTTCTGCTCCCAGAGCTCCAGGTGATGCAGCCAACATGGACCCTTACCTTGCAAGAGACTACAGATTGCTACCAGCGGAGCTCGATGCACGCTCCAATCACGTGGATGACCTCTACCGTTCTTACAAGCTCGTCACTCGTCCAGAGGGCCTCCGCCAAGACCTGTCCTATGTGCCAAGCGCCTACGAGAACCCCAGATCTCCTTACCCGGAAAACGTCCAGAGGCCTGTTTCTTCTACAAGGGTGCCCGTGTCCTCCCTCTATTCCTTTGCTGGCGCACCAGCGTACAGATGATCAATCATTGCAGCGGTTGCATTGCAGTTGGTCCCAACCAGCATTATTGGCAGTTGGTGCAGCTGATATCTTGTGCTGCTGTAGTTTATTTGATCCTTTTGATTCCGTTTGCAAGAAAATGTGGTACTGGAACGTGGGCTTTGTTTCATGCGCAGTCGAGCAACTGCGCAGCTGGATGTTCATAACTTGTCTAAGAAATGCTGCTTCCGTGCTCTTGCAAATGTGATCTATTCTTTTTGTTATGCAAATGGTCTAACGATCTGTTTTTTTTTTCTGGATCTCTGGCATGCCTCGCTGTGATGTTCCTAAAATTGACTGTTAGCTGTTTTCATGTGTAATGTGCATATAGCCAGTCCGGTTAAAGACTGAAGACATTGCTGCAAAAAACTTGGGTTGCTAGTACTGTTTTTACTGCTTTTCAAAGCGTAATCTGGTACATTGTGTCCGTAAGCAAGGCTATGTGCTCGACATGTTTTGCTGGTCAAGTTAGCGTAAAGTCAAAGCTCCTGCGTGCTTGATTGCTTGGTTCCTGGTCTCGAGCCTCAACCACCGGCCGGCGTTAGCCTAACTGCCAACGAGCTAGGTGCTGTGCCAGCCTCGCTCAAATCGAGAGCTTATAAAATTCGACACGAACCTAGCTGCACGTGTCAGGGAGGAACGAACTAGCAAGCGGTAAGAGCATCTCCAAATGATGTAAAAATATGGAACCACCTTTTGGTTTTAGACCACCACGTTTTGGGTTATAGGCACCAAAACTTGTTTTGCTCCGGCAGATGATTTATTTTAGAGCACTAGAAAATTTCCGAGATCCAAAATAGATGCGACGGGCGGTGAGTGAGGGAGGAGCATTTGACAATTCTGGTCACGAGGTTGCCGGAGGCCGAGAAAGGCGGCGAGGGCGGCGACAGTGGTCGAAGAGGCGCATGCGAGGACGGAGAGGTCGATGTGAACCCGAGGGAAGGCCAGAGATGACGCCGAGGGGAGGTCGGAGAGGTGGATTTGAGGCGACCAGGGGGCGCGGCACCAACGGCTGATTTGCGGCTAGGTGGCGGTCTCGGTCGACAGAGCTGAGCTGAGGCAGGGCGACAAACACGAGGATGATGTCGGAGAGGCCGACGGTTGGCCAACGGATGAGTGGGCAAACCGCGGCCGGTGGCGAATGGCGGTGGTCGATTCTGGCCGTGGGGGGCTAATGCCGCGGCAAAAATCGGTGGCGGAGGATGACCGGTGGTCGGGATAGAGCCGGGAACAGTCAGCGGTGGAGTTTGGTGGCCGGCTGCGGTAGGGGAATCGAGCGGCGGTCGTGGCGGGAAAGAAGATGAACTTTCAGCTCAGCGGTTGGCGTGCGCTCGGCCGTGTAATGGTTTTTGGCAACCCTATTGGTGATGCACCAAAACTAAAATTATAGGGCATGTCCAAAAAAATTACATCACCGTTTGGGATACATCAGTTACTGGAGCTGTGTTTTTGTTGTGGTGGTGTAAAAATCAGTTTTTTAGACACCAGCCCTGTTTACATTTGTAGTATATTCTGCAGATGCTGCTAACACTCTGTCGTAACTTTCATGAGTATTAGCGAATCATCTGCAAACAATAAGTGGTTAAAACTTGGGGCATTTGGGCAAATCTTGACACCCTCCAGCTCACCTCTGCTCTCAGCAGTGTTCAACAAACTAGAAAAGGCTTCAGCACAAATGAGAAATAGATAAGGGGAGATTGGATCCCCCTGCCTCAGCCCTCTGCTAGGAATAACCTCCTCTGTCAAAACCCCATTGATCTTGAATCTGTACTTGACAGTGGAACAACACTCCATAATTAGCTCAGTCCATCTAGGAGAAAACCCCATTCGAATCAGCATTTTTTCCAGAAACTGCCACTCGACCCGATCATATGCTTTGCTCATATCAAGCTTGAGTGCTGCATAGCCCAGGCCACCGGTCCTCTTATTTTTCATGTAATGGGTGACTTCATAAGCCAAGAGGATGTTGTCAGTAATCAGCCGTCCTGGAACAAAAGCACTCTGATTTGGGGCAATTATATCAGGCAGAATCAGGTTCAGCCTATTTGCAAGAACCTTGGAGACAATTTTGTACACCACGTTGCACAGGCTAATCGGCCTCAGCTCCTTCATGCACTTTGGATTTTTGACTTTGGGGATAAGGACCACATTTGCATCATTCCATCCTGCCGGTAACCCCTTTCCATTCAGCACCTCCAGGACCTCTTTTGTGATCTGCTCTCCCACAATGTGCCAATATTTCTTATAGAATATCACTGACATGCCATCTGGCCCTGGCGCTTTTAGGTCTCCAATGCTGAATAAAGCATCTTTTACTTCCTCCGCCGTGTAAGATTTTGAGAGTTGCTCATTCATCTCCGCGGTCACCCGAGGAACCACCCGATCCAGCACCTCCTCCACGCGTTGGCCTGCAGTAGAGGAAAAGAGGTTTTGGAAATAATTAGTTACCACCGCCGCCATCTCCTCCTCCCTCTCCACCACCACACCATCCTCTCGAACCAGCTTTTTGATTCTATTTCTCTTTTTTCTTTCAGAGGCATAAGAATGAAAGAAAGAGGTATTTCGGTCCCCTTTTTCCATCCAATTGACATGGGCCCTCTGACGCCAATATGTATCACGCTGGTGTTCGAGTTTCTCCAACTTGTAACGCAGGATTTCCTCACGGTTGATTTGATCCTGTGACAACGTTTTTCTCCTCCACTTCTCCAGCTCCTTCCTCACACGGGAAATACGTTTCTCCAAGTCCCCCAAATTACAGCTGCTCCACCCCTGCAGATCAGTGGCCACACCCTTCAACCCAGACATAACATCACCACCACGGCCCTGTGTCTCCCTCCTCCAAGCATTTTCCACCACCGTATGGCAACCATCTTCCTCTAGCCATTTCGCCTCAAAACGGAAGGCTCTTGGACCAGCGTTATGACGGATAGCGTACTCCTCCTCCGTCCACACCACAACAGGTCTATGGTCGGAGTGTCTAGGGTTTTCATTGATCACCTTGAAGCCAGGGAACCGGGCACACCATGTATCAGTGGCTACCGCCCTATCCAACCTCTCACGGACATAGGTGGACGCGTCGTGGCTGTTGTTGCGCCAGGTGAAAGGGTCCCCCGTGAACCCGAGGTCGTGCAGCTCACAAAACTCCAGCGCTTCCTTGAATCTGTCCATTTGGGACTACGGTCTTGTTGCCCCGCCCTCTTTCTCACACGCCAACAAGATCTCATTGAAATCCCCCATGCAAATCCAGGGTTTATCACTCTGGTTCTTCAGAGACCTCATGAGCCTCCAAGTATTCACTCTCTCCTCCGTTTTTGGTTCACCATAGATGCCGGTAAACCTCCACTCAAAGCCATCATCCTCCTTAATCGTCACATCAATATGATACTTCGATTTGAAGCCAGCTGTGAGATTCACACCCGAGCGCCAAAACAGGGCCAAACCCCCACTTTGCCCCACACAATCCATTACCACCATGTTTGTAAGCTTCATTTTCCACCTAAGACATTGCAACATGCCTTCATCCAGCTTTGTCTCGCACAAAAACAAGATGTCCGGGTCCACTTTCTTTATGAGGTCGAGGAGACCTCTAATTGCCGGGCCGTTCCCCAATCCCCGGCAATTATAGGAAACAAGCTTCATTGGGGCTCGCAGGGCTGGATCGCCAGCCCCACTAGGTTTGTAACGACTTCCACATTTCCTTGTCCATTCTTCATGCGCTTTGACTCCTTGGTCTCCTTTGTATCCAGCTCCATTGGTTCAGCATTTCTTTTTTCTCCAATAGTATGACTTCCCAATATGCCAACACCCGCAGCAATCTCCTCCCTAGTCCTCTTCCTATATTTCTTTGGCGTCTTTGCTTTTCCCCCTCCTCCTTTCATACTCCCATCCGCAACAGTTTTGGGTAACACATTTGGACCATCACCCACGGCAGGAGCAGCCAAGGATTTCTTGCCCCCACCCTGCTTTTCCTCAGGCATTATCACAGGCATTGTCCCACTTCCTTCCGAAAATTCAGAGGATTCAAAACTCAGCTTCTTCTGGCTACCCATGGAAACTCCTGGTGGTGGCAATTTCAGCGGACTCGTTACTTCTTTTTCCCCCACCTCACCATCACCCAATGGCTTTTTTCGCCAATCAGCTGCATCACTGCCAGACTTGCGTCCATTGCGATCATTTGAATTGCTGCCACGCCAAGAAAATGAATTTCGGCGATCACCACCTCTCCCCCAGCTGCCTTCATCACTTCTCATTCTTTGTGGGACATATTTGAGCCAGTTTCCAAATTGTTTCTGCTCCTCAGGGCCTAACTTAATTCTACAAAGCTTCTCCACATGACCAATTACGCCACAGGCGAAACAGAAATCGGGTAAGTATTCATATGTGACAGGACACCACTTCTCCTTCCCCTCCTCTCCAATTTCCACCCTAATCCCCCTCCTTAAGGGGACAGTGATATCAATCTTGACTCTGATCCGCAGCACCTGCCCTATTGCCAAGCCATCTTCATCAACATCCACTTGGAGCGTCTCCCCAAACTCATTGCCGATATCAATCCCCTTCTCCTTGTTCATCTGTCCCAGCGGCAGCCCCTCCACCCTGACCCAGATTGGAATGAACTTGAATTCCAACTCATCAAGGGATTTAGTAGCATCAAACTCCCGCACCACCAGCAGCTCTTTGTCAAACATCCACGGTCCCTCCTCAGTTGCCCGAGTATACCCCGAATGTTGTTTGAAGGTGAACAAGAACAGGTTGTTCCCCATATCTTTGCAAACCAGGCCTTTGAGAGGGCACTAAATCCGACCTAGAGATGTACCAACCGCATCCGCCACTGCCGGCTTCTCGGAGAAAAGCTTACCGATTGCCTGCGGATCCCGAGCCTCCGCGTGCTTCTCTGCTCCCCGGCCAATCCTCACTCCCTTCTTCTCCGCATCTGACAGCTTCATCTTTCTCAGAAGCCCCTCCACTCCCTCCACCGCCATTTCCCCTCTTGGAGACAGCAAGACACGGCAGAGACTCGGTGTATTACGATCGACGCGCCGCCACGCTCGAAAAGATTTTGGTGGGGGAACTGGGAAGTGGGTGTTTTCTCCCGGCGGTCGGGGACAGGGGAACAGGGAAACAGGGGAAGCCACTCGCAGCGGTCGTAAGCACGGGGACGGAAACCAGACGGAGGTCCGCACCTGGCGGCGCCGACGTACGGAAAACCTAACTCACTCCCCGCAATCGCAGGAGCGCAACTACACCGTCACCTAACGGGACGGACCGAGAGGGAAGCTTGTATGAGGTTTGCTCGGGGCAAACAATAAATGTGGAGAAATCCTCAATTATGTTCAGTAGGAACACCAAACAAGCGGACAAGGCAGAGATGATGGCTAGTCTGGGTGTCACCAAGGAGGCGTGGAGTGAAAAATATCTGGGACTGCCGGTGCATGTGGGGAGATCGAGAGCAAAGATGTTTGCATATCTCAAGGACCGTATTTGGCAAAGAATCCAAGGCTGGAAAGAAAAATGCTCTCAAAGGTTGGCAAGGAAATCCTTATTAAGGCGTGTGCTCAAGCAATCCCCATTTTTGCTATGACTTGCTTTGACATCACCAAGGGTTTGTGTGAGGAGATTAATGCCATGATTGGCAGGCATTGGTGGGCATACCAAGATAATGACAACAAAGTACATTGGCTGAGCTGGGATAAGTTGACTAAATCAAAAAAAGAAGGTGGGCTGGGGTACAAGGATCTTCATGCTTTCAATATGGCCATGCTTGCCAAGCAGGCGTGGCGGCTGCTGACTGATCCTGAGTCCTTGTGTGCAAAGGTGCTCAAGGCCAAATATTATCCCAATTCTAGTGTCCTTGAAGCTGAACCTTTAGCCGGCATATCCTATACTTGGAGGAGTATTCTGAAGGGCGTTCAGCTGATGAAGAAGGGCGTTATCCAGTGGGTGGGCGACGGCAGGTCCATCAACATCTGGCGGGATCCCTGGATCCCTAGAAATTGGTGCCGGCAGCCTATTACTCCAAGGGGCAAAATGTGATTTCTAAAGTGCAGGAGCTTCTCGACCCAGTGTGTGGCGGGTGGGATGTGCAGCTTGTTGAGGACACCTTTTGTGAGCATGATGCACCAATTATCAAGGCTATTCCAGTCTTTGAGGATGTTGAGGACTTCTGGGCCTGGCATCCCGCTCCTAATGGCCAATTCTCGGTCAAGACCGCCTACAAGCTCTTCAGAGCAGACTTGGATCAGCCTGGGACCTCTACTGATCAGGAGAGCAATGGGATGTTTTCCTGGAGCATGATCTGGAAAGCTTACATTACACCACAAGCAAAGCAATTCCTGTGGCGCATTGCCCACAACAGCCTTCCGCACCGCTGGAGTATCAAGAGGCGGGGAATGGATGCTGATCCGCTGTGTCCCATGTGCCAGCGCTTAAATGAAGATGGTGCCCATCTCTTTTTCCGATGCAAACTAGTGAGAGAAGTTTGGAAAGATTTGAATCTGGATCAGCTGCGTCTGAAGCTGCTGGACAGTGCTGATGCAAAACAGGTGATTGGGGTGATCCTGCAACAAGAAGAGCAAACAAAATTGAAGTGTGTGGCGCTGCTGTCGGTGTGGTGGAGGGTGAGAAACAAATGCAATGCTGAGGGTACCAAGATTTCGCATGACTCTGTCCTTCACCAGATTGCTGCACTATCGGCGGAGTTTTCCCAGTTTTGCAAGAAGGAAAAGATGCAGCATGAAAACAATGCTCCAAAGAAGTGGCAGAGGCCGGAGGAGGGGATGCTGAAGATAAACACCGATGGCAGTGTGGCTACTGATTGCCTAACGGGTGGCTGGGGGTTGATTGTCCGAGATGAGCAGGGAGAGGTTGTTGGGGCTGCTGCGGGCTATATGAACCATGTCCAGGATGTGCTTCATGCGGAGGCCGAAGCCTGTCTGCAAGCGGTGATGTGGGCAAGGAGCTGGGGTTTGACCCAAGTGCATGTTGAATCGGACTCGCAACAACTGGTTCAAGCCATCTCCTCTGACAGTCAAGACCTGGCGCTGAATGGAGCTCTGTTCCGTGAGATAAAATTTATCAAGACTAAACTTTGATGCTTTCCGTATTTCATTTAGCCCAAGGGCATGTAATCGAGTTGCGGACGCTATGGCGACGTATGGTGCGAAATTGGGACACAATTCTCCTGACTTTTGGCCAGGCTGTGCTCCTAGTTTTGTAAGTGATTTGGTAGCCAGCGATATTGCTGGGCTGACCAGTTGAAATAGAAGTGAAAAATGTCAACAAAAAAAAAAGCCCTGTTTACATCATCTAGCTGTTTCGTCACAATCTTCTTCTAGAGCTCAAGGACGTAGCGTGGTCGGCCGGGTAAAAGCCGGCGGAGGGGTCAAACGAGCAACGCTGTGAAAACGAATGGACTCCGGGGAGTCCCTGCCCGGCGGCAGGAAAATTCAGCGGCTTCACGCGAAAATTCCACAGGGGTCTGCTAGCTTCCCGTGACCACCAGCGCTGCCGTCGTGGATCCATCCGTTGACGTCGTGCAGGCCAGTTACCCGTTTCGTTTCGTAATAACCTTTTGGCCCAGCTGCGGTGTGGCCAACGCCCGTCCCCTCCTCTCGTCTCCTCCCTCCCTCCTCGTTGTACGGACCGACGGCGACGGCCGGCCCCCGCCCACCGCGCCACCGCTTATAGACCCCACTTCCTCCCCCAACCCACTCTTCGGTCATCCCCTCCAACGCATCCTCCGCCAAAAAGAATCATCCAATCCCGGCTCCGTCCCCTCGTCACCACCCCTCTCCCCGGCGGAGAAGAGATCCGGGGCCGCCTCAATCCCGCAGCTCCCTACCTATCGCCGAATTCGCGCTTTTTCCTATAGCGGCGGTGGGGGTGAAATCCCGCGCGCGCATTTCGGCCGTCGCCTAGCCGGGGGATTCGGCCTGCCTTCGAGGAGGGATGGCGATTGCGGTGTCGGACGAGCTGCTCGGCACGTTCGTGCCGATCGCCGTCTACTGGCTCTACTCGGGGCTCTACGTCGCGCTGGACAGCGTGGACCGGGTGGACTCGTACCGCCTGCACCCCAAGGCGGAGGAGGCCGCCAAGAACGTCGTCTCCAGGGCCGCCGTCGTCAGGGGTGTCCTCGTCCAGCAGGCCTTCCAGGTCGTCGTCGCGCTCACGCTATTCGCGGTAAGCCCTCCTCTTATATCCCGGCGCCACCGTTGGTTACTGTGGTGTGCTAGTTGCAGATAGGCCGGGATACATGATTTTCGTTAGTTATCTTTGGCCTTTGGTGTATGGTAACCGTGATTTAAGCCTCAAAAGTGGCTCTTTTCCTCTTTAAGAGCGATAGTACAGCTAGGTAAGATATCCTGGTCTGAAGCGAAATTGGTTTAGGGACGTCCTTATCTTTCATTGTTTAGGCATGCCATCACTGCATTCCACATAGAGCAAATTTCTGGGACCTCAGCATCTGTGCTGACATATTAAGGAAAGGAAACCAGCATGCCATGCTTAAAACTGCAGTTTGTTTGCTGGGGAAAATTCTGCGACCTTATGTTTTGCTATGGAAGATAAACAGTAGACTGTAGCTGACAAGGAAGCCCTACGAATTAGTGAGGAGTTGAGTTTTAGTATTGTCATCGATTGGGTTTCGGTTTACCTAGCGAGAAGCAGCTCTGCATTTCTAGCAAAGCATATGAACCTGTTTCAAACCCTTAAATTGATGTAACACGAGATACCAGGAATTCCCAATTTAATGGGCAATTTTCTTGTTCTTCATAATTCCTGTGGAGTTTACCTGATAGTTTCATTTATAAATAAGTTTCTAAAATGGTTAACTTTTTCGTGAACTACAGGTTATCGGCGATGAGAGTGGTATTGCACAGAAGCAACCTTCTTTTGTGGTGATTATGCTGCAATTTGTTGTTGCGATGTTTGTTATGGACACATGGCAGTACTTCATGCACAGATACATGCACACCAACAAGTTTCTATATAAGCACATCCATTCCAAGCACCACACACTTGTAGTGCCTTATTCATTTGGAGCTCTTTACAACCATCCTCTTGAGGGCCTTATTCTGGATACCATCGGTGGTGCTCTCTCATTCCTCCTCTCCGGTATGACTCCGCGAACATCCATATTCTTTTTCTCGTTCGCGACCATCAAGACGGTGGATGATCACTGCGGGCTGTGGCTTCCTGGTAATATCCTCCACGCCTTGTTCAACAACAACAGTGCTTACCATGACATTCACCACCAGCTCTATGGCAACAAATACAACTTTTCACAACCTTTCTTTGTCCTTTGGGACAAGATGCTCGGGACATACATGCCCTACTCTCTCGAGCAGCGAAAAGGAGGAGGGTTCGAGTCAAGACCGGTTAAATTAGTAGCGCAAACCAAGACCGATTAATGCATGCGTAGTCTCTGATTCTTGTTCCATTTAGGTACTATACTCACCGTTCTGTTGCTCTCCCAGATTTTCTAACTACGCAAATGCTGTAGAAGTCGCGTCCTGGTTCATATAGTGAGGGTTTTTCTTGTTTTCTACACCTTTTTTAATTTGGTTTGGGAGTTCCATCTTGTATCAAGGTATACCGGGTAAAGTATTGTATTGTATCAAAGAATACTCAGCATCCACTTGGATTTGTCTCCTCTGGATTGGTCTGTACTTCCATCCATGGTGATGTTAACAAAGAAGGATGATATTTACACAATATTCAGTAGGCAGTATTGAGTTGTCCTTCTCATTCTTTTTTTTCTCTTCTTCCTTTGTGTGCGTATATGTGGGACATGTAAGCTTCTTTCCGATGTGTATAATTACTTGCAGATGATCCATAATAAGCTGTACTGAATTAGTTTTGTTTCTGCTTACCACTATTTAAGATCTTAAAGTTCCTATATTGTTATTTTGGAACTTCTCTAGTTTGGATGTCAGTCAGGCCCTCTGGGTATCTGCTGCGCCGGTTGGGGTGTTGCCACAATGATACTGAATTGTGTCTGTCAGTTACGAAGATCGTTGTGGTAACACCGCTTCAGATTTGACCACTTTGAGATATATTTCTGCTGACTACGATGATCAGTAAATAGCTAAACTAACTACTGCTATTGTACATCAATATCCAGTTACTGCGTGTACTCCTTAATCCTGAATTACTGAGTAAGACACGGAGAGGAGGGCATTCTTACAACAAGGGGTAGTTTTGCTATTGGAAAATACTGCAGCTGAAACGGTTTAACTCTGACTATGATCATGAGGGAGACCGCAAGTCCACAACGCCAAAAAGAACAGCTGATCTGAACATGGGTTGACACAAATGTAAATCAAGCGTCTCACCGCCCATTGGACCATCAATGTGAGAAAGGTTTATGAAAATTGTGACACAGGTAGAGTTTCTCCACTTGTGTAATAGAGGTACCGGGAAATGCTGCCTAGAAATTCCCTTTCTAGACCCCACAATATGTGGGAGGTTTCGGCAATGGGTACGCCCTTTTTTACTGCAACCCTGCGTGATCCAGAAAAGTCTGTACCAATTACTCACCCCTTTCTAAATATATAATTCCAGTGTATTTAGTGGATTATCCTGGATCCCAAAAAACTCCAAATAGTCCGTTTACTACTTCGATTTTGTAAGGGATAATCCCTATATATCCCACCAACCACCTCATTTTTTTGCCTAGATTGAAAACTCTAGCATATGCTAGTGTATGTTTTGGGAACGATATTTGTGGGGAAATCCCCTTCCATCCCCAATCACCTTGGGATAAAAATACACCCCTAGTAAAGTAGGCCTAAATGTTTTTCATTTTTTGCCTAGATTGAAAACTCTAGCCTATGCTAGCGTATTTTTGGGGAACGGTATTTGTGGTGATTTGTGGTGCTTGGGTGAAAGCAACGGTTTAATCAAATCCCCTCTCATCCCCAATCCACTTGGAATAAAAATACACCCCTAGTAAACAACGCCTGAATGTTTATTTTAGATATTTCAATGTGCCTAACATACGGACTGAAATGAGTGAACACAACAATGCGTTAATATACATGCAATTCAGAAAAGTTAGAATTTCATACAATTTATATAGTTTGAATGTTCAGTATCTACAGCATTGTGCCAGAGTATATGCACTTTGTTCAAATTACATATTCCAAATCACTACTCCTTAATAGTGCAAGATTTCTACACAAACCTGTTACTGGAAATCTGGAACAGTGTCGGGAGGAAGCCACGGGAACAGCAGGAAACGCAACAGGGGGAAAGAAGCCCGACGAGAGATTTCGGCCACGCTCTTCCCGCACCGTCTCCGCGATTGGCCGGACTCCGGAGCGCGCGGCGTGGGGGACAGATGCCGGAGCACCGCCTGCCGACATCCGCCCCGACCGCGGCCGGGCCCCGCCGCCATTCCCGACGGCCGCGGCGCCGTTGCCGCCTGCTCCTCCTCCCGGCCTTCGCCCTCGCGCTCCTAACCCTCGCTTACCTCTCCTTCGTCTCCCACTCCAGCCTACCCTTCCACGGTAAGCGTTCCGAACCTCCAGTGCGGTTTGCTTGCAATGTCATCCGCATGTTCGATTTGTGATAATTCCCGGGGTTAGTGTTCTCTATGATGTTGCGTTTGTGAGGGGACAGTTAGGCAATCTCATGACGAGCGTCTCAATCTCGTGGCGTAAATGTATAAACTACCTACTACGCATTTGCATAATGTTTAGCTCTTGAAGTTTACTGTTTATTCAAAAGGCTATGAAATTGTCCATTGTCATCATATGATTTGGCGTGCAGACAAATTGTGTAAGAAATAAATTTGTTGCTGAACCCTACTATCTAGAACCTTCGTGTGGATAACAGATATACTTTTATATTTTTTCGAGAACCCGCAGGAGATCTGCGCGTTATCTTTATTAAGCTTTAGGGGAAGATATATGTTAACGTTTCTGCTGTGTGTTGCAAAAATAAAGCAGATATACTTGTTAGAGTGACATAGGCAACTTTTTTTGTTAACGTTCTCAAACTTCTCTTGGATGATGCTTTTCTGCTGTGCAGCGATGCACCATGGTCTGATTAACACGGAGAATGCTGGGAATGGAACGGATAAGAGGTACACACTCAATGCCACCGTCAACAAAAATGTATCTATGTAAGTGCACACTCACCATTTCCCGTATGTAAACGTGTAATGTGTATGTGCACAAATCTTCGGGTATCACTAAAAGGTCAATCATCATATTTGCTCTTATGTCAGGACTAAAGAAGAGCCAGAACCCTTCAATAGAATAAAGAAACCTCACAAGCGTTGTAAGAGATCTTCTGGCTTTTACTATCTAAATATTGAGTTCCTGAAATATTGTTATTTTTAATCTAATGTAAGACATATCTGTGATCCAACTTTAATCTTAGATGTGCTCAGTTGGAACAAACATGTCGATAGGCTCTGATGGTTCTACTTCAGAATATATGCTCTCTCTTTTTTCTGCCTTGATTAATGCTGTTCATGACTCCAACTTGACACAAAGTCTGACACCAGGCATTTGCTCATCTATTTATGTGCTATATAAATGGAACCATGTAAATGATGGAATAAAAAGCTAATGTTCCTCAGATCTATAATAGCTGCTGTATCTGCTGACAACTTGACATACATAATGAAATTCTATTGCAGATGTGCCCTGTGAAATTGATTTTTTGCCGTCTGTTGACAATCTTGTGGAGCCTCCTGACTACAACAATTTTACACAGTTTTCATTGAGCTATATCTTGAAGGAAGAACATTTGGCTAGCAATGGATCATTGTTTGGTGGGCACCAGAGTCTTAGGGAAAGAGAGGAGACATATTATGCGCAAAACCAAAGTCTCCACTGTGGTTTTGTAGAAGGTCCAGAAGATTACCCTAGTAGTGGATTTGATTTGCATGAACATGACAGGGCTTATATGGATACCTGCCGTGTTGTGGTGTCATCGTGCATTTTTGGAGGCTCTGATTACTTGAGGAGACCAACTAAAAGCAAGGTAATGTTCTCTTTCCTTTTTTGTGCATGCAATGTAACAAAAGTACCATGTTTTTTAGATGCAAAATTGCAAGTTACTATCGTTTGCTCCGTGGAAATCTCTTGTGCTATTTATTTTCATGACAATTGCATGCTTTAGCAATATTCTTTACTTCTACCATCGGTGTTATTACACGATGTCAGATATTACCAGTTTAAAATTCTCACAGATCAGCTCATACTCTAAGAAGAATGTATGCTTCATCATGTTCCTGGATGAGCTAACGTTGGCAACCCTTTCCTCTGAAGGACACGTCCCTGATGAAAATGGATCCATTGGGCTTTGGAGAATTGTTGTAGTCAAGAACTTACCCTACAAAGATATGCGGAGAGCAGGAAAGGTGCCAAAACTTCTGGCTCAGCGGCTGTTCCCATCTGCCTTGTAAGTTTTTGTGGATGGATTTGTCCGCAATATCTAGTTGCTCGGAGAATACCCTATACTTCTGCAAAAGTAAATGATATATATTTTAAAGAACCTGCAATTATTTGGTACTAACTGGTTGATGACTCATGCATGTCGGCTCATGAACTTCTCATATATATTGCCTATATATGCATTCTTTCTCCGTGGCTAACATAACACATTTTACCTTTTAGGTACTCCATTTGGTTGGATAGCAAACTGCGTCTTCATGCTGATCCAATGCTTATCATTGAGTATTTCTTATGGAGAAAGAAAGCAGAATATGCCATTTCAATGCACTATGATCGCACCTGTGTCTGGGAGGAAGTGCTTCAGAACAAGCGCTTAAATAAGTACAATCACACTGCTATCGACGAGCAATTTTACTTTTACCAGTCTGACGGTCTTGTGAAGTTTAATGCGTCCGGCCAAGAGCCTGTTCTACCAAGTTGTAAGTAGCATTTACTTATGTTCAATAAATTTTCTTCGAGGAAATTAACTGATCTAGTGTATAATTTTTTTTTGCGGGGAAATAATTGTGCAGATGTGCCTGAAGGATCTTTCATTGTTCGTGCCCATACACCAATGTCTAATTTATTTTCATGCCTTTGGTTCAATGAAGTCAACCGTTTCACCTCACGTGATCAATTGAGTTTTACATACACTTACTTGAAGCTCAGGAGAATGAACACAGGAAACCATTTTCACCTAAATATGTTTAAGGTAATAAATGTTCTTAAAGCCTTTCTTTTGCTGGCTGAGTTCCTCCTGGTGTGCTGTTTTTTTTCATCTTAGTTGATACATTCTCTGTATCTTTATATAAGACGTTTAGATAAGCTAAACTAGCTTCATAGAATGTCTTATATATTGTTACGGAGGGAGTACTTGCTGATAATTACCGTCAATGGCAGTCCACACTTAAAAAAGTTTTTGCTGAAATTGTGTTGATTTATCATTTTATCTTAATATTTATAGCTTCTCATTGGTAACAAAAGAAAACATACAAATTCATCTTTTCAGCGTATCAATGCTTAAACAGGTTTACATAGAATCCTAATACGGTGCCTTTTAATTTATTTTTGAAACAGGACTGTGAAAGAAGAGCAGTAACTAAACTCTTCCATCACCGAACTAACAAAACTGCAGATCCACCACCAACTAATCTTCGTATGAATAAATCTAATTCGTCAATGCCAAGCTAAGATTGCATTGAGGAATTGAGGGCAAGACCAGTCTATTTCATTACGAGACAGGTATCATGCATTCAACGCTGCTTGGTACAATTCGCGGCGGCCTCCTGGTTTTACAGTACCCAGGCACAGGAGAAATCATTGATTTATATGCATGCTTTTGTACATAGCAGAAATTTAGCAAGTTCTGGACTTCCATTGGTACATGAGATATATACGGGTGATCTCTTTCTCGGGATAATGTTGTCGATTTCAACTCACTGCTCACCGAAGGACAAACTTGATAGTAGATCAGCTAAGCAGTATTTATCATTTCCAAGCTTCTGTAGAACATGTTCAGGACAATTTCTGAAGGTTCCTTATTTTAGACTTTGGAGAATTCTTGGATGTATCTTCCATTTTTCCAAATTTATGTACCATCTTAGTTTTGAATCAATCAACGTTGGTCGTATGCAGCAAGAAATCATTCACATGCCAACTGGAAAGTTTTAACAAATTATCTTGCATGTAATATTATTCTTCATGACTGGGAGCATTGGATTTTGGGATCACCGGTACTGTGTTCCAAACTTGCAAGGAACGTTAACTAAACTTGATGATAAAGATATACCGAAACAAATGTAGAAGTTGGATATAGTGTATGAACCTTCAATGTACGTATCAGAGTTCAGAACTGAAAAGCATCATCTCAGCAACAAAAAAGGAATGACAAATCAAATCCATTGTACTCCCTCCGTCCTAGTTCGTAGGGCATAATCTCAAAAACAATTTGTCCCAAAACCCCCACCTACCTGCTAAGGCACAATTGCATTTAATTTCCTCACAATAATTGGCTAGTTGCCTCTCCCACTAATGCATGCAAGCTTTTAGCCCCAATTAATTATCATCTTGGTCAAAGAGATTTGCAAATTATGCCCTACAAACTAGAACGGAGGGAGTACTATATATGGCACATGAAACTCTGAATGAACAAGAAGCGTGCAGAGAACTTGCCTGTGGCAAGATGGTTAGGAGGGTGGTTGTACCCCCAACCCACCAGAGTTCAAACCCCAGGTTTGACGCTGGTGTTTCTCATTTAAGGCGGAATATTCTTCAGTGGGAGGCGCCGTTCCCGTCGACAGTGAGGCGCCCGTGGTGACTTCGTCAATCTCAAGACTCGCCCGCCGACTCGGTCTCTCGGAGGTGCTCATAGGAGTAGGGTGTGCGTGCGTGCGTTCATAGGGGTGAGTGTGTGCGCGTGTATATGAGCGCTTGCGTTGTACTGTGTTTAGCAAAAAAAAAAAAGAACAAGAAGCGTGCACAACATAAATGTTGGGCTAGTAACCTGTTGCAGAGACATCTCCATTTCAATCGATCAATAACCATATTCAATAGCTGCTATGATTTCAGTGGACAATGTCCAGCAAATAAAACTGAACTCAAGCATAACAGAAAATGTTTTTACAGGAATACAAGGAAGCCACCTGGTCATGAAATCTGTCACATGGTGGGTTTTATGCAAGATAGCGATATAATTTTCTATCGGCTTTGTCCCTTTCTAAGAACTCACGTTCAATTAGAGATTCTATCCGTTTCTTTATGATAACAGGGTTTGGCAAGAACCGCGCTTGCAATTGCGTGGTAACCTCAGAAACAATACTGTTATGATCCAACACTCTCCTGGATTTCATGATCCTGACAATGGCAGCCTCAATTTGAGGTTTCCTGTCCTCTTCAACCCGTTGACGAGTCTCATGCTTCTCTGGCTCAGATTCCTTTTGCGCCACCACAGTCCCGATCTTCACCTTAACAAGCTTGCTTGTAAACTTGTCATTGAAGTAGAACGTGTCATCCTCTGATATGTCCTTGCTCATGGGCTCCTTACGGAGAACATTCTTCCCCTTGACACAAGCAAGAGATTGGAGACATCTCTTTAGGTCTGTGGCAGGTATCTCAGTAGCTTGTTCGATATCTTTGTACGTCAATACATCGGAAGTATTAAACAACATGAGAACACACATCTGATAAGTGGATACATTCAGCTCATGCTTCTGGCCTTTCCCAAATGTGGCTTTTATATCAGCTGTTCCCATATTTGTCTGCCATGTTAATCTCCGGCCACTGTGAGTTCCAAGATAATATGCACGGAACTTCTCACATACTGCAAGTATTTCAGGTGGGAGGCTGCAGGGAGGGCTGGGTTGCGTTGGCCAAGAGCCTGTTGTGAGAATGTGGACATCAAGTGTAGGGCCATCTCCAAGTTCCTCAGACTTCTTGGCATAGAAATCCTGCATGGTGTCCTGAGATGTCTTCATGTCAGTGAACATGCCCTCTAATTTAGAGGTGAACTGGTACCCGCATTCTGTCTTGAGTTTAACTATCATACTCCTCTCAGCATCATCAGAAATAGTTTTGCCAGACAGAAGCCTTTTCGCCAAATGCTGCTTATAGTACTTCTCGAACACATCCTTCTCCTGAAGGTACCGAAACAGCATCATGACTTTGTCCAATATACCCTCCACATCCTCTTCTGTTGCCCCTTTCAGTCCTTTGCGGAGTTTGTCATCAACATACAATGATATGAATTCAGGTGACCTGTTGTTTAAGTTGATGAAGAACTCAAAGGATGAATTCAGAGCATTTTGGAAGGTTTTATCATTGCCAAAAGCAACATTGATGATCTTATCATGCTTGTCCTTCTCATTTAACAAGCACTGGACAAATTCCACTGGGTCTTTCAGCCTATCTGGATCCGTCACTAACTGCTTCCCTGTTTCCCTCAGGTAAGAAGTCATCATATCTCTAATTGTTGATAGACCATCAGGAACCCTTCGGAATAAGGTGTACATCCTTCCCATGTCTTCATATTTGTCATCTATAAGCATGTTGACAAGGCCGGAGTTTTCCATGTGGACCAATCTATGCATGTGATTGGCAATCATCTCTTTCTCCACCACGCTAGTTATCTTGGCCTCACTGCCAGCATCCAAGTAGTGTGAGACACGCTCCATTTCCTCATTGAGCCGCCTCTCAGCCTTCTTAAGATAGTTTCCACAATCACAACATTCAATGAACTCTTGAGATTCTCCACTGTAGAAGCTAGCTGAAACTTTCAAAAATGGTTTCTCAAAATCATCTTGATACACAGCAGGACCAAGATCCATTAGCATCTTTGTTATGCTTCTCATCAGGCCTCTGTTGATGACTTCACCCATTCTTTCTCTGTGAATAAGATCAAGAAGGGTGTCAAGCAGCCGACCATGGATCATCGGGTAGTGAATTATATGGTCCCTCCACAAATTCAGACCAAGCTCATGAACAGGAGTCCTATGGGATGTCGGGACATAAGTCCGGTCCATGTACATTAGAATGTCCCGGATCATCTGCAATGCCTTGTTGTGATCCATCCACTTGGCGTTCAGCTCTTCCAAAAACAAACCACCCTGTGCAGCCTCTATCGATTTTGATATTTCCTTCAAGCGCCATGTTATGGTGCTCTCAAGGCCGTTGTAGAGCTTCTCTCCGTACTTGTGAAGCACCATATTGTAGGCACTCCTGCACATGGAAAGAGAACTCGCGAATTAGACTAAGGTGAGAACACAATAGCCCTTAGTATGTAACTACATCCACCCCTGCACGGCTGCACCTACAGTAATTTACAAGGAACTATCTGCATTCTGCTACACAAGAGTTCAGCAGGCACTAGACTAGACATTTATAAGACAAGTAAATATGAACCATATGACTACTCATACATCTAGTGGAATATAACATCGACAACTAACTTTGGTATTGGTTGGCAGCGACAAAAAAAGCAGTTTATTTCCGTAAAATCGGCAGTGTCAGAAACACTGAAGTGAAATTCTCTCTGATAGATTAATTTCTGCCATCAGTGTACTCCACGGGATAGGAACATCCAGCTGAATTTAACAAAATACTATTCACGGGCCAGTTCGAATTGCACACAGGCTCGACCCCGGAACCACATTATTTCCGAATTAACGCAGGTTGAGACGGATGTGTTATCTAACAAAGCAGGAGGATCAGCGCTCGGCGCGGGGGACGTCAAGATCAGGCAGGCTAGCTTAGGGCGGGTGGGGGTGGGGAGGATTGGTGGACCCACCTGTAGAGCTCCTCGAAGGAGAGGCCACTGGCGTTGTGGTTGTAGATCTCGTGGATGGCGTGCTCGAGGACCTTCCATGTCCGCTCGGCGTACTTCGGATCGAGCTCGACCCGGTGCTTGAACGCCTCGATCTTGAAGTTGCGCTTCCTCGGCGGGCCCCCGCCGCTCATCTTCGCCGCCGCCGGTGGTTCCGCTTCGCCGCCGGCGGCTGGCTAGGGTTTCCGGGCCGCGGGGTGGGTGGACGATATGGTGGGAGTGGAGAGGAGAGGCGATGAACGAAAAGGAAGAAGGGAGGAGAAAAGAGACGAGAGAGTTCCTCTGCCCGAGTAGTTCGTTTGTTCTAGGGGAAAAGTCGTTCAGCTGGTAATCCTACTCGTGATAACGACTAATTACTACTCTGTTCTAAATAATAATTTCTAGGTTTTTCCCAATTCAAATTATTTTAAGTTTGACCAAGTTTGTAGAAAAATATATCAAATCTACAACATAAATTTAGTTTTATTAGATTCATCACATACAATATATGTTTGTATTAAACAAATTTGACGTTGTAGATATTGACACATTTTCCTATAAATTCGCTCAAAGTTAGAGAAATTTGACTTAGGGCAGATCTAGAACTTCAATTATTTTGGAACCGATAAAATACTACTCTACTCCCCTCGGCGGTGCAGAGCAACTCCAACGTGGACTCCCCCAATAAGGCTTTTGCTCGTGGCGGTGGCTTTGGCTTTGTGTGGCGGTGACGGTTGGCTTCTTCTTCTTTGCTGGCATGGTACCAGAAGGGAGGAGGAGTTTGTCGATGTTGTTGCAGACGACTCCAAGTGGTCGCGGGAAAGTTCAGAGTTGCAAATTAAAGGTTGGCTTCTTCTTCTTTGCTGGCATGGTACCAGCAGGGAGGAGGAGTTTGTCGGTTCTGTTGTAGACGACTCCAAGGGGTCGCGGGAAAGTTCAAAGTTGCAAATTGGAGTTTGGCTCCTTCATCTTTGTTGGCATGGTGTCAGCGGGGAGGAAGAGTTCATCGATGTTGTTGTAGACGACTCCAAGTGGTCGCGGGAAAGTTCGAAGCTGCAAATTGAAGATCCCGACATGGTGGCCTTGTCCTGCCACCGTGATCTTTGGCCAAACAGGCGGCCTCTCAAGGCGTCGTTGAATGCGCTCATTCAACCTCCAGTTCATAGACGCTTCGATGGATCCTCGTCGACATTCATCCCGCTTGCTGCCCCAACTGGTTTTGTCCTTGGTGGACGGTGGCGGCGAGGTCGGCTAGCGACGGAGTCCATGTCAAACGTTTAGGGCTCTTTTCGTTAATTCCAAGGACTGTTTTTGTAATTTCTCGTTTTCTTGGTATCCTATGTAATATGTACCCACACCAACATCGGTAATGCATCTAGGCCCTTCTGAGCCTTTCCCTTGTTAAGAAAAATACGCCCTTGGAGATTACCAAATCCACCGGACCCAAACAGCTGTAAAAGAAACTGAAAAGTGACGCGGATTGTTTTGTTTCTGGTTCATCTCTCGCTGAAATTAGCTGGACAGTTGCGGTTCAGGGGGACGAAATGACATTCCAGAATGGATTTGGTACCGCTGATTAGCTCAAATAAGAGCATCTCTAACAGCTGCCCTATATTAAGCACCACCTTTTTGCTTATAGGGCGCCTGTTTTAGCGTTTTAGGGCACCAACAATTTTTTGCTTTACCAGATGCCCTATAATAGGGCACCTCCTCTCCAACAGCTGCCCTATTTTAGAGTAGCGCGACCGCGCCCCTCCATCCATCTTTTTACACATTTGCACATACATATCAAACAAATAATATGATAAATGATCTAAAATAAATTCAAACAAATAAAACATAAATAGTACTTACTTATTACAACACAATGCAAATAGTTTATCAAACGGTTTATCAAATAGTTCATCAAGCAACACACAATTGAGGTCCTTGATCAAGTACAAGGCCTTGATCTTTGCCTTCCATTCCATGCCCACCACTCCTCAATGAGATCCTTCTGAAGATCTTCATGCACATCGGAGTCTCGAATGTTGTGGTAGGAGTCAACGAAGCGGGCAACTCGATCTCCACCTCGCTTCGGCCGAACCAGCCGGCCCATCAACTCATATGTACCGTAGACAACATTTTGGCCACGCTTGTTCTCTATGATCATGTTATGCATGACCACACATGCATGCATGATATACCAAAGGATCTCTTGATCCCAAAACCAAGTCGGTCCTCTCACAATTGCAAATTGGGCTTGTAAAATCCCAAATGCTCTCTCCACATCTTTCCTAGCCGCCGCTTGAGCATTATGAAAATCAAGTTCCTTCTTACCTTTGGGGGCTTGCACCGGCTTCACAAATGTCGCCCACTTGGGATAAATCCCATCCTCAAGGTAGTAGCCCATCTTGTATGTCTTGCCGTTGGCTTGGAACTCCACCGGTGGTGACTCACCATTGGCTAACTTTGCAAATAGAGGAGACCGTTGGAGGATGTTGATATCGTTGCAAAAACCGGGCTTGCCAAAGAATGCATGCCATATCCAAGTCTCTTGGTCGGCCACAGCCTCAAAAATAATGGTGGAATCCTTCTTGTGCCCTCTGAACTGTCCATGCCACGCTGCAGGACAGTTTTTCCACCTCCAGTGCATGCAATCAATGGAACCGAGCATTCCTGGAAAGCCACGGGCCTTGTTCATCTCCAGTAGTCAAGCCGTGTCTTGAGCATTGGGTGCTCTCAAGTACTCGAGCCCGAACACCTCAACCATCGCCACCGCAAACCGCTTCACACACTTGATGCTCTGAATCTCACTCATTGCCAAGTGATCGTCGACCATATCTGCCGGAATGTCGTAAGCCATCTGCCGCAGTGCACTAGTCACCTTTTGGTAGGTGCTATGCCCAAGATCTCCAGTACAATTCCTCTTCTGCTTGAAGAAGTTTCCGTGCAGCTTGACACTCTCGGCGATGTGCTTGAACAAATCAATGCTCATGCGAAACCGGCGGCAAAAGTACCTCTCGGGAAACACCGGCCTATCAACAAAATAGTTGGCCATGAGCTTGGCATGTGCTTCTTCCCGCTGCCTCCGAATGTATTCTCGGCCATTTGAGAACCTCCATGCTTCGGCCTCTTGTTCATCCTACGATGCACCGTCAAGAGCATAGCAATGTCCTCCTCCTCTTGCGCATCGAACTCCTCATCGAACGTGGTGTAGTCAAACAACACCATCTACAAATACACAACATATATTACAATCTATTTCTATTTGACGCTTCAATTTGACACTTTGTTGCACAAAATAATTTTGAAATGGAAGCTCACCTTGAACTAGCCAAGCCGGAGCGGCAGGAGGTGGTCGCGGCCGCGACGTCGGTGGCTGAGTGGAGGACACGGAACAGCTCTGCGGCGACGACGCAACCGAGCTCGATGGCGTGCGAAGCAGCGTCGCGGCGGCGGCGGGGAAGCGGCAGGGCGGCGAGGAGGCTCCGGATCCGTCAATCCTGACCCTCGGCGGCGACGGAGAAGGCCGAATCGACGCCGGCGGCGGCGGAGCTTCGGTCAACGACTCACGGTGGCGCCGGCGTGCCCGAGGCCATCTCGGCCGATTTGGCGGCGGGGGAAAGGTTGCGGAGGGGCGGTGGAGGGCGGCCGGCGGCGGCCGAATCGAGGTCGGCGGCGGCCAAATCGGGGCTGGGCGGGCGACGGCGCGGGGGCGGGAACTGGTTTAGCGTGACGGTTGGTGGGCACGCGCGGAAATGGAAGGGAAAGGGCACGGGGCGCGCGCGGCCCTCTCTGCCCCATATTTGGGGCAGGGAGGACCAAAATTTAGGGCAACCCTATTTTAGGGCACGTGATAGGGTAGCTGTTGGAGACGTGTTTTTGCCCTCCGGTGCCTAAAAAAGGGTATTTTTGGGTACCAAGCCTAATATAGGGCAGCTATTAGAGATGGTCTAAGGCATTAGTGGTAGTACGGTCGCAGTCGCAGGCACGAAAACGACGTTGCCCATCACCAGGCAATTATCTGCAAGCCGTAACATCCGTCGTGCCAAAGAGGAAGCTTCTACAGCGAACCGCGTGTCTCCACGATGCTGCATGCATCTCTACAACATACAATCCCCCTAGGATTGATGGCCTATGGTTAATCCTTGTTTTGGGCCCACACGTCAGTGACCTGTCTCGTCGACTTGTTTCCTTTTGCTTTCTACACTCTTTCGCTGCGAGTGGGCCAAGGTTTATTGGGCCCGCCTGTCGGCGCGGGTGCTTGCGCGTGGGTGGGCGCGTTCTCTGTGTCGTCTGGGATATGGGCCTCTTGTTGGGTCGGTTCGGCCCGGCATGCACGAGGTCGGTTTCCTCGTTGGTTGACGGGTCAAACACTCCACGTCAAGGAAGGCAGGGGAACTCGCTGGAGTTCATGTTTGGAGCTCTGCCGCTCCTGCCGACACTCGCACACCGCTGTGGAGAGAGGAAGGGGACGCCCCAGAGGAGTGGAAGGGTCGTTCCGGGTGGGAGTAAGCGGAGCTGTGCCGCTGCGGAGGAGAAGGAGTCGGGTCACGCCGGTCAGGACAGGAGGGGAGAGAACCATCGACGCAAAAAGAGATGATGGCCGCGCCGCCGCGAAGAAGGACCAGCAGCACTAGAATAGAGGGAGTAGAGATATTGCCTCCGCCGTCCCGATGGCATCGTACGCCGCTCCGTTCTGCTCGAGCGCGTCCTACCCTTTCGAGGTTGTATCTGTATCGCCAGGGCCGCTAAATCCACCGCCGCTGCCATTCTTTCGCGTGGATGGGGATGCACACACCTCGGCCCATCCTTCTCGCGCTTTGGGCGTAGTCGGTGACACCGTGCCTGTGCGCAGCCGACGCCCTTCCTCCACACCGTCAAGGGGGCATCAGATCTACTGCGTCGTTGGGGATGCAGACACCGCTGACCCTGACAGTTCCCAGGGCAATCATGGGAGTTCCCTGCTCTCCCCATGTTCAGTAAAATTTACAGATATGCGGCCTGCATCCTAACCCGCTGCTGCCGAGGAGTGGCACCACGCCGACCATCCGGGATGCCCAAACCATGACCATCTAGGTGCTTGCCAAGTTCGATCCATAATTGTGAAGTTTTTGTTGTTGTTATTGGTGATATAAGTAGTGGACTTTACCATGAGATTTAATTAGTTAATTGCAGTTTCAATCGATTTGGGCATTAGTTATGTTTGGTTCTCATCTTTGTTTCCCTGCTTGTTTCTAATGGATGTGAGTATTTATCTCAGACCACCGTCGAGGCGCTCAAGGACCAGTTGTTGGAAGAAGTCCAGCAAGGTCGTCACCTCCATGCGCCTTGAGCTCTAGAACGAGGCCAGAGCTAAGGTCTCCGACGTCCGTGACACAACGCCCCTTGCCATCTACTCCCCTTACGACCGGTTCGTCCCCTGCTTGCCACTATTGCTACCTGTACTGGTATCTTTGTACGACTCTTGATCAAATGATGTTGTGCTCTGAAGGTACTAGCTGCATATCATTGATCTTGATTCTTCATCAGTGACTTCTGATGGTTTGTTGGAAGATAAGTTGGTCGTTGAGAAGTACACCATTTTAGATGAAGCACATGACAAGTTCGGCAGTAAGTACATTTTGTCTCCAGTTTTCTAAATAAATATGGACAACCCGGTTATGAATTATAGTTCAGCTTATTGCTTGCAAATGCTTAGAGACATGCTGCAGCTCTAACTTATGTAGCAAACAATGCTGATCTGCAAGAGATATAAAATTGTTACTATGTCCTAAAAAAGAAATCTAATTGTCATTATAGTAGGGAGCTTGGTGTTGGGCACCTTCGTGTCGATGTTGGGGCACCAGATGAGGTCCGTTATATTTGACGAAGGTACTTGCAGCGACCTCCTGAAAGGACAAGGATGTCGCCTAGAGGGGGGGGGGGTGAATAGGCGATTAAAACTTTTCCGGTTTAGGCTTGATAAATGCGGAATAAAACTATGTGTTTAAATTAACAAGCCAACAACCTAAATAAACTAGGCTCACCTATGTGCACCAAGAACTTATGCTAAGCAAGACAAGCAACAAGGTGATCGCAATATAGAATACTTCAAGCACGAAGGCTATCACAATGTAAAGTGCATAAGTAAAGAGCTCGGGTATAGAAATAACCGAGGCACGCGGAGACGAGGATGTATTCCCGAGTTCCTCCTTTTTAGGGGAGTACGTCTCGTTGGAGAGGTGTGAACCAACACAATGGTTCAACAACCACAAAGGTTTCACCTTCTTCTCCGATGAACCGCACCACAAAGGTTTGGTTCACCTTCCACTATCGGAATCCTTCAAGGCGGAACTCCGGAGCCTTTCAACAACGATCCGGGGCACAACCCACAACGGGATTGGGGGCTCCCGAACAGCTACAAGTGACCACTCAAGGGTCTCAACCACCACACGGGCGTCTAGGGTCCAAAGACCCAAGAGTAACAAGTTCACAAGCTTTCAACTTCCACGAATCCTCGTGGAGAGCACAAACCGATGCAACGAAGCAATGGCAAGAGCACAAGTGATCAAATCCTTCACTCTCAAATTCCAACAAAGCAACAAATGCTTATGGGGGAATAAGAGAGGAAGAACAATGGAGGAGAAACACCAAGAACTCCAAGATCTAGATCCACTAGGTTCCCCTCACTTAGAGGAGAGATGGATTGGAGGAAATTGTAGATCTAGATCTCCTCTCTCAAATACCTCAAAGATATGCAAGAATCATGGGAGGAATTAGGAGAGGGGCAAGCTTTCCAAGGTCAACAATGGAGGAGAGAGAAGAGGTAAACACGTGCTTGGAAGAGCTTAATGCATTGGGGAAGAAGGGGGCCTTAAAAAAGGCCCCCCAGAAAAACGAGCCGTTGGCTGCAGATTCGCGACGAGCGGTACTACCGCTGGAAGGGGCGGTACTACCGCCAGAGCGGTACTACCGCCAGCGCGCTCCGCGCAGCCGCAGGGTCAACGGTCAGCCGCAGCCTCATCCCGCGCCAGCGGTACAACCGCCCGTAGTACCGCGGTCGGTACCGCACAAAGCCTCCGAGGCGTGTCTGGAGCGGTAGTGCGGGCGGCACTACCGCCGCTTCGGGCTGCGCAGGAATCCCAGGACGGTGCTACCGCTGGCAGTGCCGCTGCCAGTACCGCACATTGCATCCGAAGACGTATTTCGGCGGTACTGGGAGCGGTACTGCCGCTGAGGCTTCCCAGCCCAGGGCCAGCGGTACTACCGCCCGTTCCGGCGGTACTACCGCTGGCAGGATTTCAGCCTGAAACCTGAACTATGATAACTTTTGCAAGGAAGCTCCAAACGAGATGAAATATTAAGGGTCACAAATATAGAGGAGATATCACACATGGGAGGTGTGGACCTTATCTCGAGGAGGACCGGTAATATTTCCAACACCGAGAACACAACAAGTTTTCCATCCGGACTCCATTATCTATGATCTTGGGCTTGCTCCGAAGATAATCACAAGCACTACAAGATCATGCATATACACATCATAGTCCATCATGTGAGGAGGATAACACAAGAGGAGGGTTTTACCTCTCTACAAGAGACGAACCGGTAAAACCTCCAACATCAAAAACACCACAAGATATTCAAATGAAATCCGTTTTTGATGAACTAGAGCTTGGTATGGAGATGAACACAAGCTCTAAATTCTCACATGGATAAAAGCCAAATAAGAACCAAGAAAGATGATATGCCAAGTATGCAAAGGTTTGAGCTCTCCACAAAGATGCGATCAAGTTACTCACTTGAGAGCCCCTCTTGATAGTACGCCGTCTATCCTATAACCCGGTCTCCAAACTAACAATATGAGACCGGTAAAATAGAAACACTATCAAGATCATACCTTTGCCTTGCGCATTCCACTTGAGCTAGATGATGACGATCTTGACTCCCTCAAGTTGGAACACCTTTCTTGATTATGCTTGCTAGCACATGCTTGATGAAGGCTTCTTCAAATGCTCCCCCATACTCCATTGTGGGAGAGCCTCGCTAAGCTCCGTTTCACAAAGATGATGTCTTGAATCCTTCAAGACATACTTGCAATATGCTCAAGTCTTCACATGACCATTCTTCATATAAACCCTTGAAAAGAGCATTGATCATCATGTAATCTTCTAGAGTCCAACACATGAACTCCAATCTTTACCTATGGACAAGATCTACAAGAATATCTCAATGCAAACATTAGTCCATAAGGATTGTCATTAATTACCAAAACCACGCATGGGGCAACACATGCACTTTCACCTCCTTCGTCACCTTCAGGTCAGGCACCATTACACCATGAGGGGGCGAGCGTGGGGAGGATATCATGGATGGGGTGCCTGCAATAGTGTACTGATGACTGCAATCGACTGAACTGTACTACATAAGAAAAAAGGACAAGGTAGAACCTCTTATCATTTTTTCTTTCTTTACCTTTGATGCTTCATTGAGTGTTCATCTACATTGCACATATAAAACAGTTTTGGGTATTCCATCAACTGAGTGTAGGTAACTTGCATTTTATATGTCTTGAATACCCCGAATTTCTTATACATGCATGGTTCTCACTTACTCAAGGGGGTCAAGCTTTTTTAGTTGATAAAGCTTATGTTCATTTCAAAAATTCAGAGGACCCCCCACCAGTTTTCAAATGGCTTTGGAAAACATGTGTCAGAAGAAATGTAAGTATTTTCTTTTTTGCTACTTCTATAGGATATCCTTAACACCAAAGATTTACTGCAGCAAAGACCTTTTTTTTCCAGCTACACATTTCTTATGTGTAATGATCAGGTCTTGGAATCCACGACCTTTTTTTCTTCCACGGTAAATTTTCCCAAGCATGTTGTCCTGGTGGACTACTACTCTAAATTCTACAAACTTGGAGTGGATTGATATGCTTAAACAAGGTTTGCAAAAGCCTATTTTTTGGAGATAATAATTCATGGATCTTGGAAAATCTGATATTCTTTTCATAAGTCTGGATATTTTCAAGGAGGAGCTGAAATCGATCAAGTACATAGCAACTTTTTCATCATGGATCAAAAAAATTATTTAATTTTTAGATTAGTCTTTCTTTTCTGTACAACTTTCTTGTACAACCGTATTTTTAAACCCCAAAATTATAAATATATACAATAGCAAGTCTACTCTGTCTCTTAAAAAAGTTTAACTTCCTGTTATTTGTTCTTCGACATGCAGGTTTTGATAGACATGGCCGGGAAGATCAACAACCGGGCAGAATGGATGCCATCACCCGGGCCTTCATCTGCTTACTGTCAGTCCCTTGAAACTGATGTTATATCTTTGAAGGCATTATTCCAGTACATCAATCGAGCATCACAAATGTGAGAAGAATGGTCATCTCTGTTTGTTTTGGCAAGTTTTGCTTTAGGGATCTTGTCCTTCGGCTAGCTATGTCAGTTTCTCAAATACTATCTTTCCTGTACAGTCCCTGAAGCTGCTCGATAACGACAACACTGTCCATTGGGTTAGAGCGCATCTCAGCGTGTTGGACACCAGCGATGATTGCAATGAATAGTTGTCGCCTCGCCAGAAGAACAGTATCCGATCTTACATCAACCACATGCTGCTCAATGACAGTGAAACTCAAGACAATATTCCCAACATTGTAATCCGTGCTAGGGAGTAGAACTTAGTTAATAACTTTTCATATACATCATAATTTACAAATACGGAACAAAAAAACTAGAGGGGCCGTGGAAATGCACGGGTATTTAGCTATTAAAGTAGGAGCTCTGACCTGGAACATTGAAAAAATGTTTTCATTGTTTCAGCAATGCTTATATGTGAAAACTTTCAGGCAATGCAATAAGGAGAGCGGTATTGGCAGGAACCATACTGATTCAGATTTGTTTTTACTGCCAGCTAGGTTTTTATTTCTGATGAATTATGTTCTCCTGCATAATAGGACATGCATGGAGCAATATGTATCGCTGCAAATTTATGTTACTTCAAAATTATGTCTCCATTTTCAGTCAAAGAAAAAATTATGTCTCCATGTGTCAGCGTAAATCATGTATTTTCCTTTTTTTGCTGCATCTCTAGCTGACAACTGTGTTCTTACCTTTCTCTGTAGTTTGTACACAAGTGTTCCATATTGATTTGAATAGAACATACAATGCTGAACATTAGTTGTTGTGCTTTCATTTAAGGAACTCATTTAGAGGATTAGCGGTAGATTAGTTAATCGGCTGTTAGTTTATTGGATTAATGAACAAATCAGGCATCCAACTAGATGGTAAAAATAAAAGGATATTTTCTTCTGTTGATGTGTGTACATCTTGAGTCGATGTACCTGCTACACTTTCATATGATATTCCAATTACAGGAGCTTGGCTACATTATTGGTACCACCTACGTCATGGACGAGGTCCATGGCTTAGTGCAGATTGGATTTCCTTTCCTTTTTTGTATTTCTATCTTCTAACAACGATAAGTAGGTTTCACAAATAGAAACTTATGTCTTTAATTAAAGTCAGAGATAGCTGCCAATAGAAAAATGTTTTTTTGTGGTAGTATTATCAGTTTTTTGTGATGTGTATTAACAAGTGCATGTGTACTGACCCTATATCATTTCTTCTCATTAACAACAAGATACATTTTACCTGCTCTTCATCTATGTCGTTAGATAGTTCCTCTCTTCGGTGCTTTACAGGTACTTACATTTTTGTGTACAACGTGGTTTTCTAGCTTACTTAATTCATCTTCTGTGCTTTACAGGTACTTGCATTTTTATGTACAATATGTTCTTCCCGCTCACTCAAACGTCTTTTATGTAGGACAACTTTGCACCTTGAGTTTTTTTCTTATGGCAACCTTGAGTTTATCTAGCTAAATTGTGAGTTTTCTTGACTGCAATTTACTTTGCTATGTACCTTCAGATATAGTTACCTCCTATATTTGTTGGTGTTTGATACTTAGGCAAGTTGTACATATTTTGTGTATGCTTCCAACCTTCTAGGTTTGTGCTAATTTTCACATCTTGACATCGTGAGATGGAGCTAACTGTGCACTTAGTGAACCATCTTTGCTCCAGGTTAGTAATTGTGCAGAATATCTCTTGTTTTAGGCTGATAGTACGATATGTGCATCTGCAGGATCGCTGACCTTTCGTGTATGTTCAATTTTTGTTCGTATATAGCATGTTTAAACATCATGTCAGTGTTAGTTTAATGGCTTAGATCGAGGATTGACTAATCACAAGGAATTGTGCTTTCTTCCATTATTTTGACTCCTAAATCAACCAAACAGCCAAGTTCATTTATTTATAACTACATAAAAAATGCAAAGTAGAAATATGAGAATTAGATTAGCGTTGGTGAACAATTGATACTGGTATTGTATTTTTGTTGTGGATGTATGACGAGCCATTGTTTCTCTTTTGGGCCATGATGCAGTAATTAGAAACAAGTTAAACACTTTATTTGCTAATGCAATGGTCTGATCCATGTGAGCTCTCAACAAATATATATTCAAATCTTCCACAATTCATAAGCTACATATTTGTTTTACTTTTATATGCAAAGCTAAAATGTAATCATTCATTGAAAGACAAATACATGCATTAGCAATCTTTCCATTTTTTCCGAGTTCGAATCCAAATTCTATTGCTGAAAGATTACTCGGAATACTAATTATTCAAATACACCATACGTATTGCTTAGTCCCTGCCTGGTATATGTTCAGGAAAATGGTGGTGTTATGTGTAGATTATTCTGCACTCTTTTGGTGTGCTTTTTCTGCTTGCAAAGATAGATAGATTTCAGGCTTACAACGTGTATTTAATGAGCAGCCGGTGAAGACATTATGTTCATTACAAGATTCTATCGATATAATGATTTAATTATGCCGATGTACTTGGATTTTATTTCACTATGAGAGATCCATTAGTCTTGCTATCTCTGTGAAGAAATTATAAATGCCGAACAGTGTGTCATTATGGTTGATACTTTTTCAATTGTCTTGTTCTTCTTCGCCGAAGGCGCTTAACTTAACTTCATTACTTATTTGATAGAATATGAGTATACCTATACTTGTGATCCTTCTTTTCCCATTGTAAGTGAGATTTTGAAATTGAAGCATAAACGAGCTTGACACTAATTAATGACAATTGGTCCAAGCTAATTTTTGACTGCTATTTACTAGCAATGTGAAAGGTGAAATGTTGGGAGATGCTTGAATATGTAACAGTCCATTATTTAAACTTGGTTGTGCTACGAATAACATGTAATGGTGCATTGTTTTATAGCTATTCCTTTAGAAGCAAAGTTTAGATAACATGTAAGTGACAGAGTTGTTCACAATCTAGGATTGAATTATTATTATGTA
Source organism: Poa pratensis (assembly GCA_947311845.1). Taxonomy (NCBI): domain Eukaryota; kingdom Viridiplantae; phylum Streptophyta; class Magnoliopsida; order Poales; family Poaceae; genus Poa; species Poa pratensis. The sequence continues at coordinate 16,994,801 of CAMZMU010000111.1, forward strand.
TGAGTCGTTGAATGGTTGTGATGATTAACTCGAGCATATTCTTTTCCTGGCACAAATAAAAAAACGCATCTGCGACTAAACATAAGACAAGACAACAAATTATGCTAAACTCACTCCAACACACCAAAATACATGTATATAACGGGTCATTGCCTTCCGGGCGCAGCAAAGCGCGCCTAACACTTCTAATATAGTTGATCTCTTAAAATTTCCAGCCACGTACATACGTAACGTGCTACTGGTTGCGCTTATCTAATCTTTGTAGTTAAAGCGTCCCTTTGAGCAGCTCATGACCTGGCGTGTCGCATCTGAGAATAGAAACGAAAGCACTCGACGACACGGATGCAGCACCTCATTTGTTGGAAGTGCCATAACCTGTAACTAGAGCCACTGATGAGCGATCGAGTGCTAGGGAAATCACAACTAGGTCATCAATCAATATAGAAAAGCTGTATGTATTGAACGGGACTGGGATCCCTTAGAAGAATACATTTGTTATCGATATATAATTTAATTTACCTATATTTTCAACAAATCAGAGTGGCGCAGCGGAAGCGTGGAGGGCCCATAACCCTCAGGTCCCAGGATCGAAACCTGGCTCTGATATAATTTCAAGTTTCTTTTTTTACAAATAATTTCGTGTTGGCCAGGTTTTTTGTTTGGAAAAGGTTGTAGGCCTCTTTTTTTTTTTTGAGAATCGGTAGTAGGCCTCTTTTGTGATGGAAAGTACTGGCCTTCGTACGAACATAAACTACATCAGCCCAAAAGGCTCAAGCCCAACCCATCGAGTATTGCAGCCACGCAGGACCATGAACAACATTTTGGGCTGTGGCCTTCAGCCCGAGCCTCGTAATGATAGTTTAGTGGCCGCTGCTTGCTGATTTCTAGTTTTCCTTTGAGAGTGAATCTTTTTGCCAATTCCTTTTCTCCGGCTGTGTGTAGTTTTGAGACGCGTACTCTTTTTTTTTTTTTTTGCGAGGAAGGACCAAATTACAAACTAACCAAGACTCTTACAGAAAAGCCCAGGAACATAGAAAATTACAAAGAAGTCCACCCGAGCTCTGGCTTCGTCTCCGTCGAACAGGCCGCTGCGCCGGCGAAACCTGCCGCTGCTCCTCCATAACCTTGGACTGGGAGGATCCCCATCGCGAGCAGGAAGGCGACGCTCCTCGGCACCTGAGCACCTCCACCCTGGACGACAGACGACGCCGCCATCTTGGTCACCTGCAACTTCACCTTCAAGAACCACAAAAGCCGGCGCCGCCACCACACGGCCTCCGGCGAGGGGAAAGCACACTCGGGGGCTCCACCGAGCCGGGAGTGTGCTGGGGGCGGCCGATCTGCAGCGAAGCTCCACCGGAGCACCCACCACAGAGGAGAAGGTAGCCACCTGCAAAAGCCACTCCGGCGACGCCGCCATCTCCACAGCATCTCCGGCTGGCAACCTACGAGGACCTACACTATATACACACCGTGATCCGTCGATTCCCCAACCTCCCGCCGCCGGAGCGGCCGCCGGAGGCGGGGGATCGAACGGATCGACGGCAGCGAGGTGGTCAACGCGGGGGGGGGAGCACAAATCGCCCTTCCTCAGTACTGTAGCGGAGGGAAGGGAGAGGTCCAAGCTCTCTTTACTAACTGCCTGAGACGCGTACTCTTCGGTCGTAGACCCTCAGGCGCACTGCATTCACTGTGATGATTTCCTTGCAATCACAAGGCTAGTCATGCGCTGAACTAGATAAAGAGTATCACTCACAAGACTAATTAAATATCGAGACCATATACGGCATATAGCGTCCGATTTCCGAAAGAGTTAACGGAAACCAACAACAACAGTTCAGTACCCAGTTGCACAACTTACTCCGTCCGAAAGCCGCGTCTTATCCTCTGCGGATACATATCTGAACATTTCTCGTGTGCATTCCGCGCCATGACTGATCTGCTCGTCGACACGACACCGCTGTGCCGTTACCGATCAACTAGCACATGGAAATTAACGCTCGACAAAAAGGTTATTCTCTTGGTCTGTCGTCTGTAAAGAACACATACGTACCGCTGGCGCACGCATGTTCACGGGAGGATCGGCCAGCGCGCCGCGAACGTTGCATTATTGCGCCTTGCGCGCGACATGCATGCTCGATATGTATCAACTCGATTGTGTATGCATGCATGCATGCATGCATGGCTTTATTTGTTCTAAACTTGTGATCCGTGATTGAGCCATTTGCCTAGACTCTTCTACCTCTCAACCTCTCTTGTTTCTGTCACAAGAACACACACGGTGAGAAACTCCACACACACACACCAAGCTAGGAAGAAGCCTAACTAGCATTGCAACGAGGCACCTTTTCCTTGGTGTGGTCACAAACTCACAATGGCTACATTGTTTCTCTGCCCGTAGCCTTGATCTTCTCATTCACTTGTCAACTTAAATAGCCAGTACAAGAGAGAGCGCATTACCAGCTAATCCTAAACTCACGCCACAAGGCACACGACGCAGCTCACACACACACGACTGAAACCAGCATGCAGCTACTTCACAAAAGAATGTCTCAACTAACTCCAAATTTGGATGTAACGGACGGAGTAGATCACTACGGCCTTTTCTCTAGGCCACTAACTAACTCATGCAAAGGCTGACACTACGGCCTTTTCTCTAGGTCACTAACTAACTCAACGACCTGGCCAAACTCCAGGTCACAGCATGCACTAATTAATTACCCCATACTACTAAGCCATCCACGCATGCATTGACCGACTACAACTCACACAACCGTGCATGTCAAGATTAATTTTTTTTTTTCGAAACACAGTACAACGCAGACGCTCACATACACGCGCATACACTCACCCATATGAACGCACACACGCACACCCTACCCCTATGAGCACCTCCGAGAGACTGAGCCGGCGGTTGGGTCTTGAGATTGACGAAGTCACCACGGGCGCCTCGCTATCGACGGGAACGTCGCCTCCCACTGAAGAATATTCCCCCTAAATGAGAAACACCAGCGTCAAACCTGTGGTTTGAACTCTGATGGGTTGGAAGTACAACCACCCTCCTAACCATCTTGCCATTGGCAAGTTCTCTGTCAAGATTAATTCGACCACTGAGTAACTAGCTGCCGCGCAGCAGGAACCGTACGTGCTGCTGCGACGGCGAGATCGATGTGTATTAACTTGAACTGTCAGATTACCAGAGCTCAATCTGACCACACGAGATAATGTTATGGATATCCGACTCTCTCTGAACACACAGAGACACAGGCAGCTCTGCCTGCCAACCGTATCAGACTATATATGCCAGCAACAGACAACACCCATTAACTAGTTCCAGAACGAGCACAAGACACTGTCTACGTTTTTCCATTTACTTGAAACAATTAGCTCCAACACAGAGCTAGTAGTACGTACGCCTTATGTTTGAAGGACCGTCCCCGCAAACAGAAATGTTTGAAGGACTCTGTCGGTTCATTCGTTGGGACATCGCGAGCGAGTTGTGGGCGGCGTTGCGCGGAGGGAACGTGAGCGCTGTGCGGCCAGAGACGAGGGTTATATTCATACGAAGCGGCGCCAATGCCACCTGAAGCGCAGCGACGGTTGCGCATCGACACAAACCGCCGTGTTATCTATTGCTCGCGTTTTCGGGCCGTTTGGGGGCGGACCTTTGGGGTGCGCCATTGTGGGCTGCACCCTCTATTCGGACGGACACATGTCCGACACCCTAAATTGGGCCTCAATTGAGAATGCCGGACACAAATTTGGAGGACGTCGCTGGAGAGTGGAGACGCTCTAATTGATCGATGTGCTATGGACGTACATGGGTGATCGGTCCTCATACAATGCGGACAACAAAACGCCCGCCAATGTCCCATGGATACGCTTAATTTGGTTGTCTCGAACCAAACACGCGCGCCCTAAACTTGGTAACCTGCAAGCTCACGCGAATGGCAAAACATGCGTGCGATTGCGGATGGGCTCCCGCCATTGCACGCGCACAGAGGTTGGACAGAGACGCGGCCAGGAATAGGGCAGAACTGATCTGCATCTGCGTGCCACCCACCGGCTGCCTGCCATGAGGCTGCGCGCAGATCGAGCCAGGGCAATGGGGAGTAGCTGTCTCAAATCTGGAACTGGTACACTACAGTCGATGGGTGGAGACTGGAGAGAGCTCCAAATCTACGATGCCCCAGCCTACTCTAGCGTACAGGCTGAGCCGGCCAGACATACACGTGTACGGTGGCGCATACTATGCTCTCTCTCATGGTGGAGAGTGGTGACTTGGACTGCTACCTGCTGTGGCCCGTGGCCGGCAGCCGCAGCGCATGCATGTCATCGTCCAGCTAGCTCTGCCCGTTTTGCCTCCCCTCGCTCGGCCTCAACTCCAAACCCAATCTGATCTATCGATCGAGTGGCTCCTCATCGCTCCCTCTGATGCACGACGGTGAAATATACTCCGGGAGAACACGCGCAGCCACACGGGTACGGAAGGAAGGCAGGCAGGCCGGCGCCGGTGCACACGTACTGCTTGCAGTGGAGTGGAGACTCAAGTGCGCATCTGTTTGCGCGCGTACGTCCTTGATTTCGATCCTCAGCCCCCATGCATGAACAACGTACTAGTACTTACCCAGCGCCGGCCACAACACCTACTCCTGTATAAGTAACCGTCGCCGTTATTTTCACATCGAACGTAGGCCTGCCAGTATATACAGTATGTACTCAGGATGTAAATGGTCAGTCCGCTGGGCGATGCGGCTGCAGCCGCTTCCGCCACATACCAGTTAAATGGTATTTGCGGCAGCCACCTGAGCTAGAAAGCGGCCGTGTGCGGTTAAATGGCGCCGCGACGCCACTTCGCGCTCCCTCGATCGTTCTTGCATGGCTGATACTGGTACTGCTTCGCTGCGAATCTAGTTGGAACAGTGACGATGAATTGGTCCATGTACGTACACAGACATACATTGCTCAATGGATTGTACGCATAAATACACTGATTACTGAATATACTGATACGTACACAGACTCCTGCGCTCCTCCCCTGCCATACGCATTCCAATGCATGAAATTCTCAGACATGCAACAAACAAACATCCACGTGTAAATCCTGAATAATATATTTTCAAAATCCATCAGGTATATAACAGTGCCAAAATTTTTTTAGAAACGAGAACAGTGCCAAATAGAGCGGTCAATAATCCATCAGGTATCAACCGCAGAATAGCCAATAAATCCATCAGCTAACACGTAATTAAAGTATCCAATCGGAAGCAGGAATAACACATGATGCTAGCTGCTGGCTCTGTTTTGTAGCATCTCCCCAATACAGAATATTCAGAAGTATTCATGAATAGTATATTCAGAAGATGAAATATAGGCATTCGACTGCTCCAATACGGAAGATACAAGTCTTGTTCTATGTTCTACTGGAGACAAAAACAACTGTTGACAGGATGTTTTGCTGGACATCTTGATCATGATGTTTCTGACGAAACAAGTCTTCATTTCATCCGGTCCTAACTGTTGATTTACTTGACTGTGAGGTACAGCTTCAAAAGTCCTGAAACCAATTGTTTGAACAATTGTTACATCAACGCTTCCCAGTCTAGTTTCAGAAAATGCACCAGAAACAATTAGGAAGAATTCTGTACATATTTGTTAGCATTAGAACAGGTCTGTCTCGCATTTACCTGCAGAGGTACTTAGTGACCGTATATTCTAGCAGAAACAGACAGAGATACTCTGAAATAGCAATATAACATATAGATATGGAAATATATTAGGTACCACAGCAATTTAGAAGCACAGCAATGAATTCCCAGGGACATTATACAGAGTATTGTAACCAAGATAAAATGGAGGGTACCAAGCTAAATTTAGAAGCAGTAAAGTACAAAGAACAGGCAGAGAACATACCTCACTCAAACATCATTGTCATCCACACTATCTGCAAGTGAATTATAATGTTTCAACCAATCCTGGAGACAAATTAAGGCTTCAACGGTTGTACTGTCCAACCTACTTCTGTAATCGCTAACAACCCGTGATCCGGTGCTAAAAGCTGACTCAGATGGCACGATCTAAGTCAAAAAGGTGGATCGATCCACAGTGTCGATCGCCTTTCGATTGGAGCTGCTCCTGTTCCACAAAGTGATTCCCAACAACACTATTACGATGGAAAAGCAAAAGAGGATCGATCGGTACTGCTCAGCTAGCACTGTGGACGATACATATACCTCCGATCGATCAATATTACTGCAAAGATCGAAATCGTTTTTATTGCCGGCGGGGTACTACGTAGTACACGCACTGTGCACGATCGAATCGATGCCTTCGTGAAATGAATTGTTCCATGCCGGCTGCACTCAGTGTTGGTTCATGTTGCGATCGATCGAGCTGATGTTTACATCGATCACACTGCACGCTTGGGTCTTCGTCTCTGCATGCGACTCTCTCTGAACACACACAGACACAGGCAGCTCTGCCTGCCAACCGTATCAGACTATATATGCCAGCAACAGACAACACCCATTAACTAGTTCCCGAACGAGCACAAGACACTGTCTACGTTTTTCCATTTACTTGAAACAATTAGCTCCAACACAGAGCTTGTAGTACGTACGCCTTATGTTTGAAGGACCGGCCCCGCAAACAGAAATGTTTGAAGGACTCTGTCAGTTCATTCGTTGGGACATCGCGAGCAAGTTGTGGGAGGCGTTGCGCGGAGGGAACGTGAGACCTTTGGGGTGCACCGTTGTGGGCTGCACCCTCTATTCGGACGGACACATGTCCGACACCCAAATTGGGTCTCAATTGGGAATGCCGGACATAAATTTGGAGGACATCGCTGGAGACCAAGGTTTTGGTTACCGTTTTAAAAAAAAAATCCCGAGGGGGCCGGTATTTCCGGTAACCACCGGAAAATACCGGCAGGTTACTGGCCTAAATTTCCGGCAAGAATTTATGATTCAAACATAAAACGTCGAAAAAATTGAAATTTAAATTTTGGGTTCACAAATTTGGTCCAAATTTGAATATTCCGGGATTTTCTTCCGTATACACAATTACCGGGGGTGGCTGGCAAATCCGGTTACCGCGGTATTTCGGCCGGTAACCGAAACCCTGCTGGAGACGCTCTAATTGATCGATGTGCTATGGACGTACATCGGTGATCGGTCCTCACGATGGGCGTTCGGGATTTCCTGAAAATTCAGGACGGGAAATTCATGAAAAAAAAATCGGGATCTACAATTGACTCCCGAATTTCCCTCAGGAAATTTGATTCCCGACAATTCGGGATGGGGATCGGGAAATCCCGGAATACCCGAAATTCAGAACAGAGCAAAAAAATGACAGAAAATTTCCAGATTTCAGCAGCATTTCGACAGAAAACAAGACATCAAGTGAACAAGAATAATAATATGATAGAACAATAATATTTTTGACAACACATAGACTCATAGTTTCAGTTTTCAACAAGAAAAAGAAAATGACAGAACTGACATCAAGTTTCACATGCATAGGCGCATAGCACCACAACTCCACAAGTCCACAACCGCACAACACAATCACACATGAATATAAGTTTTTAGAAGCAGGCAGCAACGCAGCAGTCCAGCATTCAGCTGCAGCTCATGAGCTACAACGCAGCAGGCCATTAGATGTCCATCACTCACGATCCAGCACTAGCAGGCTGCACTCTGCAGTCCCTGGACAACAAAACAAGTTGCAATTCATCAAGATCAACAACAACACAAGCTGCACTCCTTTTTGTACCTTCAAGAAGCTGTTCCAGCGCTGGAGTTTGTTGTGCTTCGTGGACCTGATTTGGAAGTGGATGCAGCAGCTTTTCCCTTTGCAATGTGTAGGCCACCAAATTCTTCAATCAGTTCTGTAATGAATAAAAATGAGCAATGGTAAAATAAACATAGTGACATGAGTTGAGAAGAAAAGTGCAATGCAAACACATAGATATGAAGATATATAAATATATTTTACCCTTTTCAATCACAGCTAGTTCCTCGGCGCTCTCCTGGATGTCAATAGGAGTACCTCTTCTAAGCCAATCTTGTGCACAAACTAGAGATTCCAACATGAAAGGAGTAAGGGAGGTACGGAAATCATCTAAGATACGTCCACTTGTGCTAAAAGCCGACTCCGAAGCAACTGTTGAGATGGGAATGGCAAGCACATCCTGTGCCAACCGAGCCAATATTGGAAACCTGCATGCATTCGACCTCCACCAAGCAAGAATGTCAAACTTCATTTCTTGATCTTCGGTGTCTTCAGCAAGATACTTGTCAAGTTCTGACTTGGCATTGCTATTTGCACCGGTTGTCATATTCAACTTCTTGGCAATAGTGAGACAACAAGTCAGCAAGTATTAACACAATAATGGGCAGCAACAATTTACATCAACAATGGGCAGATCAACAAATTTACATCAGCAACTAAATCGTGGCCTATTGCCCTAATCCACATGAACAAACTAGCACCCAAATCGTGGCCTATTGGCCTAATCCAGATCAAGCATACGAGATTATACTGCATTAGTATGAGACTATGAGGAGAGAGAGGTTGTGGAGCTCACTCACTTGTCAAGAACTCGGGGAAGATGGACTAGCGCGGGCGACGGCGGCCGGCGGATCGACGGCGCGGGCGTATGGCGTGGTTTGGGGACGGTAGGCTGGGTCGCTGCCTCGCTGGGAGCGCTTGGCGACGCCGGTCGGGGGAGGCTTGAGGGGCTGAGGTCGAGCGGCGGCGGGCGACGGCCGGCGGCTGGCGGATCGAGCGGGCGTGCCCTGTGGCGGCTGCCGCCTCGATTCTGTGGAGTGGAGCCGTGGAGAAGTGGATCGATCGGTCTAGCTAGGGTTGGCGTCGCTGACTCGCTTTTGATGCGTGTGGAGTGGGCGAGTGGCTGTGGGCTGGGCCGCTAGGCCTTGTCGCCTTTGCTGGGCTCTTTTATTTGGGATATTCGGGGTATTCGGGAAATAGGATCACCTTCCCGAATTACCCGAGAATAATTCGGGAAATCAGATCACATTCCGGAAATACGATCAGAAATCTGGGTTCGGGTATTTCGGGTTCGGGGTCGGGATTTTCGGGATTCGGGATTCGGGATCGGGAAATATGCCCACGGTGAGTCCTCATACAATGCGGACAACAAAACGCCCGCCAATGTCCCATGGATACACTTAATTTGGTTGCCTCGAAGGAACCAAACACGCGCGCCCTAAACTTGATAACCTGCAAGCTCAGGCGAATGGCAAAACATGCGTGCGATTGCGGATGGGCTCCCGCCATTGCACTCGCCCAGAGGTTGGAGAGAGACGCGGCCAGGAATAGGGCAGAACTGATCTGCCATGAGGCTGCGCGCAGATCGAGCCAGGGCAATGGGGAGTCGCTGTCTCCTCAAATCTGGAACTGGTACACTACAGTCGATGATGAGTGGAGACTGGAGAGAGCTCCAAATCTACGATGCCCCCTGCAGTCTACTCTAGCGTACAGGCTGAGCCGGCCAGCGTACACGCGCGTGTATGTCCTGACGCGTGCACGGTGGCGCATACTATGCTCTCTCTCATGGTGGAGAGTGGTGACTTGGACTGCTACCTGCTGTGGCCCGTGGCCGGCAGCCGCAGCGCATGCATGTCATCGTCCAGCTAGCTCTGCCCGTTTTGCCTCCCCTCGCTCGGCCTCAACTCCAAACCCAATCTGATCTATCGATCGAGTGGCTCCTCATCGCTCCCTCTGATGCACGACGGTGAAATATACTCCGGGAGAACACGCGCAGCCACACGGGTACGGAAGGAAGGCAGGCAGGCCGGCGCCGGTGCACACGTACTGCTTGCAGTGGAGTGGAGACTCAAGTGCGCATCTGTTTGCGCGCGTACGTCCTTGATTTCGATCCTCAGCCCCCATGCATGAACAACGTACTAGTACTTACCCAGCGCCGGCCACAACACCTACTCCTGTGTATAAGTAACCGTCGCCGTTATTTTCACATCGAACGTAGGCCTGCCAGTATATACAGTATGTACTCAGGATGTAAATGGTCAGTCCGCTGGGCGATGCGGCTGCAGCCGCTTCCGCCACATACCAGTTAAATGGTATTTGCGGCAGCCACCTAAGCTAGAAAGCGGCCGTGTGCGGTTAAATGGCGCCGCGACGCCACTTCGCGCTCCCTCGATCGTCCTTGCATGGCTGATACTGGTACTCCCTCCGTTTCGTTTTACATTGCGTTTTAGCTTTTTCCAAATTTTCCCTTTTACACTGCGTTCTGCTGTTGATTACCCAATATATACCCTCGCGGTGCTATCCTCGTTTCTCCCCACGTGGAATCAGCTGGCGCTACAGAGGGAAATTAACTTGCATGCGAAAGAGCCAAAGCGACGCAGGCCAATGCATGCATGAGTGTAATTGCCAACGGCTGCATTGTTTATTGGGCCAGCGCGCATGGACATGGGGCTGAACGGGGCAAATTAGTCTATCTATTCCATACTTTAGCCCTGCCTAAGCTCTCCTTGGTATGTGTGACTTACCTAGAACGCAAAGTAAAAAGAAACGAAGGGAGTACTGCTTCGCTGCGAATCTAGTTGGAACAGTGACGATGAATTGGTCCATGAACGTACACAGACATACATTGCTCAATGGATTGTACGCATAAATACACTGATTACTGAATATACTGATACGTACACAGACTCCTGCGCTCCTCCCCTGCCATACGCATTCCAATGCATGAAATTCTCAGACATGCAACAAACAAACATCCACGTGTAAATCCTGAACAATATATTTTCAATAATCCATCAGGTATATAACAGTGCCAAATATTTTTTTTAGAAACGAGAACAGTGCCAAATAGAGCGGTCAATAATCCATCAGGTATCAACCTCAGAATAGCCAATAAATCCATCAGCTAACACGTAATTAAAGTATCCAATCGGAAGCAGGAATAACACATGATGCTAGCTGCTGGCTCTGTTTTGTAGCATCTCCCCAATACAGAATATTCAGAAGTATTCATGAATAGTATATTCAGAAGATGAAATATAGGCATTCGACTGCTCCAATACGGAAGATACAAGTCTTGTTCTATGTTCTACTGGAGACAAAAACAACTGTTGACAGGATGTTTTGCTGGACATCTTGATCATGATGTTTCTGACGAAACAAGTCTTCATTTCATCCGGTCCTAACTGTTGATTTACTTGACTGTGAGGTGCAGCTTCAAAAGTCCTGAAACCAATTGTTTGAACAATTGTTACATCAACGCTTCCAAGTCTAGTTTCAGAAAATGCACCAGAAACAATTAGGAAGAATTATGTACATATTTGTTAGCATTAGAACAGGTCTGTCTTGCATTTACCTGCAGAGGTACTTAGTGACCGTATATTCAAGCAGAAACAGACAGAGATAATCTGAAATAGCAATATAACATATAGATATGGAAATATATTAGGTACCACAGCAATTTAGAAGCACAGCAATGAACTCCCAGGGACATTATACAGAGTATTGTAACCAAGATAAAATGGAGAGTACCAACTACCAAGATAAATTTAGAAGCAGTAAAGTTCAAAGAACAGGCAGAGAACATACCTCACTCAAACATCATTGTCATCCACACTATCTGCAAGTGAATTATAATGTTTCAACCAATCCTGGAGACAAATTAAGGCTTCAACGGTTGTACTGTCCAACCTACTTCTGTAATCGCTAACAACCCGTGATCCGGTGCTAAAAGCTGACTCAGATGGCACGATCTGAGTAAAAAAGGTGGATCGATCCACAGTGTCGATCGCCTTTCGATTGGGGCTGCTCCTGTTCCACAAAGTGATTCCCAACAGTACTATTACGATGGAAAAGCAAAAGAGGGTCGATCGGTACTGCTCAGCTAGCACTGTGGACGATACATGTACCTCCGATCGATCAATATTACTGCAAAGATCGAAATCGTTTTTATTGCCGGGGTACTACGTAGTACACGCACTGTGCTGTGCACGATCGAATCGATGCCTTCGTGAAATGAATTGTTCCATCCCGGCTGCACTCAGTGTTGCTTCATGTTGCGATCGATCGAGCTGATGTTTACATCACACTGCACGCTTGGGTCTTCGTCTCTGCATGCGCCGCAATGGGATCTTGGTCTTGGTCCAATCCGGTCCGTACCACATTGATAGCATCAGAGGTTGAATACACAGTCAGTGATTGACACAAAAGTTTAGATTAAATAGGGTACTTATTATTATGAATGCGCAACATAACTTAGCATTGCGGATTAAAGTAGCACATCAATCTCACTGCCAACTGTAATACAATGTCGTGGAGGGAGTAATCATCACCAGTTTGGATAAAATGTGAATTAATATGTCAAATGAGTTTTTCTTTTGTGAGACATCTCAATGTCTAGCACTATGAAAATTTCAAATGCATATAGAAGCTGAACGAGTATGTGCAACTATTATAGATCATGGCGAGCTTTAATTGTACATAATCTTTGAACCACGCCTCATGCTATCCCCTCCAGAATCAAGAGGCGAGCAACAAAGCTTCATTAGAAGCAAAGCATTTGAGTTACATCATATCAGAGAGTGATACATGTGTTTATATGTCTTTGTCGGCCTTGTCTTGCTCTGCTGAACTTATATAATTAATGATATTTTTCCTCCATTTTCGGAAAAAAAAGTGTGTGTTCAACTTTTGTAGAAGCAACCTAATATATTATGCTTTATCCGATCTACAGGCTTCAGAACAACTGACAAAAAATCTGCGTAGCGCATATGTCACTGCAATCTAATATCTTTTTAGATTTTTTTACACGTCTAATACGCAACCGAGGGGATTAATTACTATGTTTCCGGTGTTTTTCCTGTTACTGTGAACCGAACACTAAGTTTTATATCATGGACGTATTTTCCACTAATCACGTCTTTTTTTTATCATATTTCTACATTTTCTACTCTTATGCTTTCAGAATTCGACAAACGAAATTGTTTTGCCTACGGCACTTCTTGTCCGATCATCGAAGGACTCTTTGGTTTTTGTCGTACAAACATCAGATGAAACCGTCGGACGCATAGCAGCACTCTTAAACAAATTAAGGCAAAGAAGAACAACAGAGATTATTTTCTCCTAGCCAAAAAAAGAGAGAGGTCAATTTCCTCCAAGCTCTAGCCAAGATGAACCTGACCGATACACCCGGCGCATGCATGTGTATGTCGACTGCAACTTCATAGATCCCACAAGATCATATATTCACAACACATCCACCGGGAGTCCGGGACACATGGGGCCTCTGAATTGATAAACACAGGCAGCAACACATGGCGTCGTCAGCTAAAGTTGGCATCTCTCCCTCTCGGTCAGAGGTTTTGATTTGCGCATACTTTGCTACGTACTGTACTACAGTAGCTAGCTAGGTGCTGCATTATTGTGTACGTATTCGATTTGGATGCGCATAGTCGTCTACTGTTGAAATCTTTACAAAGTCACGCGTCAGTCCTGATCATGCACTTGATAGTTGACTAGGAAAATTAGCGCGGCGACACGCCGCGCCCGTGTGGTGACAAAATATAAATAACTTGAGCTAAAAGTGTGAAACAACTGTACAAAAGATCTAGTTTTCAGATTTATCGTGATCGGACAAAAATATCGTGATCCATTGGACATGAGTGCAAACACATGTTGGATATTAATGGAAATAAGCTGAGTGTAAAAAAAAAGCGATATATATTGTGGAAAATACCTTGGATTTGATGATTCATTTGGGCGCCAATGTATAGACTAATTGTCGCCACAAAGCTGAGTTTTCTTCTAACATCATTTGCATCATAGGATTAGGTATTGTTTAAAAGGTGAAAACAAAACAAGCACTACTTAAGCAGAGAATTAAATAAAGTGAAATAAAATAAAATCATTAGGAACACAAACCAAAATTTGAGAAGGGTGTTTATGACCATGAAATCCATTTTTGTATGTGAACTACTTACAATTTACATAAAGTCACCTATGCTGTAGCTGAGTGACATAAATATATGATGTGCAGATATGATATCCGAATTAGTACGTATGATCATACATGTATGTAACTGTATGGGACCAAGTACATGGCTTCTGGAACAAATTCAATGAGCTCGTCAAGAGGATAATAGAGGGAAAAGGAGAGGGGATGCACAATTGGTTTTAAAAGGTAGAAAATATTTAATGTTTTTTGTACGGAGTAAGTGTTGGAATGTTATTTTATTTGGTAAATTTACGCATCCAAATGGAATTAATGTAGACAGTTAAGAAGTAGTTAAAGAATATACGGGAAGTAAAAGTTTTTTAAAAAAGTAGTGGTAATTTGAATATAGAGAAGTGGGGAATTAAGATAACAGGATCTGCAAATAAATGAGTAATAAATTTGAAGTCTGCAAAAATAAATTTATGAGGGAAATAAAATAAGAAATTTAAAATAGAGTAGGAGAAAATGGGAAAATAAGAAGTAAGCGAACAGTCTTAGAGTAATAAAAATAATTATGTAAGGGAGGTAAAAGTAGGGAAAAAAGATACAGTAGGGGATAATTAGGGAGTAAACCTAAATAAGTAATTTTGAAGTCGCTATTTGTGCGCAATGTTCGTAAGAAGAAATGTGGAAAAATAAATAATAGGGAAAAATTAAAACGGAGAGAAATTTATTAGAAACCAAAAAAAATCTGTTCGTAAGGGACAGGGACTGTTCACGCATGATCGGAAAAATAGATAATGTTCGTGAAAAGAAGTGTGGGGCAAAAAATAGGTTCAAACTATAAGGGGACAAATATATTAGGAGGGGGAAAATTGTCTAATTGTATCTGAGGACCGATTTGCAATTTCGAGAAAACGCGGGGACTGTACTGAGAAAATGTTTTATTCCGGGAGGCCGGCTCACATTTTTTGGGAAGCGCGAGGACTTTTCTGCAAAAAAAGGGACGCGGGGACTTTTCTACGAAAATGTTTTATTTCGGAGGGCCGATTAATAATTTTTGGAAAATGGGAGGACTTTACTGCAAAAAAAGCGGTACATCTATATGTCCGTCGAAATAAAAAGGTTAGAACATGGAAGTTGTTTGGTAGGGTGATATACGTCTACTCGTGAGAGGAAAATTCGAACGGACGACTGAGTGTGACGAATTTGACAAAATGCGCCAAATATTTTTGTGAACCTGAATCCAAAATTGAGGGGCTAGAGTCGACAAAATTCAAAACTGATCACGGGAATGGAACCTACTTGTGGACACGCATATATTTCGTGTATATGTTTTTGTCAAAATAATTTTTGGGAAAGGATTTTTCTGAAAAAAAAAACTACAGTACACGGTACGGCTGCTACAGTACCGCGACGTGGCATGCCCAGCGGTAGGCTTAATAGGTTTGATATAGGTATCTATATCTATACCACCATGGCCATGCTCCCGTACGTGTATTCGCGTCGCAACATGCATGCATGTACAGCCCGGCCTGCTGATAAGTAAATTATTCTCCAGTTGCAAACGCCAACCGGGCTGTCCTGTACAGTACCACTAGTCTAGTACCGGTACTGTAGTCACAGCAAGGTCAACTAGAATGTGTGTGTACTGTGTACTATTACGAGCCAATCAATAGCTTGTCGGTTCCGGAAAAGTGTACGTGCACCAGTCATCCTGGTGCTTTCAAAAAATCAAAAAAAATATTTATAAGTTTCAAAAAAAATTGGGGATGTAGTTATTGATGTATTCTACAAACATGTAAAAGATCAACTTTAAATACATTGTATTCGGAGCTACACAAAAATGACAAAATTAATCCACAATTTTGTCATTTTGTGTAGCCCAAAATACGTAAGCATAGTCGAGTGGTTTATTTTTGACACGTTTGTAGAATTAACCAATG
The DNA here is from genome assembly GCA_947311845.1 of Poa pratensis. Taxonomy (NCBI): domain Eukaryota; kingdom Viridiplantae; phylum Streptophyta; class Magnoliopsida; order Poales; family Poaceae; genus Poa; species Poa pratensis. The sequence continues at coordinate 17,010,689 of CAMZMU010000111.1, forward strand.
CCTACATTCGAGATTTTTTTAGAATTTTCTGAAACACGTAAATATTTTTTTCAGTTTTTTTAAAACACCAGGATCACTGGTGCTCGAGAGCACAAAATCTCTACTAGGTCGGTTCGTCCTATATCAGATACAGACTACAACTGAGAACTGAGCTGCGCGAAGAAGAAGAAATCTGGAAGTACTAAACCACTCGATCGGACCATTATGACTTTAAGAGTAGTACATGTGAAAATAGAGGAAACTGAGGGTATATATATTGGTACAAGGAGGTAGAAGACTTGGACTACAAGAAGGTATAGGAGTCCTAATCTAACATGAACTCGTACACGTATTCTATTCTAACATTCCCCCTCAGTCGTAGCAGGAGTGAAACGGACGATTGCGACTAGATTTGAAGTCCTGCGCTTCCGTCGTCTTCTCCTTTCCGCCATCATCAACTATGTCTCTGATGGTCTCTCCTCTCTTTCCTCTCGCGGTCACAACGGGAGTGGCGTGGACGTAAGTGACGACGTGGACACTGTTGACTGTAGTTGTTGCCGATGAGTTGTTGTAGACGTTGTCCTTGATGTCGATGTCGAGCTAGCCGAGCTTGATGTAGTCATGGTTGAGATAGTCGTGGTCGATGTAGTACTCGTCGTAGTTGTTGTAGCCGCAATGCCGGAGGCGCAAAAAATTGCGCGATTTTTATGACGGAACTGCAGTTGTGTTTTTTTCACGACGTTTTGCACCCTTAAGGGTACCGTCGAAGCCGACGTTTTGCACCTTGAGAGGTACCATCGGGGACATCTTGCGGATGTCAGAGGACGCGGTCGTAGGTGAGTCCAGCAGTTTTGCCAAGACTGGAGGGAACTCACCGAGCACACAACAATTTTGCCAGAACCGTGTGCGCGGTTGTAGGGGCTTTCACAATAGTGATGCCGGTTTTTTTCCTTCTTCGATGCAGTCTTATCCGTCGGACGGGGTCGATGCCGTCGTCGGTGTGTATGTCGCCTTGCAGTAGTACTGTCAGAGGGCGCATGTCCATCCTTGTGGACGATGTAGCGGCAGCGGCGGCGTGTTGACGAAATTTGTCGATGAAGACCACGTTGATGTAGACCTTGGCAATGATGTGTCGGTGATATAGCAGCAGGCGTGATGTAATACGTCGCTCGGAGGCGTCCCTCGCGACGACAACGGTGTAGATGCCTTGCTGCCGGAGAAGTCGAGGAAGAACGTACATCTCTTTCCACACCTGCCTGGCGTGTGGATATCAAAGTTGCTTCCGTGGATGCTCGATGAAGATCTTGGTGTTTGCGTAGTCGTACAGCTCGAGGTTGTTGTTCGGCTCAGTGTAGTTTCGGCTTGATGGGTGCAGATCGAACGGCTCGATGCAGACGTCGTGCCGGCGCGCGGGAGGTTGATGGAGTCGGTTTAACTTGGAGTAGATAGACTCATGCATACGTACACACGTGCATGCTGAGACGATTGAGAGCTTGATCCGCTCGTAGAAGGAGCTGGTGCCTTTTTCTTAATGCAACCTGCATCATGTACTCCCTTGCCTAGATACATGCACATGTGGTGCATAGCAAGTCAATTAAATTGGAACGGAGGGAGTACGTACCAATAATCCATACCTGCTAGCACGACGTGTGGGTCGGCCGGCTCGATCGGATCATAGCGCGCTAGCTGCTGTGCGCGTATATTGGCGAGCAGGGTTGTGGATGCTTGAGACGCGCGCCATGGTGCCATGCCCCTCACAGATCGGATCGCCGGAACGCCGTGGAGTCCAAGCGCGGGCCGCATCTGCTGGTGGACGCGGGCGTGGACCTGGTTGAAGCCGAGCGCGTGGCGATCGGATCCGCGGTGACGCCCTGGCGCGCGGCGCGTGTGACGCCCGCGCCTGGGATGCGCGCTGCGCGGCGCGGCCGCACGTATCTCTGGTGTTGGCCACCGAATCTTGTCCGCCGTCGTTGAGATTGTGTGTCGCCTTGAGCCTCGATTTTGCACCGTCCAGATAACAGGGTCGTGAAGATGTAGGGATTTATTAGCTAATTGGATCTAACGTAAAATTGGGAATTTCGAAATTGGATCTAAAATATAATCTACACAACCAATCTAATCTTTGATTTTGATCGGGTGCCGCGCCCCCGAGGAGAAGAGATTGATTTCCCCAGGGGCGGCACGCGTTGCGGAAGTGGTGGAAAACCTAGGATCAGTGACGTCAGCCAAACCGTTCTGATACCTTGTGAAAATAGGAAACCGTAATGATTTGTTGTTGTATTGGTTGACCCTCATTGGGTATATATATTGGTACAAGGAGGTAGAAGATTTGATTACAAGAAGGTATAGGAGTCCTAACATGAACTCGTACACGTATTCTATTCTAACAGTACATACTGCTTAATTAGGCGTATTGAATAAAACCAGGCATGCTATTGGAGACTCAGTTTAGAGATGTTTCCTGAGATTCCCTCCTTTTTTTCGTGGATCAGTGGATGCATCTGCAGTTAATATGAAAACAGTGGCCTCACATGCAGCTGTTTGCCCGCCAATTGGCATCGCCATTACCGCGTCTCTGCTGCAAATACTACTCGATCCTACTGTTCCTCCGTAAACTCATCCATCGACTCAGTCTGTTGTACTCCCTCCGTTCACTTTTATAAAAAGGCACATTAGTTATCCTTACATACTACTCCCTCCGTCTCAAAATACAAGGCGCCTAAGCAATTCTGCACGAAAATTAGCGTGGGCTAATTTGGACACTTCTACCCCTGCCTCTTTTGATTAGCGATAGAGCGTTGCGAGGAAACAAACTTGATTCTAGCGATTTGATCCCGTCCATGCAATCGCAGTAATAATGACTAGGGATATGGAACCATCCCGCTCCAAACATGCCTCCCGCCAGGCCAATTGATTCCCGCCAGGAGCCTCGCTCGTCTTCGTTTGCCATGCATTTCCATGCGGTGGTGGCTGATCAAACTGAAAAAGTTTCCAAAAATTGGAGGGAGAGATGAAAATTGGACGGGAGCAGCACAATCTTCAAATTTTCTGCTCCAGCGTTGTCCTTGGCTGCTCTCAACCTGCAGGTGATAGAACAACCATGGACGCCATAGCACGGCGCCGGAAAGACGTTGCCGGCGTGAAGCTCGCCTGTTGTGTCGTCGTCGCCGAAGTACTCTGCGAGCTCGTCGTCATTTAGGCGCGCGAGCAAGTCCGACGGCCCTTGGTCGCTAGCCATGGAGATGAGTGTCGTGCGAGTTTCGGTAGTTTTTTCCATCGTGATGAATCACTTAGCACCTCATTTTCTAAGGAAACTATCACCAGAGAATATTTTGCGGAGAGAGAAAAGCGCAAAGGCTGCATGCACGCGGGGTATAGTAGGAAGAAACAGCACAAAAAGGCTTACACGACTTGTATTTTGGGAAAAGTAAGAGGTGCTTAGGCGCCTTATAAAAAGAGACGGAGGGAGTAGTCTAGATTCACTCATTTTGATATGTATGTAAGGATAACTAGTGTGCCTTATAAAAATGAACGGGAGTAACTAATCTTGTTATTAGTGCTAGGTTTAGATTGATTACATACGAGTCATGCCTCTAGTAGTAGGTGCGGCTGTCTGCACACATTGAGACGTGTTCATGCGTGTACATGCAAGTTAGTATTTTGTGCGTTTAGCTGTGGAAATCCGTTGTGACACCCGAGCACCAGTGAGCTCGTTTTTTGAAAGAAAAAAAATGAAAATCAAACTTTTTCGCTTCCAGAAAATCTGAAAGTTTTACACAAATACATATACACATTACTTAAGTACGCCAGAAGTTTTGTAAAAAAATCGTTATATTTCAGGCTAGGTAAAAAATAGAAAGTTCTAACAGATTCAACACAATATATTCCCTTTCTTATGCCCAGGTTTTTTTTTTATATACAGCTTCGAATGTGACTTTTTTTGCACCGAAACTTGGCACGTACATAGGAAACATGCATATGTATCATAGGAATTATTTCAAACTCAAATTTCAAAATTTCAAAAATAAAATTTATAGGGTTCACTGGTGCTCGGGTGTCACAAATCTGCATCCGTTTAGCTGGTAGCCTGGTACTCTCTCCGTTTTTTAATATAAGATGTTTTAGCATTTGTCTACATGCATATGTACACAAATGTATATAGATATGTATTAGTGTGCATGTTCACTCAATTTAGTATGTATCTAGACAACATGTGCAACACCTAAAACATCTTATATTAAAAAACGGAAGGAGTACTAGTAAAGTAAAGTAGCTCAGACAGTTTACCTGCACTCTTTGACACGGAAATGTGGTGGTACTACTAGGATGCTATGGGTTGGAGACGCAGACAAGTACACTGACACCAGCGTAGAGAAGACGCACGAGCGACACAGAGAAGGCTGATGCTAAACCTGAGAATGGTCTTTCTATAACCGGGTTTGTCGGGTCAGTTTTTCTCCGTGTGGGCTCGTATAGTTCGGGTGTTAACAGGCTGACTCACACAATGGTTTAGTTTAGTTTAGTTTTGTGTAGAAAATGGTTGGGTACAGTCAAGTATGGGCTCAAACAGTTTTGGTTCCAAACAGTTTTAACCTGTGGTTGTACCCAGTTTGCGAGAATAGTTTAGCCCTGTTTGCTCCACGGCTGACGGTAGCAGACGACGATTAATGAGCGCGAGTGATCTGGAGATGGCACGACGATGAGGTTTTGCAGCAGCATGTCAGGCGTGAACCCGAACGGTACTTTTCGTGCGTCCATCTTCCTGAACGTGACCTCAGCGTGTCAGGCCTTGACCCATTAGTGCAAACAGTTTTCAACCCACTTTACTAAATGGTTTTAACCCATAGATGGGCACTCGGTTTAGTTCGGTTCGGTGCAAAGATCGAGCAGGTTTAGGTTTGGTTGGGTTCATAATATTTTTTGTGGGTTTAGTTTGGGTTGGGCTGACAGAAATTCATGTGCGGGTTCAGTTGGGGTATGGTGCAGTTTTGTAACCATTCTCAGCTTTAGCTGATGCAGAGGGAGCGCAGGGTCAGAACCCCTGGGCCAATCCACACGACCTCGGTCAGTTTCAGCAGAGCGATCGGGCCGTGCGCAGATGGTCCCGATCCGGTCCGGTGGTGGGCGCGGCCGAGAGGCGCGTGCGCCTGCCTGCCCGCGTCGCCGGAGACTCGCCGGAGGGCGCACGCATCGGCAGAACGAAAGAATCCCTCATCACGTCCTTTTTGGGCGATTTTCAGGCTGCCTCCTCTCCTCTCGCCTTTGGCTCCGACCCTTCCGGCCTCTACGGGTGCCAAACGCTCACTGTACCTCGATGGCTACTCCCCCAATCCGTAGAGGCGTCGAGCTACGTACCAAAGTATTCCCTCCGTTTCAAATTAATTGACTTTCATTTGTCCACATGTGGATGTATCTAGACATGTTATATGTATAGATACATCCATATTTGTACAAATGAAAGTCATTTAATTTGGAACGGAGGGAGTATGAAAGTATGGTGAGCTTTCGTGCAATAAGAGCCAGCGATGCGATATGGAGGGGACCCGTCTTCGCATTTACAGGTGTACAAAATTTCTGTCCGGAACAAAAACCCAGAGCCTCTGGACCATCTGACCAAAGGAGGAAAAGTGATGGCGGCATATTTGGGCAACAAAGGCAACCGCGCGAACGACTCTAACAATCCACAAGGACCATCTGATCGATTCTTTCTTTCTTGCAACAAAAGAACTAAGTCGATCTACCATGCATATCTATCGCTAGCAACATATTTTAGGTATTCAAATACAGACTACATATAGATGCATATACAAATATTTTAGTACATAGATTCACTCATTTTACTCTTTATTGAAATACCAAAACATTTTATAATATGTAATGGAGGGAGTAATAAGCGGGTTTTAAAAAGTTAGTTTTTTTGTTGCCAAATTACAAATATTATGATCGGGACCTGTTTGCATTATTCATTGCGTGACAAAGGAAGAACAACGACGGAGGTGAGAGGACAAGGTAGTGGTAGGCAGCTATGGTCTTGCAAGGCGGGCGTGACATGCGGGAAAAGACATTTCAGAAAAAAAAACATTGAAAATAATAGCGATTTACAAACAAAAATGATTGTGGTTCAACTAAGAACCTTGCCATAGCCTCGACGGTAGGCATCGGCTGATGCATGCTTGCTTGCTTGGAT